>CM028379.1:96848491-96930709 GCA_013146195.2 Codonopsis lanceolata
CTTGACACCCATACCGTTGTCCATTATTCCACCCCTTTTTCCCTGGATCAAACAACTCGAGTGATCCCGAACACTTAACAAAACTTTCTTACCCTTACTCTCAACTAGCATCCTCCTTTGGTCTTCTTGCACTTGGCTTGGCGTTAGTGGTATAATGAGTGTGATTGGCTTCCGATTAAACATGAAGGAATATTTGTTAGTGAATCCATCATGCTTCACTGACGATCATATTGCCTGGCCTTCCAAGTAATAAATGGCTTGCATTCATAGAACCACATCACATAAGACTTCTCGCCCTCATAGACTCCTATACGAAATGTCACAAGGACTTGTTTCTCCACCTTCACTTCCCTACCCATCATTCAACCATTGAAGTTTGTAAGGTTGAGGATGCCTTGATGTTGTCAAACCCAACTTTTCCACCATGAAAGTGCTAGCGACGTTAGTACAAGTACAATACCTCCATCAATAATCACACTACCAACCTTGTCATTGATGCGATGCACCGTGTGTGAAAGAGGTTATCGCGTTGATCATATTCTTCCTCCTTAGCTTGCATATTCAACACGCGACAAGAAACCAAAGCCTCTAGATTTATAAAGTCCCCTCGGCTTCAATGACTTCATGTTCATCATCCTCTCTTCTACCACCTCATTGCCACGCACCACCATAACCCGCTGATTGGCACACTCACGCCAAGTGTGCCCCCACCCTTGCACTTGAAACATTGCACTTCCTTAGACTTCAACCCGGGATTTTCAGCTTTCCTTGGGGCTCTTGTGGAATCGTAGCCACTTTTGCTTCTGGCTCAACCTTGCTTGAGATCTTATCTTGTTGTTGCACCAGAGTTGAACTATTTGGACGAGTGGTACTCCTCCTCTTTTGCTATTGCTCTATCTTGACTGCAATGTGCACCATTTCATCCAAGTCCTCATATTGATGTAAATCAACAATATCCGCAATATTATGATTCAAACCCCGTAAATCTTGTCATTGTTACTTCGGCATCTTCACCCAAATTGGCCCTAGCGTAACATCTCCATCTCCTTGTGATAGTCTTCAACATTTTTCGAACCCTCGTGTCAACTTCTCGCAATTTATGTAGAACACCCCTATAATAGTGATTAGGAACAAACCGATGACGCACAAGACGCTTCATTTCTTCCCATGTAGTAACCGCATGCATCCCAATTCTTCTCCTATCAGCTATCATTTGATCCCACCAGATACTAGCATAGTCCACGAACTCTACAGCCTAATTTGACTTTTCGCAATTCAAAGGTAGGTATAACAATCAAATACTTTCTCGATTTTTCTTTCCCAATCAAAATACTCATCCGGATCACTTGACCCCTTAAAAAACAGAATCTTTAACTTAATGGTTTCCCAATTATTTTCCTCTCTCCTTGGAATCTCTCGCCTTCCTCTTCCATGATTTTCTCCCAAACCGAGCTCATTAAATTCTTCTTCTAATTTCTTACCTCTTTGAGCTCTACGTTCCCTAGGTTTCTCCCTTCGCCTATCCTCCTCAAGTCTATCAAACCTCTCATCTATTTGAGCAAACTTAACCTTAAAATTTTCCATGTGGGCGAGTATCACCTCCCAATATTGTGTCGGATTAACAAAAGGGACCCCTTTAGCTGGAGTTTCGTCGGTCATGGTGATGGTTAGTGACTCTCCCTTACGTATATGCACTCAAGATAACAAACCCTAAAACAATTAGGATTTCAAAATTGAAAGACAACACGATTAAACAAGGATTGATGATCCAAGTTTAAGACAACTAGATGAATTAATAATAAAAAATATATATCACAATTTTTTTTAAATACGTGAACAGTACCGTGAACAGTAACCGGCGTTAACAGTATTCAGCGTGAACAGTGATTCCGGCGTGAACATTACCACCGTGAACAATGTTTTTTTTTTTAATAATAAACCCTAGGACAATTAGGGTTTAACAACTAGAACGATAATACGCAAAATTTAAGATAAAATGGAATTACCGTAACTAGGATTGCTCTAATACCAAATGATGAGGATATGGACCCAAGATCTCCTAGAAAGGTTTTACGATGAATAACTCCGCGACCCAACGCCTTCGAGATGACGCGAACCTTAGAATTGTGAATGACGACACAATTGGGATGACTCTCCAACTGATAAGTCGAATTCAATTATAAACAACGAATCCACGATGTTGATAATCCGAGCTTCCAATCCAGGACACTCAAATAAGAACACAATTTTCTAACCAGAAAATCAACTCGATTTTATTAATCAAAATTCTCTCTCCAACAATGTTTAATAACGCCTTTTTATAGGCTTACAAAATAAATCCTAATTCTTGTAGGACAAGAAAACTAAATAAAAGGAAACTCTTAAATCCTAAACTTTAGGAACAAGAAACCTAAATAAAAGGAAACAATAAATAAAAGGAAACTAATAATACCCAAACAGTAAACAGTAAAATAAAACAAAACGGCAGCTTTTCTGGAGACCTTGTGGTCGCAAGGTCTATAGACCCTTGCGGCCGCAAGATCCACAGTTCCTCCAATCTTGCTTCCCGGTCCGAATCATATCAGTTATGAAAACGACGTGTCTCAAAAAACATCTGAACTCGTGGAATATGTATGGTCTCGTTGTGGACTCTAAATCTGTGTATATAGAGTCGTCACATCTATTTTAAGATTAAACAGAGAAAAATCAATTATTCCAAAAAATATATAGGTCCAGAGGCTAGATTACGAGTTGGGAAGGGGTTAGACACCCAACTCGCCTTTTCAATCTTATTTTAGGGGTTTAAAACAAATTAACATGCTTTTAAACTATATAGTCTAGAATATATATATATATATATATATTCTTATAGTAATATATATAACATGCATGCATATATTATTTAAATTATACACATTTAATTAATTTTAACATGTACGAGTATTTTAAGTTTGTAATAATTATGTGGATGATTATTGACTACCCAAATTTGCCGATAACTAGAACCCCCAATACTCGTGGGCTCCGTCTCAGTACTAGTATACGGCTGCATGAATAATAAAACAAAAACTACAATTAATATGTTGTTATTATACTCTCTCCTGTTCAAAGTTTGTTATTATATCTAGATATTTTTCTAATTAAGTTCACGTTTAAAGATATTAACACTCACTTATATTATAAACATATTAGTTGTTTTTTAGTATTTTTGTAATCATGATTAATTTTAATAACATTAATAATTTTTTAATTATAAATAAGTTTCTTGTGAGACAATCTTATATATTTTAATTCATAAAACGGAGTTCCATATTTTTACAACTTAACCTTTTAATACATGATGGATAGACTCAAAGAGATTCATCTTACATAAAATAACTGTAAGACCGTATTTTTAGGCTTTTCAAAAAAAAAAAAACTATGTGTGAAACGAAAGAAGTAATTAGGCCTATTTACTTGGGAGAAAAGGATAGAAAATTTCCATAGATAAAAAATTTTCATTCAACTCATTTCAATTTTTCCCCCAATAACTTAGATTACATGAATTCTTCATCGCTACTTCGGACTAACGCAGTCACAAAAGTCAGTCATTTATACTCTTTGTTAATTACTATTGCGTGGCACATGACTTAAGGGTGTACGTGGTTTGGTTTGATTCGGTTTAGGTTAAAAGCGTAAATTGAACCACACCTCCTCAGTTTAAAAAATCTCAAACCAAACTGAACCGAACCAAACCGAGAAACGCTTGGAAGCGAACCAAACCAAACCACCCGGTTAGGTTTGTTTGGTTCGGTTTGATTTTATGGTTTAACAGAAAATCAAATTAATCATCTTAGAAAATATTAAAAAATAGATAAATAAAATTTTAATCGGTAAATTAACATCATATATTAATAAATAAATAGTCAAACTTTCTCTTACAAATATGAAACATTAACAAATATTGAAATACAAATCAAGATATCATTTGAATCCATAATATTTGGTAAGAATGACATTATTTATTATATATATGCCGAAAATACATATATATTATATATAACAAATAATCAAATAAAACATGGTTCAGTTTGGAAACATAAACCGTAAATCGAACCGAACCAGACGGCTTTTAATTTTAAAAACCAAAACCGAACCGTCTTGAATCAAAATCGAACCAAACCGCATAATTTGAGTTAGTTCGATTTGATGGTTTGGTGGTTCCGTTATACACCCCCCTAATACATGCAATGCATATGCACGACCAGTTTTCTTTTCTTTTTTCGTTATTGACAATTTGTATGTTTGTAATGTAGTTTTCATGAGTTTTTGATTCTTTATTTCTATAAACTAGATGATTTTTGGGTAGTTCTTTTTGAAGAGTAAGATAAGTGAATGATTATTCTATAGAATTGTGGGTAATTATTTAAAAATGATGGTAAATATATTCAAATGATAGGGGTAAAAGAAAGCTAGAAAAACATGATAGAATTTCGTTTTGAGCCTTGTGCTTTATAATAAAATGTGTAGCTAAGAGTATCCCCATTGTGGTTTTTTTCAACTTCTTAATGTTTTGGAATTTGTGTGTAGTGATCACTAGGATTTTTTTTTGTTCACCTAGGAGAGATGGAGAGATTTAACTTCTTAAATAAGAAGTTGGTGGAGGAGAGAGAGTGAGGGGACAGCCGTCCTTTTAGGCATTTATGTGTGGGGGGGGGGGGGGGGTTTTGTTTTTATGTAGATGGTGTTAAATTTGATATTTTTTTTGTATAAGAAGATTATACAATGGGAAGATGTATTCTTAAGTGGGTAAGAAGATAAAAATGTGTAGGTGGCAGTGAGACCCAGTTAAAAAGTTGTATTAATAATATGAACATTGAGGATGCTCTAACACTATTTAATTTGAGGTGATCTCCTGTAAGACGGTTTTGCGGATCCTTATCCGTAAAACAGATCTATCCAAATTAACTGAGACAAAATTCATAAATATTAATATAACCCCTTAGTTTTTGAAAATTATAGCGCCACACCTCATGTTTATATATGCAGGTGTCATTTTTTACTATTAACAGTGTCATTTTATAGTATAAAATGTGTCACTTTTGGCCTTAAAAGTATCACTTTACATTTTTAATAAAAATTATAATTTTCTCCTAAAAGAGTGTTATTTTTTGGGCTTAAATGTGTCACTTTTAGTCTTAAATGTGTTATTTTTATTTTGAAATGTGACTCATTTTTTTATAAATAAAAATCATTACGATTGACATTAAAGTGTTACTTTATAACATTAAAAATGTCACTTTTTAGAATTAAATATGTTACTTTTGACCGTACAAGTGTCATTCTGCCTTATAAATAAAAACTGTTGTTATTGACCATAAAAATGTCACTTTTTAGCATAGAAAATGTCATGTTTTAGTATTGGGATAAGTGTACCATTAGTCCCTGAACTTTGGCCGAAGCCATCATTAGTCCCCAAACTTCAAAAAGTTTCACCACTGACCTAAGTAGGTCTTTTTTGCTCATAGAAGGTCCCTAGCCCTAACGCCGTTAGTTTATTTCCGTTAAGTGAACATGTGCCACTCACATGTACAAACTAAGGGGGTTATCTATAACTTAATCAAAGTAAGGGGGTAAAGTGAATATAAGGAGGCATCGTTGGACCGAGTTTGAGCGGCCTAACATGGAGGAAATGGCGGGAGCTAAACTGGTTGGATGAAGGTCAACAAGGTGATGGAGGAGAGATGGAGGTGGGTGTACTCGGCCTTGCCCTCGCACGTCCGAGAGCATGAGCCAAGTTTAGAGGCGGTATGGTGGTGCCGTAGAAAGTGAGATCAGAGGAGATGGATGGAGGCCGGAGATTGAAATTCCTGCGGCAGATCAAGATGGAGAAGTGGCGGCGCAAGACGGCTGATCGTGGAGAACGGGTTGGATGAAGGTCTGCGGTGATAGTAGGTAGATGGAGGTGGGTGTGCTGGGCCTTGCCCGCATGCATCCGGCGTGAGAGAGCCAAGTTTGGGCGGTATGGTGGGTGCTTTGAAGCGAGGAAAGGGAGATGGGAGATGGATGGAGGCCGAGATTGAAATTCTGCCGCAGATCGGAAGATGGAGATGCGGGCGGGCTGAAGACGGCTGGTTGGATCGTGAGACCTTCCGTATTTGGGAAAAGGCGAGACGCTTTTCTGCTTGAGGGGGAAGATGTCGGTTGCTATATGGGCCTGCATGAGAAAGAGGAGCCGGTCGGAGGCTGTGACAGCGAGAGAGAGAGAAAAGTGGGTGATGCTTTGAGTCTGGGCGGCGAATATGAACGGATGGTCGGTGATTCGTCGATCCATATGGTTAGCCCTATAGCTTCTTCCTCATTCGTCGCTCTCTCGCTGCGGCCGGCGGTCACTTTGAAGGGTCCTGGGTCTACATCTGGAGAAGAGATGGAGCAATTAAATGGTCGTTCTGCACGCGACTCTTAAATCACCCGATCTTCATAAAACTCGTCAATAAATAATTTAGTGTTTAAACATAAAATTGAAACTTAAAATTTGTAATTAATTATTTTTCTAATTAATTAAAAAATTTAATTAATCTATAATTTTACAATGAATATAATTATTTTAAACAATCAGATTGTCAATTGTCAAAGAGTAATCCCTAACTCCTTAAATGGATCACATTACCCCTATATTTTGATGATGTTATACATTGCCCCCTTATTTGGTGCATGTGAGTGGCACATGCTCACTTAACGGAAATAAACTAACGGCGTTAGGGCTAGGGACCTCCTATGAGCAAAAAAGACCTACTTAGGTCAGTGGTGAAACTTTTTGAAGTTTGGGGACTAATGATGGCTTCGGCCAAAGTTCAGGGACTAATGGTACACTTATCCCTTTAGTATTAAATGTGTCACTTTTGACAGTCAACGTTAGTTTTAAAGTGACACTTTTCAATATTAAGTGTGTCACTTTTTAGTATTAAGAGTGTCACTTTTTAGTATTAAGAGTATCACTTTTTAATATTAAATGTGTCACTTTTTAGTATTAAGAGTGTCACTTTTTTAATATAAAGAATGTTACTTTTTAGTATTAAGAGTGTTATTTTGTATTTTAATGAGAATTATAATAAATTTCCCTTTATAATATTACTTTTAACATTAAAATATGTCACTTTTGTGTCTTAAATGTATCACGTTTGGCTATAAATGTGTCTTGTAGCATTTCGTCAAAAACCGTTATGATCTGTCAAGTATCCCAAAGTAATTGATGCTAACAGATGACTAACAGAACTAACAAATGATTAAACTGCAAGGAATGAAAAACATGAGAATTTCGACGAACCTAGTTCATATTAATATTATCATACTCCCTCACAAGCACAAAACAATCTTCGAAAAAAGAGAGCACAAAAGAGTCTTCATATGTATTCAACTCAGTTCAAGTGATTTTCTCTTATTTTATCTCGTATTTGGGCAACTTTTATCCTTTCATCAGTTTGTATTATGAATTTTATATTTTCTAGTTTTACACATGCATTGGCTACACATTTTATTTTATTAACATGTTTTTTTCTCAGTTTCCAAACATTCGGTTTCATGAAGTAGAGTTGGTCCAATCATGGCCGGCCATGAGGGAGAGCGAGAAGTAGGGGTGAGCTTGGTCCGGTTCGATCCATTTTTTTGGAAAAACTAAGAGAATCAGGACCAGACCAATAGTCCGGTTCTTAAAAAATATAGAACCATGACCAATCCAATATGTCTGAGAACCAATACATTGGTCCGGTCCAGAACCAATTGAAGACGTACGAGAACCAGGACCGGACCAATACGATGCGTATCTTTGATCAAGAGGATAACTAGATTTTCTAAAAAAACAATGATCAATAATCAAATCATGTTCTTCCTTCATACAACATTTTGTTGGGTTCGTTGTTCTTGTGAAAATAAACTAAAGGTAAAAATCATTACTTCCAAATTAATAAAGAGAAATGAAAAGGAAAGTTGTAAAGAAATTTATTGTAAGTCATCTTCCTCTCCGATCCACTTATGGTTAATTTAATTAATTTACAGGTAACAATCCTTCAAATTAATAATGTTTGGAATCACAAAAAGAGACAGATAATTAATTAATAGGGAAGAACAATGTTTTCCCTTCTATTTTCTCTTTAATCAAATAAAGAAACTTGGTTGAATATTGAATCAAATTATTATATATTTTCTTTAGGTTGTAAGTTGTATCCCTTTTATTATCTTCTTATCAATTTATATATATATATATATATATATATATATATATATATATATATATATATATATATATATATATATATATAAAATATATACTATATTAGTATATTATATATATATAAAATAATAAATACACATTGGTCCTGGTCTGCGTTTTGGTTTCGAACCGAGGACCGACCCAATTGTCCGGTTACGTAAAATCAGATCCAGGACCAATCCAAAGTATTGGTCCGGTCCATTTTTAACTGGTCTGGTCCGGTTCCATTGGTCCGGTCCGGTTCCGGAAAATTTCTGCTCACCCCTAGCGAGAAGGGCACCATTCAGGGCCCCAAATTTTGAGGGCCTTAAATTTATAGAATTTACCTTATGTATTGTATATATAATTTAATGTTGAAATTACTTATAATATCTTGTTTGATGCATTGGTGAGTTATGCTATGGATGTATTGGAGATCATAGGTTTGAATCGTTGGTTGGTAATGAACTTTTTATCAATTTTGGTTTGTGAATTTACTTTTTTATATATATATATATATATATATATAAATCATTTACTATAAAAATTACAATAGACAAATTGTCCCAATGATAATATATTTGTTCATTGATTATGAGATATATGATCATATCTATGTTCAATCCCTATTCTATACATTTAAAATTTTATTTTTACATCTCTATAAAGGGCTCTCTTTTTTTCCATGGGCCTCCAAAAGTTTAGGACCGACCCTGGATCCAATAACTGTCTTACAAAATATTCCTTTTAACGTAGCAAGTATACATCTATAAATTTCTTCCCTTCACCAACCTAATTGCAGTGCCGGTCCTGAGATTTTGAGGGTCCTAGGAAAATTCAATAAATGGGGCCCCAACCATATACATGTTAAAATATTAAAAGCTTTGGTTCGAGACCATATCAATTCTTTTTCGTTTTCTTTTTTTGTCTCACATCCATGTTTTTAATTTCTTTTAAAAGCTAACAAAGCGTTAAGCATTTAAAAAAAATCAATAAACAATACACTTTCATAGACACACTAACTAATAAATATTTAAACACAAAATTATTCACAATAAAAAAAACTCTCCGTCTCAAAGTTGTCTTGTTTGATCCGACACATGGATTAATGAAAAACAATTGACTTCATTATTAATATTTGTATGATGTGTAGTTTTCTTTAAAGTCCACATTCATGTAACTCATAATTAAAGTAGGAGGAACAATTAAAAATCGAACGATAAAAGTGTTGTCCTAAAAAAAAACTTTTAAAATAGATAAAAAATTGGGACATTCAAAAAAGGAAAACATGACAATAATTTTAGGGCTGAGTTAGTAAACAAAATCTAAAAACTTAAACTATTGATTAATTAACAAAATAATCATCCATATCAAATTATTATTTATTTATTAAGTAGAAAGTGAGATTAGGGGACCCTTTTTTAGTGTAAAAAATCGGGGACCCTAGGCGACTGCCTAGTGAGCCTATGCTCAGGCCGGCCCTGCCTAATTCAAACAGTTATGAGAAATAACATTCTAGCTAGAGAGGGAAGCCAAATCTAGATTGTTTGGCCTCTTCCTTGTTTCTTCTCACTTCCCACCACATATACGTGCTATTAACTGAATTTTGTAAGCAATCTCCAAAAAATCACATAAAGTTAAGCGTAATGTTAGAGTCACTCAATGAGCATTCAAATTTGTGTACTAAATGATGTGGTTTTCAATGTGTCATTTTATTTGATATTTTATGGGCTCCACTATAAGTTAAAAAGTTATGTTAACAATATGACACATATGATGCCACATCATTTAATACCTAAAATTGAGTGCTATTAGAGTAGCCCTAGCATTACCCTAAAGTTAAATAGTGTTGTGCAACAGCGAAAGCAATCGAATAAAAAATAGTGTAATAGTAAAGAGAATTAGTGAAGAAGAGAGAGAGGGAGCGAGATTGGGGTCACGACCCTAGCAATAAAGGTCAGTGTGACACGTTTACAATTGATTTGGGATAAAAAGGGGTCAGGATTTACTGTTTTACGGTGATCCAACGACCCTTATTTCCCTCAGCTCTCACATGTTCGAATGACGGTTTACTGTTTTACGGTTTTACAGTTTTATGTTATCGTTATTAACTTAATCAATTTAATTTTTTTTCCGATCCGTAATTTCGTATACAAATTAATTGAAATATTTATTTTTTTTCTTTTTAATTGTTATCGTAATTTTTTTGTCCGGCCCGTTTTTTTCAACCCGCAATTTCGTATACAAATTAATCAATTTACTGTTTTACCAAGATTCTACGGCTATTGAATAAAAAATTATTTTGCAACACAATTTCCAAATAATGTCTCTCAATATTTTTTAAAGAATTTTCATTGTAGTTTTTAAAAAGTTGATGAATGTCAAATTTTTAAACGAAAAATTATGTGCGGGCATTCATTTCAATGTAATATTGATATATATGAAATATAAAGAATGTCTCTCTGTCACGTTTAATCTCACAATCTCAATCATTCTTATCACGTTTTTTTCAATCTATATTTTATTACTGCGAAAATTATTGAGATATTACGGTTTACAAGACGGTTTACATTTATTATTTTACATTTAATATTTTACAGTTAATATTTTACGGTTTTACAATTATTTACAAAAACTAGTTACTCTTTTACTGAGATATTACGATTTTACAGTTAATATTTTACAGTTTTACAGTTTTATAGTTGCAAAAATTTGTATTTGTATTTTTTTTCTTTTTAATTGTTATCGTAATTAACTTAATCAATTTAATTTTTTTCCGACATGTAATTTCGTATACAAATTTTTAAAAAAACGTAAGTTTTGTAATTTGAAATATTTATTTTTTTCTTTTTAACTGTTATCGTAATTAACTTAAGCAATTTAATTTTTGTCCGGCCCACAATTTCGTATACAAATTATTAATTAATCCCTCCGTTCCAGGCAAAGAGACCATGTTTGAAAGTCAATTTTTTTTTAAAAAAATAATATTTTTAGTAGTTTATTTCTATAATATCTGTTTCATTTATTGATAAATTTTCAAACTGGTATCGTGTCATCGGCACGGACAAGAATACTAGTATATATGTATACCAAATCCATCAAATAAGGAAACCCCCCAAAAACTAGAATCACAATCGAGTGTGCACGCGCAAAAACTCAAACTGAGTGCGACCAAACTCTAACTAATTTGAAATCCCAAGTTGCCTCGTGCGCCCACTTTCAATTAGGGGTGTGCAAAAAAAATTTGGAACCAGATCAGACCAATAGAAACTGGACCGGACTAGTATTTGCTTTGGTCATGGATTTGAAATTTTATAGAACCGGACTTTTGAATCGGTCCTAGTTTTCAAACAAAAAAACATATAACCAGACCGAACCAACCAGTAGATTAGTTACTATATAAATTTATATTTATATATATATAATTATATATAGTAATTTATAACCCTAACCTTGGCCCATTAAGTTTAAAATGTTATTTTCTATTATTGAATATTTTTTAATCTCTTTATGAAGTATAAGATTTTATTATTTATTTGTATTAAACAGTTAAAAACCATAGTATTGGTTTGATCCTAATTATCATATATCTTGGGTTGGTTATGGACAAGACCAAAGTATTGGTTTTAGTTCTAAATTTTTTGATAACCGGACTATTGGTCTTGTTTCGCTTTTTTTTTTTTTTTGAGAAAAGCTAAACCGAAGCGAACCAAGCTTACCCATACCTTCAATCTTCCGGCGCGCGCTTCCATGAACATGCTCGTGCCTAAGACTCCAAAGCACCCGCGACCAATTTTTAGAGGCTACTGGTATCCAACGTGTCTATGTCCACACTTGTCCGCACGCGCCTCGACATGCACAAATGGTTCCGGTTCAGGTTCAGTTCCGGTTCACAGTTCCAAAATTACCAGTTCTTGGAGGGAAAAAGGAGGACTCTGATTTGAACTGTGAACCTTCACGGTCACGGTTCCAAGGTTCCAAAATATATTTTTTATATTTTTTAAAAAACTATCTAAATAAAAATGGTTTGGGTCATCCATTCTGATCAATTTGGGTCGTCAATTTGAATTTTGATCTTTTGTTTTTGGAATTTTACCATTAGAACCGTGAAACTGGTGGTTCACGGTTCACTTGGACGGTTCAGAACCGCCAGTTCACTAAAAACTAAACACTTCGAACCTTTATTGAACCGGTAAACATTCGGTTCCGGTTCACTTGAAGACGGTTTCAGTTCCGATTCAATTCTGAAGCGGTTCGGTTCACGGTTCGAACTGTGAACCTTAAACTGTTTGTGCATGTCTACACGTGCCCTCACGTGCACACTTCGACCCAATGCCTGTTCGCGCCCGTGCCTGTCTTCTAATATTCAATATGTTCTTAATTCCAAAAGCATGTACCACATGGGGCTACGCCCTCCGCTTCCCCCTTCGAGGCCTAACCAAGTCCTACGTAACAACCAGTCTGGCGAGTCCTCGTGCGCTACACTTGCTCTGTTTCGAAGGACTTGACCTTTTGCCTGGGTGATTGAGTCATACCATCCAACAAATAAAAAAAAAAATCAACTTCAGTTCCTCTCTTTAAATAATATTGATATTCTAGATGCCTCTTTTTGTTTTACAAGTTTTAAAAGTTAATAACAACCCTATTCTACACACAGCACACCCATGGCATGTGCCAAGATTACTTGACTCAATTACTTGGCAAGATGATAATTAAATTATCTATGCTCTTTTGGCATGCATAGTTAGTGGGGGTCAAGAAAAAAAAGGTGGCAATATTATTGATTGGGAAATAATACATATACATAAATTATGAAATTAGAGAGAAAATGATTCACATAGTGTAGACACTCAAATTTCATACCCCTATTTTAAATATTCTAGAGAATATTACTTTAAGTCATTTGGACTAACAAACGCTATCTTTTAAATGTTTCAGAGGGGGCCAAAACATCCAAAGGAATTTGAAAGGGCTCAAAAGGACGAACGATAACAAAAGGGGGGAAAATGAAAAAGTTAAGGAAGAAAATTCAAGTCGGGGCGCCGCGCCCCCTATTCTTGGTGCCGTGCCAGAAATTGCTGGAGTTGCGCCCCGAATTGCTTTTGAGGAAGTTTTAATCCTCTCGAGTTTTCTGCCGGTTTCCCCTCCTTCTTTCATCCCTAAGGATGATTGAACCCAACTCTCTCCGCCTATAAATACAGGTCTCCCCCTCCTTCGAAAAAAGAAGAACAAACACATAGAGAAAAAAACCTCCCCCCGTTAGGCTGCAAAAATTCCTCCATCTTCCATCGTTAAGCTGAAGGAATTCTCACACTCCACAAACTCTCACTCACCCGTCTCTCTCCTTTCTCTCAATCAAAACAAAACACACCACACACATACTCATGCACACACACTCATGCACACACACAAACATTACGCTACCCAAAAGTCACACACAAATTACAACGAACACAACCGTTACGAGTTCAGACACTCACGCTTCAAAAGGTAGGTTCTGTCCCCGTAGTTATTTATTCCAATCTGTAAATAAAATGTAGATATTTATACTTTGCGGGTCTATAAATATTTTATTATTTGTACTCATTATTAAAGTTCGTTTTCCTTTTTCTACTTATATTTTTTAGTTTAAAAATAGTTATAATTTCTTTCCGTTTAGTCAGGTTTCTTTTATTTGTATATATAATGTAAATAGTTGTTATTTCTTTGTTCTATTTATGTTTTCTGGACTAAAATATATACAAAATAAAACAAGCATATTAACAAATCCATTGTGAGACCGAAAGGACGAGTTGGGTGTCTAACCCCTTCCCAACTCGTAACTTAGTCCCCCGAACCCATACTTTCTGGTGTTTTTGGTTTTTCTCTGTTTATCTTTTAAAAAGAGATGACGACTTTATACATACACATTTTATGGTCCACGATGAAGCCAAGCGTATTGCATGCGCTTAAGTTTTGAAACCACTCGTTTTTCACGCGAGGTGTGTGTGTGTAAAGAAAGAGAGAGCATGACAATGATCTGGAAACAAATTTATTGAACAAATTGATTATCTAGAATTGATTAAATTGAAGATTACTGATAGCCCTAAATATATATATATACAAAGAGGACCCTAATTTGAGAAGGAAAAGGGCAACGACTATAAACCAACAACTAACAAAATACAAACAACTCTACAAGTTATAAAGAATTACAACCAAGTGATCACACTGTCAATAGTGGTTGAATTGAGGAAATTCTTTAATTTGAACTTCATTTCTCCAGGTTTTGCATTGGCTATGACTTCATTTCCTTGTCTGAATCCATAATTGTAGTTCAGAGCCCTTGGATCACTATAGTTAATACCCTCCCCACAAGTTGAGGGTGTGGTAATGCTCACAATCCCCAACTTGGAAAGAAAATTCCAATGCAAACTCTTTCCTAAAAATTTTGTGAAGATATCTACCAATTGATTTATGGTGGTTATGTGCTGCAAACTGATTAGACCATTCTTTATTTTCTCGCGGATGAATTGGCAGTCCAACTCTATGTGTTTGGTTGTGGCATGATACACAGGGTTGTTAGCCAATGCTATGGCAGAAGAGCTATCACAATATATATTGACATGTGTGGGCAATTCCAGTTGCAAATCCTTTAGAAGATTACATAACCATATTACCTCACAACTGGCGTGGCTAAAGCCATGCACTAAGATTCAGTGGATGACCTAGAAACTACATATTGTTTCTTGGAGTGCCAGGAAATTAATGACTTTCCCATCATCATACAAAATCTTGTGATAGACTTCTATCATTAGGATTACATGCCAAGTCACTGTCACAAAAACCTTGAAGTTGAAGCTTGTTAGGGGAGGGCAAGTAAATTCCTTGTTCTGGAGATGCTTTAACATACCTTAATACTCCATGTAAAGCTCTTAAATGAGTATCCTTTGGATTTTGAACAAATTGACTCAAGCATTGAGCAGCAAATGCCAAATATGGTCTAGTGACAGTTAAATATATCAACGTTCCAACTAACTGTTTATACTCAGAAGGATTATCCAAAAGAGTACCTTGATTAAGTATTAGTTTACCATTAGGATCAAAAGAAATAGTAAGGGGTGGTTTGTATTCAATAGGCCTGGAGATTCCACTAATTCCATTGCATATTTCCTTTTGACTCATGTGAAATACATCCACAGATCTGATCACTTCAATCCCAAGGTAGTACTTGATAGGCCCTAGGTCTTTGATACTTAAATTTTCATGAAGAAGTGATTTCAAATAATTGATGGTAGTTATGTCATTGCTAGCTAGTAACACGTCATCCATATATACAAGCAAACAAGTAAATTTTGTGCCATCTTTGAGTATGAAGAGAGAATAGTTTGCTAAGGACTGAATATATCTAAGGGTGAGAAGGAACTCACTCAACTTGGAAAGCCATTATCTTGAAGCTTGTTTCAGACCATATAATGATTTTCTTAGCATGCATACACATTTATGACTACTTTGTACTTTGTATCCCAGTGGTAGGTTCATGTACACTTCTTCTTCTTAATCTCTAAGCAGAAAGACATTGTTAACATCAAATTGGCGTATTTCCCACTTCTTTGTTATTGCTATAGTCAATATTGTTATGACAGTGACCATTTTGGCCACTGGAGTAAAAGTTTCAGAGAAATCAATTCTTTTAGCCTGATTGTAGCCCTTAGCAACCAGTCTTACCTTAAGCCTTTCCACATTGCCATCAGAGTTGTATTTATAATTACAACTCTTGGAAACGTTCCTTGGAAATCGCCTTGTCCGCCAAGAACAAGATTTCTGGATGAAAGCTATATCCCATTCCAGAAAAGGAAGATCCTCTCTTTTCTTTATGGGCTAGAGCCAACGATATGATCATATCTTGGATCTTTAATGTGGTCACAAAATAGATAAGTAACAGTCTTAAGTATGTCATTACTGCGAATTCTATGTGGAAAGAATTGGGGGAGAGGTTCGCCAACATAGATGGGCACACAATCTTTCAGAGAAATCAATTACTTTAGTTTGATTGTAGCCCTTAGCAACCAGTCTTGCCTTAAGTCTTTCCACACTGCCCTCAGAGTTGTATTTCACTTTTTAAAGAACCTCATAAGGTGTTTTGAAATTGGTGGCTACTGTTGGAATTCTATTTATGATGTGTGTGGCTACTAAGAGACAATAACCCCATAAACCAGATTGGAGCCTTATGGCTCTAGACATATCTAGTAAGTGTTGGTGTTTTCTTTCCACAAATCCATTATGTTGAGGTGTGTCAACACATGAGCTTTGAAGCATTATCCTTAGGTTTGTAAGAAATGGTATAACTTCAACATTTTAAAACTCAGTTCCATGGTTTGTTGTACACAACATGATAGTAGTCTGAAAATGATTTTGAACATAAACAATGAACTCTTTCAATAGTGTAAAAACATGAGTCTTGGCAGATATTAAAAAGATCCATAACACTCCTAGAGAAATCATCAACAACAGTTATAAAATATCTACAACCATTCATGGTAGTTTTCTATAAGGTCCCCACAAATCACAGTGTATAAGATCAAAACAAGCTTTACTTTTATTATTGATCAAATTAAAAGATAATTTGTGTTGTTTTGCTAAAGGACATATGTCACACATGGAGATAGTGCTAATGTCTGAATTCCCTTTACATAGAGATGAAAGAGAGACAATTTTCTTGAGTGTACTTAAAGAGGTGTGTCCAAGTCTCTGGTACCAGTAGGTGATATCTTTGTTACTTGAAGCATAAGTGAAAACATGTATGAGATTTTGAGAATGGTCTGTTTTGAGAAGGTAAAGTCCTTCACAAATATCACCAATAGCTATGGTCTTGATCATTTGAGGTTCCTGGAAAATGCATTGTGTTCCAATAATTAAAGTGTAACAGTTGATCTATTTTGAGAGTTTAGATACAAATAGAAAATTATACTGGAAATTAGGTATATGGAAAACACTTTCTAATGTTAATGTGGGTTGATGAAGGCCTTTCCTATGTGAGTGACTTTAACTTTAGCACCATTTGGGAAGGATAAGGTGATAGGATGATCAATGATCTGAATATCATGTATAACAGTCAAAGATGTGCAAATGTGATAAGTGGCACATCAATCAATGATCCAAGTGTGCAAGGAAATAGGATTGATTTTAGGTTTGTTTTCAATAATAGATGTACCTACCATATAAAATTTCTGCCCCGGTTGATTTGTGTTGTATTCTTCTAGGTTATCATTTTCTTTAAGGATGTTCATGACTTGATTAAGTTATTTCTGTAGTTTCTCAAGGCTAGTTTGTCCCATACCAGTCTTGTTGTTGTCATCTGTGTTGTTGACTTGAGGAGACTGAACCTACATTACCTCTAAGTTTGTTGATTGAGTTTGCCCACTTTAATTCCCTTGATTCTTTCTTGTAATCCGAGGCTGATCCTTGTTGAACCTTGCTTTATGTGCATGGTGGCTAGGATTCCCAGGGTGCCCTATGGGAAATCCCTGGCTTAAGCTTATAACATTCATCTTTGACATGGCCCTCTCTATTATAGTAATTACAAAAAGTTCCTTTCTTGAAAGGACTTTTGTTGTATCCAGATCTGTTTTGGAAGGATACATGTGGGTATTTATGTATCATGGTTTATGCTTGTCCCATTTTAGTAACATTAGCAACTAGAAGACCAGTTTCAAAGATAAAGCCTTGTCTTTGTGTTTCCTCTTGTCTAATCATATAGTAAGCTTCTGCAATGGTAGGTAAGGGTTTCATCCTCAGAATTTGTCCCATTATATTCATGTAGGTGTCGTGCAGGCCCATCAATAACTACTTTAGTTGTTTTATTTGCTCTTTTGATTCTTGAGTTTTGAAAGAACCATAACTGCAAGGACATTTGCAGGCTGTTGTTGGGTCCAAAGCAATGCCTTCATCCCAATAGCCTTTCATTTTGTGAAAGTAGAACTCCACAGATCTAGACCTTGCTCTAATTTGTGTAATTCTTTCTATATTTGAAAGATTTTGTGCCCATCTATGTTGACGAACCTCTCCCCCAATTCTTTACACACAGAATTGGTAGTAATGACATACTTGAGACAGTTACTTATCTCTTATGTGACCACATTAAAGATCCAAGATATGATCATATCGTTGGCTCTGACCCATAAAGAAAAGAGGGGATCTTCCTTTTCTGGAATGGGATAACTTCCATCCATGTTAGAAATCTTATTCTTGGCAGACAAGGCGATTTCCAGGGAGTGTTTCCAAGAGTTGTAATTATCGCTCCCTGCCAATTTGGTTGCAATGAGGACAAGACATGGGTGATCATTGTTATGTAGGTATAATGGATACATGTTAGAGTCTATACCTATTTCCATAGTAGCGATTTTGTTCTTCTCTCTAGGCTGGTTAATTTTGGTCTCAGATGTCTCATTTGCCATGGTGGAATACGTTATGATGAAACAGGGAGTGGGGTAATGGAAGATGCAAGATTACAAGATGAATTCGAAGCAATCTAGGCTCTGATACCATGTAAAGAAAGAGAGCATGACAATTATCTGGAAACGAATTTATTGAACAAATTGATTATTTGGAATTGATTAAATTGAAGATTACAGATTGGCCAAAATACATATAAAAAGAGAACCCTAATTTGAGAAGGAAGAGGGCAATGACTATAAACCAGCAACTAACAAAATATAGAACAAACCTACATGTTATAAAGAATTACAACAAAGTACTCATACTTTCAATAGTGATTGAATTAAGGAACTTCTTTAATTCGGACTTCATTTCTCCATGTTTTGCATTGGCTATGACTTCATCTCCTTGTATGAATCCATAACTGTAGTTCAGATGTATATATATAAAGTAACATCACATTAATTGCAAAAATTATAGGTTTAAATCTCAATTTGGTCACCCTACTTTCGGCCAAAATTCATTAAACTCACTCTACTTTTTTTTTCCGTCAATTTATTCATCTACTTGGCTTCGAAAGTCAATAAGGTCACTAGAGTAATTTATGTTAGTTAAGTTGGATGGAAATCTTTGAAAAGACAATAATGCCCCTTACATTTGAAAGGTGTGTTGACAAATTCTAGCTTAGTCTCCCTTGATCATACCTTTAATTTGGTTCCTAAAACACATTCAATCATTTTGTTTGTTTGTCCATGGCTACTTTGCCAATTTGTCTCGAGGGCTTCGAGAAGTGCCTCGAAATCTCCTTCTTTGAATCATCCCCCTTTGCTGATCCAAACGAGTTGGAGCTTCGTGCCCTAACTCGTTCCTAACTCGACTCCATTCTCAAACTTGCATGTTGCACCATTGTACATCAATTATTGAACACTGAGTTCGACTCGTACGTACTCTCTGGGTTGAATCTTTTCGTTTACCCATTCAAGATCATTCTGAAGACATGCGGTACTACAAAGCTGCTTCTGTCCATTCCAAAAATTCTCAAACTCGGTGATTCAATCCCACTCAGGGTTAACTCGATTAGGTACTCGCGTGGGACCTTCATTTTTCAAAACACCCAACCTACCCCTCATTGGAGATTCTCCGAGGAAGTCTCCTTCCTGAATTCGTACTTCGGCCACTTGCCTACTAGCAGCCATGCATTGGTACTCGGCGATGCGATTGGCAAGAACCGTTTATGGCATGTCTACGTGACGTCAATGGGTCCACCGATATCTGATCTTGCGGCTATTGTGAACCTCGAAATGTGCATGATAGGGTTGGACATGGATAAAGCGACCTTAGTAAGAGTATTTTTGGATTTTCCTAAGAAAATTAAACTTTCCATCCAAATATATGGATGAAGTGATGAATGTGCTAATTATGTGAAAGTAGAGTGATTAAATTGAGGGGGAAAAAGTAGAGTAAGCTTAATGAATTTTGTTCGAAAGTAGGGTGACCAAATTGAGATTTAAGCTAAAATTATATTGAAGTAGTCATTAGTATAATAAGAAACTGATTCATCAAGGTACAAGATCTACTCTCTCCGTTCCAAGCATATGGTTCACTATTCTATTTTTGGATATTTCACTTAAAGAGTTCACTTTCAAAAATTAAGGGATAAAAGTGTCATTTTATTAATAATGAACTACTAAAATGTTATTTTTTGAAAAAAAATACTTTTAAACAAAGACTCTTTATTCGAACGGATGGAGTATCATATATAAAAAATTGCAGACCAGTTCACTTTTTAAAACTTTTAATCACCAAATTAAGCTCCTTTTATTTTCAACCGGAAAAAGTCACTTTTGGTGGCAAAATGACTACGATTCCCTTAATGAACCGTAGGCGTGCTACGGAGGTCATTATTTTTGCACCGCGATTCATCAATTTTATCGCATTATTTTTTGCACCGTGGTTCAATAGTGTAACTGCTAGTTTATTTTTGTATCGTGATTCATCAATTTTAGTGCATTAATTTTTGCACCGCAGTTCAATAGTGTAATTGTTAGTCTATTTTTGAACCGCGATTAATCAATTTTAGTGCATTAATTTTTGCATCGCGATTCAATAGTATAATTGTTAGTCTATTTTTGAATCGCGATTCATCAATTTTAGTGCATTAATTTTTACACTACGGTTCAATAGTGTAATTATCAATCTATTTTGAATCGCGATTCATCAATTTTAGTACATTAATTTTTGAACCGCGATACAAAATCATAAAGAACCAGACTACGTCATCCACCTGCTTTTTTCATCTTCTCCGTCGTAAGCCTTTTTCTTCCTCCTCTTTCTCTGTCTTCGTCCTAACTGAAAATTTTCTTCAATCCAGCACAGATCCATTATAGTTTAGTATTTTATGAATCAAAAAACTCGTTTATCTTTCGGGGACGTATGACATATTTGAAACAATATTTTAAAAAATGATCTTTTATAATTGAAAAAAACCGATAAATTTTTATGATTAAAAACTTTAAAAAATGAACCGGTCAGAATTCTCCGTGATCATATATCATATATAGCTGAACAGCCCCCAGTTGAAAGACCAGTCGGCCATAGCCCAACCCTAAAAAGTAAATTGTGTCTCCAATAACTAAATTCGTGTGTCTAACATAATTAAAGTAGATTCAACATTCCTCTTTATATATTGTCAGTAGCCTCAAAAGAGACCTCTGCCCAAAATACAAAGAGGTCCACATTAATTCACGTGGAAGATGGAAAAGGGGAAAAAGGATGAAACGCGAATGCTTGTGTCAGTTTATCCATACGGAAAAGAAAAAGACCCAAGGTAGCATGAAAATAAGAAGACAAAAAATTTGGATTTATGCAAAGGACCATTTATGATAATTGATAAAAGAGGCAAACATTTATTCAAAGTAGGGTACTCTTATTTCTTTTTTATTTCTAAACTTTCACAATACGAATGTATTTATGTAAAACAATTTAGGAACATATTAGGTGATATATAAAAAATTATCAAAGAAAAAAAATGATTGAGTAGGTTTATCATTCAGAGGCTGTGTAGAAATTTGTTGTTTGTTACTCCCTCTGTTCATAACAAAGAGTCCATTATTTAATTTTGAGATGTTTATTTATGGAGTCGACTTTCAAAAATTAAAACTTAATAGTATCATTTTATTACTAATGAATGACCTACTAAAAATATTATTTTTTAAAAAAAATTAGACTTTTAAACGAAATTTTTTTACCTTAAACGGACAAAGTATATTTTAGAAAGTTTAATTGGCGCCCAAATGATTGACCGTTAAAGTATAAGATTCTTTATCATAATATTTCATCCCTTCCCAAAAGATTCTCTTGTTTGGAATAATACATAGATTAAAATATATCTCTATTATGAATATTAGAATAGTGTATATTTTACATGGATACCATGTGAGGTCATTTCAATATGGAAAAGCAAATTTAAAAAATCGAAAAAAAAACATTAAAAAAAACTTTAAAACAAAAAAATTAGTGTTCTAAAAATCAATCTAGGTGTCACCCAGACGTCTAGATATCTGGCAAACCGACCAATAAATCGCCCATGTGCTTTAAGCACCGCCTAGGTGGTCTAGGCGCTCTAGGCTAGGCGCCCAACTGGTCATTTTATTTATATTTAAATGCTTTGCGACAAAATATTTCATTTTGTTTTTTTAAATAGTAATAATATCAATTTAGATTAATTGAATTATATACTAAAAGTTTGTAATTTTTTAAGGGGCCTATGGAATATTGAGCATTTAACTATTTTTATACTGTTTTGAACCTTCGAATGATATTAAATTATTGTTTTTTACTTTAAATTTTATCTGTATAGTGTAATCATTATTTTAAAATTATTTGGCGATATTTACTATTCTTGTATTTGAAAATTTAATGTTTGTCAATTATGATATATTAAGAAAAATATTAAAAACAAGATAATTATGCCTTAAATTTAAGCCTCACCTAAGGCTAGGCCCTTATGTGTGGGGTCCACCTATCGAATCTTAAGACATTGCTAAGAGCTCTACCAATGGTGTAGCAAAGAGGAGCAAAATGCAAATTTTCTAATACAATGGGGGTAGCAATGAGTAGCATTGAGTAGTTAAGCCATGATCATCAATTTTGAGTAGCATGCCATTCTACTGGGAGCAAGGGGAAACAAGTTGGCCAAAAGTTGTAGTTTTTTTCAAATTTTGATTATTTTTCATCCAAAAAAAATATTTTTTGTTTTTTCGAACCTATACATTTTTATCTATTAATAGAGGGTTGGTTTATTTTATTTGGACTTCAAATTAATTTTCTATAATTGTATAAATAAAATTATTTATTAGAATAAGGTTATTGGAGTTTATGCCACCATTGGAAGATGTTTATTTTGGATAGCTTATGGGTAGCTTAATATTTTTTTTATTATTTTTAAATTAATGGGAAGCTTAGGGAGCCAATATTGCTACCCTATTGTACATGCTCTAAGAACGTTGCAAGGGATATCATTGTTCGGGGAAATGAATTTAATTCACATTTGAAAAATAAAATAAGGGGAACAAAGAGGAAATTAGGCTTAAATAACAATTTGCTTGCCCTACTTTATCAAATTATTCACTAAACTCATCACTTTACTATTTCCTATGTCCCAAAATAAACGATGTTTTAGAGATTTGTACATATATTAAAGAAGCTTGAAAAAGACTGATCTATCCTTATTTAAGTGCAATTATTATTGATAAATTGCATGATTATTTTTATTTTTCCTCTTAACATCATTCGTACAATCATCCTATTTTTTTATTCTCAATATAACATTTAATTAGAAAGTACTCCATTAATAAGAGCAATTTTGACAAAATATGGATACATTTCTTTTAAATCTTATAATATCATTTATTTTGGGACATTTTTTTCTTGCTAAAACATCGTTTATTTTGAGACATGAGCATTATTTTTTCTCAATAATATTTACTATTACTAAAATAGAGGCTGTTGATTCCACGTGACAGCTTTCTGTGAAATGAGAAAAAGCTATAAATAAAACTGGTCCTGCCACCTAACAACTTTTTAAGAAATGATAATAATATTTTCTAATTTAATGTAAAATATTTTATTATGTAAGGATTATATCTCACTTAAAGATTCTTTTAAATCTCCTAATATCAAGCTATCAACTCTTTGTTTTTGCTACATATAAAAGCGATTCCTATTAACAAATGACTTATATAATTTCTGAGCATCTGAAAAAAAAAAATCAATTGTCACATGTCAACTTTATATAAAATATGAAAAAAGAAAATTATTTTTATTAAATATTGCTTAATTTAAAACTAGATTTTATCTTATTTAATATATACATGTTTAATCAATTCTCATCTTAGATACTATTTGATATATACAATTTATTCACGGGACAATTTTGTGTTCTTTTTTTCTTCTATTAATCTATGTTTATTAATTATTAATTACTATTTACAGAAGTCGTTGCTGCCACATAGTGACTTTCTGTTAAAATGATCAATTTCAACAAATAATACTCATTAATCAATATCTATTAATTATTAATTAATTCATTTTAAATTCCTTTTTCTGTAGAAAATTCCTAGGCAAATCTTTCAATTACTATTCATATGATCCATTTCATTATTTACCTTATTTAGTTTTGTTCAAACTATTCTAATTAAAAAAATTACTTACTTATAACAAGTTTAGAAAATAATTTTATTACAAAATATTTTCAAAAAAATATTAAAATTGTGCATTGCACGGTGCTAATCTATTAATCTATCTTGACAGCTTTTTGTGAAATGAGAAAACATTTGTTAAAAATATGGGTGCTGCCACATGACATGTTTTTTGTTTTTTCCATATTTTTATTAAAACAAAATTTTATCTCTTTTGAGATTTATGAAATTTTTTTACTAGATTTATTAAAAAATACTACCATGTGACAATTTTCTGAAAAAATAAAAATAAAATTGTTTTTTTTGTCAAATATTCTTTAATTTAAAACTAGATTTATCCCGAGACACTTCGTTTTTTTTTCCTTTTCTGTCGAGGGGTTGTCTTTTCCTTCCCCTCCCTCCCCTTCTTTAAACTCTTACGGAGACCGATGATGGCTGTGATTAGGGGTGGCAATCGGGTGTTACCGGTTAATTTGGATAAAACCATTGTCTATCCAATATAGTTAATGGGTAGTTTTGGATATTATCTAATAACACCCATTAACCTTAATGGGTGTTATTGGATAATATCCAATATTATCCATTAATAAATGGGTATTATCCGGATAATATCCAATAAGGAATATTATTTATTGTTTTGAGTATTACTTGACTACTTATATTATGATTCACTAAGCATAACATACACACACAAACTCACTCAAACACACACACATGTCAAAAAAACACACACATGGCAAAAACACACACATGCACACACATGCACACACATGCACATAATGATAAGTTAATAATTTAATATTCATAAATCATAATATTTTCACCAACTTTTCGCATTTAATAAAAAATTAATGGGCCCCACGTTCAACAAAGACCAAGATATTTTCTTAATTTTGATATTTATCTTTTCTTTTTTTTTACACCTCAAATAAAAGTGATATTTGCAATACAACACTATTTTTATCACCTAATATATATAAAGTCGTCAAAATTTTATAATAGTCTTCATAGTTGTGAGATAGAAAATATACGTGTTTATTGATTTGACACTAATAAATGATTATGTAAAAGTAATAAAAATAGAAAAGTCAAATACCTTATTTAAAAAAAAATTATATTCATTATAATTATAAATTATAAATAACAAACAAATATTCTTAATCTAAAAAAAATAACAAATACATTCATAATAAGCAATAATGTTTATGATTACTTATTTATATTTATATTGACGATTATATATATCAAAATGTGGTTTAGCCTAGTGGTAACAAGCTTTGTTGTAAGACAATATGGTTCAGGTTTGAATCTTGCTAATGGTAAGTTATGTATTTAATTATTATTATTTTTTTAAGTAAAGAGTCGGCGGTGGGAGGCAGTGGCTAGTGGTGGTTACCGGTGGTGGGCGGGTGGTGGTTGCCAGCGGTGGCTGGTGGCGGTTTTCGGAGGTGGCTGGCAGTGGCGGGCGGGTGGTGATGGTGGGCAGAGGTGGTGGCCGGTGGTGGGAATGGCGGCGGTGGGTGGAGGCGGTTGACGGTGGTGACATTAGTGGATAAATCCGATGGATAACCCAATGGGTTGAATAAATTTTTGCCACCCCTAGCTGTGATGGTGTTCCCCCACTGCTGCTACATCGGTTTCCCCATACCCCAAGCCATTTGTTAGAAGGACTGGCCCCATCCCCACTTAACAGGTTTTAGGTTTGTTTATTTTCAGGTTATATATGGGGTTTTACTCGACGTTTGCGGCTTGGTCTAGGCAGGGACGTGGTCCTTGGATGGTAGTGTCGATGGTGTCAGGGTCGGTCCAATCGTTATGGAGGCCTAAAGCGAACTATAGAATGAGGCCTTTTAAAAGTAAATAATAATTTATTATTAAAATTAATGTATTTTTATTTAAAATTTATCTTTCGTGCTTTTTGAGATGCAAAATCATTTATTAAATTATTGTAATCGATTTCACTTAACAATTCTTTTTCAATAGATAATAAAGCTAGTTTACGTAATCTTTGTTGAGACATTGTCGATCTTAGATAAGATTTTATTAATTTTAGCTTAGAAAAATTTCTTTATGCCGAAACAATAGTTACTGGAATTGTTAACATTATTCTATAAACGATCTCCGCATTTGGAAAAGAATAAACCCTTAATATATACTTAAGTATGTCTTTAGGTGTATCATTCTTCACTTGTATAATTTCTCTTAAAATTTTTAGTTCCATAAATAGATGTAATCCTTCAATATCAGAGTTGTCATTATGTTTTAATGAATTTTCAAGGTTAAGATAATTTTCTTTTAAATTTTCATTATTTATTGACCTTAATTTCTCAATGCTAAATAAAAAACCAAAAATATCTTGATACATTTTAAATTGTTCAAATCTACTTTGAAAATTACTTTGAGTTGATAATTGTTTTTATAATTTTTGTTTTAATTTCATTTGCTAGTAAGTTTATCAATTCATTTAGTTTAGAAAACCTAGTACTAATAGTAATAGTAAAAAAAAAATTTGAGGCCTCCTATTGAATGAGGTCTAAAGCCCTTGTTTACCAAACTTCCCCCTTGGGCCGGCCCTGGATGGTGTTTTCCTGCAAAGCAACTTCGTGAACGAAGGCATGCTTAGGCTGTGTGATTCGGCCAATAAAGGATTCAATGTTGATTATCCGAGGGGGTTTCATCGTGACTGGGTGTGGTAATATTGTTGGTGCATCGGCTGAAAAAAGAACACAATTCACAAGGCTGAAATAAGACGAATGTGGTCACAAATTATGTGTGGACATTGGGCAAAACATTCAGTAACTCGAACACCACAACAGTTTGTATACTTCGATATGTATTTGGCACTATTCAAGATTTTGTCTATGAAACATTCCTTTCCGCTTTATGTTTCCTTCTAGAAGTCCTACAAAATTTGGAAACAAAGATACAACCTTTCAAAATAATATTAGATGTTAGTCAATCAACTAAGCCAATCATAAAACTTTCCAAAAACTACACCAATCCGATCCTACAATGTTGGACACAGCTCGATGATCTTTCCAAGCTAAACACTCCTATACCTACTGTACCTAGATAAAACCATTCCATATATTAATATAATCATACACAAGTAAATAAAAGTAAATAAATATAAATAAGGTAAATACCAAGGAAAGCATAACCTAATTTAAAGTTAATCTATCTATTACTAATCACTAAAACAACAACCACCGTTGTCATGTGTAAATGAGAAAACCTTTATTGCTTTATGTTTCATATTCCTATTAAAACTAAATTTTGTCCCTTTTGAAATTTATGAGAGATTCTTACTAATAAAAAACTTACAGATAAAAATCATAAAACTAATCTAAAATTACAATTTTATGTGAAACGAAAAAAACCTTTAAAAGAAATCGATGCTGTCATGTGGCAGCATTATGTTTTTTTTCTTCATATTTCTACTAAAACAAAATTTTATCGCTTTTGAGATTTAT
Source organism: Codonopsis lanceolata (assembly GCA_013146195.2). Lineage (NCBI taxonomy): Eukaryota > Viridiplantae > Streptophyta > Magnoliopsida > Asterales > Campanulaceae > Codonopsis > Codonopsis lanceolata. The sequence goes on from CM028379.1 coordinate 96,876,307, forward strand.
TAGAGAGTTTTACTAATAAAAACTTACATATAAAAATCATAAAACTATACTTTAAATTATTGATAAATAAATAGATTTTGGATATAGTTTCACGAGAAAATTTATAATAGAGATTTATAGATAAATATATTAATAGTCTATTAATCTATTAATTATAATATAAATACTAGAATAGAAATTGTCGTTGACATGTTGCTGCTTTCTGTAAAATGGTTTTCATGTGACAACTTTTCCAATACTTAAGATGTTAATTAGGAGATAGGGTTAAGTTGACCATTAGTCCCTGAACTTTGATCAAATTCATCATCAGTCCCCCAACTTAAAAAAGTTTCACCACTGACCAAAGTAGGCATTTTTTGTTCATCGGAGGTCCCTAGCCTTAACGCCGTTTGTGCATGTATTTCCGTTAAATGAGCATGTGTCACTCACATACACAAAATAAAGGGACCATGTATAAGATATTAAGATCATCAAAATAAGGGGGCAATGTGGAAATTTTAATACCATCATCTCCAGAGTAGCACCAAAGACCCCAAAAATGGCTTATGTTCTCGAACCAAGACCTTCTATAGTCTCCGACCACCCGCTCCCCTTCCACCTCCTTTTCAGCCACTCTCCATCGACTACACCTTTTCTCTCCTTCTTTCCAACCCCATATTTTCACCGGACACCACCGTTTTCATCATAGACGCCTCCACTGTCCGCCGTATCAATTACTTCGATTTCATCTCTCAAACGCAATCTCTCGCCTCCTCCCTTCAATCAACATACCCCTCCCTATCCAAAAAACCAAGTTGCACTAATCCTCTCTCATTCATCCCTTCAAATCCCAATTTTCTCCTTCGTTCTACTCTCCCTCGGCGTCATGGTCTCACTGGTTAACCCTCTTTCTACCGAATTCGAGTTAACCCACTTAATTGGACTCAGTAAGCCAGTCATCGCGTTTGCTACATCCTCCATCGCTCACAAATTCCCTTCCCTCCCTCTCGGCACAATTCTCCTTGATTCTCCTCAATTTATCTCCATGTTAATAGCAATCCCAAGAGTAAATCCTTATACTCTAACTCTAAGGAAGTGAAGCAGTCCGACACGCTGGCGATTCTGCACTCCTCCGGCACAACCTGCCGAGTGAAAGGTGTCGAGTTGACTCACCGAAATTTTATCGCTATAACAACCGTCGGCCACCATAGTAAATTTATTGGAGAAGAAAATGTCCTTTTGAGTCATCTGATTTCACTATTTATGTTGCCGTTATTTCACGTATTCGGGTTTTTCATGTTTATGTAAGTGACACATGCTCACTTAACGGAAATACACAAACGACGTTAGGGTTAGGGACATCCGATGAGCAAGAAAGACATACTTTGGTCAGTGATGAAACTTTTTGAAGTTGGGGGACTAATGATGTGTTTGGCCAAAGTTCAGAAACTGATGATATACTTAATCCTAGAAGATAAACCAACAATATAAATCATGCTTTAACAATACTGATTTCAAATCCCATAAAAATGAACTCTATTAACCATTTCATTACTTTCATTTCATTTCAGCGAACCAAGCCACCTACTAAATAAAGTAGCATAATGATGAATTTCGAAAGAAGTTGGAGTAGCTTTGATGTCTATATATAATATGAGACGATAATTAAAAGTTAGTTTTGTAATTTTTTTTAGGGAAACAAAGACGGTATCTTGCTAGATTTTAACAAACTTGAGGGGGACAACCGCCCTTGCCTTTGAGAGAAACGTTATATAATGAAGAGGGAAATGATACAGAGAATATAAGGAAAAGGATGCAGAGAAGGAAAATGATACATATATCTTCTATATTGTTACCGTGATTCACGAAATCTAGCAATATCTTGGTCAATAGTTAACTTTTTAGAAAGACTTAATCTCGGCCAGTAGTTATGTTTTGTAAAAATGAATCATGGTCAGTAGTTAATTTTTCAGAAAGAGTGAGCTTATATATATATATATATATATATATATATATATATATATATATATATATATATATATTCCCTGTTATATACCCCTTGAGGGCTGACCCAACTAAAAAAATTATCATTTCAAAATGATTCAACATCTATTTGTTTATATGCAAAAATATTAAAAGTGGATCATTACTTAAATAAGAAAATAATTTTTATAATACTAATAAAATAAAGGCTATAGAAGAAAGCCATAATTAATAACTACAAGAAATAGCTAGGGAAACACAATAATTAAACATGTTCAATACTCAATAGCAAGAAGATAGACTTACCTTGTCCATCAAGATTGCAAAGAGTCGAATTATAAATAGCTTTTTAAAAAGCTAGGCTTAAAGATAAATACAATTTAAAAATTGAGAAAAGTGTACACGTAAACATTAAGTAATTAATAAAAAAGAAAAAAAATGATGAAGAAACATTATGGCAAAAATTACACGGTTCTTGCTTAATTCAGATTGCTAAATTATCATATTTAAAGTTTCTTCAAATCTTCTTATGCGTGGATAAGAATATTTTTTTCCCAAAAGTAAGCCTTCAGAGAAGCTGTGGGCAAAAGACGTGCAAGTATACTACTCCTCCGCTCCTAAATAATTGTCACTTTTCATTTTTGCATGTTTCCAAAAAATTAACTTTTTTCTAAATTTTTCTTTTGCTTTACTTTTTCTTCTTATTTTAAATATGGGTTATATATATATTAACTTTAAAAGAAACTACATACTCTCTCTGTTTTAGACAAATAATCAACTATACTATTTAAAGATGTTTCAATTTAAAAACCCACTTTAATAAAATATGTTTATAATTTCTATAATATTTCATCGTTACTCTTTACTAGTGTTATAAACACATTCCTTATGTTTAAGTAGTTTAGACTTTTCAATGATGTCTCTTTTGGTAGATTGGAGCGAGTATTATACATATATTTATAATAGATACAATTAGTTTTTCTTAATCTTTATGTCTAATCGAATATAAATATTATTTTGGAACGAACGAACTACCACATTTGATGTCGAAATTAAGTTTTACTATTTAAAAGTGTTTAGTTAATTTTTTCATGAAAAAGGAATCACCTATTGGTGTAATATTGTAATTAGTCTGTTCAAAAATATTTCAGAATGGACAAATATTTTAGACATTATATAAATAGAAAGTTTTAGTGAAGCCAGAAGAAAGTTTTAACAATAAAAATAATTCAGTATAAAATACTCCCCCCCCCCCTCATAAATAATTGTCATCATTTTCTTTTTTATCCGTTTTAAAATGATCATCATATTTCTAAATATTCTTTTTTAGGAAAATATTTTTACTACTTTATTTTTACTTTACCTACATATTTTAATTAGGACCACATACAAAAATAGATAAAAAGAAACAACACATTATACAAATATTTATATTACATTCAATTATTTCTTTCTTAAATAGTGTACTAAGTCAAATATGATGATTATTTAGAAACAGATGGTGTATCAAATTACAACATTTGATTCATAGATATTGTTTACCTTATCATTTTTGGATTATTCATGGTTATGTACATTAATTAACAAACGTCCTATTGTGCCCCCAACTAAATAAAGTATTCACAAGATAAACCAAATATTAATTAATTAATTACTATCAATTAATTACTTTTTTTTTTTTTAAAGGTTGGAGGGGAAATAGACTTTACCTCAACCCTTAATACTATCATTAATGCCTTAAAAGACACCAAAATATTTAGATAAAATCATTCGGCAGTGTCTCTGGTAAGGCTAAAACAACAATGTCATTTAGCTAGAATAACAAAGCTTCAAGTGAGGCATGAGTAACAATGTCATGCGGCTAGAAAAATTGTACTTCTGGTGAAGCGTGAGTTGCCTCTAATGAGATTTGAACACTCAATAAAATATTAAATACAATATTTAAGAGGACATTTAAATATATGTATTTTTGTCCATAAAACACCATACTTTTTTGTTCCTAAATTATCGCATTGTTTAACCCATTTGAGAAAAAATAACAATTTTTCAAATGTAAATTTAGTGTATATTTTCTATTTTTGTAAAATTAAAAGGGAGGGAACTCGGGTGGGTGAGTTGTAACTTGTAAGTAGTCTTCCTCTGATCTACCAAAATTGCAAATCATATAAAAAATCAATGTTACTTTACATCTTTATTGTGGTCATAAAGCAGTATACGTACCTCTTTTACTAAAATCATTATTCATTCAACGGGGAATATACATTGCAGCTTTTTAAAACTTTTTTGCTTCATCAAAAGTGATGCATCTTTAGAAAAAGAATTTGAATAATTTTGTTCACAAAATCATTTTTCCCACCATCATACCAAAACGAAAGGTGTTCCTCTTTTGGGCTGATGAAGAAAGAGAAAAAGACTGTAGAAAGATGAGTTGTGTATTCGTTTTTCGGTAGTTTGTGAAAGTAGCCATCCGTCATTAATTTTATTATTACTCCACTTTTGCTTCGTTTTTACCTAAGTATAAAATTTTAATTTTTTTATTAAATTAAAAATATTAAGTTTGGGAACATTTTAGTATCACATTTAGAAGCTCCTAAGTCCTAAGTCCTACTTCATACATGATGTATGTCAAACAAAAAATTAGTTAACTAATACAAAAATAAACATTCATTTTGAGACAATTTCTTAAATGAGAATCTTGTTAGGGCCCGATGGAATAGTTATTTATGAAATCTGTAATGTATATACTGAATCTGCTAGACAATAAAATGTTAGTCAAATACGAGGCATCTCACTAAATAGATCTTTGTACACAATAACTCAGTGGTGGTCAAGTTAATAAATCTACCTAAAAGGTTAAGTTTAGGTCGTGTTTGCATATACAAATAGTTTTTTTATTAAAAAAATCTATGTAATTTTAGGCTTTTAATTACTTCCTCATTTCAAGCAAATAGTTCACTATTCTATTTTGAAATATTTTATTCTATTTTCAAAATTTATACTTACACTTTCCGTAAAATTTCATTTTTATCATTCACGTGAGTTGTAAGCATATTAATTATACTTAATTATTTATTATAATTATGATAAATTTCATTGATATTAATATACTTATTTCAAAAGCAAATTCTTAATTGCTTCAAAATTAAACAACTCTAAATTACCACAAAATTAAGCTCCATTTCAACAGAATGGTTATTTTGTATTGCTAATACTCTCGTTTATAATTGAATCATGCACCCACGGCCACGGACTCAAACTTGCTTGTTAAAAGAAAGAGCTTTTGTAGGTGAATCAAAAGAACGAAAAACAAAAAAGAGAGAGAATTTCTAGGAGATGGCACCCTGCACCCACATGTCAATGCCCTCGATCGTATATGTCATGTAAAGCTCAAATAAAGATAAGAAACCAGATCTAGAAACTGCTAATTCTGAACCATTTTAAACTCAGACGTCAGGATACATACTAAATTCATTTAACTCCAACTCGCAATGAGTGGAGATATTCCACAAAAGTAAAAAATTGCAAAGGCTCCGGGCTCCAGTTGAGTTGATAGCATCTGTTGCTAAATACACTTTGCTCTATCATAACTTTTTTGCACTACTTACGAAATGCTAGATTTGTTTCTTTAGTCTAACTCTAAGCTGATGGGCTCTAAAATTCTAATGTTAAGATATTTGGATTTAAAAATTAAGAATCTATATTACAATACAACTTGAATTGCACATGTGCAATTGATAAATGCTAATGAGGGGTCGAGATCAATTCATTTACCGAGATCCTACGGTCTCAATTTCGTCTAGATTTCACATGTGCGAAGGGCGGTTGAACGGCGGTTGAGCAACCCCTATACACCCCTTCTCACATATTCTCTCCACCTCCTCTCTTTGAATCGGTATAATTCCAACTGATATTGTTGTCCTATTTAAGAATAAAAATAATTATTTACAAAGTTAAGAAAAATACTAAAATTTTATATTGAAAAATAGTCAATTTAAATCAATAGAAGTGATAATAATAATTTAAATTGAGTGTATCTTTTTTTGTTTAACCATTCGCATCTGTTTTTTTAAATAAAATTACAAATAAATGTTTTAATTTTTTTCTCCACTGCTGACATCATCCTCTACTTGCGCCGTGCCATAGGCACGGGCACAAAGACTAGTAATTAACAATGTAATTACATCTAAACACTATTGGCTCGAAGCGGCTGGCGGTTTCCTGATCTTTTTCTGTTTACTTATTTTGATGCATTTAAAGTTTGATATTGTACTATTTATTAAAATATGTTTCATTAAAGTGGGATTAGAGAAGGTCAAACAAGTTAATTATAATTATAATAAAAAAGGGAGAGACTATTTCCACTATAATTTTTGTTTATCCACTAAATCCTTAATTATTGTATCAAATAAATATATGTGTGGACAAAATTACCCCTTAAGTACTTGCCCATTTTTATTAACTAATCAAGTTACTTTCCTAATTACTTTATAATATTATTTTTATAGTTCAAATATTTATGAACAACATATTTATTCTATTATTATTTTTACTTTTTGTAATGGCTTTATTAATTAATCTTATGACTAAATTTATATTGTATAATAAAAAAATATCGTAAGGACATTTTGCCTACCAAACTTTGAGTAAATATATGTTCATTGGTTATGGAAAAAAATTAAAAGTGAAATTTAAAGGATGTAATAGTAAAAAATAATCGAATAGTAAAATCATAATATGAAATAGTATCGTAATATTTAAATATATTACTTTTATAATTGATTCGAAAATAAATTTTTTGAGTTGATTGAAACCAATATTCATTTTAATACCTACCATAATAATTGAATTGATATTTTAAAATAATATTTTTAAAACTAAATTAGAATATTAATTTTTGATAATAAAATATCCAATATAATCTAAAATTTTGGTAGAAAATGTATTAATCATATTATTTTTATAATAATGGATTATGAAATGTAAGTGATTAGAAAATTTTATTAAATATATTTATTACGAAAAATAAATAAGTACCTTGTTTGTTAAGAATATATATTAGAATAATTATGTTGTTCATTGATGTTTGATCAAAAAAAATAATGTTAGAAAGTAATTTAAAAAGTAGTTTGATTAAGCAACTTAAAAGGGGTAGTTTTGTCCAAACATGTATTTATTTAATGCAATAACTAAGGATGTAGTGGATAAGTAAAAAATATAGTGAAAATAGTGTCTCCGTACAAATTTTTTTTGACATGTATTAGGAGAATCTCTATTAGATTAGGTTTTTCTTAAGGCTTATATAAAGAGGTGTTATGACTTCGGTTAGAGATGAGCCGAGAGGGTGAGACATAAATAGTGAGAGATGGATGACACAATTGATCGTCGAGGGTCAATCCTTTAGGATAGTGTCAATCCTTATAACCGTATGGTGAATACATTGAAAACTCTATATTATAATCCTCATCGTTATAGTGAAATTGTTAATTATCTTACAGTAGATCAAGCTACGTAAAATCTTTTATTTCATTTTGCTTTATACTGTTATATTTTTTATTATCTTGTCATTATTCATCCAAATACTTGAAGTTATTATTTTCGACCGATTCGTTTCTGCATTAATAATAAAAACTTGGAATTTTTAACCAAGATTAACCTCGTTTTTATAACAATATCATATAGTATATAGTTGTTGACCATATAACGTCATTAATTAATTTTGACAATAGAAAATACAAAAGTCCGTTGATCCCAAATACTTTATCTCGATCCTTTCCTTCAATCTCTTTAATTTGATGTTTAGTTTATTATTCCATCCGTTCTAGAGAAAGAGTCAGCTATATTATTTTGGGATGTTTCATTTTAATAGTCCACTTTCAAAAATTAATTATGCTTATAATTTATATAATATTTCATCTTTATCTTCCACTTGTGTTGTAAATATATTGTTTGTGCTTAATTATTTTTGTAATTATGACTAACTTTAATGACATTATTATACTTCTTAATAATTAAAATTTTCAAATGGGAACTCTTTCGGTGGAACGGAGGGAGTATCTGTGTATTTCGGCTACGGCACAACATAGAATAAATATATTATTATATTTGAAAGTTATACTAAAAGTACTATATTTCATGTAAATTATATAATTAATAAACAATAAAAAAATCTTACCAAATTCAAGATCAAATTAATTAAATTGACAAAAATAATCAAAGTATACACTTTTAATTAAGGCGGAAGGTGTTATATATATTTTGCATCGCCAATAAACATGTTTATGGATAGGATCCAATTTTAGATAACAAAAGGTTGAAGTTACATAAACTGTAAAAGGAAAATGTAGTTGATGACTATGCATATACCCAGAAGGTAAACAATGTACAGAAGTCTCCAACACTATGCATAAAGAAAGACTTGCAGAAGTTAATGAATGCAGTCAAAGTCTCATGTATTGACATCTGGAGATGAAAGGCAAAGACAGCAGTGACAGATAGCTAACATGTAGATTAGTTAGTTATTTACTACTTCACAAGGGCACTATTGTAATTATACCACTTAGTTAGACCAGTTAGCTGGTTGTAATCTCTGTATATAGCCTATAGGTGGAAAAGATATTTTTTGATCTGTAGTCTTTCCCAGGATATTTTAACATCTTCTTGGATGAATGAGAATTATTCTCTTACCAAATACTTTCTCATTACATTTTGATTTCCAAACTTGATAGTAGTAATTGTATGTCAAATTCTATTTTAAAAATAATAACTAATTATATAATAAATATTGGTATAATGTGACTTCTCTAATACATTTGTGTATGTGATAATAATTAAATAAGTAAAAATAAAGTAATAAAGTAATAAAATTGTTTTCATAAAAACAAAAAAATTAAAAAAAGATAATTATTTTAAAATAGATAAAAACGGATTGAGAGAGAATTGTTTAAGAACGAAGGGAGAAGTATAATAAAGTAATCAACTGACTATTCCGGTATTCCCCGATTGAAGTCCCAAGAAAGATCATCTTATGATTATAGATCATTATTGTAATAAAAACTGGCTGCCATCTGGAAGGATGTGCATATATGATTAGTGTTTGCATCACATCAAGATGAATTGAATTTGACTACGAATAGACGCTACCTTTTCTGCCCCGTATGGCAATTTCCATAAAGAGATACTGCTATTCTTGCTCCCAATATAAATTACTCAGGGGATCTTCATTTTCTCAAGGCAAACACCTGGAATATTCACGGTTTATGTGTGGAAAATAATACTTTGTACTCCCTCCGTCCTTAAATTATCGTCTTTCTTTCTTTTTCGTTTATTTTTTTAATTGTTTCGAAATTTGTTCGTTTGGGGCAAATAATTATCCAGTTTAAAACTTACTTTTTTAGAACACTACTTTTACCACTTTACCCTTACTTTTTCACTCTACTTTAATTATGGACCACATACACATGAGCTTTAAAGGAAACTACACATTAAACCAATATAAATAATCAAGTCAATTGTTTTTTCTTAAACTGTACGCTGGGTCAACCAGAACGATTATTTAGGGACGGATGGAGTATATTTTAGGGGGAATTTCAAGTAGGTACAATTTTGAAAACATGTTTTCATCTAGAACCATCAATTTTTTGGACATTTCATGTAACTACAAATTGTTTGTCAAATGACAAAAATGTCATTAATGAAAACTCGGATGCCAAAAAATCAACCTGATGCCAGGCATCAGAAATCAACCTGATGCCAGGCATCAGAAATCAACATGATGCCAAAATCAATCTGATGTCAGGCATCAGAAATCAACCTGATGCCAGATATCAGAAATCAACCTGATGCCAAAATCAACCTGATGCTAGGCATCAGAAATCAACCTGATGTCAGGCATCAGAAATCAATCGTCAGGCATCAGAAACCCATTAGTTCACAAATCGAAGTCAAAGCTCAAACAATTGATCTAAATCACAAATATGTACACATACAACAACGTATATTAACGTAAGAGATTTTGAGAAACATAGCAAGGCTTGGTTTACTGGTCTGACATCACTCCTAAAATTGGATCAGCCAGAGCTTTCACTATTGATGGAAAAACTAGGCCTTTGACTTTTCCAGAATTCCCCCAATTCCAGTCCTAGTTGGTGATGCAGCCATGACTTCAAAGATGCCAAAAACCCTAGAAGAAGCTGGCGACAGACTCAACACCTTACCGGATGGCGTCATTTCCCACATTCTGACTTTCCTCCCCACTCGATTTGCCGCCACCACTTTCGCCCTATCCAAACGCTTTCCTCTTCCATTTCATGCCCGCATTGATATCGGCGAAGCTTGGCGGAAAAACCCCAATTCCGGTCAGTTGGTGATGCGACCATGGCTTCAAAGATGCCAAAACCCTAGAAGAAGGCTGGCGACAGACTCGGCACCTACGGTGGCGGTTGTTGTGGTGGCTCGATTGTGGCTCGCTAGGCGCCCGTCGTAGCCATGGTGGAGAGGAGGAGGAGGAGAGGGGTATTTGCGTTAATGGGGGCGGAAATTGGAAAAAGCCGCTAACTTCCATGCGCTTGTGATACACCCCATGTACATCGGGGGGGGGGGAGAAAATGAGATAAGATTAGGGGGAAGGGGGTTGATGAAGGACCGAAGGAGTATAGCTCCAAAAACACGAAAAAGTCTTCTTAATAAAATTTCATATACACATAAAGGGCAGTAATGTACTTTTGCCCTAAAAATGTACCCAAAAGATATGTTCAAAAAATAGGTGGATTTATTTGAAAAAATGTTTTTAAAAATGTACCGGCTTGTAATTATTCCTATATCTTATCTGATTCTAAATTATCGTCTTCTTTTTTTTTTCGTCTGTTTTAAAATAATTGGTTATCTTTTTTTAAAAAAAAATTATAAAAATATTTTTACCATTTTACACTTATTTTTTACCTACTTTAATTATGACCACATATTAAAGACATTAAAGAAAACCACATATTTTACTAATATTTATAATATAGTCAATTATTTTTTCTTAAACGATTTATCGGGTTAAATATGACAATAATTCGAAAACGAATGAGTATTATGGAGTACCTAATATCAAAAATGCTAGAGTTACTATCCTGGTGATAACTTTACTTTCAAGGCAAAATGTATGTGAGATGTATGCGTCACCTCAAAACATAGTTGTCACCATAGTGATAACACTACTGGTAATCCTAGCAATATTGACATAATATTGGTAAAGTGTTGTCATCCTAAAATTAAAAATAAAAAATAAAAGCAAGGCATTGTAATTCTTAAAGTCCAGAGTATATCTACTCATTGGTTCGGGTGGACATGATCTTTCTTCAGGTTCCATGGTTCGGTTCCAAAAATCGTGTGGTGGAATCATATATATACGGTGATCACGCCACAAGATGGGGTGACTATGCTAGTGATCCACGTAATGAGCAAGAGCTGACGTGTCCTGGGTTGATGTCCACGTCGGTGTATGAGGGTACTTCTTGTACTAAGGTTGATAGGATATCTGGGCTTTGTGCTTGTTCTTGATCGTTGGTTACCTGAAAGAAGACTACCGTTAGGGTGCTGGGGGTTTCCCAGCTACAGCCCTCAGGTGTGAGAGTTAGTAATCAGGGAGTATGAATGCTGAAGCTAGGCGTTCCCTTAAGCTTCCGATGATAATGTGTATATCTGGTTGTTCTTAATGCAATTGTGTATGTTTGATCCCATTAACTTAACTTTCTTGTAAGAGAAAGCCTCCTTTTATAGTAGTGTCCCTTGGGGATCATGATTGATGTAGGGGCCTTTGAACATGGGGACCTGTCGCTGGTCGGCTGACTGGCAGCTTCTTACTGGTTAATAGGTAGAGTGCAATCCATTCATTGTGGGTGGTTGATAAGCCGCTGTGTAATATCGGCTTGCATGGCTTACTCGCATCCTGCTATGAGGTCGTCTGGAAGCTACGTACAAGCTATATGTCAGGTCCATCACATCAGGGAAGGTTTGCCGGCTGAGCATGATCTTTCCTCGTCTAGGTGGTCGGGTCATGCCCGTTTGTTCAGAATGATCTTCGACCATAACGGAGGATAATGGTCGGCTAATTGATGATTATCGATCATGGGTGGCTCATTAATGTTCGCCGGTCTTGGTGGGACCTGCCCAAATCCAACTGGAATCCACGTGGTCGCTCCACATAGGAGGACCCAGGTCGGGTCCCTTCAACACGTAGGAGGACCCAGGTCGGGTCCCTTCAATAGCCCCCAAGTTTCCAAGTGCGAGTATTTATCCTTAGCTTGGATAGTATAATTGAGTTCATTGTTCGGTCGTCGAGTATCTTTGGTCTTCGCTGTGATTCCTCGGTTTCTGTCTCTCTCGCCCATGGTCACTCTTCGTCGCTATTTTTTATTTGCTCAATCATCATCGAGCTTTTGAAGCCGAGGATGAATTTGGAGTTTATTAGTGGAATTTTCCTAGGAAATTGGTTCGTCGTTTGCATTAAATGCACGAATAACGAGGAGCCGTAGGTAATCATTTCCTTCTACTGTTCATTATTATGACGCCGTCATTTTCCTAAACGTCGTCGATTTGCACCCATATGTCTGCATGTTGCTCGCCACGTGTCACTTCAGTATTGGTTGGGTCAGATCCGCGTGTTTTTAATCGGGTCGACCCGGTATCCTCGGGTTTTGTATAAAAGTCGCGGTTTCCGGCTTCTGGCTCACTCTTCCCTCTTCTCCTGAAATTTTTCCCTCTTAGTTCGTGTTTCCAGTGAAGGCAAAAAACCCACTCTGCTGTTCCTTTCATTTCTGATACTTTCAGCCATTATCCTGCCTTTTAATCCCAGTTTCTAGGTTCGCCTCTTCCCGCTCTTTCTTTTGACGTTAATTTCATAACCTTTATGTCTGTTCCTAGAGGCTTTCAGGGTTTATTGCATTTTTTACGGTGACTGTTGCTTTTTCTGTTACACCGGTGCTAACTCGGTAACTCTTCCTTATTTCAGATCTTCGTTAAATTTCTCGATTCTTCCTCGGTCAAGCTCAATTTCTATTCGCAGGTACTCTCCCCTTCTTTGCTCGCCTTTCCTTGTTTTAATTTCTAGGTTTAGGGTTAGGCTTTATGAGACCTGCCCCTCCTGTCCCCGCCTTCACCCCTAGTGAGACCTCTTCATCTTCTTCGCCTAGCTCTTCCACCGCATCGAGACCGAGCATGAGGACCACACATGTAAGTCCGGACCCTGTCTATGCTCGATCACCCGAAAACAAGAGAGTGTATTCGCAGACTGATGGGGCTTGGTCGCTCGTTCTGCCGAGTCAAGCGATGCCTTTTTTTATTGGTGGGGGTTATAATATAGAGGGCTTACCCACCCTTGCGGATGAGGAGTACGCAGCCGAGGATATCCCGGCTGGCACGACTATGATGGTCTGCAAGGACACGGAGAAGGCCCTGAGGTATTTGTTTAATCAATATTACTGGGAGATTGTTGCTCAGGAAGTAGTGAGAGCGAACAAGGCTTTGGCTAGCGAGAAACGAGGAGAAACTTCCTCGGCTGTTGCCCGAGTAGAAAAGGGCTTGGTGGAGGTCGATGATGTTTCACCTGCTCGCAGAGTGCTGAGGGGGTGGAGAAACAATGTATGGCCTGAAGATGTGGTTGCCTGGGAAGACAAGTACAACCACAACTCCAAGAGATTCCGAGGGTCTGCTCCCCACAATTCCCTGGGTATGGACAAGCTCAGGAGTCTACGTGACAAAGTGGGTTTTTACATCACCTTTTTTTAGGCTGGTCTTCGACTGCCCCTCGATCCCCTCATCTGCGAGCTCCTTGAAGAGGCTGGTGCCCACCCCCTCGACCTCTCCCTCAACCTGGTTAGATATCTGATCTCATTTGCCGCTTGTGTTTGGATCCTGGGATTTGAGCCTACCCTCCCCTTGTTCAAAACTTATTTTTCCGTGACCAAGTCCCTAAACCTGCTTTAGTGGAAACACCACAACCGGGGAATCAACTTGTTTGCCAAACCTCCTGGCAAAACCGGCATTAGGACGAGAAAGTTTTGCTGGTCGAGAGTCGAGTCAGATGGAACTTTCCCGTTCCTCGGCTTTCTTCGGCTGAAGTTAAGTCGCTTCTCACCGGCTGGGGCCTTGGACGAGTACGAGGAGTCTGCCCGAACGGCCATCGAGAATCACCTCTACTCATATATTTAACCGTCACAGAAACGTCAGTAGGGGCTATGCTCGCCCAAGAGAAGGAAGATTCCTACGCCAAAAACGCCATCTACTTCATAAGTAGAAAGCTGCAAGGAAGCGAGCTAAATTACTCAGCACTAGAAAAAAGCTGCACCGGCCTAGTCTAGGCCACTCAAAGGCTCAAGACCTACTTGCAGGGACGATCCATCAAGCTCATTTCCAGGATGGATGCTCATTTCCAGGATGGATCCTATAAAGTACATCTTTGGCAAGCCATCCCTTTCTAGCCGACTGCTAAGTGGTTGTTTCTTCTCAATGAGTTCGACATAACCTATGTCACACTCAAATCTATCAAAGGCAGCGTGATTGCAGACCACTTAGCCGATCTGCCCTTAAAAATAGAAGATGCAAGCGAGCACGGCTTCCCGCGAAGGTGTCACGGAAATGCCGACCATGACAGGTTGGCAAATGTTCTTTGATAGAGCCGCCAATAAAAGAGGCTTCGGCATATGAATCTTGATCATCGATCTGGCCGATTCTCACACTCCACTGGCCATAAGATTGGAGTTCGAGTGTTCGAATAATACGAGAGAATATGAAGCCTGTATCGCTGGCCTTTGGAGAGCCAAAGATCTCGAAGTATATAGAGACTCTGCCCTGATCATAAACCAAGTCGGAGGGAAATGGAGGACCCAAGATCCCCGGCTGCAATTTTATCATGCCAAATTGACAGCACTAGCCAGCAAGTCTTATTCTATCTCATTTCACTATCTGCCGCGAGATAGAAATCAATTTGCCAATGCATTGGCCACTCTGGCATCGCTAGTCCAAATTCCCACAAAAACCCAAGTCCAACCTTTTATAGTTGGGAAGAGGGTCACCCCGGCATACTGCTTCAAAATTGATGCAGCCCCTGAAGCAAATCACGAGCCCTGGTACGCTGATATCCTAAATCTGCTTCAGAAAGGTATCTATCCTCCCGGCCTAGACAAAAGAGGGAGAGTCTCCCTGCGAAGGTGGGCCTCACAACTTGTACTCAGCGGTGGCAGCCTATATAAAAGGCATTATCAAGGCCTTAACTTATTATGCGTCGATCAGGCCAAAGCTGAGCAAATCATGGATCAACTGCATGGCGGTACCTGCGGGCCCCACATGAATGGCCATATGCTGTCCAAGAAAATTATCCGGCAGGGGTATTATTGGAGTACACTTGAAACCGACTGTATTCGGTGGGTGCGTCATTGCGACAAGTGCCAGCGTTTTGCAAATATGCAACACGTGCCCCCGCACGTCTTATATAACTCCACATCCCCCTGGCCCTTCTCAACTTGGGGAATCGACGTCATAGGCCAAATTCACCCAAAGGGATCCAATGGTCATGAATACGTCCTGGTAGCCATCGATTACTTCACAAAGTGAGTGGAAGCCTCTTCCTATAAAATCCTAAATGCCCGAAAGGTGTCCGAATTCATCCGGACCAACATTATATATCGCTACGGAGTGCCTTTCGAGATAATCTCCGACAACGACACGTATTATGAAGGGGACGTGAATCGTCTACTCGATGAATTCAAGATCCAAAGGCATAAATCATCCCCCTATCGGCCGCAAGCCAACATTGCCGTTGAAGCAGCCAACAAAACACTTGAAAATATCATCAGAAAAATGGCTGACACAGGAAGAGACTGACCTGAAAAATTGCCGTCAACCCTCTGGGGCTATCGCACCTCAGTTCGCACACCCATAGAGGCTACCCCCTATTCTCTAGCAGATGGCATGGAAGCGATACTGCCAATAGAAGTTGAAATACCATCATTAAGAGTAATGATGGAATCTGGCATAGCAGAAGTTGACTGGGTCAAAGGGCGATTTGAAGAATTAACCCTAATTGATGAACGACGCTTCCTAGCCCTAGAGCATACCCGAGCATATCAAAGGCGGATAGCCCGAGCCTTCAATAAAAAAGTCAAAGGCCGCGACATCCAAGTCGGGGACCTTGTACTTCGAGAAAAACCCCCTAGTTATGTTGATACTAGGGGAAAATGGAATTCTCCGTGGATGGGACCGTATGTTGTTAAGGAAATCCGGTCAGGAGGTGCCGTGTTCCTCACAAACCAAGAAGGAGAAGATCTCGTTCAGCCCTTCAACCTTGACAAGCTTAAAAGGTATTATGCTTAAAGCCAACCTATCTGGAAGTTGCTTCCCTCCCCAGCTCGCTAGGCTGAAAACCCGAAAGGTCGGCCTAGGCAAAAATTAGAGCAAAATAAAAAAAAACAACAAAAAGGAGAAATAAGGGCTCGCTAGGTTGAAAACCCAAAAGGGCAGCCTAGGCAAAAACTATAGCATAAAAAAATCAGGAGAAAAAAGGGGAGGGAAGGCACTTTTTGAATCCTTAGCATCCTACCTCCAAACTTCAACATGCAAGAGGCTCGACTGACAAAAGAAAAAGAAAAATCACGACAAAAGCTCGCATTAAAATACTAAAATATAATATTACAGGTCCTAAGGTGCAACTTAGGAATAACTGCTTAAGATATTTAGGTAGAGATGTTAAATTGGGTTGGCCCTAACCATAGGGTTGTGAATAGATATTTGCGGTTTAGGTATTAACACATGATGCCTTATTTAAATCAAAAAATCGAAATTAAGTAACAAACATATTGACGGACAAGTGACAACGATTAACAATCATGAAATCGAGTTTTCTTTTGAGAAAGTATCTTCTTCAACATCATTATCATCTTCATCTACAATAATAAAATAACATAAAATAAATGTTGGTAAGAAGTTAATACAATCAAATATTTTAATCAAATAATAAAATATAATACTAAGGTCAACCCTTTAGCACGAATTTAAGCGGGTTGCCCCGGCGCTAACTATTCCTTCAACCATGCGGTTCTCGACCCTTTTAACATATCTAATTATGTATCCAAAAATATCATTTTGACCAATTTTGGAAACTTATATGTCTTAGAATTGTACTTACGACCATGTTTGGGTTTAACTTTCATCAAATGCACATACATCATCACAAAGCTCATAGATATTGGTTTACCAAATGAGATGATAATATATATTATGCATTTGAATTTAGAACCAATTTAGGATGGTTGAATGGTATAAAGGGTCATCCATAAGTTCTTATACTCTTAAGGGTTGTGGGTTTGAATCTCAATTTTAACATTTTCGAACAATTATTTTAGCCATAAGCTTCTGAGCGGGCGGACCTACGCGGCCCAATTTTCCCAATCCTAACCCTTTCATGTTTTCTAAAAACATCTCTATATTTAGGTTATGCATTTATTGCTGTACATATCTATTATCATCCCCCTTGTTTCCCCTAAACTATCCTTCATTTGCGGAAGTGGTCTATCGATGTCCGGCGTCCGCCCAATATACTCCGAGGCGCAAAAAAGACTCCAGTCTCACCAATATGAGAGCCCCCAGAAGTGTCCTCATCCCCGTCATCAACATCCCCATTATCCTGGATAGCTGTGCTGCCTTGTATCCTGATATTTCAGCTCCAACCATCGTCTGCTGCTTTGTCTGATCGCAAAGAAAATGGAAAAGCTATAAGAATAGCCTTGTGACAATTGCAAAAATTCCAGCATAGGAAGAGGCAGCTGCCTTTTCCTCTCCCCACAGATCATCAGAAAAGCCCGCTCGAGCCCGAAGGTGTATTCTTTTAAAATCTGTTTCTGAAATGCAGCGTGCCATTACCCTTAGAAATTGGTATAGTTTTTATTTTCTGTGTGTATCTTGAGTCTGCATTTTATTTTTATGCATCATATAAAATTATATTTCATTACATAATAAATGTATGTACAGATTCCAAAATAAAGAAAAAAAAAGGAACTAATGTGTGCAGGAAAAAGGAGCTAATAATCACAGGAAGCTCGGCCCCTATCAAAACCAGCTCCCATCACTCGAGGGCCTGTTCGGCTGCCAAGCCTGTGACCTCTGCCCCTCGCCCGAGGACGAGACGACTCGCCGATCCCATCTTCGTCATCATCACGGCGCCTGGTCTGCCGCATAACATCATTACCTCGGCAAGAAAAGTCATCCATGAGTCGCTGGTAAAGTTTGTTAATGGTGACGAAGCCCCGCAGCAGCCTCTTATATGTAGACACCTTAACCTGAAAGAGAAAGAGGATGTTGCAACACAAAAAAAGGGAAAAACATCAGTCCAAGAAAAAAGAGAGTGATAAAAAGGGGGGGGGGGGAAAGAGGGGAGCTGATGCTGAAATAAAAAAAATGTGCGAATGGCGACATATATACCGTGCGAGCATGATTAGGAACACGGTACTCCTCGGGAATGTCCGTATACGGCGAGACTTCCTCTATCAGTCTCCCGTCTCGCCGGTATCGGAAGGTAGAAAAGGCATCGTCGGGCATGAATAACTCTGACTGCACATCACGAGCTGGGCGAGAGGACCCTGGCCTATCACAAGCAGCGGAGGCACGCCTGGGAATCTCGGGGGCAGGAGGAGCAGGATGGAGCATCGTCCTCAAGAACTCCTCATAAGCCATGACTGGATAATCACTGGGTGGCATGATGAATCTGGACAAGTAAAGATACTTGTTCGGTAAAAGATCCGGGATAATCACCCAAGGGGGAGGGGCAGGAGGTACCACCGGAGGTGTCGAGTATAAGACATGCTGGCGATTCACTCGCTCGCCCATATATAAAGAATCGTTCATGATCAACGCCATGAGAATCCTGCAGCGGCTCAGTGTCAGGGTGACCTCATATGGCCCCACTAAATTCTGCCAAGGAACCAAATGCACAGAGCCTGAGGTCGAGCTGGCTATCCTATCCTGCAGTCCAAGTTGATGCAGAAAGTGGCCGCCTTTGTCCTTTTTCTTCTGATTCGCGTTTACAAACTTAGCCAAATAAGGTGGACCGTAAACGCTACCGTATAATGGGCCTGGTGTAAAGTCAAAGAAAGAATAAGCCCATACCTGAAAGAAAAAAGGGGGAGCAAAAGTCAGCTAAAAAAAAGAAAAAAAATGATGATACAAGAAAAAATTGAATGAAAAAAAAAATGCTGACAGAAAAATTGAAAAGAGGGAAGAAAAGAAGTATACCTCCCAAGCAGGAGCAAAGCCAGTCATGACCCATGAATTATTCCGGCTCGCCCTATCCATGGAAACATAAAGCTCAGCCAGGCCTGCCTGCCCCCAATCATAGTCAATCACATGATCCAGATCCCGGAGGCAGCCCAAGAGGGAAACTCTCAGGGAAGTGGAGGAATTGGCAAAAAGCGTCATCCCTAGAAAGAAAAAACAGAAAGGCTCTAGCAACGCGAGCTACATCGATGTTATCCCCGGCATCGACTTTCCCAGCGTTCGCTAAAAGCCATCTCTTCACGCTGCCAATCGTAACTTCATCCGCAGTCTTATATTCGGGCTCAAAGCCCAGGAGATCCTCCACCACGTCATGATGTTGACGACGAGTATAATCTGGTGCTAAGATCAAGCCGATACTGGTAGAGATGCCTGTGAAGCGGCGAAATCACATGGGGTCATAGTAGCCTCTCCCCAGCTAAAGTGAAAAGTGTGGGTCGTGTCCCACCAATAGTTCCACAACACTTCAAATATAGCCATATAACTGCAGAAGGGACTGAACGCCCGCATAAACACCCCGAAGCCTGTGCTCTCCACTAAAGCCCGGGCCGGCTCAGGCATCGACTCAAAGATGTCCAACACTATGTCACAGCTTTCTCGAACCCTGGTCAAGGTTTTGCGCTCCTGAAGGAAAAGAAGAAGGAAAGGTAAGTCTACTATCTCTATTTTCCTCAAAAAAAAAAAAAACTAAAAAAAAACTAAAAAATGAATAAATAAGAATAAATAATAATGATGAATAAATGAGGAACATGTTGCATGTATTGCATTTCATAAATCATAAAATTGCAGCATGTTAATTTCCTGGGATACATCTAATTTATAAGCAGAAGAAAAAAAGAAAATGATAAAAAGAAGACAGAAAAAAAAGATAATAATATATATACAAAAAATGTATTTTGAAAATATATGTTGTATTCTTTTACATCCTTTTGATAAATAAAAATACATTTTTGTGCATTTAAATATATATTCTAGCCATAAAAAAAAGAGAAAAAGAATTATATGTATTGTCTTGCATCTAAATGTGTGTTTTTGCATCTTAGACATCATAAAAGTGTATCTTGCATTTAAAAATATGTAATGCATTTTTGCATTTTTTATATGCATGATAGGATAAAAAGAGTGTCCATGCATCATGTTAGTAGGCATCCTATAATTTTCTACATCACATTTGCATCAAATAGAATAGTACATGCATTCATCATTTGCATTTATAGTCCAATAAGCTGCATTGAGGGTGCATCAAAAGGAGAATGAAATGCCACCAATCATGAAAATAAATATTCCCATGGCATTTATTATATCCCTGCAGCATAATCATGCATGAAAAATAAATTTTAGGGCATAAAATATATCTGTTTTGTCATGTATTTATCCGAAAAATGTGCCCAAAGATGTGTTCAGAAAAATTTGAATTGTATTCTGAAAAAGTCCGTTTCGTGAACATATCGCATATAAAAATACATTTTAGTCTAAAACATGCATCATATAGCCCCATTTGCATTAATAGTATAAATCATACATAGTAAGGTCAAATAGTGACCACTAGTTCAATTATGCATCGCAAAAATAAATTGCGTGAATTTCATGCATCATTCCTAAGATTGTATCATTTTAGCTCATAAATTGCATATATAAGCATTATAAGAAACATATATATACTCAATAAATCCAAAACAATAAGGGAATTGAACAGATCTGAAAAATAGCCGAATGGGTTGATAGAAAATATACATACGTCGAGATTTTGAAGATTTGAAATGTGTTTATGCCGATCTCGCACCAAGTTACCCCAGTCATTCTTTGAATAAAAATAATCAATATAATTTCGAGTCAAAGGAGGAAGTTCCTTCCTCTCTTCACCCGAATCCGGGTGCATTGGCGCTTTTCCTTTCCTAGATCTCGAGGAGAAAGCTATCTTTGCAGAAATATAAACAATTTGGCGGAAGAAAATTGAGAAAATGAGAAGAAATGAAGAAAATAGAAAAAATTTCTTCCTCCGTCGGCAATGGAGGCTAGGCAACTGAAGGAGAAGAGATGAAGGCTTCTGCCTTCATCCCGCAAGGAAAAGAGGAGGAAAAAGTGGATTTTCCACTTTTCCCCCTCCAAACAACTCAAGTTCAGCACTCAAGTCCTCGAAATTCAAAAGTTGTAAAGTGGCCCCTAAGACTTAATGCAAAGATAACAAAAGTAATTTTGTTAATCATATTCGACATCCATCCATCCAGGAGTAAGGAAAAGTTATATCCCAGCAGTCCGCCAGATAAGCGTAAAATCTAAAAGCAAAGGTAAGAATTTAAAAAAAAAAAAAAAAAAAAAGAAAAGAAAAGAAAGAAAAAAGAGAAAAAAGATGAAAGGAAAAGAGATCCTTGGCTCAAAGAAATAAAGATTGCAGGAATATCAAAATTAGTTGAATCAGCAGCAGCGGCCGAAATACGAAAAGGTAAGAAAGGTAAA
Organism: Codonopsis lanceolata; assembly: GCA_013146195.2. Taxonomy (NCBI): domain Eukaryota; kingdom Viridiplantae; phylum Streptophyta; class Magnoliopsida; order Asterales; family Campanulaceae; genus Codonopsis; species Codonopsis lanceolata. Next base: position 96,898,030 of record CM028379.1, read on the forward strand.
GTATTCCTATCCTACCTTCAATAAAATAATAATAAAAGAAAAGTCTTTTTCAAAAGAATTTCGTTTTTCACTAAAAAAATAAAAAGTCTTTCTCAAACAAAAAAAAGAGTTTTGTTATAAAAATAAAAACAAAAAAAGGAATATTTCAATAAAAACAAAAAAGAAGAGGAATATTTCAAAAAAAACAAAAAAAGTGGAATATTTCAAAAACACAAAAAAAGAGGAATATTGAAGAAAAAAAGAGAGGAAAGGGAAAAAGAACAATCTCTTTTGCCGTATCTGGCGACAGATTTTTATCGGTCTTATACAGTTTTCGAAAAACTTGAAGAAAGTTTTCTTTGTCGTGCTTGGCGACAGATTTTGATCGGTCGAGTGCAGTTTTCGGAAAATTTGAAAATTTTCTTATTTGTGTTTGGCGACAAGGTATTGACCGGTCAAGCACAATTTTTAAAAATTTCTCTTAACGTATTTCGATAACAAGGTTTTGACCAGTTGAAATATGGTTTCCGAAAAACTTTAAAATCTTCATACCGTATTTAACGGCCGTTCTCGACCGTTTGAATACGGCTTTTCGAAAAACATAAAAATCTTTTTCCCGTTGTGTTCTTGAATGGGTTTTGACCCGAAAGACATGACATCTTCATTGGTTGTTCGGCTTGCTTGTTTTTGGGCCGAACTACGTTTGGTCTGATTTCCTTTATTAAGGAATACGTATGTAGCCTACATTAGTAGGTCCGACCATCAGAGCACTTAATTTGAATATCTGCTTAAAAATTGCGATAATCTGCTATAATTGACTAAAAAAGTCTAGGATATGGAGGTTTGGTTTGCATTATAAACTGTTGCATTATAACTGCTACCTGTTGTATCTCTCCCATCGTATTGATTGAGCGAAATTGGAGAGTCTATTTCTTATCAACGATGTTCGTCTACTCAGTAAGCTGCGGGTTACCCGTAGACTCCATCGTTGAGGGGCTCTGTAGACACTCCAATTTCGTACCCCTGGTATGTAACATGACATAAAATATCAAGACCTGTTAAAACATTAACAAATGTCAAGTTACAGGGTTGAAAATGCAAAAGGACAAAGCAGGATGCGCAAAAGAGTGAAGTGCAGGGGTTAAAATGTCAAAACTGAAACCACTTTGCCTAAAGTGGCGCCACCCATGCTTCCAATGGGAGTGGCGCCAAGACCAAGTGTGGGTGGCGCCAGGAATGGAGCTACAGTGCTCTCCAGATGCTACCGAACTGCTACAGTTTGTCGTAATGTCTAAATCTTTCCACGATCTGTACAATACACTGAAGCACGGAGGAAGAAAAATTATTCCCCTATGAGTCCTCATCCCAAGCTATAAATAGAGGCTCCGGGGTCGACCTTCAAGGCAAGAATTCTTCCGCAAAGCTTTCCGCGTTCTCATTACGCTGAAAGAACAGAGAACAGAGTGAAACATTGAGTGATCCACCCAAAGCCTCAAAACCCTGCCAAAACTCCTCCAAACTTAAACCCCAGCTAGGTTTCCACCCTACTTCCCCGGTCCAAAAATCGTGGAAAGAGCAGTTGCTCTGCCCGATTTAAAAGGCCAAAACCACCACATATAAGCCGTCATTCTGCCCGAGTGAGCGAGCCAAAACCACCACATATAAGCCGTCATTCTGCCCGAGTGAGCGAGCCAAAAACACCATAAATAAGCAGTCATTCTGCCCAAGTCAACAACAACAACAACAAACAACAACAACAACAACAACAACAACAAAGACTCCTCTCAAGGACGGCGAGCACACCGCGCTCTAAAAGGTAATAGCCTTTAAGGGCGCTATTTTTTATAAAGTTACTTTTTAAATCCGGCCCAATGTAGCTAATATAAGCTGTTGTGCTGCCCGGATTAGATTAGAAAATATTATGTAAAAGAGCAATTATAATGGCCAAATATTTTTAAATATATTTGTAATTATTGTAAGGAAATGACTGCAAGCCCGTAAATAATGTAGCCACGGATGTATTTGTTTTTATTTTCCTGTCTTTTAATGTTTTATTTATTTGCTAAATAAATATAACAATAAGCATACTTTAGCCAAAAACCATTTTTGAGACCGAAAGGGCGAGTTGGGTGCCTAGCACCTTCCCAACTCGTAAATTAGCCTCCGAACCCGTTTTCATAATCTCGGGGGGTTTTTTTTTCTGGGTTTGCTTTATTTTTGCCTTAAAATAAAGATGGTGACTTTAAAACATTTTGGATCTAGTGGGGCCTCGCAGCACTCCTTTCTTGCACTTTTCTGTTTCCCCTAAAAAAGGGAAAATGGGAATGAAAGGGTGGTGTATTCTCATATCCTGATATCCCCTAAACAAGGGATAACTTGATGCGGGAAACCCAAAGCTCTCATAGTGACCCGAAATAGGTCATAAGGCTATTTTATAAAATCCATAGTGGGTCAACATCTTTTTTGCACTTTTCCATGGGAATGTGATGCATTCCCATATCCTGATATCCCCTAAACAAGGGATAACTTGATGCGGGAAACCCAAAGTTCCCATATTGGATTGCAAATCCGCTAAAGTCAACCGAGGCGCATTCCAACGCGCTATTTTAGACATCACTCCTCTCACACTTTTAATTTCGTTTTCCCCTAAACAAGGGAGAATGAAATGAGAGCAATGGATGTCCCGCATCCGCACATACGCGGACCCCTATCCAAGGGCGCGCAGGGTGCGGGCACACGCCGGGCGACCCACAATATGATCGTGGACATAGATGACATGTCCGGTAGGACTGCCAGCGAACACAAGGGGTTGCCTGACGACCCACGCTAAGGAATGCCGTCGCCGATCCAACCAAGGCTTACTCCCTGCCAACCGAGGATCAGGGGACCGGGTCCTCGTCCATGCCCGCCACGGCCATGCCTATCGCCACATCCACGGTCCCTCGCTGGGCACCACCAAAGGTCCTAGTGACCCGGAAGCCGAAGCCCTTGGCACAGGCCCCGGCAAAGGCCCCAACGAAGAAAGTTCCCGCCCCTACCACTAAACCTCTTTCGATTGAAAGCGCACCAGCCGCTGCCCTACGTAAAAGGCGATTGATCGAGGATTCACCCGAGGAAGACGAGTAGAGTACCGAGGAAGTACCTGGCCGTGCTCCTGCTGCTAAAAAATTGAAAGGCAAAGTGGTGTCCCCCTCGTCCAGCGAGGACACGGTTCCTTGGCACCGGGATGATTTTGTTGTGCCCGCTACTCGGGCGGCAGGGATCAAGCTTGCCAATGATATTGCTAATGTCCCGGAGCTGCAGAACATCGATGTGACCCACCGAGATGGGCCTACTACTTTGGCCGGGCAGGGAATAGTTGTTCGGGCCTAGATGAGGGACATGATTGGTATTGCCGACTCTCTGCCCAGCAACGAGGCTATGGGGCGAATTGGGCTATATATGAGTGAGGTAAGAAAGCCTTTATTCAATTCTTCTTTTTCTTCTCTTCTTCATCCTATTTTGTATCTTATTTTTATTTTCATTTTCTCCTCGTAGATGTGCTCTTTTGTAAATTTGCTGAGCACTCGATCTGATCGGACTATAACCGAAATAAAAAAACTCAAAGCTCAAGCCTAGGTTGACCAGGATGAGATAGAAATTCTCAAAGCTCGCATGGCGTCTCTAGAGACCGATCAAGCCCTGAAGGCAGCCGAGCTGGTAGATTCCTCGACCAAGATATCCGCTCTGACCCAAGAAAAGGAACTGGCTGAGACTTGTGCTAATGATGCCGAGCAGAAGGCTAGTCAAGCCGAGAAAAGGGTCGTTCAGGCCGAGTAAACTAAGGCCTTGGTGGAGAAGGAGGCTACCGAGTCTGCGGCGAGGATTGCCGACCTGGAGAAGCGGGTTGATGAGGTGAGGGCCTTAAAATTCGAGCAATACAAAGACTCCGAGGAGTATACCAAGGAGGTCCTCCCTTACTATGAGCGAGGCGTTCGTCACATGCTCCGGGTTGCTGTTGCTTCGGGCATGACTCTTGGGACTGTCATGGAGTGGGGTGGCGAGCATTTTTCGGGTGAAGCTGTGAGGGAGGGGCACGAGATGGTTCCCTTTGACGAGGGCGAGCTGAAAATGATTCGTGCCAAGGATGAAAAGCTCGGCTTTGAAGAATGGGTGCCCCCGACTCCTTGGTCTCAAGACACTATCTTTTTGATCGGCGCTGTGGAACGGGGTAAAGAGGTAGAATTTGATGCGGAACTAAAACTGAGACAATTCATGGGCGATCAGTCTAACCGTGATGAATTTGATAATGAGTCGATAGCCGCCGAGTAACGAGGTCTACCTTCACCTGCCCGTGATGCCGAAGTGGTTGATCTTCCGGAATGATATCTTTAATCCTTGCTGCCTCGAGCTTGACTAGGCGCCTGTGCCCGTTTTTTGAAACAATTTCTTTTTAATATTTTTAAAATGTAATTAACAATTTGGTTGTTAACATTTTGATCGCTCTTTTTTATTTAACCATATCTATCAATGAATGTTCTGTCGATTTCTGTTTGGGTACTTATATTTATTTTTATTTGTAGTTTTCCTCGCATATCGGGGACACACTTTAAAATGAGCACAACTATTTTATTATGACCTTCCTCGCGTGCCGAGGATTAGGTCTATATCCCATCTCCGTACGAGAATGAGAATGAACACTTGGCTCATTTCTATTCTTTGATAGCCTTCCTCGTGTACCGAGGATGAGGTCTTTATCCCACCTCCATACGAGGATGGGAATGAGCACTTGGCTCATTTCTTTTCTTTGATGGCCTTCCTCGTGTACCGAGGATGAGGTCTTTCTCCCACCTCCGTTCGAGGATGGGAGTAAGTATAAAAGAACACTATTTTTGAGAAGAAACGTTTATCATTCATTCAACTCTGGCTTTTACATAGGTTACATCAATGATAATACGCCTTGAGGTGGTCAATACGCCAAGGGTTCTTGAAAGGTGTGCCGTCGAGCTTTGCCAATTTGTAGGTTCCTTCTTTCACAATGTTGGCTATTCTGAAGGGACCCTCCCAGTTTGGTGATAACTTATTCCTTCCTATCTTCCTGCCAGTTGCTTCTATCTTTCTTAGGACCAAATCACCGACTAAGAATGTCCTTGGTTTTGCTTTCTTATCGTGATGGATCTTAGTAAGTTTTTTGTAGTTGATCATTCTGAGGCGAGCTTCAGACGTTTTTCTTCGAGGTTGTCCAGATCAAGCTGTCTAGACCAGTTGTTCTGTTCTTGATCGAAGAAGGTGACTCGGACTGTTGGAAGAGCTAATTCAACTGGTGCCATTGCTTTTGACCCATAGGTAAGTGCGAACGGGGTTTCACTAGTAGATCCTCGAATTGAAGTTCTAATTCCCCATAAGACGATTGGCAACTGTTCTAGCCAGCTTACTTTTTTGTCATCTAAATTTCTCTTCAAAACATGCATAATCTTCTTATTTCCTGCCTATGCCTAACCATTGCCTTGTGGGTGAGCTACTGAGGACATTCGGTGTTTGACATTCAACCTTTCACAACTCGCTGTAAACTTTTTTGAGAACTGAGTGCCATGGTCGGAAACGATCATACGAGGAAGTCCGAAGCGACAGAAGATCTGCTCGTACACGAACTTTATTGCTTGATCCTCGGTTATGCTGCCGATTGACTTTGCTTCTATCCATTTGGTGAAGTAATCCACCACAACAATTACATACTCGCAGCCATCCTTAGCTTTGGGGAATGGACCAATGAGGTCAATTCCCCACATGTCAAAAGGCCATGCTATGACCACCGGTGTTTGTAGGACCGAGGGGAGTCATGGAATGTTTGCATATCTCTGACACTTGTCGCATTTTCCCACATACTCTGCTGCGTCCTTTCTTATGCTCGGCCAGTAATACCCGTGAAAGTTCATTTTGTCCGACAGAGTCCTCGGACCGGAATGTCCACCCCATTCACCTTCATGTACCTCGGCCAGCAGATCCTTAACTGTCTCTGGCCATATGCATCGAAGAAGAGGTTTCGTATTGGATCGTTTGTACATCATACCTCCTATTATCGAGTATCTGCATGCTCAGTTCCTCACTATTTGTGCTTCGTTCTATCCATCCGGCAGGATGCCCTGCTCGATGTAGTCCCTTGTGTCATCGATCCAATACTTTGAAGCCTCCGTGATTACCATAATCTCCTCCTGGTCGATAGATGGATTTTTGAGAAACATTAGTTCAACATCAGGAGGTACTTTCTCTACTTCCGAGGATGCGATTTTGGAGAGGTAATCTGCTCGAGAATTACCCTCTCTAAGGATTTTCTCCAGCTCCCAGTATTTAAATTGTGTCAACAATTTTTGCGTCAACTGTTGATATTTGGCTAACACCAGGTGATTTGCTTCATACTCGCCCAGTACTTGTTTAACCACCAATTGGGAATCAATGTAAATCACGATGTCCTCGGCCCCAAGCTTAGTGCGAGCTCGATTCCGGAGACCAAAGCTTCATACTCGACCTGATTGTTCGAAGTTTTGAATTGAAATCTCAAGGCCATATTCAGCTCTCCTGATTTTGGAATAATCAGTGAAAGACCTGCTGTGGGTTCCCCGGGATGCGCCCGCACCCCGCGCGCCCTTGGGTAGGGGTGCGCGTACGTGTGGAAGTGGGACACCATGCTTTCCATTCCACCCTCCCTTGTTTAAGGAAGGACGAAATTAAAAATGCGGAAAGGGTGTTGTCAAAAAGCGCGTTGAATACGCCTCGGTAACTTCAGTGATTTTTGGTCCGTTATGGGAGTTATGTGTTTTCTATATTTAGTTATCTTTTTTTAGGGGATACCAGGATATAGGAATACATCACCCTTTCGTTCACATCATCCCTTGTGTAGGGGAAGATGGAAAGTGCAAGAAAGGATGTTGCGGGCCCCACTACAGACTTTATGAAAATTGCCTTATGGCCTATTTCGGATCACGATGAGTGCTTCGGGTTTTTATATCAAGTTATCCCTTTTTTAGGGGATACCAGGATATATGAATACATCATCCTTTCATTCCCAATCTCCCTTTTTTATGGGAAAACGGAAAAGTGCAAGAAAGGAATATTGTGATGCCCCACTGCGATCCAAAATGTTTTGATAGAGTCGCCATCTTTATTTTAAGGAAGAAATAAAGAAAAACCAAAAATAATCTGAAGAGGAAGAAGGATCATCAGAAAATTCGGAAGATTGTGATGAAAAATCTGATGATGCAAATGATGATGATACGGATGATGATGCTGTTCTGACAAGTCTTGGAATTGCTTTTCAAAAGAGACAGAAACAACAAGAGATTATTAAGGATGCTCTATACAAACCACCTGGAAAGAAGATTATATTTCCTGACACCCCTCCAGTCTCTTCTCGTGTTGATGAAGCACCTGCTACTTTACAGATGTTGATTTTACAACATCTACGGCTATTCCAACACCTCCTGCTACTCCTGCTGCTCCTAAAGATCCTTCTACTTCAACTCCTGCTGCCCCTGGTAATCTTTTCCCTGAAGGTTCAACTTATTATGAAGCTTTGGACTGCTTAAGGATTACTCAGGTGCATATGAAAGAGGACCTCAAGGAGATGAACCAACAATTGAATCAACAAATTCAAGGAGTGCAACAGCAGATGAACCAACGTGTTCAAAGTTCACAGCTGCAGATTGAAGGTTCTAGGGGCAGTACGTAGGTGGAGTAATATTTTTTTTTGTTTTTAATTCTAAACTTGGCTGGTTTACTGTAGGTGAATCTACTGCACTTAAAGCATACAAGGAGGAGGAAGAGAAAAATAGAGCAGAACGAGCAGAGCTAAGAGCTGAAGCCTTAGCTCACAAGGAAGAGGAAAAAAAGCAGAAGGCAAGATCTGAAAAGGCTGAACCAAAGGCTGCAGCTTACAAAGAGAAGATTGAAGACATTAAATTTAGATTAGGCAGAGCATCTAAACAACTAGATGTAGCAACAGAAGCTGCTGCTGAAGCAGCTGCTGAAGAATCTTCTGATGACAATACCGATGAAGCTATACATCATTGAATTTTTTTAGAGAAACACCAAAAACTCTTTTATAAAACTTAAGTACTCAATTACATTCAAGTACCTAAGTTTAATATTTTATCCAAAATGATTATGAATGATTTATAATTGATTAGACTTTAGCAATTGTAAAAGTTCTTCCTGCTGAATATCAGCATTTAGGCCTACTTCCTGTTCTACCTGCAGTTGTTGTTGTCTTGTTGCCTACTTCGTGTTACGTTAAGTTAAGTTAAATTAAGTTAAGTTAAGTTATGTTACGTTACGTTACGTTACGTTAAGTTAAGTGAAGTTAAGTTAAGTGAAGTTAAGTTACGTTACGTTAAGTTAAGTTAAGTTAAGTTAAGTTAAGTTAAGTTAAGTTAAGTTACGTTACGTTAAGTTAAGTTAAGTTAAGTTATGTTATGTTACATTAAGTTAAGTGACATTAAGTAAAGTTATGTTAAGTTAAGTTAAGTTAAGTTAAGTTACGTTACGTTAAGTTAAGTTAAGTTAAGTAAAGTTATGTTAAGTTAAGTTAAGTTAAGTTAAGTTAAGTTAAGTTACGTTACGTTACGTTAAGTTAAGTTAAGTTAAGTTAAGTTAAGTTAAGTTAAGTTACGTTACGTTAAGTTAAGTTACGTTAAGTTAAGTTAAGTTAAGTTACGTTAAGTTAAGTTAAGTTAACGTTAAGTTAAGTTAAGTTAAGTTACGTTACGTTAAGTTAAGTTAAGTTAAGTTAAGTTACGTTAAGTTAAGTTAAGTTAAGTTAAGTTAAGTTAAGTTAAGTTAAGTTACGTTAGTTAAGTTAAGTTAAGTTACGTTATGTTAAGTTAAGTTAAGTTAAGTTACGTTACGTTACGTTAAGTTAAGTTAAGTTAAGTTAAGTTAAGTTACGTTACGTTAAGTTAAGTTAAGTTAAGTTAAGTTACGTTAAGTTAAGTTAAGTTAAGTTTAAGTTAAGTTAAGTTAATTTAACTTAGACTTCAAATTTGTTTAGACTTCAAATTTGCCTCCCAAATTTTGAAGTCAAATTTGAATGGCCATATAAAACCCTGGATTCTCCATTCTCTCTCATTCCAATTCCTCGTCATTTCTCTCTCCACTTCTATCTCCAATCTCTACTCTGCCCTATCTCTCTCTCTCTACCGATTCAATTCAAATTCCTCCTCTCCTATCTACGGGGAATGGCGATGGCGAATGCTTCATGGTATTGTGGGGAACTTACTATTTTGAAGACATCGTGGATAGGAACGAATCTTGGGAGAAGATTCTTCGGCTGTACCAACTATTCCTATGTAAGTGTTCTTTCGTTTAAGGGTTTTATTGTTAAATTTAGATGCGTTTTCTTTCTCATTTGGATGTATATTACAGGACGGTGGGTGTGGATACTTCGCGTGGTATGACCCACCAATGTGCCCTCGATCAACAATAGTGATTCCAGGACTTCTACGAACAATCTCTCAGCTGAAAGTAGAGATTTGCGAACTTGAAATGAAGGTTGTTGAAGACAAGAAAAAATTCATGTGGATTTTAGGTGTCATTAGTGTTATTTTCTTGCTAGTTGTTGCTGTCTTGTTGTCTGTCTGACTGACTTTTCATGTTATAATATGGTTCTCCTTTCTTTTGTAATGTAAGTAAGGTTATAACAATGTGTACCCCCAATCTTTTGTTTTTGTTGATGGGGAGGGGAAGATGTAAATGCCAGTGATTTTTGGACATGTACCTATGGTGACTCTAACTATGGTTGTAAATATGTATATGATACAATTTGTTGATAAGTTTGGTGTACTTACATTTAGTGTACTTAATTTGTTCAAATATCGTTATACTAACACCTACTGTAGGAACAATTTTTCTGAGTTTATCAATGGTTTATCAATAAACCAGCTGATAAACCAGGTCACTTTAAAAGAAAAAACCATTTTTTACACCTAACACCTGCTGTAGAAACAATTTTTCTGAGTTTATCAATGGTTTATCAATAAACCAGCTGATAAACCAGGTGCACTTTAAAAGAAAAAACCATTTTTTACACCTGCTAACATCTGCTGTAGGAACAATTTTTCTGAGTTTATCAATGGTTTATCAATAAACCAGGTCACTTTAAAAGAAAAAACCATTTTTTACACCTGCTAACGCCTGCTGTAGGAACAATTTTTCTGAGTTTATCAATAAACCAGCTGATAAATCAGGTCACTTTAAAAGAAAAAACCATTTTTTACACCTTCTAATACCTGCTGTATAAACAATTTTTCTGAGTTTATCAATGATTTATCAATAAACCAGCTGATAAACCAGGTCACTTTAAAAGAAAAAAACATTTTTTACACCTGCTAACACCTGCTGTAGAAATATTTGTTTTAAATCTATAATAGATATTTCTATGATTAATATATGATTTTTATTCAAAAAATTATATATCATTTTATAAAATTAGATATTTCTATGATTAATACATGATTTTGATTCAAAAAATTATTTATCATTTTATAAAATTAGATATTTCTATGATTAATATATGATTTTTATTCAAAAAATTATTTATCATTTTATAAAATTAGATATTTTCAAAAATGTGTTCTATAACTGTCCACTATCTCAAATGGCGGTTGAATAGACAAATGGCGGTTGAATAGTCAAAACATTAAATGTACACTATCTCATTTGAAAACTTGACAATTTTAAAAAAGCTTAAACCTCCAAAAGTTTCTCTCTTCCTTCACCTACACTTCATCTTCTTCGCTAAAACCTAATTTACGCTCACACGACAGTGTACAATGGCAGACAAAACAGAATTTGGCTGTCTTCTTGATGTTGCTGTTCTCAATGGTCTTGGAAGCGAACTAGTCTTCCTTCTCGACAATTCTGGTGTTCTTCCTCTTCTGACCTTCAACACGACCTTCAACACCCCCGATTACAGTCAAACCCTCACTGAACTCTTCTTCCAGTAGATGAATCCTACCCCAAACATTCCCCACTCTCTTACTGGAAACATTAATGGCACCAGTATTGTGTTTGATGGCCAAACCATTCTTGCTGCTTTTCCAAAGCTCAAAACAACAGGTGCCTCCATAAAAGAAATTACAAACAAAATCGTTTCAAGTGGATGGGCTATCATGTTAGGAAGTATTCCTAAACCTGCTGTAGCTGCTGACAAGAAGAAGAACTTGTTCATGCCTCTGAACTATGCCCTAGCTACTGTTCTGGACAAGTGCTTGATTATCAAATCTAAGGCAAAGGATAAAATCACTGAAGTCCGATTGAAGCTGATGTCTGCAATTGTAATTGGTGAAGACATCAACTGGGCTGCTGTTCTGGTGGAGTTTGTATTTGACAACATCACAAAGCACAGGAAGTATCCCAACAAACCCAGGTTGACTCATCACCCATTTTCTTAGAAAAAATCAAGCTGTGATGCAGAGTGTTGCTATTGGTGAAGTGGTTTATGATTGGACAGGAAGAAAGTTTGGTTGTACTGATCTAACTTGGGCTACAAAGTCCAGCAAGTATGTTCCACCTGCTGTTGCAAGAGAAGAAAGGAAGAAAAGAAGGCACCTTGTTATAAGGGAGGAGGAAGAGATTGAAGAGGAAGCAAATGCAACTGTAGAAGCTACAACAAATGCAACTGTAGAAGCTACAACATCTGCACCTGCTGTTGGTGCTTCTTCCAGTCATGTTGGCAGAAGTTACTCAAGGAAGAAGAAAAGAGCATCTGCTGATTTGAACCCTGAAACCTTCATTTCTTTTCCCCCAAACGCTGAACCTTCCAACCTTCAATCCACACTTGCTTCTTGTATGAGATCTAGGAAATAGCAGAAGCCTTACTTCCCTCCTATCTTTAATCCAACCTATCATCCCAAACACTCTCCCTACCTTATAAATCCTACTCCCATACCTGAAAATTGGGTATTTCCAATTGATCACCTTCCATACTTCATTCAAGCCTTCTCTCCTTTCATGAAGAAAATAAGGAAGCAAAACCAAATGTTCCTCTCTTCAAATATGTGGATGACAACAGAAACAGGAAGCGGCATGCCCCATACCACAAACCTTCTGAAGAAATGAACTCAAAAGAGGTCATTCAATTAAATTATGGTAAATATTTTGACCATATGCCTCTTCAATGGAATGCCTTTGATCGATGTATTTTATACGTCGATTTTATATACTTCTATGACTTAAATTATGCTATTTCACGAGGCTTTTGGCTACTAATATATGTTTTCGGTGATTTTGTAAGTTTCAGGGTTATTTGTGAAAATATGCGAAACTCCAGGGTTTTAAGTGCAAATTTCAAGAAGGGCCAAAAAGGAAAAATGAAGAAAAAGCAAAAGGCTGCGAGATCGGAGACCTTGCGACGCAGGTGCCTCGCACTTGCGACCGCAAGGTAGGCGTCTGGTCGAAAGGCAAAGAACCAAAATTCCAAAGGCCGGACAAGCTGGAGACCTTGCGGACGCAAGTACCCAACACCTGCGACCGCAAGGTGGTCGAATGCTTGATTTTCGGATTTTCACACGTCATTCGATTGAATTACAACTCAGAGTATATATAGAAGTTAGATCTTCGAGCCAAAAGAGGAGGACGGCTGGAAGCTCTCTTTAATAGATTTTAGGTAGTTTTTAGATTGTATAACATAGTTAGATTTTGTAATTTCAAGTATTGAAGATCAAATCATGTATCCGATCATCTCCATGTGCTGTTCATTGTCTATGATGAACTAAATCATCCATAATCTAGGAGGTGGGAGGTAACTTGTATCAAATTTATGTTTTGATTCTTATATATGATCATTCAATGCTTGTTGATTGTGTTGTTTATCAATCCCTATATTATTTTGCTTTGAACAAATGAATGTAATCGCAAATAATAAAGGCTTAGAGGTGCGGATAACTGCATGACCAATGTGCATATGTCGTACACAGGCTCACCAACACAATAAATTGGACCTATCGATGCACGAGAGTGATAAGTTAGGACCAGGTTCTTACATGATCTAGGTGACAGATAGATCATAAATCTAGGTGACAGCTAGATTGATAGTTCCTGTGCTTAGGATATAGAATGGATGAATTTTGCGGGGATGGAGGCTGAACCAATTGTTCAACAGACTATATCTATCTTTAGTGAACGAACCCAAGACATTGAATGATAATTATTATGAATTGAACATAAAGGAGATACAAGTGAAACCCAGAATCCTAGATTGCCACCCACCATAAGATCTTCATATCTGTTATTACTGTCTAATTAGTTAAACATCTATAAATAGTAGTTTAGAGTAGAATTAAATATAAAAACCCCTTTAGATTAATAATTTGCTATCAATAAATTGCACTGTTCGTGATCACTTGTCTCGTGTGGTTCGACCCTTGCTTCCAATACTATTCTATAATAGTCTTGTCCACTTGCAAGGAAAAAGATTAAATAAAACATCGATCAAGTTTTTGGCGCCGTTGCCGGGGACAAGCTAGTTCACGTAGTTAGTTTGTTGGTAGCGTAGTTGTTAACTTAATTTAGTTTTTAGTTTAATTTCCAGTTTTCATAAAAAAAATACAAAAATACATAAAGATTTTATTTTATTTTATTTTAGTTAGTTGTTTTAAATTGCTTTAATTTATTTTTATGCAAGGTCGTAGATCTTTGAATCCTAAATTGGTAGACTTAAATCAAGATATAAATATTGTTAGAAGAAATCAAGAAGTTTTTGAAAATCTAGCTCAAGAGTCTGATAATCAAGACCAATTGAATCAAGAGGATCCTCTGGTTGATCCTACAATGGAAGAAAATAACAATAATCGTAATCCACGAAAATCCAGTTGACCCAGCTTAATAGGAATCAAAGAGAAGAAGAACCTGCAAGAAGAAATATGGAAGTAGTGATAAATCAAAGAACTATTAATGACTTTAGTAGACCTTCATTAAATGTTGTGACATCATGTTTAGTCTTGCCAGATGCTGTTAGGAATTTTGAGTTAAAAGGTCATTATTTTAATGCCATACCATCTTTTCATGGGATGCCCCATGAAGATCCTGTCAGTTTCTTAAGAGAATATGAATACATGATGAGTACTTTTCCTTTAGGAGGGTTGACTGAAGATCAAATTAAAATGAAATATTTTCCAAGTGCATTAAAAGAATTGGCAAAGAGATGGTTTATGAACTTAACACCTAATAGTGTTTATACTTGGGCTCAATTATATGATTTGTTTATGAGTAAATTTTACAAACATGCATCTCTTACTGAGTATAGAAAACAAATCATGTCATTCCAAAATGAACCAGGTGAAACATTCCATGAGTCATGGGATAGATTTAAAAATCGCTCATTATGTGTCCTCATCATAATTTGGCTCAACATGTGTTAGTGCTTCAATTTTATCATGGTCTTTCGCCAAGCTTACAAACTATGGTTGATAGTGCAGCTGGTGGTTCTATTAATAGAATGACACCAGAAGCACTAGAAGAATTATTTGAGATGTTAAGTATTAATTCCCAACAGAAAAGTGCTAGAGGTAAAAATAGAAGCCTATATCAATTGCAAGATAATTCAAATACACAAGCTCAATTTGAAAATTGGCAAATTCAAGAAGCATGTGCTTTATGTGGATTATATTCTCATGCTACTAATTTTTGTCCATCAAGTGCTATGTATTCGAACAAAGCTAATGCTATGAATATGTACCCTCAAAGGCCAAGGAATGATCCATATTCAAACACATATAATCTCGGTTGGAGGAATCATCCTAACTTTTCTTGGGAGGAAATAAGCCTTTGCAACCTCAACAATTCCAACCTCAACCACCACAACCTCCACGCTTGCCAAATCAAAATCGCTTGAGAATTGAAGAAGTTCCCAAGCAAGAAGTAGCTAGTAAAGGTCAAGCAACTTTGATGAAGTACATGCTTGAAGAAATCGAAAATCTAAAGAAACACATTGAAAGTTCTGGAGCAGATAAAAGAGAAGAAGGGAAGTTCCCTAGTCAAACTGAGCAAGCCAAGTCAATCACCGTCTTGCGAAGCGGTAAGGTGATAGGTGAAGAGGTAAGTGATCCTGATCCTCCTTCTAAAATGCCTGCTTCAATAGAAAATTCTGAACAAGAAAATTCTGAAAAAGAAATAGAAAAAGATAGTGATATTAGTAATAAAGAAAAAATGAGTCAAGTAATCAAGAAGTAGAAGTGGAAGTAGAAGTAGATATTCCAAATAAGGAACAAGAAAAAGAAATTCAAAATAAAGATAATACAATTGAAGTTGAAAAAGAGTTGGATCAAGAAGAAGAGGAACCTTATGTGGCTCCACCACCTTATGTTCCTCCAATTCCGTTTCCAAGAAGACTTATGAAAAACCGAATGGACAAACAATTTACGGAAATTTATAATATGTTATCCAAAGTGAATGTTAATCTTCCTTTGCTTAATGTTATTAAAAATATTCCAGCTTATGCAAAGTTTTTCAAAGATCTTCACTCTAAGAAACACAAGTTTGAAAACAATGAAAAGATTGTTGTTTCTGAAAACGTAAGTTCGGTTTTACAACCCGAATTACCACCTAAGTTGAAAGACCCTGGTAGCTTTAATATCCAAGTATCCTTGGGAAGCTCTAAAAAGATGAAAGCAATGCTAGATTTAGGAGCAAGTATTAATTTGATGCCATTTGCGGTCTATAAACAGTTAGGGTTAGGAGAACTAAAACCCACTAATATGCAATTACAATTAGTCGATCGCTCGCTTAAATATCCTTTGGGTATAGTGGAAGATATCCTAGTTCAAAGTTGATAAATTAATCATTCCAATTGACTTTGTGGTTCTAGAGATGGAAAGGAAGATATGCACCAATAATGAAGTCCCAATATTGTTAGGCGACCATTTATGGCTACTGCCAATACAATGATTAATGTGAAAAATGGTAAACTCACAATGTCAGTCCTAGGTGAAACAGTTGAAATCTCTGTGTTTGATGCTATGAATAGACCTAGTGACATAAGTGCCTGTTTTTCAATAGATGAGATTGAAAAGTTATCAACCGAAACCTTTGAAGAAGAGGAAGAATATGAAAGAGATAGATTTATTGTCTATGATGATAGTCCTATCCCTCCCATAAAAATTGATATTGAGGAGATTGAAAGAGAAATAGAAGAAGAGGAAAGATTAGAGAAAGAAAAGTTAGAAGCTAGTGGAAAGAAAGATAAAGAAGAAATAAAGAAAGAATCAGAAAATAATTCTGATGAATCGGAAAAAGTAGTAGAAGAAAGTTATGAAATCAAAGATGATGAAGTAGAGATTCTGAAATCTCTCTTTGAAGAAATTGAAATAGAAAATATTAAAGAAGAAATTAGAGATAATAAAGTGGAGAATGAGGAGGCTAAAATAAAAGAAACCATTAAGGTAGAAAATTCAGAATTTATGCCACCCATTAATTCTCCTAAAGTCGAAGAATTAAAGCCATTACCACCCCATCTAAAATATGCATTTTTAGGGGAAGGGAACACTTTACCTGTTATTATAGCAGCCGACTTAACGGAAAAGCAAGAAGCTAGTTTGTTAAAAGTTTTATGGACACATAGAGAAGCTTTAGGATGGTCTTTAGCCGATTTAAAAGGAATTAGTCCCTCTATGTGCATGCATAAAATACATCTAGAAGAAGGTAGTAAGCCTTCAAGAGAAAGGCAAAGAAGACTTAACCCACACATGGAAGAAGCTGTTAGGAAAGAAGTGCTTAAGCTCTTAGATGCGGGTATAATTTACCCTATATCAGATAGTAAATGGGTTAGTCCTGTCCAAGTAGTTCCTAAAAAGTCAGGAATTACTGTTGTTAAAAATGAGAAAGACGAATTAGTCCCTACAAGAACAATAACTGGTTATAGAATGTGTATCGATTTGCGTAAACTAAATGCGGCAACTAGGAAAGACCACTTTCCTTTGCCATTTATTGACCAAATCCTTGAAAGACTAGCCGGTCATGAATATTATTGCTTTCTTGATGGTTTTTCTGGTTATAATCAGATCCCTGTTGCACCCGAAGACCAAGAGAAAACAACTTTTACATGTCCCTTTGGTACTTTTGCTTTTAGGAGAATGCCTTTTGATTTGTAATGCACCGCCTACTTTTCAAAGATGCATGATTTCTATATTTTCGATTTAGTTGAAAGATGCGTAGAAGTTTTCATGGACGATTTTTCGATTTGGAAATTCTTTTGATCATCGTGTTTAGAAAACCTTACATCGGCCTTGAAAAGATGCTGTGAAACTAATTTAACTTTAAGTTGGGAGAAAAGTCACTTCATGGTAAAACATGGAATTGTCTTAGGGCATGTTGTTTCAAATAAAGGCATTGAAGTTGATAAAGCTAAAATCGAAGTTATTTCACAACTACCCCCTCCCACTTCAGTTAAAGGAGTTAGAAGTTTTTTAGGCCATGCTGGTTTTTACCGAAGATTTATAAAAGATTTTTCCAAAATCTGTAAACCTCTATGTAATTTGCTAGCAAAAGATACATAATTTATTTTTGATAAAGAATGTTTAGAAGCTTTTAATTTATTAAAAGAAAAATTAACTACTGCCCCTATTTTATCCGGCCCTGATTGGTCACTTCCTTTTGAAATCATGTGTGATGCATCAGATTTTGCGATTGGAGCCGTGTTAGGACAAAGGGTAGATAGAAAGCCTCATGTGATCCATTATGCTAGTAGAACCCTAAATGATGCCCAATTGAATTATACAACTACTGAAAAGGAATTTTTAGCAGTAGTATATGCTTTAGAAAAATTTAGATCATATCTGCTAGGATCAAAGGTGATAATTTTTTCTGATCATTCTGCATTGAAATATCTGTTAAGCAAGAAAGATGCTAAACCAAGATTAATTAGATGGATGTTATTGTTACAAGAATTTGACATTACTATCAAAGATAAAAAGGGAACCGAGAATGTCGTAGCTGACCACTTGTCTAGATTAGAATTTTCTCCCTTACTTGAACGTCAATTTCTTGATGATCCTGTCCCCATAAATGATAATTTTCCTGATGAACAACTTTTAGCCATTAAAGATTCGGACCCTTGGTATGCTGATTTTGTCAACTACTATGTGTCTGATATCATTAATCCGGATTTTGATCATTATGAAAAGAAGAAATTTTTGGCGGAAACTAAAAATTATTTTTGGGAAGCACCTCATTTATACAAAATTTGCTCTGATTCTTTAATAAGAAGATGTATTCCAGAAAAAGACCAACAAGGTATTATGGAATTTTGCCATGGATATTCTTGTGGAGGTCATTTTAGTGGAAACAAGACTGCTAGGAAAATTTTGCAATCAGGTTTATATTGGCCTACTGTTTTTAGAGATTGTGAACTGTTTTTATAGAACATGTGATAAGTGTCAAAGAACAGTGGAATAGGAAAGAGAAATGAGATGCCCTTGCATATTAATTTAGTAGTTGAAATTTTTTATGTTTGGGGTATTGATTTTATGGGTCCTTTTCCAGTGTCAAACAATTGTGAATATATTCTAGTAGCGTTGATTACGTTTCTAAATGGATTGAAGCAAGAGCAACCAAGACTAATGATGGAAAAACAAGAGTTAAGTTTGTAGAGGATTTGTTTGCTAGATATGGAGTGCCTAAGGCCATAATAAGTGACCAAGGAACTCATTTTACCAATAAGTTGTTAAATAATGTTCTTAGAAAGCATGGTGTAACTCACAAGTTAGCTACACCTTATCATCCACAAACATCCGGACAAGTAGAAGTGAGCAATAGGCAAATAAAAGCAGTATTAGAAAAGACTGTTAGGCCTAATCGTAAAGATTGGGAATCTAAACTTAAGGATGCTTTATGGGCATACCGAACTGCTTTTAAGACACCCATAGGAATGAGTCCATATAGAATGGTATATGGCAAAGCTTGCCATTTACCAGTTGAAATTGAACATAAAGCCTATTGGGCGATTAAAGAATTGAATTTAGATTTGACATTGGCCGGAGAAGAAAGATTGTTTCGCTTAAACGAGTTAGAAGAGCATAGGTTAAATTGTATGAGAATGCAAAGACATATAAAGAAAAGACCAAGAAATATCATGACGGGGTTAGCTAACAAAATGTTTCATCCGTATGAAAGTATTACTTTTTAATTCTAGATTAAGGTTATTTCCTGAAAGTTAAAATCTAAATGGTCCGGTCCTTTAGAATTGTACGAATTTATCCTCATGGAGCCGTTGATATTCAAAATCCTAAAAATAATGAAGTTTTTAAAGTGAATGGACACCGACTCAAGCCATATTTAGAGCCGATGTCAGTTGAACGAACAATTGAGTTAATTCGTTTGGCTGACAATGAACCACCCCGAGATTAGGCTTGCAGTTTGGTCGAGCCAAAGACATTAAACAAAGGCGCTAAGTGGGAGGCAACCCACTATTTTGATTGTTATTTGTTTTTATAGTTAGTTTAAATATGTTTTTCTCCGTTAAATTTAATTTTTGGACATTTAATTTTCATTTAATTATGCCAAAATTCGAGTTTGGCGGAGAAAAAACATCTTAGTGTTGTATTTATATGTTACTAATAATTTTAGTTTAGAGTTTTTGTTTAGTTTTTGCATACAGGAAAGATATAAAACATAACGGAATTAACAGAAAGGGGCTAATATGCAAATTGTTGAAAGTTGAGAAGGAAAACAAGTGGACAGACGTTCTGGACACCTTGCGGACGCAAGGTGTAAGGGACCTTGCGATCGCAAGGTCCTCAGTAAATGCCGGCCTCGTGAACACACGCATCGTCACCATGGGGAATGTACCGAAGACCAAACGGTTGATCTGCCCACCTTGCGGACGCAAGGTATGGCAGACCTTGCGACCGCAAGGTCCCTATATATAAACAGTGCCGGGTTTCTCTTTAGAAATTCACCAGAAAACTTCCCTCTCCCTCTCAAGCAGTAGCAGCAGTCGCCCAACCTCTTCAAAATCCGGCAGATCCGTCAACATTCCGGCACATATCTCAAGATTCTCCCCTCCCTCCTCAAACCTTTCATCCTTTACCTCTCTCTCATCCACCATTACACTCCACTAAGGGTGAAGACTTTGAAGAAGAAGAAGAAGACTTCCATTGTTGCCGACGCAGATCTAGCTCAAACTCCGGCTGCACTCACTCCATTTAGGCTGCAAACAAGTAACACTATCACACTCTTTAAGTTTACACGTAAATTATTTGCATGCTAGGGTGTTAGAAAATTTTAACGTAGATAAAATTTTTTGCATGCTTAATATAGATTTTTAATTTCATAATTTTAAAACACATTTTTAATTGTTAAACTTTTAGTTTTTAAATTTTATAAAATCAAACAAAATGTTCCGCAAGCGTAGAAATACCGGTGCCTCATCCTCCGGCCCCGCTCAGGAGGAAGAGCAAAATTTTGACATCACCCGATTCGTGTCCTACGAGGCATCAGAGAGGTACACGGCCAAGCTCTCTAAGTCTTTGGTGCCCGAAAGGGGATTCAAGGCTGAAGACTTTGGCCTTCGTCCCAACTCGATAGCTCGTAGGTGGGGCTTTTGATAGATTCTCCCAAGGGCGGCCCATTGTCCGAGAATTCTATGCCAATGGCGACATTAGCATAGATGGGGTGTGCTAGACACCGTTAATGTTAGGAATATAGTAATAAATTTTTCGTCCCAAAGCATTAACACTTATTTCGGCACCTCCAACTTTGCGGTTGGTGCCGATGACTTTAGCACACACCTCAACCCCCGTATCGATGTCGAGGTGGTCAATGCTACCATCGCCCTCCCTGGTGTGGTTTGGTCCTATAACCGTAACCCACCTTATGGACCACGCACCATGGGAGAATCCTTCCTCCAAGACACGACCAAGCTCCGTGTATAAATTTGTTTGCGGATGTCTCATGCCCTCAAGTCACCAACACACAGTGACTTGGGAAAGGGCTGTCTTGACCTACACCATTATGACCGGTGGGTCTGTTGATGTTGGCCGTTTGATCAACGGCCAAATCAAGACCCTTATTAGAGGTGGGACGAATGCGGGATTCGCGTTCCCGCATTTGATTACCGATTTGTAGGGGCGGCGTGAGAATGCCCAAACACGCGGAGAGGCTGAAGGCTGGTCCGGTCATTACGAGGGCCATTTTGTTTGAGCATCACCAGCAGCCGAGAGTGAGGGTTCCTCAAGAGGAGGAACCCGAAGAGGAAGAGGAGGACCCACTCGTTGGGATCTCCAATAGGCTAGAAGAGGTTGCCCTAGAAAACCAAATGGCTAATCAACAGTTGGCACAAATTCGTGCCGACCAAGAGAGGCTATTTGGTTGGTTTAACACTGTGGGACAAAATGTCTCCGCTTATTATGGGCTGCCTCCTGGCACGATCCCCGAGTTGCATCCTCATTCGTTATTTCCGCCCGACTCACCGTGAGTCGAGGCCCAAGTTCCATCC
Source organism: Codonopsis lanceolata (assembly GCA_013146195.2). NCBI lineage: Eukaryota > Viridiplantae > Streptophyta > Magnoliopsida > Asterales > Campanulaceae > Codonopsis > Codonopsis lanceolata. Next base: position 96,919,469 of record CM028379.1, read on the forward strand.
TCTTTCGTTAGGTGGACCCGCTATCTCCTTTTGATATTTGTCCTACCCCATCAATCTACTCATATGTTCCTCTATTTTGAGGAAAAAATAGAAACTAAGTTTGGGGGGGGGGGATTTTAAACTTTAAGTCTTAGCAGGTCCTAGCCTAACGAGGAATGGAGTTGGGCTATGTTTTTAGGGTGAAGAAAAATTTCTTTATACGATGACCATTTAAATCTTCACCCTATTTTCCTGTTTTTAATTTTATCTTATTTTCGGAGTTGTTGGCATGACCAGAATACTATAATAGTAAGGACCTTTAGGTTCCTATCAAAAGAGTCATCGTCATCATCTCCAAATTTCTTAGAAAAATATATTTAAAAAAAATATATTTAAATTCAAAATATTCATCCTCGAGTCTAGGTGTGGTAGTGCTAGTCGTGATCGATGAGGAGTTAATGGAATGAACCGCATAGTTAGTCTGTAGATCCCTCTGGAATTTACTTAATTTTGCTAAACTTTTACTTTTCTCCAAATTCTTCATGCACTCACACCAGTCATAATTATGGATTGATTAGAATAGTTTTATAAAGTTTATAACACCTACTTCATTACAACAAGATATGCACAAGAATATGATGCATAGCCATTCGAACATAATTGTTGCATTAAATTCTAACTTAGGGTCAATTGCATGATAGTTAGATCCCTTGGATTTTTCTCATTTATATATCTCAAGCACACTTTCGAACCGTGTCTGCATATTAGTCTTAATTGTCCCTACCATCTGTTTTAGCGAATGCTTATGTGAAATCCAGTGATGCTAAACATTCAACCCCCAATTCTCATAGTTGATATGATATTTTGTGTTGTCTTACTTGCTTTAAAAACTATATGAGCATTTGGCATTAAGAAATGACTTAGGTCATCTTTGGATCGTTAGAGCCTAAATATTCCCTAACCTATACTAAAAATATCCCTAGTGTCCCCGTTGATCCTAATGAAAAAGAATGGAGTGTGCTAAGCACACTATTAAACCCCCATTCGCCATCGTTTCTATTACCCACATTAACTTAACCCTAAAAGCCTATACACTTTTAGCCTACCCTTTGAGAGAGTAGGATGTGGGTGGGAAATTTATTTTGGAGGACCAATTCTTTTCAGTAGGCTATTTTTCGGAAGACTTCTTCTTTCCGTCGTCGAAAAAAAAAATTATTATGTATCGACGAAAAATGAAACGGAAGAAGAAGAGTGTAAACAAAGATTCAAATGGAAGCATAGCTTTCAAGAGAAAAATATGTTAGAAGAATTCTGCTGATTAGAAAGATGTGATATTTTTAGAAATATATATATTGTCCAAAACAAGTTTGGGGGAAAGAAGAAAACTGAAAAGTAACGAAAAACACCCTCCACTCGTGGTCTTTGCAGGTCCTAGCCTAAGTAGGGAAAACTTCATTTTGCTTGGAAGTATGAGGGATAAAGGGTAGTCTTACTCTCTCACTTTGAATTCCAATCCCTTTTCATCAAATCCCCCAACACCTTGGTCTTACATTACAAGCTAATAAAGACCTAATGATCTTCTTGCCAATGCTTATGCTGTTTTAACTATCAAGTGAGTAACATGAAATTGATCACACACTTCATATTCATTATTATTCACTCCAAAGCTCACTGTGTTAGCATAATCTTAGCTATTACATGTAAGATCCCGATTCCCTGCTAGCTTGAATTGCGCAATGCTCGTGATTTCTTCTTTGGTTGATTGCTCGCTTGGTTGTGAGAGAGTCTAAATGTGTATGAGAGATCACATTAAGACTAAAACACTTCTAAGAAATGTCATATGGTGGTTGACTTGCTAAAGTCAAAAGTCGTAACCCGACGATAGTCGAAATGCGACGCGATTGAGAGTTTATTCGGGTTTTGTGTTCTTGACCTCGATTTGGTCCCAGATCTTTACATGATGATTAAATAACATGTTTAGATGTGTTAGACTTCTAATTGGATGTATTCCATAAGTCTCGTGAAGTTTTGACGCTTCGAGAATAGTAATTCTCCTTATCGTAGTTTGAGATTGAGCCGGCGAACGTCTCGCCTTTCGGGAGCTTATTTCTCCTATCTGTTGTTTATCATTTGAGAGGCATTCAGGCATATTTTGTAGCCCTTATAGGTTCTTATAATCATGGGTTGTTATCCGTCGGTTTGTGGTTTCATTCGACGTTTCGATAGTAAGTTGTTACGTCTTGCGCCGGTTTTGCCCTAGGTTGTTTCGGGTGCTTTTTATGGGAGTCTAGACCTAATTTAAAATGGGTTTGAGACTTGTATGGTTTAGTTTAATGTTTGAGGACTTTAAGGGTTGAATTGTGAGCCATTTCGAAGCTTTAAGGCTCGAGGATGCATGCGGGAACGACCGAAACCAAGCAAGGAGTCAACAAAGGGATTTTTGCTGAGGAATAGTGTGATGCGCTCGCATCACACTTGCATGAAGCGACCGCAAGGGTCCCTGTACCCAGTTACGGGATTTTTCAATCTGTTTCTGAATTGTCTAATTTTTACCCCCCTTAAACCCATTCTAAACCTAACCTTAACCCTCCTACTTAACCTAAGACTTGTCCTAAACATTATTAGAGGATTTAGAGGTGGATTAGTGAGTTGATTAAGAGAATTAATCCCCCATATAAAATCAAAACTCACACACTCTCTCTCATTTATTCAGCCAACAGACCGACTTCTCCCTCTCATCTTCTGCAACAGACCACAAAAACGTGAGGGAAGCTGAGAGAGGGTGATTTCTAGGGCTTGAAGGGTTCTATCTTGGGAGGCCATGGCTAGGGTTCTTCCTTCCCCAAGCTACACCATGAGATTGAAGTAAAGGTTGAGAAGAACAACCTCCCCTCTTGAATTCCGAATTTTCAGCTTATTAGGGGCTGAACTAAGGTAAGTTTCTACCCTATTTATCTTGCTTTTGGGCTCTATTGATTCTTATGTTAAATTTATATCTGATCAGTACATTACTTTAGTTTTATACTTCTGGCTAATCGGGCAGATCGATTAGCGTGGCAACCGTGTATAGAACTTTGCCTTGTATAGTTTTTGGTAGGACCTTTTCAGAACATCTGAAGACCACTTCTCTCGCTTCACCCAAGACCTCGCTCAAAGCTTAAGATCGGTAGACCTCGTGTCCACTGATCCGCTTCTACGTGTCCTCTCCGATCAAAGCTAGCGGATTAATTCAAACTTATTCTCATTTGATATTTGAATTAATCCAAGTCTTTTTCTCGACATGTCAAGCCGCCGAAAGCAACTTTCCGAAAAGCAGAATACTTTTCGCCCCGAACAAAGCAAGAAAGCTGCATCGTCACCTACTTCGCTTCATCTCTCGATCCGACACCAAATCGCCCACCTTTTGAAGATCTCGTAAATGATTATCTCGCTCTAGTTATCTGTGAAGACGAAATTCCTTGATCGACAGCCCCATGCATTTAATGCATTTATGAAAAGAGTCGTTGAAGTCTTCGCCTTCTCCAACGGATCTTTGAAGTGCACCGCTTTAAATACGCCATTGAAGACCGGATCTAAAAAGAGTGACAACCGCATGTAATCAATCGAACACTTAAAAGAATTGCTCAATCTACGTAACTCAAAGTCTTTCACCAAGGTGCATTCAATAGATCCTCAATGATCTAGAAGTCCTCATCAACAACAAGAAGCGCTTCTTCAACATTTATTGTTTTATTCTTCTTGTTGTTTACTTCCATTAACTATATTTTCACTAATTAAATATCTTGTATTTACGATATTTAATTCCCTAGACCCAAACACAAGTCAATATTTTGTACACGATCCATTAGGGATATTCTTTGTAATTGATCTAAGTGGAAAACATAGTGCACAATTTAAATCCAAGGTTGATCGCCTTGGTGGTGGACGTAGCACTCATTATAGTGTGAACCATCCCAAAATACTTGTGTTATTTCCTTCTGTCTGCTTAATTATTGAACCGCTTAGTTTCATTGTTTACTTCATCCATTTCACAGTAACTTAAGTAACTGTTAAAGGTCTACCGGTAGTCCTTATCTGCACACGAACAATTTTCTTGAAGGTCTTCCGCTACTTGATTCTTTTCATAGATTGCAAGTAACTTTCAAGGAACTTACTTTAAAAGTTTTAAAGTGTTAATAAGCTATTCAACCCCCCCTTCTAGCTTATTATTGTGCTCATTGGGACCCACAATTGGTATCAGAGCCTTACTCTTCGAAAACAAGTTTTTCCAAGATTAAACTCTTGAGAGATACGACATAATGGCACAAACACACTATATGCTGCCTACATCTAATGCTAACCACGTCCCAATATTGGACGAAGGTCATTTTGATGTATGGAAGGATAAAGTAATGAGATTCATGAACTCTATTGACAACATTATGGAAATGTGTCACTGCAGTCAACATGTACCAATGAAGGCAAATCTTCTAGCCTCCATCGCGGAACCCCGCAGGTTCCTAAAGAAGAATCGAATGGACAGAGGACGATAGAAAGTCTGGTTGAACTTGACAAAGAAAGCAATTAACATAATCACCAGCTCTCTAGACACAAGCACATACCAAAGAAGTGATTCGATGTACAACCGCGAAAGAGATGTGGGAAGCTCTTGTAGAATACTTGGAAGGAGACCAAGACACAAGAGACAACATGTAAAATATACATACATCCAGCAGTTTGATTCTTTCAAAAAGGATCCTAAGGAAACCTTGAGACAAGCATACGATCGATTCAGTGAGGTAATAAATAGTTGCTTTTCTCTTGGTAAAACGTATGACAAAAAGGAAATGAACATGAGGTTTCTAGGCTCTCTAGGTAGCTTATGGCATGTAAAGACCACGGCTATGAAAGAATCTAAGAACTTAAACGAGATGACTCTTCGTAGTCTCTACGCAAGTTTAAAGGTTTATGAACTTGAAGTTAATCAAGCTCTAGAGCAAGACAAACAGTTCAGAACTGTGTCTCTGCCAGCCATGGTCCAAGAAGAAATCATTGTTGAAAACAAACCTTCTACTTCTTCCAGTGAAAATGATTTTTTATCCGATGAACAATTTGCTATGTTTGTTAAACGTTTTCAAAAATTTGCAAAATATGGAAGGAAGAACACTCACCAACAACCTTTCAGGAAGATTGGTGAAAGCTCATCCAAGGAAGAGCTTGTGTGTTATAACTGTAGGAAACCTGGTCATTTTGCCTCAAAATGTCCTAAGCCAAAATTTGAAGCATACCGAAAACCCTCTTATAGAAAATTTCAAAAACAAAAAGGTATGTTGGCTGAAGACATAGAAGATAAACAGGTTGCTACATGGTTTGAAACCGATTCGTAAGAGGAGGAAGAGGATTGTGAGCAAGCTAACATATGCTTAATAGCTCATGATTCATGTCCTACCTATGACTCTGAAAATGAAGTTGTAGTTTCACCAAGTCCTTTGGACAAAAATGAAACCAGTAGTGATAGCTTCAGTAAGGAAGAACTTCTCAAGGATAATCAGGATATGCTTGAAAATTTAATTCCTTTAGAGTAGCCTATGTTAAATTGGCAAAGAACTGTGAGAAACTCACACCGAGAAATCTTTGATGGCGGTGAGATTCAAACTCTCAATAGTCACCAACAAGAGAGTATCAAACTGAAGGAAGAAAACAAATTTCTTCATGACAAAATTGACTGTCTAACTGAGCACATCAAAGGACTAGACCTAGAGAAAATTGCCTTGCAAAAGACAATTGACTCCTGGAATAATTCCAAGGATGCATTTGAAGAAATCCTTACAAGCCAAAAATCTAGCAATGATAAAACAGGCATAGGATATTCAGATATGTCTCTTCCGACAATCTCTTCTGTCAAAGAGAAAGGAGAATCCTCCGAAACTGCTAATGATATATCTTTCTCTAAACAGACATTTGGAAATATAGGGAAACAAGGCCTTGGTTACTCAAGTGTCCCTAATATTAACCCAAAAGCCCGAAAGGAAAAGCCAAAATGAATGATTCAAATGAGAAATCGAGAAGGTAACGGTAGAGAAGTGAAGTCTACCGGCAACGACTATGCCAAGGCAAAGTCTGCTGACGGTAGACCTGCTAAACCTCTACCGGTAACTATCAAGTTTGTCTATGAAACAGGCAAAGATGCTTTACCTGTTGAAGGTAAACTTAAAGGTATTCTACCGAATCCTCCCGAAAAGGTTCTCAACAGAAAAGCTAAAGCTAAGTCTGTTAGTAACCTACCTAGGAAGAGTCGAAAGAAACCAATTAAGTCTACCGTCAACAAGCAAGCCGAACCAAAATGAATGTCAAGAAAAGGAATGATCATAAGCACTCTTCGCTTGAAGACGCTAACAATTCTCTATGGTCTTTCCATTTATGTCATTCTTGTCATTGCTTAGGCCATCGGCACCGTAATGCCCGCTAAGGTTCACTCCAAGATCCGAGAGACCTAGTTCTCTCAAGGTCAAGGTGTATGGGTTGCAAAAGGTTGCTAATCCTTAGACCCAAATAAAGGGTACCTTGTTTTGCTTTAACTCTTTTACAGAATGCTTCATGGCTATAGAATCGAAATCAAAGACATCCGGTATCTAGACAAGGGTCGCTCAAGACACATGACCGGGAACAAGTCTTCTTACGTATATAGTCAAGCAAAAGGACCCACGTTATTTTCTGAGACAATGCAAGAGGAAAGACAATTGGATATGGCTCAATTACTAGAGGAAGTCTCTCCATCAACAAAGTTTCTCTAGTAAGTGGTTTAAAGCACAATCTTCTCGAGCATATCACAATTTCGCGACAAAGGACTTCTATGCCAATTCAATTCCAACCAGCCTCATCAAAGACAGTGTGAATCGTGCTCACAATACCGACCGGCAATAGACAAGGAAACGCCTATGTCGTGGACTTAAATCTTCTAGGGAGATTCTCAAACCTGTGTCTAGTAGCCAACAATGTTCGTGACAACAAATGGCTATGGCAAGCTGCCTCGCCACCTCAACTTCAAGCACCTCTCCAAGCTCTCCAAAAATGGGCTTGTCAAAGGTCTACCTACGGTGTCCGCCGATCATGACGTAAGTTGTAAAGCTTGTCAACTAGGAAAACTTTCCAAGTCTTCCTTCAAAAGAAAGTCTGTTTTATCAACAAACGACCTCTTCAACTTCTCGCATATGGATCTCTTTGGACCTATTACTACACCAAGATTTCGGGAGACAAGTACACACTTGTAGTAGTTGATGACTACTCTAGATTCACTTGGATTGAAACTATGACATCTAAAGATGAAACATATGATCTAGTCATCGCACTTTTTAGAAGACTTCAAACTCAAAAGCTTGAAGACATTTGTGACATAAGATCGACAACGGACCGAATTCAAAAACAATGGTGTAGAAAAGTATCTGCGATGACCATGGGATCGCCACAACTTCTCTCCGCCGGTATTCTCAACAAAATGGTGTAGCCGAACGGAAGAACGTAACACCGATTGAAGCGCTAGAACAATGCCGGTAAGCAGAACTTCCAAGTATTTCCGTATAGCCACACCGCTTGCTTTACCCAAAATAGATCCCCGGTAAACAAGTTTCATAATAAAACTCCATATGAAATATGGAGAGGAAGATCCCCAAACATTGATTTCTTAAAATCTTCTCAGAAATGTTTTATTCTTTACAATGGAAAAGAGTATAGAGGAAAATTTGATGCAAAATCGACATTTAAGGAATTTTTCTGGGTATTCCAAACATTCAAAAGCATTTCGCATTTTCAATAAATCTAACTTAAAAATCTTAGAATCTGTGCATGTTTCTTTTGATGAATATGACTTTGTTAGAGCCTAGAATGGCTCCGAACGTTGCTAATGATTCTCGATGAGACAGTACAAATACAAAGATCTACTTCCAATCCTTATCGAAAAACGGCAACCGCAGATCCCTCCAATATCGTAACCCTTCACCCAGAGAAGAGACCTCTACCGATACCGATAACAACTCTTCTGTTGACCCCGAACCCATCTCTTCTGCTTTTACCCCAAGCACCTTTACGTATCTCTCATCCTTCTTGTTCACCGTAAAATGAAAGTTTTGAAGACTCTATTTCTTCTCCGAACTGCATTTTGGTGAATCTCCTTCTCAACCAACTCCTGTAATTCTTAAGGAAGAATCCACCGTAAGTGATCTTCCTCCAACTCATTATTGAAGCAAGAGATCATCCCATTTCTCAAATCATTGGTGATCTCAACTCAGAGTTCCGACGAGAAATAAGGTTCGAGAAGAAACTTTGTTTGCTTACGCATTTGTATCCGAACTCGAACCAAAGAAGATTGATGAAGCTATCGAAGATCATAATCGGATTGAAGCTATGCAAGAAGAGCTGAACCAGCTTGAAAGATGTAAGGTGTGGAGCTTAGTTCAAAGACCGATCGATCATCCAACCATCGGCACCAAGTGGGTATTCGTAAATAAAAGAGATGAAGATGGAAATGTCACCTAAACAAAGCTAGATTGGTTGCTCAGTGCTACCGACAGAAGAAGGAATTGACTTTGATGAAACATTTGCTCCTTTGCTAGACTAGAAGCAATCGTAATCTTTCTAGCTTATGCCTCGCTCATGGACTTCAAAGTGTATCGATGGATGTTAAGAGTGCCTTTCGAATGGTGATCTTCAAGAAACCAGTATACGTGAACAACCTCCGTGATTTGTCATCTCTCGACAACCGACCACGCCTACCGACTCAAGAAAGCTCTCTATTTACGGCCGAAGCAAGCTCCTAGAGCTTGGTATGAAACTCTATCCAAGTTCTTAATTGAACAAGGATTCGTGAGAGGAAGAATCGACACTACTTTATTCATCCTCAAGCACAAAGGCCATTCTCTTCGGTACAAATCTATGTGGACTACATCATCTTTGGATCAACTAACCAAAGCCCGTGCAAAAGATTCGAGAAGCCGATGCAAAGCAAGTTCGAGATGAGCATGATGGGCTGAACTTACCTATTTTCTAGATCAGCAGATACAATGCACTTCGATGGAATCTTCATCACCAAACCAAATATGCAAAGGAACTAATCAAGAAGTTTGGTCTTGATTCACCCAAAGGATTTGAAACTCCAATGTCTACCGACCGCCATCTTGACAAAGATGAAAAGGGAAAGCAAGAGAACATGACCAAGTATCGAGGAATCATAGGTTCACTTCTTTACCTTACCGCTAGTAGACCCGACATTATGTTTGCCGCTTGTGTTTGTGCTAGATTTTGTGCATCCAAAGGAGTCACATTTGCTTGCCGCCAAACGTATCATCGATATGTTTCAAAACAACAAATCTAGGCATCTCGTATTCAAAATCCAACAACTTCAATTTAGTTGGATACTCGATGCATTATGCACCGCAAAGTGAGCGTAAGAAGCACCAAAGGGACTTGTCAATTTCTTGGAAATGCACTGCCTCATGGTCTTGCAAGAAACAAGGATCGTGGCAAACTCAACCACGTAAGTAATATATTGCCGCACAAGCGTAATGTTGTTCTCAATCGCTATGGATGAAGCAACAACTGGTGGACTACAACATCAAGACCGAAACGCCCAATCATGTGTGACAACACATCGCCTATTTCGCCTCCAAAATCCAAGAATGCATTCAAAGACAAAGCACATTGATATTCGTTATCATTTTCTCAAAGATCATGTGGAAAAGGTAACATCGCCCGAATATGTTCCAACCGAGCATCAATTGGCGTACATTCTCACAAAACCACCGGATGCCACCAGTTTGCTTATTTAAGGAGAAATCTTGGTATGATTGATCCTACCGCTTAATTTTAAAAAATTTTGTTAATATTTCTTTCATACCGTAGACCCAAGATTAGACTAATCGAAGACGTGAAGTTCTTCTTTACCTGAAGACCTAAAGGTTAGTACTTTACTTAGTCTATTTTTGCTAAAGAGGTTTCTAAAGCAATAAAGGGGTCAAGGACAAAATTTGGTACTTAAGAAAATATCTTAAGTTCCCGCTTTTTCAAAACCGATATTTTCTCTTTAAATAGTCCTCGAACCGTCATTTCCAAACTTTACGAAACCCTTTGACTGTAAACTTCTTTCTCTCTCTCTCTCGATAACTACTTTCTCGCAAATTCTCGTTCTTCTTCTTGTTTCTTCTTCTCATCTTCAACAATGGTACGCTTTATCTCTACTCTACTCGAAATTTTCCATGTACTGCTCTCGCTTCCGCATTTCAATAACATCTTAAAATCCTTTTGGAATTCAAACCGCATTTTCGAAGTTTAAACAAGTGATTCGCCATTGTTGTTCTTACATACTTGAATACTAACAAATGCTTTTGTTTATTCATTGTTCATTCTTATGAAAACTTCGTTATGTTTTTCTCGAGTGTGGTTTCTCTAAACATTCTAGGGTTTCAAGTTTTGCTGAAAATTTCAATTATTTTGGAAAACTTTGAAATTCCTACTTGTTTAGATGTCTAGATGAAAAGCCCTAACTTTTATTTTGTTTTTCTTCGTGCAAGAACTCAAAATCCAAGCGACAGGAAGGCTTTGACCCCCGAAAATGTCATTCCTCCCGCTCAAACATCAATCTTCCAGATATCCAATCTATCCCGCCGCTCACTGACATCATTGTCGCTTGGACCCCAAGCTATACATTCCTCGCATGTGCATTGACCTTCGTCAATCAATTCTATAGCCGCCGAGTAAAAGCTTGCGAGGATATGGACGCCTCCTCGATTCTCGCCCTTTCGCCTCAACGACAAAAACTTACAGATCTTCCCTCGGCGTAAGAATTTTATCAACGAATGGAGCTCATGAACAAGAATCGCTTCTTCGTGGGTGGATTCGAGGGCCCCATCTCCGCCACCGCCAAATCTATTTCCACCATCATTGGCGCACATGAGGAGCTATTTCAGAACCACGGCCGAGGCTTTACATGCCCGGGAAGCCATGAGGGAGTAGACACCGAGCCTCAAGGGAAGATGTTCAAACTTGTTCTCTGACGCTTATCGCACCACCCACCTTCTAGACAAGGGGCTTCTATTCAAGAGTGGAGCACATGACATGTTTATCGGCCAACAGATCAACCGACCAAGGCTGTATTTCTACAGCCTGCCTCAACTGGGGCTCATCATCTTCGACGAGCTAAAGCAATGGTGGAGAAAGCAAAGAGCAACCCCACCAAACGCCTTCGCCGACTCATCAACGCCTTCTAAGGGATGATGCGCCCATCAACTCTTC
>CM028379.1:96930809-97033524 GCA_013146195.2 Codonopsis lanceolata
AGAATAGACTTTAGGGACGATGCAAATGAACGACAAATACTCTCTTTCTTGTAGTGTCTGAGTCGAATCGAGGGGTAAATTCACGAGCCTATCTCCTTTTAAAAGTTTTGAGGAAAAATGGAGAGGCTCAAGAACAAAGAGAGACGAGTGGAAGAAGAAGGTTTGTACCCTCAGAGTAGGATCCTGATATGAGAGAGGGAAAATGAGGGACCGCTTGTCACCACCCGTTTACCCATGGATGATATTTTCCTAAAAACATACAAATCCTAGATCAAATGGTTTTGAGAGCCAAGGAGGTACAAGATTTTAGCATGCTCTTCGCTTATAACATTTGTGTTTTTGGATCTGAGACCAATTTGCACAAATGCATTTTATGCAAAAAGGCATAGAGAGAGGACAACCGAGAAGTACTAACAGAATACCTTTGCTGGCCACAATGAAATTCTACCACCCGAAAGTCACAAATACACAAAGTCGACATTGAAATCAAGAATACCAGAGGGATGAGTACCAAGCATGGAATTTATGACTGTGGGGAAAATGAATACCATCGACCTCTCACAAACACTTTTTCAAAGCTAGAATCAACATCGAATTTCTTTTCAAGATTGGCATAAAACTCATGAATTAGTTCACGAAGATATGGGGCAGAAGAGACAAGGTTTTCAAAAGATGTCGAGAGAGAAATAAGCGCATGCATTATAGGTATCCAACATAACTCGAACATTTGCTCATCAATGATATTTCTAGAAATATTATACCTACGAGAAGCAGCTTTTAGAGATAAACGAAGATGAGTAGGAGTACCGGGTTTTATTTTCCTCGATGTTGCAACAATAGGTGCGACATTGAGGCGTCTGAGCGTCTCCTTGAAGATCGTACCGGAGACTCGTCAGTTCTACTAATAGCGAGGGTACCTTTCGGATAGCATAGTTGTGGGAGGCTATCGTCCAAATTAGGAAGTCGATGAACTGGGTGCGGTGTCGGAGGAGGAGGCGAGAGGTTGAAAGGACGATGATGAAGGACACGAGCTTGGCCTTGTCCAATTAAATTCCGTACAACTTCATCATCATGCCGGTGTGCATCCTTTGATGATGGCGCCGAGGAAGGAGATTGAAAGGAAGACTACCCTTGAGCGGAATTGGATAATTATCATCTTCAGCAGGCTCTTTGTGCGGGAGGAGAGGCGGTGACCTGTTTCGCAACTCACCAGTAGGCAGGTGGGTCTTGAAGAATCCGACTTCAACCTTATTTTTCTTCGCCGGCTTGAACATCGGCGGGGGAAGGGGTCATCATAGTTGGCCAGAATTCGTTGGCGTTTGGACCGAGTCTTGGGAGTTGCGATGGAGGAAAAAGCCGGACAAGTCTCCGGGATTTTCAACATCAATTGCGTTTCCTTTTTCACAGGGAGAATCATGGTGGTGAGGTTCGAGGCGGTTGATAGACAACCATGGCCTTGGCATGATCAGATCGATCTCGTTGTTGTCATTCGGATTTGCCATTGATGTCGAATGAGTGGAATGATGAGAATTTGGCTGAGACAGAAAGTCACAGGAGAATTTTGAAAACTTTTGCCACTAATTGCAATTGAGTCGTTGGTAATTAATGCGAGAATAATGAGCTTGAGTCGCACACATTACACGGCACTCAAAATTCAAGCAGTGACCAAACTTTGATATAAGTAAGACATGAGTTTCTTTGTTTGAGACATGAGAGTTATAAGAGCAATTTGAGTTACAATCGATTTCAAAACACATTCTTTTAATTGATCGAAAATTTGGGAATACCAAACATACTTAACGAGTTGAGACTCCACAAAATATATAAACACAGATACTCATCCAGTTCTAATCATGAAGAAACAACACGATAGTGTGAAACTGACCATAAAATCATGACTTTGAGAACAAGAATCAAAAGCAGGCATTAAACTTGAAGGGCAGACATTAAGAAGGCTGATATCATGCACCTATATGTCTAAGCAGTATGTCTAAAACATGCAAAAAAAAGAAAAAACAATCGAAAGAATGCATATACACACAAGTGATATGTCTGATCAAGCGATTGCAGTTCCCGATGTTGCAACAATGGAAATCACATTCACAAAAATCGTGATTTTATGTTTGAATTACAATTTTCTTTCACCAAATAACACAATTACTCCCAGAAACATTATAGGTACTTTATTTCCTATAAAACTAGCTTTACTTTATTTCAAGCTAAAGACACCACTAGGAACCTTTCACTTGTATTTACCAGGGTAGCAACTTTGCATTTGATCAACCCATGAAATTCGAAAATCCATAGTCCCAAAGAAAAGCCACAACCTTGTTCATAGGTAGCTCTTTTAGTTAGGTAGCTTTCACACTTTCTCAAATCGGAGGAGTCAATTTAGTCAAGATCAACCCATGCAAGTCGAAACTTCATGGTGCATTGACAAATTGCGGCATCTAAAACTTTTGAAGGTAGCTCTTTCCTTTGTGGTGTAAAAGGGATTTTCTCTCAAACAACAACATTCTTGGGAGAAGGTGAGAAGAAATTTGACAATAAAATCACGGTAATTTTGAATGAATCATTACATGCTCGAGGTACTTAATACAAAGATTTGATCTAGTGTGCCCTCTGAACAACAATGCGGTATGCCTAAATTTTTTTATATATATATATAGTGGTGATTACATGGCACACATAGAGAGATTTCCTAAGATTGATGAATCTCAAAATCTAGACTTTAGTAAAGATATCGGCCAATTGGTTATACGTACCAACATGTTCAATACACACGATGCCTTGTTCAACTAAGTCTCTAATAAAATGGTGTCTTATATCTATGTGCTTTGTTCTTGAGTGTTGAGCGAGGATTTTTTAGCTATGCTTATAGCACTTGTGTTGTCCTGATACATAGTTAAGATGTCCTTATGCAATCCGTAATCTTGAATCATTTGTTTCATCCACAAAGTTGTGTACATACCTTGCAGCTATATATTCGATTAATTTGTTGATAGAGCCACACAATTTTGTTTCTTGCTAAACCAAGAAATCAGATTGTTTCCTAGATAAAAACATCCTCCAGATGTACTTCATGTCATCAATCTTGCCGCCAGCCAAGTCAGTCGGCATCTGAACCCAACCAGATTGGTGTTTGTGTGCTTAGTATACCACAAACCCATGCCAAAGGTCTCACCAACATATCGAATGATTCTTTTGACAGCTTTTAGGTGAGAAACTTTGGGGTTTGCTTGATACCTTGCACACAAACACACACTATACATGATATCTGGACGAGTGGCAGTTAAATACAGCAAACTCCCTATCATACTTCTATACAAGGTAGGGTCAACACTTTCTGATTTTTCATCTTTGTTAAGTTTATTGGATGTACCCATAGGGGTTTTTTATGCTTGCCATTCTCAAGATCGAATTTCTTCACCAAGTTTAGAGAGTACTTGGCTTGAGAAATGAACATCCCTTCATGTGATTGTTTGATCTGAATGCCTAAGAAATATGTCAATTCACCTACCATGCTCATTTCAAATGTGGATGTCATGCAATGCACAAATTCTTTTTCTAAAGATTTGGAGGTGGATCCAAACACGATGTCATCAACATAAATTTGAGCAATCAAAATATGTTTATCTTGTTTTTGAATGAACAATGTTTTATCCACCTCTCCCCTTTTAAACCCACTTTGTAAAAGGTGATCTGTAAGCCTACCATACCAAGCTCTAGGAGCTTGTTTGAGACCATACAAAGCCTTTTTCAATTTAAACACATGATTAGGGTTTATAGGGGTCCTCAAATCCTTTTGGTTGTTCCACAAAAACTTCCTCCTCAAGAATCCCATTTAAAAAAGCACTCTTCACATCCATTTGTTGAAGAGTAATGTCAAGGAAACAAGCAATTGCCAGAAGTAGACGGATAGACTCAATACGGGCTACAGGTGCAAAGGTTTCATCAAAATCCACCCCTCAACTTTGTGACTTTGTGTATACCCTCGAGCTACCAATCTAGCTTTATTCCTCATTATTTCTCCCACTTCATTCGTTTTGTTTTTGAAAATCCATTTAGTTCCAATAACATTTATTGAAGTGGGTCTGGGAACTAGATACCACACATCATTTTTGAAAATTGATCTAGTTCCTCTTTGCGTTTATCCACTTTCATCTTTAAGGGCTTCTTGCACAGTTTTAGGTTCAACAGTGGAAACAAAACACGAGGCATGTATATCATCAAATTCAAGAGTAGTCATGCATGCTAGTTTCTTGTAGTCCACTTTACCTTTCTTTCTTGTTGACACACCATCTTTTACATTACCTATAACTTGAGTGAGTGGATGATTTCGTTGAATCTTGCTTGGAATGTCAATTTCCTGATCGGTCTGACGGGTGATCATCTTCCCGATTTGAATCTGCTCCAGCCTTCTTTTCCTCGCTTCAGAAGTCAATGTTTCTCCCGATGTTGCAACATCCGAACAACATCGAGAACAACATTGGGTGACACATCCGAACTTTTTCATCTCGAACCACCAAATGCGCATCTCGCTGACTGTATGTCTGCGCCTCACTGAACTACTGGATTCGCCGCCTAATTCAGATCAAAGTCTCCAAACTCCAAAATCCACGAAACATCTTCCTCGAAGTTTTGTGACCAAGACCAGTTAAATCATCAAAAACAATATTCATGGATTCCATAATAGTCTTAGTTCGAAGATTAAATACCCTGTAAGCACGACTATTTGTGGAATATCCCATAAAAACACATTTATCACTCTTAGAGTCAAACTTGGAAAGTTGATCTCTATCATTGAGCAGATAACACACGCCAAACACATGAAAATATTTCAAGGTAGGTTTCTTCCCAAGAAAGATTTCGTAAGGTGTCATTGTGCTACCCGGTCTCAAGAAGACCCTATTTCCAATGTGACAAGCGTTGTTCAATGCTTCAAATCCAAAATCTTTTAGCCAAATTTTTGAATGTAACATCACCCTAGCCATTTCTTGTAATGTCCATTCTTTCTCTCGCCACTCCATTTTGTTGTGGAGTTTTGGGAGCGTAGAATTCATGAGGCAAATACCATTTGAGGCACAATAATTAGAAAAGGATGCATTTTCATTTCCGTGCCATGATATGATCTAATCTAGTGAGTTTTAGATCATATAAGTTCATAACTACGGGTGTACCAAATTTTGAAAGCCTCAAAGTTTCGGACTTCTCTCTTAAAAATATTACCCAAGTATATCTAGAGAGTCATCTACATTTGCAAACAAAGGTATACTTTTTCTTACCTAGGCTTTCTACCTCAATGGGACCCATAAGTCGATGAATCATCTCCAAACATCTAGAAGTGGAGCATTGTGTGATGGGAAGATGTGAAGCCTTGACTTGTTTACCTTTTGACACGAACCACATACCTTTGAGTAATTCCTTTCCGATTTGGTAATCCTTTAACAAAGATCATGCCTCACAAGTTCATCGAGTTTACGAAAACTCATGTGACCAAGTTTACGTGCCGTAGATCCGTTACATCAAGACTTGCTTTTTGACACGAATAGGTATTGTTGAACAAGTAACGCTTATCGACGATCTTAAACCCGTCAAGACATTTGTTATTATGATCAAGAACCTCACAAGAATGTTTGTCAAACCTTACTCAAGATCATCATCACATGGCAACCGACTTATACCGATCGTTTGTCTTAAGGCCTTCCACATGGTAAACGCTTTTGAGGTTTGGAAGACCTTCAACGCTCAATGTTCCTTTACCTACAATTTTCCCTTTGGCACCACCACCATAGGTCACGAACCACCATTAATACTTACATATTCCTTCAAATTCTCACCGCACTCGCTTTTGTCATATGTCTAGAACAACCACTATCAAAATACGGGATCCAAAGAACATGAGATTTTAAGGAAGTAAATGTAACATTGCATTTTTCATCATGAGATATGGAAGCGCCGAGAGCGAGATATCAAAAGGCTCACAAGATTTGGCTCTGCATTTTTCATCACATGTTTTTGGAACCCACATTTTTTGGCTTGCTTTGGGTTGAGGTTTTTGAAAAAAATTATGATTTGCCTTTGAATGAGGCTTCCAATGTTTCGCCAATGTTGTTGCATTGGTTGGCGCATTGGTTGCTTCATCTATACGTTACGCCAATGAGCTTTTCCAAAGAATTCTTTCCTCTTTTCATTCTCATACATTGCCTTTTCGAAAGCAAAAGGTCGTATGTGACAAAGCTTATGACGAAGTGACAAACATAATTTTTCCTTCTTACTCTTGGTTTTTCGACTTGAAAAAGCTTTCATCGGTTTGTTTAGTTCGGAGATGTTCCTTCTCCTTCTTTCACAAACACCTTAGGGACAAAACCAATACGATCCGGAAGAGTTACGAGCAATTTAGCGATCTTCAACCTTACGTTTGCTAGAATTCCACTTGGTCGGTTGCTTCTCGCTTGAGCAAGTTGCTCCTTTAACGCTCAATCTCCACATCCTTTCTACTTAGGACTCCTTCCAGGCCCTGATTATGCATTCTTTTGATCCTCATTGGCCTTTTTTTGATTCATTCGCCTTACCAAGTAGTGTAACTTGATGAGCCCTTTTCTCCCAATCCTTGTACAGCTCCTTGTACCCTTCCGGCCAAATCTGAATCTGAATGTCCATCATCCTCTGCAAGCGTGGAATTAAAAGCGAAAAAATTGTTCTGTGCTTTTACGCACAATGTTTCTCCGATGTTACTCCCGATGTTGCAACATCGGGTGACACATTTGCTGAACCAAGCGTATTTCTTCGAATCGAGAATCATAAACAAGCATTCAAGGTGATAAGATCACTGGATCTTCTCCATCACTATCACTCAAAGTTGCGAGAAAAAATTCAATCCTTTCTTTCTTAAAGTGTTAGCACATTGGTTTGCATAGTGTCCAAAACCTTGACATTCTCACATTTGGATAGAATCAAGATTCTTACCATTGTAGGATGACTTAAAGCAAAAGGATTTGTGAAGGGTTTTTCAGAGATTGAAAGGATTGTTCTTTGGGAACAAATTTCCCGAATCACGTTTGAAATTATTTTTCGAGCTTGATGATGGAGTTCTATTTTGACTTTTATTTTTCAAAATTTTTTTGAATTTAGTAGTCAATAGAGCAATTGATTCTTCTCCAAAATCAGACTCATCAATGTCCTTTTGAATTTCAAGCAAATCACATGACAGATCAATTGGTGCGAGGCATAGCAATGTTTTCCCAAAGGTGGGTGTGGAAGATGATGAGACACTTTTGCCTTTGTTTTTATTTGATCGTTTAGGTTCAATTCAAAGTTTTGAAGAATTCCAGCAATCTTTCAAAACTCATCTTGTCAATATCATGTGCTTCTTCAATAACACATATCTTGACATTAAACCTTTCAGGCAAAGTCCTCATCATTTTGCTGACAAGACGCTCATTTGTAATAGGATCTCCTAAGGCTAAAAGCGAGTGGATAGATCAAGAAGTCTTCCATAATATGTCATTATGTCCTCGACTCTTGCATCCTTGTGTTCTCAACCGAGTCGTTAGCATTCTTAACTTAGAGGAACGAACACTGTGTCCTTCACATAAGGTTTGAAGGGCCTCCCACACATCTTTGGCGTATTCATAATTTGCTATCACTCTAAAAAGTATTTTGCGTCTAAGGCCTTATAGATTGCGACAAGGCTTTTGAGTTAAAAAGAAGAGTTGTTTCTATCATCGTTGGTCCACTCGGACTCTTTGGTGATTTTGACATCTCCATCGTAATCTACAGGTTTTGGGAGGACTCCAACCATTCAACACAAGCCACGCTCTTTCATCAATTGATTTGATGAAGATGCGCATCTTGACTTTCCATATAGAATAATTCGCATTTGTGAGAAGAGGGGCGAACCACGCTTCTCATACCGAGAATCCATCACGCCTTTGAACAATCGACTCTTAGTGATATCAAGAGAAGGCTCGATACCAATTGAAAGAACGCAATGCAACGAGAATCTCAATATGGAGCGATGTTGCGCCAATGTTGCGTTGAATGTTGCAACAATGACAAGAACAATGTGAACCGAAAGTGTATAATGTAAAATAGCAGCGGTAAGTTTTGTTTTAAGATTTAAAATCAAACAGACTTAGGAAGGCAGAAAATCACACAAAACAATCTACAAGTATCAAACTTGTAGATCAAGCCTCAAGGCAACAAACTATATTAAAATCAACATCGTTTTTGAACCTTAACGGTTAACACAAAATTCTCACAAGATATAGAATCTTGGAGAATCACAAAACCCACATAAACTACTAGAACAAACGTGGGAAGAAAGAATCAAAACAAGAACAACTTCCAAGAACAATCACACGAGCGGAAGCTAAACACAACTTCGGGGAAACACAAGGTCAGTGTTCACGAAGATTTAAACATGAAGAACAAGCACAGCCAGATATAACAATCTGAGAATGGTCTTCGTGTACTAGAAGTTGATTTCTTCTCCCGGTTCGACACAAGACTTACGGATATGAAACTCTCTTCTTACGCTCGAATATGGTCTCGTTCTAGGCTCTCTCCATATCCTAAACCGCTCGACTTCTCATCTTTTTATAGGCTGCAAGGCTTGTCAACCAAGACTCCAAGGAATCCTAAATACACGGCCAACCAACACATCCTACTAGGAAAGAGATTAAACGAAAAATATACAAGATTTTGTTTCCTAATTTGATACCATCAATAACTAAATACTTATGCAAAAATTTAGTTACCCAAAAATATCACCTAAATCTAATAAGAGAATCCTAATTAAATCCTATCACAATAATACCAATTAAAATCCTATTTTGACCAAGAGAGTGAAAACAAGATAAATTAGGCAATGCCTAAATTACCCTTACACTTTGCTTATTCTTCTTATCGAACCCCCCCTTACCCGTCACCCCTTTCAAACCTCTTCGTATATAGATTCATCCTCCATGGGTCCAGTCTCTTTTGTCCTGGATTCTGGTGCAACGAATCACATGACTTCTTCGTCCGGTGTTATGGCCCACTTTACTCCATATAGAGATATCAATTCAGTTACAATTGCCGATGGCTCTTTTTTACCTATGTCCTTTATTGGCCAGACTAGTCTTAATAATGTTTTTTATGTTCCGAGCATGCATAAGTCCCTTCTTTCTATACGTAGTTTTTCTTCCGATAATAATTGTTTTTTAGCTTGACGAGTCTGGTTTCCATGTCAAGGACAACAAAACCAAGAAGACCATACTTTCTGGCAATAGTTACGGTGGTCTTTACCACTTCACTTTTACCCCTTCTTCTACACAAACTCCGTTAGCTCTTATCGGTGAACGTGCTTCTCCAAAGTTATGCCATGCTCGTCTTGGTCATCCATCTCGACGTATTTTTGAAGTTCTCGTTAATAAACATCGGATACCAACTAGCAGTTCCTCTACTCAACATAGTTTTTGTCACGTTTGCCCTATGGTCAAGTCTTGTAGTCTTCCTTTTCTGACTTGTAATTTTCAGTCCAAGAAACCTTTAGACATGCTTCATTTGGATGTCTGGGGTCCTTCCCCAGTTATGTCTCACTCTGGTTTTCGTTATTATTTATCAGTTGTCGATGATTATTCTCGTTTTACTTGGTTATTTCCCCTTATGCGCAAATTTGACGTGTGCTTTGTTTTTGCTTCTTTCAAAACTCAAGTGGACAATCAGTTGTCCAATAAAATGTTTGCTATTCATATCGTAAAACTGCAGTTGCAACCGATGGAGGCGAGAATATGTTAATTGTCAATTTGCTCAGTTTTTAATCGCTCATGGTATTAGACATCAATTGACTTGTGCTCACTCTTCATAACAAAATGGAGTTGTTGAACACAAGCATCGTCACATTGTCAAAATTGTCTTGTGTTTACTGGCACAATCTTCTGTTGCGTATAAATACTGGCTTGAAGCTTTCTCTACCGTTGTTTTCTTAATTAATCGTCTTCCCATGAGACAGTTAAACTATATATCTCCCTACCAAAAATTATTACAAAGTGCTCCAGATTATAGATTTTTAAAGACATTTTTGGTGCACTTGCTTTCCCCATTTCATGCTATATAACAAACACAAACTTATGCCCAAATCTACTCCATGCATTTTTTTTGGGGTACGATTTACTTCCAAAAAGATATGGGTGCTTGGATTTACAAACGAGATGAGTATATATTACACGCCACGTATAATTTGATGAAAATCATTTTTTGTTTGCACAAAGTTCTAATGTTACGCATCATTTAACACCAATGTCAACAACAACAACTATTTTTTCCTCTCCATCAGCAATACTCATGTCGCATGGCCCAGCTTCCTTCATAATCGCCCATGTTCCTCCACTCACAGACTGTTTTGACAAGCCCACGGGCCCCTTTGATAACTCGGCTCCATCTTCTTCAACATTATCGTCTTCTCCAGCTTGCACCCCTCAATGATCCTCCACATCTCATCCAACATTTAATAACAGCCATGTTGGATATTTAATTACTTGAGTTATTGTGTTTTTTAAGTGTTTATTTTAATTATTATTATTATTTTGTCTTTCTTGATATTTATCTTGATTTATTATTATTGTTACACTTCTTATAGAAATGTTATTTTGTAGATTATACTTTAATTAGTTTTTAGGGTTTATATGAATCATTAATCTAGAAGGATTGTGTGTTCTTGTAACACAAATTATGTGAGTCGTTTGCCTTGCTTCATGGAGACACAACTGACCTAATTATAATTAGTAAGGAATCATTCATCTTTGGTAAGTCTATATTTGATAAGATTTAGTCATTCTTTATTGCACTAACCTAAAAAACTTTTATGGTAAGTGGTTTTCTTATTCTATAAGATTTCTAGGTCAAGGATATAAGTATAAATTATAAATTATACACGGAGTTATAAGAGAGAATGAGATTGAAAAAACTACTGCTGCTCCTATTTTTGAATTTACAGTTGAATGAAACTACATTGAAGCCTTCATTCATTTTGTAACCAGCACCGTTTTTCTGTTTACATCTACTGTTTTGTTAAAAGCTTTTGAGCGTATATCAGTTTAAGTAGTTTGAGGTGTTAGTACTATTCAAAGTCATATCTACATATAGAGTTTTTCATAAATTCCATTTTGTTAGTCTTTCGAATGCAATTAGCTTAAACATATATTTTACTAGTGAAATATTTTTTGTCATGAGGGACGATCAATACATATTTTTGCTTATTGATCAATTGTTATCTCTTGTGTTGAGCTTCGTTCTTCCTGTTTTGTTTTAATTATTTTTGCTGCATTGATATCTCAATGAAGTCTTCAATGAACTCTTCATTGTAGGCTTTATTGACCAGATCATATATACAAAACAGTTTATTTTTGGTATTTTATTTATTCTATTTTTATCCTTGTTGTAATCGTTTCTTTCAATTGGTATCAGAATCAACTATTGACGTATAAAGAGAATGTTATTTATGATTATAGGTATGGTGAACGTATAGAATAATGGTTATCACAAGATTCTCATTCTCGATGGTACCAACTATTCGAGTTGGAAAGTTCAAATCCATGTATGTTATTAGCTCTGATGTTGATCCTAGTATTTTTAAAATTATATCAAATTGCAATAGTGCTAAGGGTGCTTGGGATGACATTCAAAGACATTGTGAAGGATCTGATAGAGTTAGGACAACTAAACTTAAAATGAATATGATTAAGTTTGAGAATTTAAAAATAGAAGACACTGAAAATATATCTTCCTACAGTACCAAAGTTCTTGAGATCTCAAATGAATCAGTATCTTTAGGAGATCCTATCTCCAACGAAAGATTGGTGAGTAAGCTTATCAGATCTCTACCTGAAAAGTTTAATGTCAAGATTGGTGAATAAGCTTATCAGTATCTTTAGGAGATCCTATCTCCAATGAAAGATTGGTGAGTAAGCTTATCAGATCTCTACCTGAAAAGTTTAATGTCAAGATTTTTGCTATAGAAGAGGCTCATGATACATCCTCAATTTGTGTTGAGGAATTGATTGGTATTTTACAAACTTTTGATTTAAATCTCACTCAACAATCAAAAGGCAAAGAAAATGAGATTGCTTTAAAAATTCGGACTGAAAAAGGAGGAAGAGTTTCTTGAGATTTGCAATGAAATTAGTGAATCTAATATGAGTGATGAATATTTGGCTATATTTGCTAAAAAGTTTGGTAAATTCTTTAAAGGAAAAAATTCTTCAAGTTTTAAAAATACTAACAATGATTCTATGTCAAGAACTAATCCTAACAGGTTTCAAAAATCTCAAGTATAGTAAGTCAATGAGAACAAAAAAACACTGATTCTGTTCAATGTCATGCTTGCAAAGGATATGAACATTATGCAAATAAGTGTGCTAATAAACTCATGAAGAAATGTAAGAATTTTACTACTACATTAAGTAATAGTGATGAGGAAGAGTCTGATAACTTATATAGTTTATTTACTCCTGAAAAACCTGTTCATATGAATCTTCTATTCATTTTCCCTGAAAAAATACCTATTCCAACGTAAGCTCATCCATGCCTACATTGATGAAAGTAAGCCATGTTTCTGTTAAGTTTGATTCTTCTCCCTATTCCAAAGTTTTTTCGCAGATGAATGATGACTCTGATGATGAACATCAAAATCTTTTAAATGATTATAATGCTCTGTTTGAAAACTGGAGTAAAGAAAAAGTTTTAATTTAAAAACTTACAAAAGAAAATGAAGTTTTGAATGTTGAAAATAAAAGATTAAATAGCTTGAATGATGATAAAAAAGAGGCTTTAGCTCGTATTGAATCTCTACTAACCAGACAAGATGTGGAGCTTGAAAAGATGAAAAGTGGGCTAGATAAGTCTAAAGGTACCTTACATAAAATGGATAAAGGTAAGGCTGCTCTTGAATTTTTTTTGGAAGTTAGCAATGAAAGTAGAGTTGGTCTTGGTTATAAAATTCCCAAGGCTCCTATATTTGTTAAAAATATTAACAAAGCTCCTATGTTTATCAAAGAAACTAGTAAGTGCCCCTCTATCTCTTCAAAAGATTCTACTTCTTCGAAATTATGTGATAAAAGAAGATCCAAATGAAAGACTTCCAGAAAACGTAGTATGATCTGTTTTTACTATTATATTAGTGGTCACATTAAACCACATTGCTGTAAGAGACAAGCTGATCTGGCCAAAAACGTTTTTCAGACTTCAATGAAGGCTCCGATGAACCTTCATTCCATAATTCATTCATATTCTGCCAGATATGCTTAGAAACAAAAATCCAGAATGTTTTGTAATATTAACCTTACTTCTCTTAAATCTAATATTACAGGTACATGATACTTTGATAGTGGTTGCTCTAGGCATATGATAGGTTCTAAAGACTATTTGGAAAATTATAAAAAATTTAAAGGTGGATGTGTGACATATGGTGGTGGTACATAAGGTCAAGCTATTGGTAAATATATTCTAAATTGTCAAGAACTACCTAAATTAAATAATGTGTGTCATGTTGAAGGTTTGACTGCTAATCTGATAGGTATTAGTCAATTATGTGATAATGACATGTATGTTAGATTCAACAAAGAAAAATATGATGTTTATGATAAAAATATCTTATGTATTTTATCTGGCATTAAATCTAATGATAATTGCTATCTGATTACTAACATACTCACCTGTCATTCTTCTTCTATAAATGAAATTGATTTATGACATAAAAAACTTGGTCATATGAGTACTAACAAACCAGTAGAACTTTTTAGACACGAAGCTGTTAGAGTTTACCAAAATTAAACACCAAATAAATGAAATATGAAAGTACACAATAGCTAGGATTCTCAGGAGAAACCAAGTAGTTTCCAATGTAGCTGTCAATGTAGCTACAATGGAAATCACAATGGTCAAGAATGAACAAAACAACGGAAGAATAATAATCAGACAATGAACAGAATGCAAAAGATTACCAAAACAATCTAGAAGACAATGCTTGTAGACCTAGCCTCAAGTCCACAAAGATTTAGTAACAGAAAACAAGATAGACCAAACGTGGGAAGAAATAAAATAACTTCCTAAAACTGAAACAGGAAGATAAAACTGAATTCCAGAACTTCAATGTTACTGCCGATGTTATAACATCAGGAGCAACAAACAATCTGCTGCACGTCTGGACTGAAAAACTGCATCTGAACTTTTATGATTCTGCTCACAGCTTAATGGCTTTGTTTCTCTCTCTCAAGCTCTACACAATACCCGTATCCCAGCTCCTTTATATATAGCATTGCGAAGACCTATACACACGGAAAAATCCATCTTCTACAAGGAAAAGGATTAGTAACAAGGAAATAATAACAACTTACCAGATCCATGGAATTTATTACCAAATATCAAAGGAGACAAGATTCACGGATTGACTAGGATTTATAATAAGATTTTGTTTCCAAAAATGATGTACCATAATCTAATTAAAGATTTTGGTTCCAAATATAACACAACTAAATCTAATTAAAGATGTAAAATCCTAACTTACAACAAACTTGTAAAATATGAAATTTTGACCATGGAAGGGGAAACAAGTAAAAATAGGCATGGCCTATTTTACCCTTACAATCACCCCCTTTGTTGAGCATTTTTGGTCAAATCCAATGACAAGTGTTCCATTATCAATTCCTGCAAATGTTAGAGAGAACATATCCAAAAAATCACCCCCTGAACACATGCACTAAACAAGAATAATGGAAGCCAAGCTTAAAGAGATACA
The DNA here is from genome assembly GCA_013146195.2 of Codonopsis lanceolata. NCBI lineage: Eukaryota > Viridiplantae > Streptophyta > Magnoliopsida > Asterales > Campanulaceae > Codonopsis > Codonopsis lanceolata. Next base: position 96,945,589 of record CM028379.1, read on the forward strand.
TATCCACATCAAACAGAAATCAGTTTAAGAAGTTATTACAGACCAATCAAGAAACATTGTTTAAGAAATACAACCAACCACAAACTCAAATTTTCAACCACTCAATTTTCAATTCAACCACAAGAACAACAATCTTCAGCATTGTTCTTCAATAGTTTCAAATTCTTTCCCAGCAACAGATTCAGGAACAGCAAGTTCAGGTGCAGAAGAATCAGGAACATCAGGAACAATACCAGCACTTGTATCAGCAACCATAGGAGCAACTGGAACACTTACATCACTCCCTATTTGGCCAGAATGCATGGCCAACAAGAAGTATATTGTGCAGCCAAGGATTGATGGAGGGATGTTTGTGATGCCAGAATAGCCAGTTGAGAATTTACCATATTCAACTGATTAGAAATAAAAGCAATGGAGATGGGAACAGAAGAAGGATCTGAGATGCATGAAGAAGAGATATCTGATGCAGCTACATTAGAAGTAACATTCACAGAAGGATGAATAGATGGTTGTGATTGAGATGGACTAGGAACAGAAGCAGGAAGAACTGAAGAAACAGGAGGGATAAACTAAGGGCAGATTCACAACCCTATCTCCTCTCAGAAGTTTTGCAGAAATGTGTAAAGGATCAAGAATAGGAGTAAGCCTAGATCCAGCAACAGGCGAGTAACCTTGAGACACTAGGATTTTATATATCAAAGAGGGAAAAATTAGGGATCTTTTGTCACCCTCAGACTCAGCTAGAGAGGTGATCTTCTTAAATGCAAAATCTCCAAAATCAAAAGGCTTTTGTGTTCCTATCTGATATAAAACTCTAGCATGCTCTTCAGTTAAGGTATTTGTGTTGGTGGTGGGTGCCCAGTTAGCACAGCAGATTTTGTGCATGAGTGCATAAAGGGAGGATAACTGGGAAGTGCTAATAGAAGAGCCCTTTCCAGGCCACTTATTCAAGGTTCCACCAGTTAGTTCAAGGGCACACAGGTGAAGGTCAGAGGTCATAGCAAAGGGACCAATCTCAGGAGTTTTGAAAAAATTATTGATAAGGGAAGAGCAGAACATATACCATTTACCACGCACAAAAACCTTTTCAAACCTAGGATCAGAAACTGAGGAAATACGTTTTTTCTAAATTAGCATATAATTCATATATAAGATCTCTGAAATAAGGGGAGACAGAAGAAAGTGTCCCTAAAAGACCTCTATCAGAGAAGAATTGTGACAAATTCTGTTCAGATAATTCAAATGAAGGTATAACCCTTTCATCCACGATTTTCCGAGATGTGTTATATCTCACAGATGCGCGCAACTTTCGAAATAAATTTAGAAGAGAAAGATTTACCAACAGAAGCAACCACAGAAGCAGGAGCCTTAGAAACTCTGGATGTAGCTACATTGGTAGCTACATTCACTGAAGATGTACAGCTCCTGGTGAAACGCACTGGAACTTCCTCACTATCTTCGCTAGCAACATGAGTTGCTTCTTTGCTATCAAAATTTTTATCTGAACTATCATCAAATTCAGATGAACTGGGTTGTTGGGCCAAATCTTCTGCAGGTGGTTGTGAAGCAGGAACAGACTTCAGTTGAACCAGGTAATCTGCCAAAGTCCAATCTTCATCAGAGAAATTAATGTCAGCATTGGACACTGAAGGAGAACCAGCCTCTATGTCAGAGGATTCTTTGGCTTGAGTCGAAGAATCCGTTTGAAATACGACTCGAGGCGAAGGGATTGGATAATCATCATCTCCCCCTTCTTCTTCGACTGAAACAACAACTGGGGAAGCAGGTTTGGAAACCGTTTCTTGAGCAACTGGGATCGACCATGTTTCAGGTACAAAGTCGTCATCATCTGAGTCACTGTCAACGGCCACAGATTCTTCAAAGACTCCAGGAACAACTTTGTGCTTCTTTGCAGAAATAACCTCCTCCATACTTGGATTTTCATAATTGGAAGGAATTCCTCTAAGCCTCTTTGATCTCCGAGAACTAGGGTTCCCAATTTAGGGAAACCCTGACAAATCGAAGGGATTGTCTACATCAATAGCGTTCCATTTCTCTCCAGGAAAAATGACGGTTAAGGGTTCAGGTAAAGGCTGTGCAATGACCAAGGCTGTTTGAGGATTTTCAGGTGAGGATGCACGGGACGATGTAGCTTCATTGGAAGCTACATCTGCTGATGGATTTTGTTTGGGGTTCTTGGATGTAGATGAAGAAGTAGAATCCATGGAGTAGTTGAGAAGAGAATCAAGAACAAACGATGATTGAAGGGGGATTTTGAAGAAGGTAATCTGCAAGGTACACTTTTTCGGATTGTGAAGGATGAACAAGCTTCTGTGAGTGGTGAGTTCCTCTTTCCTGAAAATTAACACTAATAGCTCCACTTAATGTTAATTAGCCGTTAGTCTCTTAATGACATGGAATGGGAGAAGGCTAAACAACTAACCAAAATTCAAATATAGATGATATCAAATATTAACCAATCACATTGGAGAGATAAAAATCTGTTAATTGTCATGAGAAATAGGTGGAGAATTAAAGATGAGGGAGTAACAACCAATTTTAGATTTTAAAATTTTGAATTTTTCAAAATTAATCAAGTATTTTGAGGATACTCAACACTTAACTAACCAAAATTGATGCAACACCAAACTGTCAAACCGTAATCATAATCAGGTTCACGACCTCATGAACATCACACAGATTAGACAACCACAAAAATTGCAACGTAAAGAGCGTCAGCTAGGAGAGAGGAGAGGGGAGAGAGACACTTCTTCAGTAAGAAGAAAACCGACCATTAAGAAGAGCACTCATAGGAGGGGACGGTGTGGTGCACCGCTACCTCACACATGGCGCCACACACACAAAAAAAAAAGTGTGAGAGGGCGAATCTAGTTGGTCTCGCGTGTGCAGATTCTCTGTTTTTTCCAATTTTTTTTATTTTTTTTAAATATTATCGTTCTGAATTTTAGCCGTAGGGTTTTATTTTCATTTTTTAAAAGTTTTTTTTGATTTTTTTCTTCTTTCTTTCCTATAAATATACCACATCAACCTTCTCTATTTTGTCCACAACTTCTTTATTCTCTTTTCTATTTCTTCATCATCTATTCTAAAAAATCAATTTCTCTACATACTTATCTTCTAAATTGATCCAAAAGATAATCATTTTTTCAAAATTTACTAAATTTTACATATTTTAAAGAAAATCAAAATACTCAAAAACTCTTATTTTCCTAAGAATGTTCAAAATTTCAAATTTCATCTACTAACAATACCCACCTAATTTTTCAACAATCCAAATGTTCCTTATTTTCCAAATTTCTAGATGCCTCCAAATTTTGGACATTTCCAAAATTTTCAAGTTCATCAAACTATTGGGAATTCATCTAGTAACATTCAATTTTCTTCAGAATTATTGGCAACCTATGGGAAACCAATTTTTCATGCCGCAAGGTCCGCCTCGTGCATTTTTTTCATTTTGCATATCTTCGAATGACTCACATCGAATAAGTGTAGATGCAACTTCGTCCGGTAATTTGTCAGCAATGCCATCATCGGGAAAACACTAGTCTAAACGTGCAAATTGGTCCAAGGATGAAGATCTTGCGTTTACGGAACTGTGCGGACTATTGGTTAATGCCCACTAGTTTGTAATAATCAAAAAAGTGCGCAATATTGGAAGTGTGTAGCTGATTATTACAACGAACATCACTCAAGTAAATCGATGCCAAGAGATATCGCAAAGTTGACACCATGTTGGTGATCAACTAAAATTGCTCCATTAGTGAAAGGCTTCAATAAAATCTACAATAGGCTTCTCAATGGTAAACTCAATGGTTGGAGCAATGATATTCTAATGAAAAATGCTCATATGCATTATTCTACACAACATGATTGTGGAGGTTGAGGGTGATTATGTTACGAACTGGGCTGATGATATCGTTTATGACTCTCCACAAGTTAACCATAGGTCAACACAAGCATTTCAAGAATATCTGCAGCGAAATTCAAAGGTACGTGATAGAAATACACATCATAAATTTCGATCCAACTTGGTTGAACATATATGATGTCGTTACGGTGATAACTAGTGATAGAGTTTAATTATTGATGTTTTATGTAATTTTAATTATTAAATTATTTTGACGTAATTTTTAAGTATTTATGTTTTATGTAATTTTATCAATTTTAATGTTTTATGTAATATTCTATTTATGTCATTTTACAAGTTATGTATAATATGTGTTTTATAGATAATTTATTAATTAAATTATAAATTATATAATTTATGAATACTTTATTATTTTTAAATTAATTTATGTCTTAATTTATTTATACGAAATATTTAAATATGAAATATCTTAAATAAAGTTAAATAAATTTATTTGTTGAGAATTATAAAAATAAGATTGAAGTGTAAAGTTAATGATGTGGCAGTGAGACTCAATTAAGATGATGTGTAAGAAGATTATGAATGAGAAGATATATTCTTAAATAAATAAAAAAGAAAAATGTATAGGTGGTAATGGGACCCAACTAAAAAAATATAAGAATAAATAACATTGGAGATACTCTTATAAGCAACCGCAGTCCCCTTTTTAACTTTCTGATTTTTTATCATCAATTTGGTTAATCATTTTGTATATGATGAGAGTCAAATATGTGGCGTACCATTAAATACTAAATACATCACTTCACAAAAACTCAATTATTGTCAAGTTATTAAGTGCTCGTTTGTTATAGTTTTTTTTGAAGTTGTTTTTGGCTTAAAATAAGTTATATTTAGTGTGTTTGTTTTAATTATAAGCTAAAAGCCATGCAACTTATAATTAATGTACAATACCTTTTATGTATTAAAAAGTCAAAGTCAAAAAGTTAATTTTATGTTTCTTTAGTTTTTTTAGAAGACAAAAACAACTTCTCATTAATAATTTTTGATTATTTCGATTTTACAATTTTCTCAAATATACATGAAAAGAAGAATACTAATTTCAAGATTAAAAATATATATTTTGTGCGTGATAGGGAATACAAGAAATAATTTATTCGTAGAAGTATTTTATAGGTGAAATAGTTTTGACCCCCACACATTTAACTACTCACATTAAAATTTGTTAAGGAAAAAATCATAGTTAAACATGAAAAACTATACATAATGATAGAAAAAACAAACACATATTTTTTGTTTGAAGTATGATTAGGAAAATAAATATTAATTAAATATTGTCATGAGTTGACTTTTTAAAATAAAATTGACTTTTTTTTCCTCAATGAGGGAGTAGCTAATTTGAAAATTTAGAGTATTATCGTCGATTCAATAAAATGTTTCAAACTTATTTTACGAATAATCATAATAATTCAGAAGTCATTTTTCAACAAACAGCAAGCCTAAGCTATAATAGTCATAGGCGGACAAAAGGCTTAGGGTATGGGGGCATTTGGTCCCACTTGGGGTTTTCTTTAAAAGATTTTTTAAAAAAAAATAATAAGAATCTATTATATTTTATATTTTACCTTACCTGATTAAATATTTGCATCCATCACTGATAATAGTCGCGACAAACAAATCTCAATTCAAGCCATGGGGTTGAAAGTAGCGATTTTATTCCGGAGGAATTACAATTACTAATCAAAGAGTCAAAGAGCTCATCTAGTTGACTAATCATTTATGGAAGCAATTACCAGTAATCATTAAATCCCGTGTACCATTTATATTTATATATACAGTTGCATCAATATAGAAATATTACTAAATACTCGTGCAGGATCTACATGTGTGATGTGAGGATTATATTTAGTTTATTTATTGGTTTATCTTGTCTGTGCTGGAAGATTTACATGCCATTTAAATTTGGAGTTCATCAAATGAAATATTCAAATGCCAATAGTTCAATGAGTATCCAAGACTCCAACTACTCTATATGCAGAAGATCTGAAAATATGCTTATTTATTAGAGAACAGCTAGGCCGGGGCGGATAATGGGCACGATTACATGATCTCTCTCTCGACGACCTTCTCCTTCTGTCTAAAAAAAGAAAATAGTAAAACTTTCATTCACTCGTAGATGATTAATTATATATCGATGGTGGATGAAAATTTAATTAAAAAAAATTGCTCTTAAAATTTTTATTTGACTCCGAATAATAGTCCCATTTCTAAATTTTAACTTGTTAACTTCCATTATTTTTAAAATAAATTCTCTTCCAAAAAAACATGGCAATTCTAACACGTATCACATTTTTTTTTTTTTTTTGAAAAATATAGTATTAAAAAGTTTGACTTAATATAAATAAATATAATATATATATTGTCAAGACATTCATTTAGTCCGAAGTAAGATAATCAAAAGATGAGACAAATTAAATACTTAAAGGTAATAGGTCATGAGTTTAAGTCACTAAAAGTGGAGCTACTATTAGTCCTCTTTAAAAATATATAATATAAAATATAAATAATAATAATACTTGTGAGTAATAATAATACTCCCTCCGTTCGAAAAATAGTTATCGTTTCAAAGTCATTTTTTTTAAAGTGACACTCTTAGTAGTTTATTAGTTATAATATGATATTTTAATCTCTTATTTTTTTAAAAATAGACACTTTAAATGAAACATCTTAAAATGAAATTAATGGTTTTTTATCGGGAAAGAAGAGAGTAATAATAATAACATAATATATAAAAAATAGTTAAAGGAATGTAGGTAGAGTAGCTAATTAAGATTAATGAAGCTTAAAAGGCGTTGAACTGATAACTTTTTCCGACTCACACCCCAAAACCTTACCACTAACTACAACCAGCAAAACCACAATCCCCACTAAAATGATGCCACCATTATTGAAATCAAAGATAACCAAAAGCAACCGCAACAACTTAAGGTTAATCATCATGTTTGATTAAAGTAAAAATATCATTTTCCAAAAACAAACTTGAGGCTAATCAATAATCATCATTCATGTTTGAATTAAAGTGAAAAATCGTTCTCCAACAAACTAATCAGTTAAACTGTTGTATTGAAATCTTGTGATCCATTTCAAAATCATACATATAGATGGTTAAGGTGAGGTAGGTTTTTATTAGTGAGATGTGAGCTTATTGTTTCAAAACGTCCTGACATTATAGTGCAATTGGGATTGGAGGCTTGGAGCAAGAACAATATATGGCTACTGGGTTTGTACGTATGTTTTAAAATCATACATATGATATTAAATTTTAATTTCAAAAAAAAGAAGTTAATTTAGTAACTTGCAATAGGTTGGGATCTAAAACTTTATATAATAATGATTACTCTTGAATGTACCAGACGTGTGCATCATCTATGTATTGAACAAGTTGTACCACTAGAACAGTATGAAAAGTGCAACCACAATAATTGCTTGCGGGCGTTCACGCGGCATCTATTCTGGTCAAAGAAGAATTGTAGGTGGACCGGAGAGACTAACATGGGAAAACCAAACTACAAGATAAGTCCGTTAAGGAGGCAAATGGCTCTCATTTGAATTATCTTTTGAGAGAATCTCTCTCGATATGTGATAATGACTGACACGATATAATAGCACGAATCAGTACGATACGATTATAAAACACGGTTACAGAAACAAATATAATGATAAAATCAACACGACACGAAATACGAAATGAAAAACATAAAATTGTTAATATATTCAAAATAATATATGATAATGATATACGAACACGACACAATAACACGAATTATCACCCTGCTTTAATAGGCGTTTAGGCCTTTTTTATAACTTTTAATCATGAGTAAGCCGTAAGCGCAAATTTATATAAACTGAAAGGGACTTGTGTAAAATTGCTTTTTTCCAAACGACTATTTCTAAAAGTAAGTTTTGTGGTAGGACTATGGAGTATGGAGCTTGAAAAAACTTTGAATTTTTTGTTTATCTACATAGACAAAATTTCTTCAAGTGGTACTACTTCCCACGAGCTGGTGTGAAAAAGGTTCGTCTTTTCCTTTTGCTTTGACGGTCTCATGTTCTGTTTCCTTCTTTTTTTTTGTCCCCCAAAGTCACTTTTTTTTTTCATTTTTTTCCTTTTTCCTTTTACGGGCAAAGTTGGAATATACTTTGTGAGTGTATTCAGTGTTACAAATGAGGATGATTATGAACTAGTCCCTTTTGTATTTCACATCACCTTCATTGTGGTCCTTGACGGTAAAAAAAAAAACCTCTTTTGTTTGGATAGAAGGAATGGATTCAAATAATAGAATTCTCATTCACATTTAAATGTATAAACGACCCGAGCCGAGTTGAGTTTTGGTAGTTTGAGCTCAAATCCATGAATCTTTATTCATGTAAAAAATGCTCGAAACTTCTAGCAGAAAAACATTAATACAAAGTTTTTAAAATTCAAATTTTATTACATATAAAGATCAAATTTGTATACGAAATTTTGAGTTTCTTGCAAACATACAAGTTGAGCTTGTTCAACTCGTAAAATTAGATGAGTGCAAACTCGATTCATTAAATACCCTAATTCATACATGTTGTATCAGATTCTCAAGTTTGAATCATTTATTGTAGGAGAGCGATTCCTCTCTGATCAGGAATATGATTTCCACAAAGAGTGAGCATGTTTTTTATTTTCCATTTGGTGGTAGTGTTCTTAGCCTCTTTGTGGGAACATTGCATTAACTTCATTTATATTGTTTCATTTGGTGGTAGTGTTCTCAGCTAATGCATTCTTTGGATGTATTCTCTATTTCTCAACCAAAATGCTTCCATGAGAAAATATAAATGATCTCGTTACCGGGCATCCCATTACAGGTGATGGAATTCCGCATTCTCCATTCCTGAAAACCAAAGAGGCCACTTTGGTTACTTTAAGGGTGGGAAGAGGAGAGAAACACTAAATTAGAGAAATAAATACTCCATCCGTTCTGAGTAAAGAGTTTACTATTCTATTTTGGATGTTTCATTTAAACAGTCAATTTTCAAAATTTAAAAGAAAAAAATGTCATTTTATTATTAATGAACTACTAAAAATATCATTTTCTTTAAAATTTTAACTTTCAAACAGAGACTCTTTGCTCGGAATGGAAGGAGTATATGATTTAGATATTCTAACGGAGTAGAACACATTTTTACAATTATCTTTGTCATTACACAAATAACTCACAAAGAAATTTGTGTATCAAGTTGCATAATTTCTTTCACAAAAACACAATTTTTTTTCCAACAATGGTCGCTTGACACGACCACATCAAGTACTAGGACTCCTCTTGAGCCGATACACGGTCGCTTCTCCAAGACCGCCTTGTCAGACACGGTTTCCTTGTTGAACACGACGCGATAAATCCAAAAGTCTACGCCCCCCACCTACCCCCATTCTGATCCAACCAAGTTCTACTTACGCACTAGTCCTTCTTTAGAGGACTTAGACATATTGTCTAGTAATCAAGTCATACCATTATCAACAATTTTGATAGGCCTAAATGATCCAAGTGTTAGTGACTTGGTGTCATTATTGGTGGGTCAAGTGTAAGATTCATACTTGATAGCATCTTCTTTGTTTAAAGTATCTTATCTTTCTCAAACAAATAATACCTTTTATATTGAATATATTTTGAAAGTGAAATTGATGAAGGTGGTTATCCTAATTTTATTTAAGATGCACGTGGATTGATGCTGGCTGAGCGATCAAAAGTATCAACGGGATATACGCCAACGAAATTTCATGGCATGTGAAATTTATGCGAGTTGATCTAATTCCATGTTCCCAAAATGAATAAATACAGTAGAAAAGAAAAAGCACTGCGTTTTAATTACACTTTCACTGATCAAGAATCAAGATGACAATATTACAGTACAGTCAAGTTGGGTACAGAGACCTAGGTGTTATTTCAGAGTTCCCGAAAAAAAAAAAAAAAACTTTCTACTTGAAAAATGCTAGCCTCAAATCAAGAAGAAAATAGACCAATGCTTCATGTCAAGACTGCGAATGAAGCGAAGGGGGACAAAAAGATCTAATAATCCTTCTTCCGAAAAATCTTTGCTGGCCACTAGTCTTCTTCTTTCCCTTTTCGACCATGCAAAAAAAAAAAAAAACAGGAAACCCCTTTATGTGGCAAAGCATTCTTGATCAAGGTCGATATGGTCCAGAAAAGTGAGAGTAGGATACCCAGTGTTCTACTTTCCACAGCTCTTGATGAGAGACAATTAGTCTATGGTAATTAAAAATCAAGAAAATCCTTGATTAGAAATTGAGGAAATGATTTTGTAAATCGTGTTTGGCTCCTCAATTCTATATGTGGAAATGGAATTGAAGTACCAAGCATAGCCTAACGGAATTAATCTATGATATAGCCAATTGTACATTTCTGGCGAGATCCTTCACTTTCATAGAAAATTCATCATCCATCTGCAAGATATATAGATATAGTATAAATTGGTAAGTTTGAAATTTTGATAAATAACTATAAATTCTTACATTGAGATTTGTTGGGAGCTAATGAAATTTACCTGAGCCACAATGGTGATATCAACCGCATATTCCCCAAACGGCAAGACACTGCTATTTATGACACTTAGATGAAGCTTTTCTAATTCCGTCAGCAACTTCACTAACAATCCATTTTTCTTCTTAGAGTGGATTCTGATGAGGACATGCTTGTCCGCAACTCTTGCCTCGATATCTGGCATCCCATCAGTAATGCAGCTATCATCACAAGAAGAAGAATCTTTGTCATGGCCGGAAAGCCGAGTCTTGAAAACCAATTCATCGGGCCTCTTCTTTGCCTGCTCTTCAAGCGATTTCACGTGTTCCTCGAGTTGTTTCAAGTACTTGATTGCGTCTCCAATTACAGATGCTTTATCCAACTGTGAAATAAGAGAATCTTTTTGTAAATAAATAAAAAAAAAGCTTCTTTTTCTTGAGGAACATAATGATTCTGTAGTTTCTTTTACAAGGTACATGCAAAGGCTTGCTTTGTTGGTGCGATCAACATTTTCAAGCGAGAATATTCAGTTATCAGAAACCCACTCAAGATCAGGATCTAATAACCGGTTGACTGAGAAAAAGTAGCATAAACGAATATGAAGAGAGAGATTACCTTCTTTAGGCCAGGAACAATGGCAGAAAGGGCAATGAACTTTTCGTTGAGCTTTTCTCTCCGTTTTCTCTCAGCGATTACATGATCCTTGGCTAGTGTAGGACTCCTCTTAGTCTCCTTTGGTGCATAGTAAGAATTGTTTCCATTAATGGAGCCATCTGAGTTCATTTCTTCATGTTTCACCTGACCTTCAACCATGTGATTCTGAATATTGGTAGGTCTTGGAGCCGAATTTGCAAACGAAATAAGGTTAGCATAACATGATTTAGGAGAAACACTTGTTTGAGAGGTGCTAGTCTTCATTTGCTTGGCAGGCCTCTCAAAGATTTCACATAGCCCATCATGAGATGGATCAGTGATAGTAGAAGTAGTGCAATCTGAGTTTCTTTTGTGATTGAAGATGGGATAAGAAGAGGTGTAACTCTCAGAAGACAGAGACTGTTGGAAAGTTTCACCCGGGGTAATGTCTGAATATGGAGGTTTGGTGAGCTCATCGAAAAAAGAACATTCGGGATCATACAGTTGAAATTGATTTACAAATTCGCAATCGTCCATTTCCTGAATAATTCATGAAAAATGGAAAGAGGGTAAGTGCTAGATTAGGTTTCAAATGCATTCTCTTGCTGATTTCTCGCAGAATCATCGCTTACAAAAATAGAATAATGATCACAAGTGAACATTCATAATCTTTTAAAACACAATCGTGTGTTCACATGATTAGATCATATCATTAGATAATAATAACAAATAGAAAAGAAAAACAATTACCTAGAGGCATGGAATATTTCATAGAAGAGAGAGAGAGAGAGAGAGAGAGAGAGCGCGAGGAACTCATTACCTTGTTCAATGTGAGAAGAAGATGCGGTAGTAATGTTCCAAGTCGCAGAAAAAAGACTTAAGCTCTTGCCTCTTTATAGAGATGAATTTCTAGAACGTGACAATTGTGAAATAATGTTGTCCTCTAGCTAGCCAACTCTTCTTTGACTTGAAGCTGTCACTTTCCTTATTTCTCTCTTAGTTGTTGACGTGAAATGTCCTGATGGGTACCTCAAAGTTAATTAAACTCACAAGTTGATGGAAAACGATATGGAAAATCAGCAGATATATATATTTTTTCCTAAAAAACAATGATTCTAAAAATAAATATTTTATCCATGTAGATTATGTAGTGCACCAACCTGGAATGTACTTTGTTAATTCGTAATAATCATCCGTAACAAGGCCCCATTTAGCCATTTCAGGTCAAGCACTGTTATAATACAAGTAATCATGTGAGACTAATGATTAAATAAAAAATTAAAAAATAATAATTGCTCCCGTGTCCTAAGCTACTTTACTGCTTCTAGCATTCCCATTCAACATGTTACTACTAAAGCATTTATTTTATCAAGGCAAAGCCATAGAAAAGTACTTAAATATATACTATCTCTGTTTCATACAAAGAGTTCCCGTATGAAAGTTTAATTTTTTTAATAAATGATATTTTTAATAGTTCATTAATAATAAAATACATTTTTGATGATTTAATTTTTAAAAATAAATTCTTTAAGTGAAACATCTCAAAATAGAATAATAAAGTGTTTACCCGTAACGGAGGGAGTATGTAGAAAGGACAGCGTTTAACCAAATGCAGACAAATTGAAGGAGTGAAAAACAAAAATGGGGATTCCACTTTATTTATCCAAAACTTCAATTTCAATTTAGGGCAAGTCGCAGCCTTGATCTCTTGACTATAGGCTAGTCACAATAATCGTCTCTAAACAATTTTTTGTCAAATTTGAGTCTTATGAGTATTAAATTTTCACAACTACAATCTTTTTTTTAGATACCGTTAAAAAATTATCGTTAAGTTTCTATGTGCCTCACACGTGTTTTAAGTAGCGGATAAAATAAATTTTTTTTCCAAATCTAACTCGTATCACAATTTTCAATCAAGTCCCTAGGTTTTAAAAAAGACCTAAAGGCCTTCTTCTCCAATTACACGCCCAAATGAATTAAACTGGAGCAATTAAGATAAACTTACAAAGCAAAGGATGGGGCTTCACCGTAACGATTAAGTGGCAAAAATTCTACAATTTTAAATACCCTAAAAATTCAATCAAAATACAACAAAAAGAATCGAGATACACTTAGAGAGCAAACATTTTTTCAAATGACATATTAAAAATCACATCATTTGATGCATAAATTTAAGTGTTCATTGAATGGCTCTAGCATTACTTGTTATATAAATAACCTCACTTGAGATAAGTGAGAGGAACAACTCTTTTTTGACTACCTTTCCTGGACTAATATCTACTCGAAATTGGCACATGTCATTGAACGTGGATCCAGAAATTGAATTTATTAGCCCTGGCTGTAGAAATTTGATTAGACTCTCGAACAGCTTGTTTGGAGGCCCAACTATTGCCTAGAAAACTTAATCCAATGCTAGAAAAGAAAAGAAAGAGAAATTAGAAGGAATTAGAAGAAGAAGGTTGTGGTGAAGCCCAATAGGCAATATAAAAAAGAGTAATGTTAGAGTCACTCAATAAGTACTTAAATTTGTGTATTAAATGATGTGGTTTTCAATGTATCATCTTATTTGGCATTTTATAGGATTCACTATAAGTTAAAAAGTTATGTTAACAATATGACATATAAGATGTCACATTCTTTGGTACCAAAAATTGAGTGTTATTAGAGTGGCCCTAGCATTACCCCTTATATAACAAAACTCAAAAATCTATTTGGACCTTAATTTGATGAAGTTGCTTCTTTTGCAGCTACGTGTGGGTTCGCACTTCTCACTCCCTCTGGTCCGACCAAGATTTTCATCTACAGTCACCTTCAATCGCTCCGGCGAAATCCATCCTAGGTTTTCCCCCTCAAAATTTCTGTTAGGTTTGATTTTGGAACCCCTCTCCCAATTTCAAGTAATTGAGGAAGAAGATCTGTGGGTCTTTTTTCAAACCCTAGGGACTTGATTAAAAATTATGATATAAGTTATGTTTAGAAAATTTTCATTTTAGCCATTGCTTAAAGAACGTGTGAGGCATATGCACAACTTAACGGTAATGTTTTAATGACATAAATCAAAAGGACTGTAGTTGTAAAAATTTAATACTCGTAGGACCCAAATTTGACAAAAAAAAATTAAAGGGCTATTACTGTGACCGGCCTACAGTCGAGGGACCAATACTGCGATTTGCCCTTCAATTTATTGGTAATACACATGTGATTAATGAGTAAAAGTGTAATCCCATTGATTGTTTAATGTGATATCTATTCGGTTACATATTTGACACGAAACAATCTAAAGGAACTATTTCCATGAGATATTCCTATCAAGCAAATCTATGACGGCTTAGGGTTCTCAAGCACAAAGCAATGTGAATAAGAAAATTTAATTAATTATCAAAAATGTCTTCTTCTTCTTTTTTTCTTCCTCCTAAGGGGGCATGGGAAGGGATCGAACCTGAGACCTCTCACTTTATGAAGCCCCATGTGTACCACTGGGCCACCCCTTAGGGGCAATTATCAAAAATGTCTAAACAAACGTTTAAGAGGGTATTTATATGCCCTAAAACAAACCAAACCATAAAAGGAATAAATAAACAAAAATTGACGAAAAGCCCGAAAAACTTCCAAGGCCCGTAACAATGCTTAAACAACGTTTTTTGGGCTTAAAACGAGCTCATCATGGGTTACACATTATGAGTGTTGTAGATAAAAAGCTTTGATTTGATATGCGGTGGGCCTCGTAATTCATCCGAACACAAAAATTATACTACGTTAAAGTTCTGCCAACCGTTAAATTATTTCTACTAGTGCGTAACGGAAACTAACGGAATACTGTGAAAACTACCTACATAACCAACTTTTAGAAATTGCCATTGAACTTCGAACTCTGCCCTAGAACCTTGCTCAAATAAGTCTCGGATATATATATTGCTGAATCTTGACTTAAAATTAGATTTGCTTAAAATCATTTCACTTGTTGTCAGCCTTACTTGGAATTATTTCTTGTTGGTCAGCTTGTTGATATCTTTATCGGTAAATTTTATCGGCTGACCACAGTTTTAAAGTGTCAGCTTCCTTACCATATTTATTTAAACATTCCCTTGTACTGACACTTTCTCTTTTTGTGTCTTGTTAGATATTCTGAATATTATTTGCCTAACAGGATCTCTGTGATCTTGTGAGAATAGACGTTTGAATAGCTCAACACATTTCAAATTCAAATGTGTTTCTAACGGGCTACACTTCAATAACATCTATAAATACCCTCAGAAATCATTTGAAGAAAAACAGAAGTCTGAAGCATTTTTACTCGAAACAGAAATTATATCTGCCTTAGTCTTCTTGAAAATTTTTAGCAAGATACTCTTCTTGGAATATTTACTTCTAGTTATTGTTTAGACAAACACTGAGTGATTTATTTCACACTCTTTAGATATCAGTCAGTTTGTCTCACGAGTTTGATTGTTTTCATTCATTCTCCATAAACACTGGTCTTTTGTTGTACACTGATCCATTAGAGATCAATTAGATTTTTAATAAAATTAGTGCACTTCAAAAATCCAAGTTTGACCAACTTGGTAGTGGACGTAGCAGTTTTACTGTGAAACCACTTCAATTCTTTTATCAGTTACTTTATCAACCCTTACAAACTGATCTTTCACTTAAGAAGTCTTAATCTACTTAAGTGTCAACCAGTTACTTACATAAATTGTTTAGCTATTTGTTTTGATAAATTGTTCTTCAGTTTCTTCTCTATATTCAGTGATCTTTCTTAAAAAGAATTTTCTGAAACAACTGTGTCAGCCAACAACTGACCAATATCAGCTGACTGAGAAAAATAATATTTCCACTGCAGACTTTTAAAGTTTTACAAGTCAACCCTCAAAATCTTTTAAAAGGCTATTCACCCCCCCCTCTAGCCCTGTCAGTTGCCAACTGGACTTACAATTGGTATCAGAGCTTAACTTTTTCGCAAAATTATTATTTTCCAAGTCTAACAACTTGAAAGCTCGATCATGGCAACCTTAAAAGCTTTTCAATCAAACAATGTTACTCAAGTACCTATTTTTGATGAAGATCACTTTGATATTTGGAAAGAAAGAATTACAAGATATATGAACAATATAGATAAACGATTAATTGAATGTGTAAGAGGTGGTCCTATGCAACCAATAAAAATTAATACTAAAGTTGGTAAATCTTCTACTGTAGATGATGATACCATAAATCCTCTTGCTCCTGATATCGAAGAATATGTCCTCAAGCCTCAATCAGAATGGACTGAGGAAGATAAAATTACTGACGGACTGGATGCTAGAGCTGTACACATTCTATCAAGTGTTGTTCCTGATGAAAATTACAAACAAATACATGACTGTGTTACTGCCAAAGAAATTTGGGATGCTCTTGTTGAATATGTCGAAGGTGACCAAAACACCAAGGACAACAAACTCTATGACTGCATACAAGAGTTTGATGCTTTCAAAAAGGACCCAAAAGAATTATTGAAGAATGCTAACAATAGATTTCTTGAGGTAAGTAATAGATGCTCTCCTCTTGGCAAAGTTTACAGCATGAAAGATTTGAATATGTGTTTTCTTAGTAGCTTGGTGTTGGGAATATTAACATGATTAATTATTTAAAACCATTTTGTGAATATTCCTTTCATATATTAGATTTGCGTGTAACCATTACTTAAGCCTTAGAAGATTGTCTATAAACTTATTTGTTAGTAGACTACGTGCTACACACTAAATGACAATTTTATTAGGATTTTACAATAGCTTTGTTGAATGAATAGTGCTGGTGAATAGTATCAGCTGGTGAATAGTGTCAGCTGATAAATAGTGCTGGTGAATGGTATCAGCTGATGAATAGAGCTAGTGAATAGCATCAACTGGTGAATAGCATCAACTGGTGAATAGTGTTAGTTGATGAATAATGCTGGTGAATAGTGTCAGTTGGTGAATAGTATCAGCAGATGAATAGTATTGATGAATAGTGACCACTGATGAATAGTGTCTGCTTGCTTTGGTCAGTTGGAAGACGCGGCTGATATTTGTTTTAGTAAATTGTTCGAGCTGATATTTACCTTGTCCCAGAATATGGCATTTGTTTTGTTCCAGAAGCAGCTAACATTTGCTTTATCGAAGGAGCTGATGCTTGCCTTAGCAAAATACAAGAGCTGATGTTTTGCCATACTTTTACCAGCTACGCAGGTTACCAAAAACCAAGCACATGGTTTTGGAGCTCAATTAAACTCTATGCATTTAATGCATTATTGCCTCCAGCTGTATCCATTAAGACAAAATCAAACGGCTACAATTTGTTGACTTGTGTTCTAAAGAGTTATCAGCAGCTTCTAGCTACTGATCCTATTTAAGTGTCAGCAATCTTACTTCTTTTGTTAAAACATTCCATTACTGACACTTACCTCATTTGTGCTTTGACATATCTTAATATCTTATATCTCTCACACAGGATCCATATGATCTTGTGAAGAGATACTCTTCTGAATTATTAGCACAATTCAAATTCAAGCTTGCATCTAACGAATTGGAATTCTCAACCTCTATATAAGGACATTGAAGTAAGAATTGAAGACACTAGAGCATTCATTCATCCTCAAGCGATTATTTCTTTAAAGTGCTCCAGCCTTAAACATTTATTAGATGGCCTTTTATTTCAATTCCCTTTCTAGTTCTTGTTTAGACAATCACTGTATTGTTGTTCCTTTCTTCTTCCAAATCTTTAAGGAACCTTTGATTGTCCCTCGAGTGTGATTAATTGTTTCTTACTCATACTCCCAAACACTCGGTCAAAATAGTTTTTGTATACGATCCATTAGTGTTCAAGTTTGTTTTTGCACTCAAGTTTTCATTTGTGAAAACTTGTCAATTGTGTAGATTTTATACTT
Source organism: Codonopsis lanceolata (assembly GCA_013146195.2). Lineage (NCBI taxonomy): Eukaryota > Viridiplantae > Streptophyta > Magnoliopsida > Asterales > Campanulaceae > Codonopsis > Codonopsis lanceolata. The sequence continues at coordinate 96,963,578 of CM028379.1, forward strand.
GTAATTGATGGAAAAAATAGTACACAGTTTGAAATCTAAGGTTGACCACCTTGGTAGTGGACGTATCACTATTTATAGTGTGAATCACTTCAAATACTTGTCTTCTTACTTAACTGCTTTTGGTATTGCTTTTATTAAGTTATTGTGAATTTATCAATGTTTACAAAATCTATAGAAAACTTTGTTGGGCTTCAATCTTACACAATAACTTCAGAAAAGCCTACTGATGCTTTTTTATATATTATTATATCATTTATAAACAGTTTAAGTACTTTACAATTTTGCCAAATAGCTTGTTTGTCTAGCTGATGTGTCATTTATCATGTTTGTTGTTTCAGTAATAATCTTTGTTGTACTTTACATATTTGCATCAGCTAGCTGAAGCTTGTTCACTCTTTCATTTGCTTATCTTTTGGCAATCTTTGTTAAAGCCAAAAATTGCATCTTCTCATAAAGTGTGCTGGTACAACCTTGCTTATTTTTACAAGCAGCTTTGTGATATACACTTTCCAACCATTCCGCTGCCCCAACTAATTTAATAGTTGGTTACTTTGATTATCTATGGAAAGTGAATCAATTTATTTTAAATAGGAAACGATTTAACTTTAATTGGTAAATAGGCTATTCACCCCCGCCCCCTCTAGCCTATTTCTGAGCCTCTGTGGGACTTACACTTGGGAAGTAGATGGCATGTAAAGGTCACATCTATAAAGGAAGTAAGAGATTTGAACAAAACTCATATACGTAGTCTTGTTGCAAGTCTAAAAATTTATGAAAAGAAAGTTCTTAAAACTCAATAAATTGAGAAAAACTTTAAAGGTATCTCTTTGCAAGCTGAAGAAGAGATTTCTAAAACTTCTACATCTCTGTCAGATGATGACTTTGATGAAGATGAATTTGCAGATTTTGCTAGACAATATAGAAAGTATAAATCTTTTAAAAGGAACCTCCAAAAACCTTCTACAAATTTTCAAAAATCTTCCTCAAATTTTCAAAAACCTTTCTCAAGCTCTCAAAGACCTTCTTCTTCAAACTTTCAAAAGCCTTATTTCAAAGGAAATGAAGATAAGGATGAGAAAGAAAAGTTGTTGTGTTTCAACCGTAGAAAACCAGGTCATTTTACCTCAAACTGTCCTTTTACGAAAAATGAATATTACAAAAGAGCTCCCAGAAATTTTGAAAAACAAAAGGGTTTAGTTGTTGAAGATCAAAATCTTGCAACATGGATTGAGGCAGATTCTGAAGATGAATCTGTTGATTTTGTGCAAGAAGCAAATATGTGTCTTGTTGCAGAATCAGCTATATATAATTCAGAAAATGATTTTCCTGGTTCAAAATACTCAAATGAGTCTGATAATGAGCTACCGAGCTCACCTATTAAAAACCCCAAGCTGACAAAGGTCATCAAACCTGATCAGTTTGTGGTTAAGAAAATAGGAAATGATTTTTATGGACAAGGAATCATAAGTCACCCAGAAAGAAAAATTAAGTCAACTTCTCCAAGGACTGCTGACATCAAAATGAGCAATATGTCAAAAAGGCAGGAGGAGAAGGCTACTGACACAAGTGTTGATGATCTACTGTAACAAATACAAGAAATGTATTCCAAATTTGAAACACTCAAAAGAATTCATTTTTCTTTATCTGGAGACTTCAAAAGAATCTCTGATGAAAACTGTGAGCTTCAAAAGATCAATGAGCTTTATAAAGTACAGCATAATGAATTGCTGCAACTTAAAAGCATCAATGAAAAACATGAGATTCAAGCAAAAATATCTGATGCCCAGATTGCTGACCTTGTAGAAAGAAATCTTCGACTGACCAATGTTGTTGATACTTACTCAAAGTCAAAAGCTACTTTTGAAACCATCGTCAGTCAACAAAAAAGTCATGAAGACCAACATGGTCTTGGATATTCGAAAGATGATGGAAACTGTGAGATCAGACAGTCAAACGGTGGACCTAAGATTCTGCTAAAAAAGGATAAGGGATTAGCTTATAACAGTGTACCTTTCAAATATCCCAAAAGCATGAATCAACTTAAGAAGTCCATTAACAAAAAGGATAAGCTAAACAATGACAGTTGTCAGTCTTCTGGTTGTGAGCCACAAAAATTGTCAGCTAATGCACCAACTGACAAACGTCAGCAAGCTGACAAACGTCATCCAGCTGTCAAACATCAGCCAGCTGACAAAAGAGGAGGAATCAGAAGGAAGACAACTGACAAGTTTAAGTCAATCAATTTTGTTGCTGCTAATGCTTCTAAACTAAGTCAAAATGAATGAAAGAAGTCACCTTCAATGACTGATAAACTTGGTTATCACAAATGTAATATTTGTTTTACTCTTGGTCATTAGTCTCATGAATGTCTGTTCAGATTTAAACCTACTGACAAAGCCAAGATGTCTAATTTTAGGCAGGTTTGGCTACCAAAGAAAACTAACCCTTTGGACCCAAAAGTATAAAGGGTACCATGATTTAAATGTTCATATTTCAGGTATGCTTTATGGCAGATGATCAATCAACTGACATATGAATATTAGAAAGTGGATCCTCTAGACACATGACTGGGTCAGCTGAACTCCTTACTGACATTATATCAGCGAAAGGACCTTATGTCATTTTTGGAGACAATTCAAAATGGAAGACTAGGTTATGGATCTATTATCAGAGGATTCATCAAAATTGAAAATGTCTCATTCGTACAAGGTTTGAAACATAATCTTTTAAGTATCTCACAGTTCTGTGATAAAGGTATGAACTGCTCTTTTTCTTCTACTCATTGTTTTATCAAAAACAACATCACGAATGAAGTTTTACTTACAGGTTCTAGAAAAGGAAATGTTTTTGCTATTGATTTACTTGCCTTAAATCACAATACTCAAATATGTTTGGTAGCAAACAATTCTTCAAAAACTTCATGGCTTTGGCATAAAAGACTTTCACATTTAAATTTTAAATATCTTTCAAAACTCTCAAAAGGAGACTTAGTGAAAGGTCTGCCATCTATAAACTTTCCTTCTGACAAAAAATGTGATGCTTGCATTTTAGGAAAAATAACAAAAGCTTCTTTCAAACCCAAACCATGTCTTTCAACCAAAAGAATTCTTGAACTTCTTCATATGGATTTGTTTGGTCCCATTACTACTGCAAGTTTGTGAGGAAATAGATATACTCTGGTAGTTGTAGATGATTACTCAAGGTACACATGGGTTGAAATGATGCAATCCAAGGATGAAACTTATGGCATTCTCACTTCCCTGTTCTGAAATCTTCAAACTCAAAAAGAATGTGAGATCATAAGTGTAAGATCTGATAATGGTACAGAATTCAAGAACCTTGGCATGGATGCATACTGTGATGATCATGGTATTGATCACAATTTTTCAGCAGTCAGAACACCTCAGTAAAATGGTGTAGTTGAAAGGAAGAACAGGACACTAATTGAAGCAGGTAAAACAATGCTAGCTGAAGCAAAAGTATTTTTGGACAAAAGCTGTCAACACAGCCTGTTTCACTCAAAATAGATCTCTCATAAACAAGTTTCATGGAAAGACTCCCTATGAACTATGGAGAGGAAGAACACCCAATATTGCTTACTTCAAAAAATTTGGGTGTAAATGCTTCATTCACTACAATGGTAGTGACCACAGAGGTAAATTTGATGAAAAAGCTGATGAATGTATTTTTGTTGGTTATGCCAAACATAGTAAAGCCTATAGAGTTTATAACAAAAAATCTCAAATATTGTTGAATCTATGCATATTACTTTTGATGAATTTAATTTACTTGAGTCACTTGAGACTCCTGGTGTTACTGAAAACTTTGAGATTTTTTAGACAGAAAACTGTGATAGATCAACTCGGAATAATCCTTCATCTTCCATCCCTCCAGCTGTAACCTTCAATACTCAAAAGGATCATCAGCAGGCTGACAATCTAAATCATGTATCAGATACTGTTATAGCTGACTAGTCAGCTGACACTCTTCCAACTGAAATTCTTCAGTCAATTGATATTCCTTTTTCTCCCTTACCTACTGAACCTCTTCCAGATCTTCCTAAAGAAATTAGGGAAGCCAGACATCATCCAGTTTCAAACATCATTGGAGACCTATTTCCTGGTCTAAGAACAAGAAGCAGTTCCATTAATGAAACTCTTAATTCACAAGCTTTTGTCTCTTCCATTGAACCCAAAAAGGTTGATGAAGCTTTAGAAGATCCTCAATGGATTGAGGCCATGCAAGAAGAACTAAATCAGTTTGAAAGATGTCAAGTATGAGAACTTGTTCCAAGACCCTCAGATCAACAAGTTACTGGAACAAAATGGGTGTTTAGGAACAATTTGGATGAAAATGGAAATGTCACTAGGAACAAAGCAAGATTGGTAACCCAAGGCTATAGACATGAGGAGGGTATAGACTATGATCAAACATTTGCTCCTGTTGCCAGGTTAGAGGCTATCAGATTATTCCTTGCCTATGCAACTTTCAAGGATTTCAAGGTCTATCAAATGGACCTAAAGAGTGCATTTCTAAATGGTGATCTACAAGAACAAGTTTTTGTTGAATAACCTCCTGGATTCCTTGATATTAAAAAGAAGGATCATGTATACAAGCTAAGAAAAGCTCTCTATGGTCTTAAACAAGCTCCAAGAGCATGGTATGAAACTCTATCAAAATTTCTTATGGAAAAAGGGTTTCAAAGAGGTAAAATTGACACTACTCTCTTTTCTTTAAAGCACAAAAGTAATATCTTACTAGTTCAAATTTATGTTGATGATATTATTTTTGGATCTACTAATGAAGTTTTGTGTAAAATATTTGAGAACCTCATGAAAGGAAAATTTGAGATGAGCATGATGGGAGAACTCACTTACTTCCTAGGTTTGCAAATCAAGCAAACTGAAGAAGGGATATTTATTCATCAATCAAAATACACAAGGGAGCTGATCAAGAAGTATAATTTGTAAGAAGCAAATTTAGCAAGCACTCCAATGGGAGTGGAATGTCATTTAGTCACTGATGAAAAAGGTAAACCAGTTAATACAACAGAGTACAGAGGTATAGTTGGATCTCTCCTTTATTTAACTACTAGTAGACCAGACATTATGTTTGTGTGTGTATATCGTTTTCAAGCCAATCCAAAGGAATCTAACATGATTGCTGCAAAAAGAATTATTAGATACTTGATTGATACTGAAAAGTTTGGTATTTGGTATCCTAGAGATTCATCTTTTAACTTAATTGGATATTCAGATGCTGACCTTGCAGCTTGTAGAGTTAACAGAAAAAGCACCAGTGGAACATGTCAGTTCCTTGGTAACAGACTGATATCTTGGGCATGCAAAAAGCAGGCATCAGTCTCCACCTCAACTACAGAAGCTGAATACATTGCTGCTGGTAGTTGCTGCTCACAGATTCTCTGGATGAAACAACAGCTATTGGACTATGAGATGCAAGTGGGAACATGTCCTATTTATTGTGATAATACTTCTCCTATTTCTGTTTCTAAAAATCCTGTTATGCATTCTAAAACCAAACATATAGACCTAAGATATCACTTCTTAAAAGATCATGTTGAAAAAGGTAATGTTCAGCTAGAATATGTTCCAACAGAATTTCAATTAGCTGACATATTTACAAAAGCTATAAAATCTGATAGATTTGAGTTTCTAAGAGGTGAATTGAGAATGCTTATAATGTCATAGAAAGATACTTAGTATTTATAATCTTTGCAGGTTATTAGATCAGATGTAACAAAAAATCAGCAGTGCCCTTCAATCTGTCAGCTGACACTCAACTAGCTGACAAAATTATAACAGTTGACATTCTTAAACTGATACTCTTCAACCTTCTGACTATACTCTTGAAAGGCAATAATGGACATTGCAAAGACTGACAAATATGGTCAACTAGTGACTGACAAAGCATATCAGTGTTAAATTTTTGATTTGACAGCCGAGTCTCTTCAGCTGAAAATAATTAATATCTGCTTGGGACTAAGCTTCACAACAAATCTTCGACTGACATCTTCAAATTTCCATCAGCTGACATCTCTCAACTGACAAAAGAGATATAGCTGACATAATTTTTATTTCTTAACTGACAACACAGTGACTGACATTATAGTCACTGTTTAGGTAGCCTCTGATCCCTAAATCAAAGTTGATCGTATCTTAGCTGAGATTTATTCTAAAAATAATCATAAATTCTCTTATTTATTTCCCGCATTTTTATTCTTCCTTGGAACTCGTGAAGCTTCCTTGAGAAGCCAAATCGACCTTTCCTGTATTCCACCAACTCTGGCAGTTGAAGTGATGTGCTTGCACAAAAGCTGCCCATTATTGTGATAATAACCTTCTGTCATAAATCATTTTTTTATCACAAAAACCAATATTATGTGTACTTTTCACTACACTCCATATCTTACCTTTTAAAACCCACTCACTCATCTTTATAAGCTTCCGTACTTATAAAAACCCCTCATATAAATATATCATCTTTACACCAGATTCTACACTTCAATTCCTCTTCTTAAATTCTTCTTCTACTTTTTTAACTGTCACTCTTTCAAAACCCTAACCTAAGCTTTTCTGGTAACCATTCTCTCTCTTTTCTTTTTCTAATTTTTCTTTCCACTTCATTCTAATCTTGTTCTTGTTGTATTACAGGAAAATGGCAACTAATACGGCCTTAGGATGCCTCTTGGACGTGGTATCTCTTAACAACGAACCTACAGGGCTTGCACTCATTCATCTTTTAATAGCGTCTGGGTTAATTCCTCTTTTCTCCTTCAACATTAAAACCTTCAGTTGCCAGTTAACAGAGGAATTCTTCTTGTCCATGGAAGAATCCCCAACTGATCCCTTCGCTTTTACTGGAACAATCAGAGGAGTTCCTATTGTCTTTGATACGGAAACTATCACAGCGGCATTTCCTGATCTGTCAGACGATGGTTCCACCACCTACACCATCCCAGAAGAGACTCAATAGGCTGGGTAGACCACTATGAGTGGCGAAGTACCTGTAGAGCTCGCCTTTGATAGGCAAAAAAACAAATTTGCTCCACTTCATTATGCTCTTGCAACGGTGCTGGATAAATGCCTTATCATCAAGTCGGGAAGACATGACAAGATTGTTGAATCTCAACTCTTCCTGATGGAAGCCATTGTAGAAAACTTTGAGATGAACTGGTGTGCAGTGCTAGTCGAATGTGTAAAGGCAAACATAATCAAATACAAGGACAACATGGAAACAGGCAATCCTCGGCTCACTCATCATCTCATTATCAACCAATTCCTTCGAAGTCTTCCTACTCTTCAGCATCGTCTTCTTACCATCGGGGATTTGGAGCCTGTGAGAATCAAGAAGTATGTGGGTGCAAAAATCAAGCAAGTAAATGCTTCAAGTAGGTTTGGCCAAGAAATTTCTTCTGCACAACCTGGCCACAAATCTTGAAGGACAAGAACCCCAGCTCTTACTGTTGTTTCTTCAAGTCAACCAGCTGCAATTGGTCAGCCAGCAGAGACCGATCAACCAGCAGAGATTGGTCAGCCAGCAGAAATTGGTCAGGCAGCTGACATTGCTCAGCAAATTGAAGCTGGTCAGCAAGTGGAAAATGGTCAGCCAGTTGATGTGCAAGCTGCTGACATCTCTCAAATTCCTGAACCCAGAAGAACAAGAAGAAGAAGACTGACCTTGGCTGCTGAACTTGCTCCTAAAAGGCAGAGAATAAATCCTGAACTAAATCCAGGTAATTTTGTTCCTTTTTCCCCAGCATCAGAAATTCCTGCAACAGATCCTACACCAGTCTCTCCTCCATCAAATCCTAGATCCCCAAACACTGCTCCAAAATCAAAATTTTCCCTCCTATTAGGAATCCTACCTTCCATCCCAGACATTCCTACTATCAAGCCAATCCTGTTCCCATCCCTCGAAATTGGGTATTTCCTATTGACCATCTCCCATATTTTATACAGTTTCTTCTCTCTTTCCATGAAGAGAAGAAAAATGAAAAACCTCCTGTTAATCCAATCAAGTATATTGACCACAACTTGAAGAAAAGACATTATGTCATGTACCCAGTTACCCCAAACCTGTCATAAGAAGATCTAGTGGCCAACTATGGAAATTATTTTGACCCTCTCCCTCTGCTATGGAATAGGTTCTACCTGTCAAATGACTGTTTTGTTCAGGATGAACTCATCTTTCTGGCCTGGACAATATACAGCAAAGTGCATGAGCTACTTGCATTGCCCTAAAATGACCCATATCTGGTAGGAAGACCTGCTTTACCAAAAGATGATGAACTAAACCAAGACTGGGAACAACCCTCAGTTGATCCAGCCAAACTTGCACGAATTCAAAGGGCTGCCAACAAGTATGTGCAAGATGATGTCAATACAGTCAATCAAGCATATATTGAACTACACAGACAAATGGCCTCCATGCTAGGAGGAGCTTCTCAGTCCACAGCATTTCCTGATGCATTCACTAGGGATCCTGCTCCACTAATCTCTGAGCCAATTCCTTCAACCCCTCTAGCAGTACCATCCAATGTTCCCATTGTTGTCTCTTCAACTATCTTACTTGTTTCTACCCAGATTGATCCTCTCCCCACTTTTTCTACTACCCTTCGAACCATTCTACTACTTACCTTTGTACCAATAGCTACAGCTTCATCATCAGTCCTTCCCATCTCTACTTCTATTCCTGCCCCAATTCCTATATCAGCCACTCAAGTATCCGTCACACATGTGTCAGCTACCGCTGAACCAGCCATTCCAATGACAGCCACTCCAGTGTCAGCAACTCCTCTGTCAGACTCTCCCATTCTACAAACTGAACCCTTAGCTGATGCTACTCTTCCTTCCACACCAGAAGTCATTGTCATTCCCTCTTCTGAACCTTCAACTTTTCTGGATACTAATCTTCCTACTCACCCAAACCAAGCATCTCCTCTCATAATCCTACCTGATTTATCTCTTCACTCTGCTGTTCCTATATGTGCCTCACCACCTCATACTATTCTGGAATCTCTGCATGATCACTCTTCACCTGAGGATTCAACTGAAGAATCCTCCATTGCCTCCTCCTTTGGCTCCTCAAAGTCAACCTCTTTGGATCTCTCCTCACTCTTTCTCAGTTGGCTTACAGAAAGGCACAAAGACAGTGAGCCATTATTTCCCACGCTCTCCAGCAGCCTACAGGGAAGAAAACTATTTTCCCTGATATCATTCCTAAGTCAGACCCGGCACCCTCCTCTCCTGTTCCTGTATACCCTCTGGCTACTTTCTTTCCTACTGGCCCAGAAGATGAGGACATTCAAAACTTTCAACTGTTTACAGCTGCCCCAGGATCTTCTCCATCACCTGCTCCTGAACCAACTGGTCCTTCTTCATCTAATACATTATCTGTTTCAGCTAAATTGGACTTACTTTATGTCCATCACCTTCAAATGAAAGCATCCTTCAAGCACCACACTAATCAGCTTGCCACCCTCCAGCAATAGTTTGCATCTCTTCTTCCCAATCTTACACAGATAATCACAGTCGAAGTCCAGCCTGCTATTGCAACTGGTGCCCCGAGGGAAGCTCATATGGATGATTGGAGATCTATCCTGCTCTACCAAAGGGAATGGGCAACCAGGACCTTCAATGCTGAAGCTGCGATGCTTCAAACCATTCAGGATGAGAAGAAACAGAGAGCGCGTGCTGATGCGTACTTGGCTGAGAACAAAATCCTCAGACAAAGACTTGGTCTTACACCCTCACAGTCAGTAACTGAAGCTGAAGCTACGAAAGAAGCTGAAAAATAAGATGATGATGCTGAAAAGGAACCTGAAGCTGATGTTGATGCTGAAAAGGAACCTGAAGCTGATGTTGGTCCATCAGTTGCTGCTCAAGCTGGAAATCCCACTGAAGGATCCACATCAACAGCTGAATGAATATTGGACTCTGAAAGATCTAAACATTCTCTTAAACTCTTAAACCTCTTAAACTATCGTTTAACTTGTAGTAGACAATTACTCTCTTCCTGACTTTAATTTCCTGCTACTTCATTTCATATGCTATCTGCTTGGTATACTAATATCCATTTTGCAGGTTTATAAGTTCATTAATTGCTCTCTGCTTTCAAGTGAATGGTTTTAAGCAAATAGGAGGAGATTGTTGAATCTTGACTTAAAATTAGATTTGCTTAAAATCATTTCACTTGTTGTCAGCCTTACATGGAATTATTTCTTGTTGGTCAGCTTGTGGATATCTTTGTCAGTAAATTTTATCGGCTGACCACAGTTTTAAAGTGCCAGCTTCCTTACCATATTTATTTAAACATTCCTTTGTACTGACACTTTCTCTTTTTGTGTCTTGTTAGATATTCTGAATATTATCTGCCTAACAGGATCTCTGTGATCTTGTGAGAAGATACGTTTGAATAGCTCAACACATTTCAAATTCAAATGTGTTTCTAACGGGCTACACTTCAAGAACATCTATAAATACCCTCAGAAATCATTTGAAGAAAAACAGAAGTCTGAAGCATTTTTACTCGAAACAGAAATTTTATCTGCCTTAGTCTTCTTGAAAAACTTTAGCTAGATACTCTTCTTGGAATATTTACTTCTAGTTATTGTTTAGACAAACACTGAGTGATTTATTTCATACTCTTTAGATATCAGTCAGTTTGTCTCACGAGTTTGATTGTTTTCAATCATTCTCCATAAACACTGGTCTTTTGTTGTACACTGATCCATTAGAGATCAATTAGATTTTTAATAAAATTGGTGCACTTCAAAAATCCAAGTTTGACTAACTTGGTAGTGGATGTAGCAGTTTTACTGTGAACCACTTCAATTCTTTTGTCAGTTACTTTATCAGCCCTTACAAACTGATCTTACACTTACGAAGTCTTAATCTACTTAAGTGTCAACCAATTACTTACATAAATTGTTTAGCTATTTGTTTTGATAAATTGTTCTTCAGTTTCTTCTCTATATTTAGTGATCTTTCTTAAAAAGAATTTTCTAAAACAACTATGTCAGCCAACATCTGACCAATATTCATCAATTTCATCCCCTTGAGAAACATCAGCCAGCTAACCAATATCAGCTGACGGAGAAAAATAATATTTCCGCTGCAAACTTTTAAATTTTTACAAGTCAACCCTCAAAGTCTTTTAAAAGGCTATTCACCCCCTAGCCTTGTCAGTTGCCAACTAGACTTATATATATATATATATATATATAAATATAAAGTTGATAAGGAGCATTATGGTTGTGCCACCTCACCACCTTTTGATAAATCTTCATTATAAAGCATCCATGTGGAAGATTTACAAACTCTTAGTTTTCTAGCCATTATCTAAAACATAATAATAATCAATATGATAAGGGGTATTAGTATTAGTATATGTAACTTCTTCTATTGCCAAAATAGAATGTTTATATTTAAAAACGTTTACAAATAACATTATTTCTAACCAATATGGAATAAAACTCTTCAAGGTGAGACATTACTTCTAATGACGCACTTCTAACACCGTATTTTAAGCATTCATACTTATTCATCTAAAACTTGATTTGGACAAATAAATATATCATTTCGATGCTCTTGCCGAGTAGAACACATTTACACAATTATTCACATAAATAATTAGACATCTTTTTTTTAAATCCTGACTCACTGTTAGTTAATTAGGAATCATTTCTTAAAATAATGCCCAAAATTGATGAACGACGCCCGAAATTTTTTATCGACACCTCAAAAATTTTAGCGATGCCCAAATATTTTTACCGGTGCACAAATTGGGACGGTGGCTTTGTGTGCCCGCCTTTCCTTCATTAAGGGTATTTTCGTCGTTTTCTCCCAAAAAGTACACTATATTGGTTTTTAAAAAATGATGGACTTTTGTGGTTATAATTTCACCGCATGGTACCAGCCCAGTTATCACCCTAAAATTAATTCAGCCCACCCTACCTAATTAAAATTAATCCAGCCCACCCTTGTGACTGCCGAGGAACCAGACCCCCAGCCCTGTTCAAGCCCAACGACTGCTTGCTGGGCAGTCATTCCCGTGAGCCCACTCATTCCCTCCTTACCGCATGGGCCAACAGTAGTCCCAAGCCCAGATCCCCGTCCAACAACTGCCAACCCCGCAGTCCCTAAGCCCAAACCCCCAGCCCGACTACTTGCCCCCCGGACCCTAAGCCTACCACCCCCATTTGGACTGCCACACAACTAGTCCAAGCCCAAACTACTCTTTAGGGACTGCCCAGAACCCAGTCCCTAACCCCTTTTTGATTTTTTTTTTCATTCAAACATTTATTTTTTTAAAAAAAAATAACAGATAAAAATTGAACATTTACAATCTGATATTTATATACAAGCATAATTTTCAATTAATGACTTAATAAAATTAATTATTAATTAATTGTGTTTAAATTAATTTTAATTAGGTTTAAATTTTAAAAAAGTCAAAAATATTTAAAACACATGAAGGGTATTTTGGTCTAATATTTTTTGAAAGTGCTGTGTTAATTATTTTATAGGTGTTGTATTAAGTGTTGATGCTAATTTAAATCCTAGTGAGTAGGATGATTCTATTATGAATACGACTTATAAGATAGGGTTAATGACACTACAAGTCTCATGCCTTTGACCGATTCAAACATTAGTCCCTTAAGATATTTTCATAACAATTTCGTCTTAAAAGTTTTAAATTTTCACACCATCAGTCATTTTGATGGATGCCGTCAGAGAATTCCGTTAAGCAACTGATGTAGAACAGGTGGCCGAGACTTATTTGAGCAAGGTTCTGGGGAAAAGCTCGAAGTTCAGGGGGTCCAATGCCATTGTCTGAAAGTTGGTCCTGCGGGTAGTTTTCATAGTTTCCGTTATGCACTAGTAGAAATCATTTAACGGTCGACAGTACTTTAACGGAGCATAACTTTCACGTCCGGATGAACTACGGGGCCCGCCGCATATCAAATCGAAGCTTTCAACGAGATCTACAACACTTTATAGGCTCACCCTATGCATAGTTTGTTTTTAGCCCAAAAAACGTTGTTTAAGCACTGTTACGGGCCTTGAAAGTTTTCGGGCTTTTTTGTTTAATTTGTTTAATTATTTTCCTTTTAGGGTTTGGTTTGTTATACACATTTATTTCCGCAGCTTTGATAAAATTCGAGTTTTCTCATTTTCTTTCTTTGTGCTTGAAAACCCTAAGTCGTCATAAACTTGTGATTAAGGAATTTCTCATTGAAAGAATTCATGTTGATTGTTCCGCTGCATCAGCAACACACGTGCCTTCAATGTACATTTGGGTAATGGCAAAATGAAAGATTAAAAATCCAATCAAGACTCAGGGTTGAAAAAAAAAGGTCACATGGCCTTTATCCCTGAACTATTTCACCCAAATTTATCTCACACCTCACATCACCCACCCCACTTATATCTTATCTCTCCCCACCAACCACCTCATTTCTCTCTCTAAAACTCTCTCTCTCTAGAAAGACCAATCGCATTTTCTTCCCCTTCCCGCTCCCATCACTGTTTTGAATATCTTTTCTCTGTGTATCATATCCAGATTGATTTATGAATTGTTGATATGGTGAATTCAAAATTCATTTCTTTCATTCACAATGGCTTTAAGACTGCCCCAATCACCACCACCCTTATCTTTATCACTGGTCGCCGTCTCCTCCACCTCCCTCCAAACACTATTTTTATCTTTCCTTTTCTGCCCCCTCCATCCTACTTTACTCCACTTTATGAATCAGAATAGTAGTATAGAGTAGGAACTAGAACAACACCGAATTGTGTACGTGTTACTTCCACCACCACAGGCCATCCCCAAGACCTCTAATATGTTGCCCAAATCAAAAGAATTTATTTACTACCTCTTCAACACTCCCAAAACCTAAATCCACAGTTTTCATTCTCTAGGTTGTCTTACTCGATCCCTCCTTTCAAACTAAGCATCATTTTTTTTTTGGATTTTTTTGTACTTATTTTAAATATATTAATTTGTTCTAAATAGGTATTGGAGCTTCTCAAGAAAAACATATGCATGCTTCTTGGTGAGGTGATTCCTTTTTATTCCTTAATCAAAAATTTAGTTACAAACTTTTGAGCATGTTAACCCTCAACGCTACCCCATGTGAGAGAAATAGGAGATTTTAGAGAGAGAGAGAGAGGATAAGGAAGGTAGGGAGAGAGAGAGAGGGGGGGGGACAGGGTGGTGATAAGAGAAGAGAAATAAATTTGGGTGAAGTGGTTTAAGGAAGAAGGCCTTATGGTCTTTTTCCAAACCCTAGGAACTTGATTGAAGTTTAATATTTCATTTTAGCCCTTATTCAAATGCACGTGAGAGACACATGAGAAAATTAATGAAAATTTTCTAATAACATCCATCAAAAAGACTGACGATGTGAAAATTTGAAACTTCTAAGACTAAATTATTACAAACATTTGTTAAGAAACTAATGCTGGAATCAACCACAATCAAGGGACTTGTTGTGTCATTAACCCTATAAGATAGATAGTTGTACAATGTAAATCTAAAGATCCTGTACTCTGATTCCCAAAACATTCTAAGTCACCCCCCCAACCCAAACTTCCTTTTTTTACACATCCCTTCTAACTATACCCCCTTTCCATCAGTTATCATTCTTTCTCCTTCCACTAGTTCCCTCTCCGCCACCCAACCCACTCTAGCGTATCCCCCCTCTTACCCCTTCAACATACCCCCCCCCCCACATAACCCAACAACCTCTCCATCCTTTTTTCATCGTATCCCTTCCCTATTCAACATAAAACAAGGAAACAGCTAGCAACAACAACACGCACACAAAAAAAAAAGACAAGGCAGTTGAGAGATCTCTCTTCTTATCCCTTTTTCCTTTTCTTTTTCCAACCATCACCTGAGCAATTTTTTATTTAATTTATAGTATTCGAACCTAGTTGACCGAACAACATAGCGTTGTTCGACTAGACCTAGTTAAACAATACTAAATTGTTCGACCAACCATGACCAAACACTGTAAATAAAATTAAAAAAATTACCCAATGTTGTTCGGCTAGCCCTAGCCAAATAACAATGTGTTGTTCGAGCATCTAGGGCCGAATAGTAGAAATCAATTTTTTTTAACTTTGGCGTTGATTGGAGTCTTAGATGTTGAAAGAATGAGATGGGGTTGGTGCGGCATAGGCTAAAGCTGGAAAAAGATGAAGACTAGACCTGGGATGCAAATGTTTGGGCAGAGATATAGGATTGTGATATTTTGGAAAAAAAGCAGAGACGAAGATGAGACCAGAAGAGAAATAGGGAGTACTGGGTTGGGGGAGAGGGACTAGGACGGGAAGGGGAAGAAGGAATACTAGTTAGAGGGAATGAGTAGAATAAGAAGTTTTGATTTTGGGGGGTTAGGATTAGAGTCTTTGGGTCCAAATAGTCTCATCCTTATAATTCAGGCAACATTAATTAGCTCGCACATGTTTCAAAACAAACAAGGCAATAACTATTGGGTTAAACTCTCTCTCTCTCTCTCTCTCTCTCTTTCCTGATAAAAAGATAAGAAAAATAGATAGGTTAAATTCTTAAAACTAGATAACTACACTGTAGTTTTAATTCAGAAAGAAGTGGTGTTATGAGAGAATTGTCTTTAATAAAGCTAAGTTTTGTATTTTTAATTCTAGTATAATACATAGGCAGGGCAGGCATCTCAATTAAGGAGTTTTATAAGAGGTACATGGAAATAGAACCGTCTTCAATTCCACCCTTTTCAATGCCCACGGATCGGTAAAAAAGTGCTTTATTTGACAATCATTAGCTGTGGGAGGGATCTGATTAGACACATTTAAACCTCAAGGGTTGTGAAAGTTGATCAAATCCATGAGGGAAGCAATGTAATAATGAGTGGCGCTATATAAACCCCCCAATCCAATGAGTAGACCCCCAAAAGTGATAACTTCCTATTTTATCATCCCTTCTATATGTATACCCCTCCTCATTCCTTCCCCCCTCTCTATGTGATAACATTACCCCTCCCTTTTCTTCCTCTTCCAAATGTCGGGCAAAATATAGATCAAAGCTAGAGAAGAGAGATGCTCACTTTGAGATAGATGAAGATCAATGGCGGTTGTGGGCTAGTTTGAGAGATCTGTTCGAGCGGAGGAGAGAGATTTTTTTTTTGCTGCCAGATTTGAAGGAGATGGCTGTATTCCGGTGATTGGAATGTGAGGGGGAAGTCAGCAATGGAGGAGGGTGTAGAAGTCGGGGCAGAAGCCGACAATTGAGATGGCGGCTGGTGGAGGCTCACCAGGAGGAAGATGGCAGAAGGGCTCGACAGAGATGAGAGGGTGTTTGGCCAGAGGTAGATCTGGGATGGAGCAGGGGCAATTGTGGGTAGAGGCCCGAGATGGAGCAAGAGGGTGTTTGTGGGCAATGTTGAGTGAAGAAGAACGGAGAAAAGAAAGGAGCTGGTGCTGGAAGAATCGCCAGAGATGGAGAGATCTGAGTGGTGGGACTTCTCTCGATTGTTATTGCATAGAGTGGAAGGAAGGAAGAGGGGGTATGCTTATAGAATGGATGATAAAATAGGAAGTTAGCATTTTTGGGAGGTCTACTCATAGGATTGGGGGTTTATATAACGCCACTCTGTGATAATAAGCCCGAGGCCCCGAAACTCCCATTTAAATATTTGGGCAAAATTTAGAAAAACCCCCATAATCATTTCACTTGTGCATGTCTACCCCTCCGTTTGAACCTGATTAATCAACACTTCCACTAACTCAATGTTTGATTGTTTGTCAATTAACTAAAATTGAGAAGAAAACTCTAATTTCTATTTTCAATGTCTGTGTCTTTGTCTTAATAGCATGGCTTGGACCCAAGATCTTTGATACAATAGCACTATACCTTAGGGGTGGCAATTTAGGGCACAACATGATTGGTCGATACGAACACGACACGAAATTGTAGGGTTTGGGCTGGGGCTTATTGGGTTCGGACCCTTATAACTTATAAGGCCAACACGATAAGGTACGATAAAAAATGAGTTGGAGCGATAAGAGAGATATATGTAAAATATATTTAAAAATTTACTAGGGATTGTTCTAGGGATTGTTCACTTCTTTCGAACTATTTTCATGATTATTTCATAATTTTTCATTTGAACATTTATAAATTTTAAACTACTTGACTATTTATATTGATAAATTTTCAAAGTATGTATTAAAAAATCAAAATTATATATTTTATAATGTTTATTGGGCTTAACGTGCTTAACGAGCCTAACTAAATAAATCTTTCTATTTTGCTTATCGTGCATATCGTGTAGTGTCGTGCTTTTCGTGTTTTTATCATGTTGTTTTTTGGTTTTAATATTAGGCACGATAAGCTTATCGTGTCATGTTCGTGCTTATCGTATCGTGTTGTTATCGTGTCGACTCGATGACAACCCATCACGATCGATTTGCCACCCTTACTTTACCTTATTCATTGGGTCAAATGATAATTATGAAATTTCTTTACATTATATATAATATAGGATAAATTGTTGGTCGGTACACTTCGTAAGATTTTCAACCACTTTAGTTCCCTATTTATTTTTTGTAACCGCTAAAGTCCACTTTAATAATATTCTTCGTAAAATGCACATATCTGACTTCACTGCCTTCGCTTCGTCTTTTTGAGGAACCAATGGGGGGCTTTGTCGGAGGAGATTTTTTTCATACAGGAATACGCTAATATGAAAGCAAAGCTCTTTAAAAAAGAGTAATTCTGTTGATCTTTTGGCTTTGTGTTCAGTGAGAAATGAAACAAGTAATGAGCTTTCTTGCATTCATTCCTATGGATAGAATGGAGCAACGGCCCAATACTTTCAATACTATTTCCCTGTTTACCACAAATTGATGGTTGAAAAACTGAGATAATAATGAAAGGGATGATGGCATCTTTTTTAAGAAAAAAAACCAACAAAGCTTTTAGGGCTTTCGACTCGCTGGCATCAATACTGGCAGTAGCAGAGGCAGGGTCTCCTAACACTGGAGCCCTTTGAAGTCTTATTACAAAAAGGTTCTTGCCTACCTAGCCACACCATCTTTCTTTGTTTGCAATCGAGCAAGCTAGGAAAATTTTGTAAAAAGCCCTATCTGGTCGAGGATGCTGAAAGAAAATTTGTTCCATTTGGTAAAGTTTTTGAAAACCCCTTGCTCTCATCTTTTATGTATCATTGTATCCCTATGAATGAAAATCAAATTTCTTGAGAAGTTTGTCGTATTCTTCATTATATTTAAATATATGGCTTTCTTAGGCATAGAGATGGAAGGTCATACCCAATTAGAAGAAGAGTTGGTAGTTATTTTTTTCTTCCTTGGACTGATTATATCTCTCTGGTCTTATGTGAACTTAAGGAAGTCGGATCGTGTTCCGAGCTATATAAGATGGTGGATGAATTGCGATGCATTGATTTAGGATCGTGATGCATTGATTTGGATATATGATGTAGCTATTTGGAATTGTGATGCATCAATTTGGAAGTAGAATACAAAACTAAACTCTGATACACAATTTTTATTTTTCAATTCACAAACTGGATTACCCATGAAGAAAGTCTTGATGCACAATTTCAAATTTGCAATGCACAATTTGTAGTTAAAATATAAAAGAAAATCCCGATGCACAGTTTTTATTTTATGATGCACAAGCTAGATTACCCATGGAGTAAAATTTTAATGTACAATTTTAGATTTGCGATGCAAAATTTGGAATTAGAATACAAAAGAAAATTTCAATACATAATTTTTATTTTTCGATGCAAAAACTGTATTACCGATGACGAACTTGATTTCCGATGCAACATACTTAATTTAATTTTTGTGTATTCGTCCTTTCGCCACAATAGTACCTTTTACCGGTTAAATAAAAATATATAGGACTTTTGAATTTAAATATTGCTTAAAGTGGACCGACCCGGTTGTGTCCCTATAATATCTAAATAAAAGGGTGATAATTGGGCAGTCACATATGATGGAATTATAACCGGAAAAGTCTCATATATTTGTTTTAAACCGATAAAGTACAGTTTTGGAGGAAAAATGACGAAGATACCCTTAATGAAGGAAAAGCGTGCGGACAAAGCCACAGTCCAAATTTAGGCGTCGCTCAAACTTTTTGGTGTCCCAAAGAAAAAAATTGGGTGTCGCTCAAAATTTTGGTCCTCGCAATGCAAAAGCCACTGCCCAAAATTTGGGCATCGCAAGGAAAAAAATTGGTTTCTCCCATTTTTATCTCCTCTATTCCTTCTCTCCACCAACAATCCAACAAACAAAATTCAAAAGAAAAAAAAAAATATATATATATATATATATATATATATATATATATATATATATATATATATATATATATATATATATATATATATATATATATATATATATATATATATATATATCATTATTACCAATAAAAAAGATGTATACCACATGGTTAGAAAGAGATGTTTGTTTTAAAAGTTTTTAGATAAAAGTCTTAAACTCTTATTACCAATAGAAATATAAAAAAGTATCTCTCATTGTTAGAATATGAATAATGATTTTAAAAGTTTCAAAATAAATATTTTAATATCGTAAAATCCAAAATTTAAGGTGTCAACTAACGCAGATATGTTAAAAAACTTTAATTTGGACGAAAATTTATTTTTCTTTTCATTTATGACAATGATGATAAGAATTGTACAATATTATTTTTATTATTACTATTGCTATAATTTTTATAAATGGCAATAATACTAAAATTATTTTGATTATTGACTTTTGAGTTACCATTTCAGATTGTATTTATCATTAATATCTCCTCTCTTTAATTATGTTTAAATATTTTTCTCTTTAAACATAAAAAATAGTAACTAAACAAAATAATAGACTATAAGAGGTGTTAAAAATAATTTATGGAATAAGGCACCATAAAAATAAAGTTGCAACCATTACGGAGGTTAGTAAAATAAAATAATTTACTATTATTAATAATTAAAACAAATAAGTTAGTAAAATAAAAGTATTACATGGAACAAAAATAATGTTAGGAGTTAATAAAACAAAAATATTAAACTGATGTTACTAAAATAATAAATTTAATTTACTACTAAAAATTAAAAACTAAAATACATTAGATAAAAATATTCAACTCTTCAAATATACAAAAATAATTTAAATTGAGGGTATAAAATAAAATAATTTAGGGAGCAAAAGTTAAAACAAAATTTTCAAAATAGTTATTAAAATGAAAATACGTTAGTAAAATAAAAATATTTGATGGAACAAAAATAATGACTTTTAAAAGGTTAACCAAAAATAAAAATAATTTACTAACAAAGTTTTCCGTATAACAAAAATAAAACAAAAATGGTTAAATACAAAAATATAATGGAAGTGAGAAAAATCAAAATAATTTACGAAACAAAAATAATAGTTAACTAATATATCTTATTTTCTATAAAAATTTATTTATTCATAAAATACAAATATATTTTAATAAAAATAATCATTTTAAAGAAAACTTATTTGATATTTTATTTTAAAAAAATCATTATTCGAAAACATTATAAATTATAAAGTGTTCGGGATTGCCGGACCATAAATTGACACTTAAAATTGGTTTTGAAAGAATTGACCATTGATAAAATATTCATAAATCTTGGGGACTTTTAAACAATCACCATAAAATAGATATATCTTATATTGTTTAGAAAAAAATGTTAGTTTTAAAAGTCTTCTATTAAAGACTTTTACTCTTATTACCAATAAAAGATATGTATCTTACATTGTTTAAAAATAAATGTTGGTTTAAAAAGTCTTTAGATTAAAGACTTTTAGTTACAAGCAGAGTAGATGCATGTATCTCACATTGGTTACAAAGTATTCTACTATTATTATCAATACAAGAGATGTATCACACGTTGATTATAAATTAATGTTGATTTAAAAAAATACTATTATTACCCGGCTCGAAAGGCCCAAGCAATGGCCACGTGTACAACACGCCCTCCTCGACCACAAGTAAAGCACGTGCATGCTACATGATTTAAGTTCAAATTTTTAGCTAGCAAGAGCAAGGCCTCGGGAATGCAACAAGCAAGGTTTAAGCGAATGGGCTTGCCATGCTTGGTAACTCAATAACGGTTGTCTAGGACATGGGTGGTTATCACCGGAAAATCCACCACCACGTTCAAGAAGTGACTGTTCGGTTGAACGTGGCCTTTAATATGTCCGTTTCATATGCTCAGGGCATTCATTAAGCAGTTAACTCAGTTCTCTAGTAAGGCTATATAAACCCCTTAAAATGAAGGAGGGAGGTACGTGATTTTCTAACCAAGGCTAAACTTTGTCAAATTGCTTACTCAACTGAGTGAGTACTGATTCTTACGCCAGAGTGCATTTGCAGGTTAAGCCTCTGCCTAGTTCACAGTTAGTGTTTGCTTTTCAGGGTTGGGCCTTGAAGGTTTTGGATATAATTGAAAGCCAGATATCCAATTTGCCAAGCCCAGTGTGTCCGTAGACTATTTTGGACACATCAAATACTATTATTACCAATAGAATAGATATATCATGCATTTGGTAGAGGGTAATGTTGGTTTTCAAAATCTTTAGATATAAGACTTCTACCATTATTACCAATAGAAGATGTATATCTCACATTGATTAGAAAGTGATGTTGATTTTAATTTCAGATAAAAGACTTTTATTATCTATTAACTATAATTAAAACAGAAACCGTTGCTGCCACGTGGCGGCTTTCTGTTAAGTGCTTAATGTTTTTTAAGTAATTTGGTACTGCCACGTGTCACTATCTATGAATTATTAAAAAAAATTCTTTTTGATAAAAATTACCGTTTTTGCAATTTAAAAAATATATTCTAATCTTAATTTTTTTTAAAATGTGATAAATTTTAAAATTTTACTTTTTGATAACTACAAATGTGATAACTAAATTTTAAAATATTTTCAAAAAATATTTTAATCTTACTTTTTGATAACTAAAATTGTGATTAAAAAAATTTAATCAAAATTGCCGTAAAGTAGATTTCACAAAATTGCCGTCAAATGTGATAACTAAATTTTAAAATATTTTAAAATTTTACTTTTTGATAACTACAAATGTGATAAATTTCTAAATTTTAAAATATTTTCAAAAAATATTCTAATCTTAATTTTGATAAAATTTCTTGATAAATTTTATCACATTTATAGTTATCAAGTAGATTTTATCGCATTATCAAGTAGGTTAGGATAAATTTTATCACATTTGTAGTTATCAAGTAGATTTTATCACATTTTTAGTTATGAAATAGTTAACCCTTTTTTTCACTCTTTTTTTATACGTACTATCTCTTTCTCTCTCTCTTTTCTCTCCATACGAATTATTGTTATTATTTTTTCAAGTAAACCTGGGCTTCTTAATCATTTGAGTCAACAATTGAAGCAGCAAGAATAAGGCTTGTGCACGTAATTTTGTCACTCTTTTTTTATACGTACTCATGTGATAAATTTTAAAATTTTACTTTTTGATAACTACAAATGCGATAACTAAATTTTAAAATATTTTCAAAAAATATTCTAATCTTACTTTTTGATAACTACAATTGTGATAAAAAATTTCTAATCAAAATTGCTGTAAAGTAGATTTCACAAAATTTTACTTTTTGATAACTACAAATGTGATAACTAAATTTTAAAATATTTTCAAAAAATATTCTAATCTTACTTTTTGATAACTACAATTGTGATAAAAAAAATTCTAATCAAAATTGCTATAAAGTAGATTTCACAAAATTGCCGTCAAATGTGATAACTAAATTTTAAAATATTACTTTTTGATAACTACAAATGTGATAAATTTCTAAATTTTAAAATATTTTCAAAAAATATTATAATCTTCATTTTGATAAAATTTCTTGATAAATTTTATCACATTTGTAGTTATCAAGTAGATTTTATCACATTATCAAGTAGGTTATGATAAATTTTATCACATTTGTAGTTATCAAGTAGATTTTATCACATTCTTAGTTATGAAATAGTTAACCCTTTTTTTCACACTTTTTTATACGTACTCTCTCTTTCTCTCTCTCTCTATCTCTCTCTCTTTTTTCTCTCCATACGAATTATTGTTATTATTTTTTCAAGCTAACCTGGGCTTCTTATTAATCATTTGAGTCAACAATTGAAGCGGCAAAAACAAGGCTTGTGCATGTAATTTTGTCACTCTTTTTTTATACGTACTCTCTCTTTCTGATCTCTCTCTCTTTTGGAGCCTGTAATTGACTATCTTGTGTCGATGAACCTCGAATTTTTGGGTCATCCAACTAAGAAGATGGATTAACTGCTCCAGCATTTTTATACTGCATATCCGCCCATGACAAATTTATCACACTATCAAGTAGATTTTATCACACTATCAAGTAGGTTATGATAAATTTTATCACATTTGTAGTTATCAAGTAGATTTTATCACATTCTTAGTTATGAAATAGTTAACCCTTTTTTTCACTCTTTTTTATACGTACTCTCTCTTTCTCTCTCTCTCTCTCTCTCTCTCTCTCTCTCTCTCTCTCCATACGAATTATTGTTATTATTTTTTCAAGCTAACCTGGGCTTCTTAATCATTTGAGTCAACAATTGAAGCGGCAAAAACAAGGCTTGTGCAGGTAATTTTGTCACTCTTTTTTTATACGTACTCTCTCTTTCTCTCTCTCTCTTTTGGAGCCTGTAATTGACTATCTTGTGTTGATGAACCTCGAATTTTTTGGTCATCCAACGAAGAAGATGGATTAACTGCTCCAACATTTTTATACTGCATATCCGCCCCATGACCAGCAACATATACCGTAGCTTCTTGTCTAGATGAGCTTTGATCTTTTGGCTCATCCAGGTTATGGGGAGCTCCAACATTGCTCTTGTGCTCATCTGACCTTTGACTAATTCCTGCATCAGAAAATCAATTAAGGATTAGCTCAAAGCAATACGACAAAAAAATTATAAAAAACTTGTTCGAACCAACAATCACCTAAATATTCTCACTTGGTTAATGCCACTAAAATGGCTTGCATTGGCATTTATGGTTATTTCAGTACATGGACATATGATCTCATGTTCAATTTGCCCATGCTATGTAATGTCAAATCTGGCCACTTGATACGGTGACAAAATACTTGGAACAACCAACTGCCCACGAAAATTTGAACAACCCAATGGCTGAACCAAACTTTACCAAAACAGCCAAAGAACTCGCCACTTAGTCTCTAAAATCGTATTTCTTTTTTGCGTTATAGGTTCACAATAGAGCTCTTCAAGCTCCAGGGAGGACCATCTCAGTTGCAGTCTCTAGATTGAAGGTACATGTGCTTTGTATTTGAATACTCTTTGAGGTTTATAATGAACTTATGATGCTTTGGAGAACTATATACTGGATTAAGTTTTAGGGAACCCTGTGGCACTTGCAATGTCATTGCTTGCCATCTGAAACTAAGTAAACTACGGAAGATGTTTTCAGCTATGCAGATGCATACATAAGTCGTGCCTTTGTGTTTGGATGGTTGGAGTGGGGTACAGGACAAGTTGTGGTTCTTTGGGCAAGATGGGCAGTGTTCTTTAGCTTAGACTTATTAATGGAGAGAGGGAGTGAGGTGGGGGGAACTTGTTTCGTTCTAATCTTTAACTAAACCTATTTGTGTAAGTATTGCAGGATAAACTAGAAGATTCAGCATACAAGATCTTAGAGGACTACCATGGTGCAACAGTGACTCTTTTAACGCTAATGTCTTCTGCAACTGGAGATGTAAGCTTACATACTAAATTTTGTATGGCTAGGTGCAATAAGAACTTTTGTCAATTTGTTATTCGAGCTCAAATTTCATTTTCTTGGAAGCCCTGAATAATGAAACAAATGCTTGATCAGTCTTTTCTTAGGCTTACACCTGCCTTCGTCCCTTGAATTATCCATCTTTGGGCCTCTGATGTCCAGAATGTCTAACATAACTCCTTTGTGTGACCATTTTCTGCTGGTATGCAGATCACCCTTTATCAAGTGGGTGTATACAATTTTGATGGAATTCTTCATGTGCTTTGCCCATTACAATTTATAGTCGGAAAAGATAATTTTGCCTCCAATGGTGATTTACAAGTCAAATGCAAAAGTGAAAAATATAAAAGTATGTACTTTCTCTCCATCACTCCCTCCAATGGTGATCGATCTGGAAAGGGAAAACTACTTTTTTTTACGATTATGCTATTTGGGCAATATCAATTTGACAATCGTACTTTTTGGTTTGCAAATTTGAACATCATACTTGTAATTGAGCTTAAAACTCAATCTAAATCGTTAACGCACGTTTAAAACATAATAAAGGCTTTCTAAACATGCTGCCGTGGACTTTGGGAGTGGGACCCAAATTTAGGACAAAAATAGATCCCTGATGTAGGAAAAGTTGGAATTCCAGTAAAAGATTTATTTCATTTGGGTTCCAAAAAGTTCAAGTCTACATGTTTGGAGCGCCTCCTTTAAGTTTTAATTAAGCGTTTATGATTTATGTTCAATTTTAAGCAAAATTACGAGCACGATGATCACATTAGCAAACTAAAAAGTACGAGTGTCTAATTTATATTTTCCAAATAGTATGATGGTAGTTTTTCATAAAGAAAATAGTCGATACTTGCAAGGTCCAGTATGTGATTAAGTCCATACAATTAGAGCCACCATCTTCAAAGAAAGAAAAAAAGTATAAAATGAATACCTTTTTTCACTACTTGAGATGATATATTTTTGGCCAAAACAATTTCGCAGCAAACTTCGCTTGCTAATGGGTAATGATTTGTAATACCCTCCCGAATAACGTTTCTGATATCCTTCTGAGTAAGGCTACTTTGAGTTTAATTTGCTTGTATACATCTTACCTCTATGTATGTATGTATGTATGGATGGATTTCCATAAATACACTTGCATTAAGGATTAAAAATGTTCTCTTGATATTAAATCAGATGGAACAAAGTTAATTTTGGAAACTCGTCAAATTTATGAACTCGATTTTTCAAAAATAGGAATCTTTGAGTGGAACGCTCCCAGAAGAAAGTTGGAGTTTTTTAGCAGAACAAGTATTAGGCTTAGTCTTTTGTATGAATTCTTTTATTTGCGGATAGATTTTATCACATTTGTTTTTAACGTGTTTCACTTCATTAGTACTCATCAATTCTCATGGTAAAAGATTTTTTTATTTACCATTTTTTGTTTACAAAATCAGTTTGTACCCGATAGATTTTATCACATTTGATTTAGACAAGTTTAATTTGATTTGGACTCCTCAATTCTCATGGTAGAAATTTTTTAATATTTTACAAAAACTCATTAATTTAAAATAGATTTTATCAAATTTGATTAAACGTGTTCTACCAACACCACAAACAACCACTACGAAATAGCTTGTAAATTAAATCTACAAAATTTGCATGAATTTTCGGTTTGATGATTCATTGTGATCTCACGTTATTTATTTATTTATTAATTATGTGGATATCTTGATGTTGTTGGTTCATTCAAATAGCTTGCAAATTCTATTTACAAAATTAAGTTTCATAAACAATATTAAGTCAACCGTGCATCGCACGGGTAATAACCTAGTTATTACTAATAAAACAGATATCCTACATTGGTTAAAAAATGATGTTGGTTTTAAAAGTCTTTAAATAAAAGACTTTTACTTTTATCATCAATATAATAGAAGAGATGTATCCCATATTATTTAGGAAGAGATGTTGGTTATCAAAATTTTAAGTTAAAATACTTCTACTATTATTACCAATTGAGGATATGTATTTCACATTGGTTAGAGAGTGATGCTGATTTTAAAAGTTTGTCACTATTAAAAATAGAATATAAGTATTTCACATTGGTTATAAGCGTGATATTGGTTAAAAAAGTTTTTAGATGATATATCTCACATTGGTTACAAAAAATGTATTTCATATTATTTAGAAAAGAGTATTTATTATAAAAGTAATTAGATAAAGAAATTTTTATGTTATTACCAATAGAAAATATGTATCCACATTGTTTAGAAATGGATGTTAGTTTAAAAAAATGATCTATTACTATTATTACTAATAGAAAATATGTATACCACATGGTTAGAATGTGGTGTTAGTTTTAAAAGTCTTTAAATAAAATGCTTAAACTTTCATTACCAATAAAAATAGAAAACAAGTATCTCACATTGTTTAAAAATGAATTATGATTTTAAAAGTTTTTAACAAAAAGACTTCTAATATTATTATCAAGTTAGATGTTAATTTTGTCTTTAGATCTAATATTTTTACTAGTATTACTAATACAAAATATGTATTTCACGTTAGTTAGAAAATTATGTTAATTTTAAAATGATTTAGGTAAAAAAATATCTTTTAATATTAGTAACAATAGAAAAAAAAATTATATATATATATATATAATGTCCAAAAGTTATATTATTAATACAAACACCCAATTCAAAACAAGCATCGTGTATGATATATATATATATATATATATATATATATATATATATATATATATACATATATATATCCTACATTATATCCGTGCGGAGCACGGGCTAAATAACTAGTTAAGTAGAATAGATGAAACCAGTAAACTAAACAAACACCCACCAATTCAAAACAAGCATCGTGTATGATAAATTTCTGTCACGCCAAATCTTTTATTCAACAATATTCTCAACACTTACAGGTTGCGCTGTTGGCTTCGATTGTTGTGTCGTTGGCTTCGATTATTGCGTTGTTGGCTCTAGGGGTGAGCTTGGTCCGGTTCGGTCCACTTTTTTGGAAAAAAAAGAGAAAACCGGAATCAGACCAATAGTTTGGTTCTCAAAAAAATTAGACCTGGAACCAACCCAATATACATGAGAACCAATACATTGGTCCGGTCCAGAACCAATCGCAGAGGTACGAGAACCAAGACCGGACCAATACTATAATTTTTTTTACTTTTTAACTGTTTAAATCAAATACATTATAAAATTTTAAAGGCTTAAACTTGAAAACTAATAATTAAAAAAACCCTACCCATCCTTGCACAGTTTATGTGTTAGCCAACCTATGCCAAGCTCCATCTCCATCATCTTCACAAATGCTTGAACCTCCCAATACATATTTGGCCCCAAATATCTATAACATAAGAATATAAAAGGAGATAGGCATGCTCTTAAAATAAAATTTAGCGGCTGAAGAATGAAAAACTTGAAGTGATCATGGTGTCTATTTATTTGATCAGATCACACTCTCAGAACGGAAATAGCCTTTTATATTTGGGGATTTAGGGCTAGGAAATTAAGAGTTAATATATATATATATATATAATAATAACATATTGAGTTGGTTCGGTCCGGTTCCGTGTATTTTTGGTTCAAGAACCGGGACCGACCCAAATGATCGGTTCTATGAAAATTCAGATCCAGGACCAAACCAAAGTATTGGTCCGGTCCAGTTTTGATTGGTCCGGTCCGGTTCCATTGGTTCGGTCCGGTTCTGAAAAACTCCTGCACACCCCTAGTTGGCTCCGATTGTTGCGTCGTTGGCTCCGTTTTTTGCGTCACTAGCTTCGATTGTTGCGTTGTTGGCTCCGATTGTTGCGTCTTTGGCTTCGATTCTTGCGTTGTTGGGAAGGATCAAAGCCTACGACGCCAAAGTTTATAACTATTCATTAACTGATAATCTCAACTGGGGTCTTCTTCTTCATCCCCAAAATGAGACTCAACATATCGTCATTTGTCATTTTCTGCTCCTCCCCTCATCTTGACTTTTCCAACTTTCCAACTCTACAACCATCGTATTGCTTGGAATATTACCAAAGGTGGAAGGGAGACGGAAGACGGAAGCCAACAGAATCGGAGAGCATGTGAGAGAGAAAGCAATGAGGTTCAGCCAGATGTAAAGAAGACGGGAAATATTGGAAAAAAATTATAAAAATGCACTTAGGCGGTTTAAAAAAAGAGAGTAGTGAAGCGGTTATAATTTCAGGAAAGTGTACCGATCTGTAATTATTCTAAACAAAACTGGTCTACACATTTCTATAAAATTCGGGTGATAACCGGGTCGGTATCATAGGGTGAAAATATAACCGCAAAAGTTCATCATAATATTTTTAAACTGCTACAGTAATTTTTTTTGGGAAAAACGATGAAAATACTCTTAATAAAGGAGAGGCGTGCGCACAAAGCCATTGTCCCAATTTGTGCGTCGATAAAAAAATTTAGGCGTCGGTCAAAAATTTTGGGGCGTTGATATAAAATTTTGGGCGTCGCTATGCAAAAGCCACTGCCCAAATTTTGGGCATCGTAATGAAAAAAATTGGGTGACGCTCAAAATTTTGGGCATCGCAAGGAAAAAAATTGGGTGTCGCTCAAAATTTTTTGGGCGTTGTTCATCAATTTCGAGCATGATTTTAAGAAACAATGTCTAATTAATTAACAGCGAGGCATGATTTTTTTTAAAAAAAGATGCCTAATTATTTATATACCGAGACATGATTTGATAGAACGATGCCTAATTAAGTACTACCAAGGCATGATTTGAAGGAACGATGCCTAATCAAGTAACACTGAGGCATGATTGGAAAAATAAATTGAAGTCTTTAACCATATTAAAAAACGATGCTTAATTAGTAAGACCGATGCATGATTGTAAGGAACGATGTCTAATGAAATAACACCGAGACACGATTGGAAGCATTGATGCCTAAATTATTTATATATAATGAGACATGATTTGATGGAAGGATGTTTAATTAAGTAACAGCAAGGCAGAATTATAAATAACGATGACTAATAAACTAAAACCGAGGCATGATTGTAAGGAACGATGCCTAATTAAATAACACTGAGACATGATTGGAAAAACTGATACCTCATTTTTAAATCATTAAACGTGTGTATTTTTAAATTGAGGCAGAATAGAAAAATTTGTTGCCGAATTAAATTACACCGACGCTGAATTGCAAGATACGGAGCCTAATTAAAAATACCGAGGCAAAATTGTACACACACATCATAGGCAATGACATACATCATTTCTTCGGCTTCTACCCAACTGTGATTCCATTCCTTGTGATTCTAGTACAAATCGAGCTCTTTGATTACAAAATTAAAACAGAGATAGAACACAAATGTTCCGGGTCTACTCCATATGAAATGAAAAAAACGTGGAATAAAATGAGCACTTTGATTATAAAATTAAAACAAAGATAGAAACAAATTCTTAGCCCAATCCTCTTCCCAATGGAAAGATGGACATATATGATTTTGGGAAGAAAGAGCTTCAAATGAAAAATGAGATCGGGAATGGATATGAGATTTTGGAGAAGAAAAGGCGGTAGGAGGAGGGGCATATTTAAGGAAGAAAATAACGAAAATGGACTTCTACGGTTGAAAAAAAACAAGGTACTTAAGCGGTTATAATTTCAGAAAAATGTATCGGCCCTCAATTATTCCATAAAATTAGCCCCCCTTGAATTTGGAGGCCTTGTGAGAAGGCCCATGTTGCACTTGCTAAGGGTCGGGCCTGATGCCTACGGTCTTTATTTCTTTTTCAGCTTTACCCTCAACATTGATATAACTCATGTCAACTATAACATTTTTGTAATTATAATCAACTTTAACTATATTTATATACGATTTAATTATTATAATTTTCAAATATAAACTATTGAGGTGAAACGTAGGGAGTAATTTTCTTTAGGATGTTTCATCAATTTCTTACTTTGATGAAGATGTATTTGCATCGGGCATAATTGAATGATGTTTTGTACCACAACGCGAGGGTATTTAGTTGGATCAATTTAAATTTAATAAAATTGATGTAATAGAATGTGAGGTTATAGTTATTTGATCACAGATTTGGAATATTCAATTTAATTTTTTAAATTTATTTGTTTTTTATAATTACCATCGAAGGAATGTGGTTTATCATTAAATAAAGGATTAATACATATTTTGGTCCCTCGATTTTTTCGAAAATATTAGTTTGGTCCTAGGGTTCTAAAACCTATTCATTTGGTCCCTTAATTCGATTTTTTCGGTTAGATTCCCCTACCACCGTTATCGTTACTTTTATCGTTCAATTTTTTTCAATATGACTAAATTACTCTTACTAATAAGTTTTTTTATGGGATAAGTTTTAAAAAAGTTCAAAATACAAGGAGGTTTATGCCAATTCGAAAACTTGGTCATCTTCAACCTTTGCAAAAAGACCACAACCCAACTTCCTTTGACCAGAAGGCCTCCAAATCTAGATCTGTAGGCTGCAGAAGCTGGAGCTTTTCCAGAGACTTCTTCGAACGAATCTCAACTGGGGTTCGACGACTGCACCCTTCGCCGCGTAGGTCGCAACGCGAAGAAAATCCGAAGTCGTTCATCATCATCATCTTCATCTTCTTCATCTTCTTACTGGGTTTCATCTTGAACTGAACAAAGCAGCAGCAATGGCCTTCGCCTAGACATCTCTGCCATCAATCTCATTGGCCTCTGCCTCCTTAACCTCTCCAATAACATCTTCAATGAAACCTTATAAAATTAAGTGGGAAGAAGACAAGATAAAATGCAGAAGAAGGAGGAAGATACATGACAAAGACACGAGATTGAAAAGGAATTCACCAACCTTGCATTATTGATTTCTGTATTTGACTTTTATAATTACATTGTGAAATACAAAAGGGAAGCTTTGACCATTTTGTCTACAATCACATGAGGAAATTGATTACAGAATATACTCCTACCTAAAATACAATATATGCACATGGTTATTTGTATAGAATTGGCTGTCTCTGAAAATCACTTGCTAACAGCCTCCCGCAAACCAAGCGTAACTGGATGTAGCTGTACTTTGGAAGAAAGTAGAGACAATCGAGATTAAGCGAGGGCCTTAGTGAAGACATCGGCCAGCTGGTCTGTGGTAGATACGTAACCCAAACGAAGGAAACCTCGTTGTTGGAGTTCGCGGATGAAGTGATAGTCGATTTCGATATGACGAGTGCGAGCATGGAACACCAGATTTTTGGACATATGAATGGTAGATACGTTATCACAGTAGAGAGTCGGAGGGTGTAAGTGAAGGTCCAATTCTTGATAAAGAAAAAAGAACCATCAGAGTTCCGACGCGGTGGTAGCCAAAGCGCGATACTCGGTCTCACTACTAGAGCGAGCTACTGTCGATTGTTTCTGGGCCGTACGTCCAAGCGACAATATTGGGTCCGACAAACACACATACACCGGTGGTGGATCGAAGATCATTAGCATTGGCTGCCTAATCGGTATCAGAATAAGCAGATAATGTTGTGTCCGAGGATACATGGTAAGTTAACCAGAGAGAGAGAGTACCCTTGACAAACCTAGGGGTGGCAATTCGTGTTATCGTGTCGTGTTCGTGCCTCATTATCGTTGTTTTAATATTATCTATCTTATTTGATCATAAATACAACAATAAATATTAATTTGAATATATTAACAATTTCGTGTCTTTCGTGTCGTGTTTCGTGTTGTGTCGTGTCGTGCTGGGCTTATCGTGCCATTTGTCTCTGTAATCGTGTTTTATAATCGTGCCTTATTGGTTCGTGCTAACGTGCCGTGCCAGGCATTGCCACCCGTCACAAACCGAAGAATACGCTTTTATGGCTTGCATATGGGTGGTGCGGGGCTGATGTATAAACTGGCAGACTTGGTTGATGGCGAAGGAGATGTCCGGACGAGTGAGAGTCAAGTATTGAAGGCCCCCATGCTACGATACAATGTAGCGTCCGGGAAAGGGTCACCCGAGTTGGACAACAAGTAAGAACCGGGTAGCATCGGTGTAGGCATGGGCTTGCAAGTGGCCATATTAAATTTTTGAAGCAAGTCACGTGCATATTTTGATTGATGCAAGGTGAGAGAGGTGGAGGAGCGATGTACTTCAATGCCAAGAAAGAAGCTTAGGTTGCCCAATCGTCTACTGTCAAATGTAGCACAAATGTTATCAATAACTTGGGATACCTCCTGTAAGTTGGATCCTGTAATAATAAAATCATCGACACAGACGAGAATAACAAGAATAGAGGAGGATGAATGTTGAATAAAAAGTGAACTGTCGGCTTTACTGTTGAAGAAACTGAGAGAAAGTAGGAAGTCGTGTAGACGTTGGAACCAGGCTTGGGGGGACTGTTTCAAGCCATAAAGGGCACGGTGGAGCTTACAGACATGATCGGGAAACTGAGTGTCACGAAACCCCGGTGGCTGAGCCATGAAAACATCTTCATTGAGAGTGCCATTGAGGAAGGCGTTCTGAACATCCAACTGTTGAATCGACCAAGTACGAGCATGAGCGATGGCTAGGACTGTGGGAATTGTAAGAGGTTTGACAACCGGACTAAAGTCTCATTGTAATCGAGACCTTCCCGTTGTGTGTAGCCTTGAGCAATGAGTCTCGCTTTGTGTCGTTCGATGGTGCCGTCGGCCTTTTGTTTAATTTTAAACACCCATTTGCTTCCAACCACGTTTATGGAATTTGTGCGGGCACGACGGACCATGTGCCATTTTTATGAAGGGCACGCATTTCATCAGCCATAGCGGTTTGCCATTACGGGAGAGTAACAGCTTCTTTGAAATTTCGAGGTTCTTTATGTGGTGAACTCACGGGAGTGGCTGTTAGGGCCTCCGAATGACCATAGACCAACGCATTTATGTTGCAGAAGTTACGAGGAGGTGTAGAAGGGGGGATGTAAGATGTGGACGTTGAAGATGGGAGATCAGAAGAGTCTAAGTGAATAGGGATGATACTGTTGATGAAGCTAGGAGGATTATTTTGATGATGCCGAGCTACTGGAGTGATAGGAGATGAAGAAATGTTACCGGGTGTAGAGGCTGGGCCGTTTAAAGGTGAAGCTGGAGCCAGATCATGGACTGCAGTAGCTGGGCTTGGAGGAGCAGCCATGGAGCCTAAATTAGAGTCCAATTGATGTGTCTGATTTTGTCTAGGCACAAATGGGCTACTGGAAATAGTTGGGCCGGTAGGCTGGCATGGGCCAGGAGCAGATCCTGCAGGCTGATTAGCACAAACATAATTAATCATAAGAGAAGTGCTGGAAGAACTTGGCCTAATCGACTGGCAGGGGCTAGGAGCAGTAGCTGCATTTTTGTTAGCCTCAAATGGAAAGAATGCTCATCCAAGAAAACATGTCGAGAAATGTAGAGCTGACCTGTAGATCGATCAAGACACTGATATCCCTTACGGACTTGATCATACCCTAGAAAGACACAAGGAGTCGATTTGGGCATTAATTTGTGACAATTATAAGGCACAAGATGAGGAAAACATAGACATCCAAATGTTTTTAGATATCTATAATCAGGAACACATTTGAGCAACTTTTGATAAGGAGAAATGTATTAGAGCTGACGCATGGGAAGTCGATTTATTATAAACACTGCGGTAGAAAAGGCTTCAAGCCAGTTGTTGGAATATGCTTCTTGATAATTAACTTATCACCTTGCATATTCTATATATGTTGATTTACTTGTTCCCATTACAGTGAGTCATCTCTAGTGGCTAAAAGGTCTGCGTACCGATTAGTGTGGCAACTAGTGTGACATCACATAGGTCTTAGATTAGGTGCAACCTGATCAAGTCCTACCTTCCTACATGATGATTAAACAGACCAGGACTTCATATGCACTAGCACCAGCAGACTTACTGTAGCATCAAAGATTCTCTAAAGACTCGTCACCAGCAGACTTGTCATATGCACTAAAGGACACTTTGAAGACTCGTCACCAGCAGACGTGGTATAGTGACAAAGTTTCTCAAAGGATTCATCACCAGCAGACCCATTATGTGCATCCCAGAATACCTTGAAGACCATCACTAGCAGACTTTCTATGGTTTGAATGTTCACAACATAAACATCAGTCTTTCTCTACAAAAGACTCATACATCAGAGTTGAACTTCTCACCAGCAGACTTGGTTCTGCACGTGCTACAAAGAGACAAGATTGCAGCAGACTAAAACAAGACAAACATGTTGAGCTTCAATCTTATTCAAATCTTTATGAAGCCTGACACTGCAAGACTTTCTCGCCTTCCAAGTCACGTGGTCTGAAGAAGTCAAAAGAATCTACTTTATCAGACATATCACCTGACAGTGCATCAGACTTATCCTTCAGCGACCTATCATTCAGTCTGACAGGGTAATAGTTCAAAGATCTAAAAAATGAACTCTTTTTATCCAACAGATAAAGATCTATTGAAAAACATCTTTATCCATCAGCTCTCAAAACAAGTCATTCAACGGATACAAAATCTATCGACAGATCTCAACGATCAAAGTTCTTCGGCCTATATAAGAAATCTACCCTTATCTTCAAAACGAATGTCTGAGACGAGAATGTGTCAATAGGGACACCTGCAACAAGAGCTTCAATGAAGCTGTAAGATCTACAAGAGTTTGTCTTCATCAACGAATCTCAGATATTTACAAAAGATTGCAGTGAGCTTACCTAGACCTTAGCAAAACACTATCTGTGGATTGCTAGGAAGAAAAACTCAAAGAAGAAGAGAGAGAGAGAAAGAGAGATCAGAAACTTCAAAGGACGGAGATCAACATCTTGGTCAAGAACCTAACTCTTGATTAGAGTTCTTCACTCTTCTTCGAGGAACTCTGCCTTTAGCTAAGCTTCAGGATCTTACTCCTAAAGCTAAAGGTCAAGTTCTTGGATTGTTCTCTAGATAGATTTCAGATGATACCCAAGGAAGATGAAGAGTTGTGTGTAGATATTGCATTCATATCTTCAGATTTGTATTCCAATACAAATGCTGTCGATTGTGCAATAATCATTCATCATGGAAGGACGAGTGCTCTGCACTCAATCGTTCAGATATTTCTTATTTGAACGACCTTGAAAATTCTCTTCTCATATTAGTTTCTCGTTCTGGTCTTCTATTGTCCTCTTTGCTTAAGGATTCATATATGAATAATTAAGTAAAGATTATGGATAGAAAAGATGAGGACAGAAACTGTACATAGAGTGTCTAGGCTGATGTAATCTGTAATTTATCCTTGAATAAATTCAGATGTTCTTTCATATAATTTACCCTTCAGTCTTTATCTCTCTATAAGCTTTTATATAAAATGATTTATTCTTTGAAAATTAATTCTCTAATGATTTCTTAATTCAGCATTTGGAATAAGGATTAAGTGTGCTATTGTTCTGATCA
The DNA here is from genome assembly GCA_013146195.2 of Codonopsis lanceolata. Lineage (NCBI taxonomy): Eukaryota > Viridiplantae > Streptophyta > Magnoliopsida > Asterales > Campanulaceae > Codonopsis > Codonopsis lanceolata. Next base: position 96,999,863 of record CM028379.1, read on the forward strand.
TATATTCATGTACATCCACTTAAGACTTCTCTAAATCTAAGCCTTTATATTTCCGCTGCTTAAACTCTTCGAAACTGGCTTTTGATTTTCAGGCAGTTCACCAGCAGGGTTGTCAACTCAGCTAAGAACAAGTCTGATGTTCAGTACTACCAGCTGACATGTTCAACATGTTAACTGTCTATGCCTTTAAGACCTATGCTTTAATCTTGCAAAAATAAAGAAAAGTTTTAAACGGCAACGTAGGCTATTCACACCCCCCCCTCTAGCCTATTTGAGCATCATTGTGGACAAACACCAGTACATTTGAGGAACATTTAATTGAGTGAGGAAACACAACCCCATCTAAAAAAATATGACGATGTTTGCGCTCGACAACTCCGTTTTGTTGTGGAGTATACGGACACGTCACTTGGTGACGAATTCCATGTTAAGCCAAAAACTGAGCAAACCTATTATTAATTAATCCCCCCTACCATCCGTTTGGATTGTTTAAATAGTGTATATCAGAAATTTTGCGACTTAGTTGGTTTTCCACTTGAACTTGAAATGTTGAAAAAGTAGATAGGACATCAGATTTTTGCATAAGAGGAAATAACCAAAACATATCGAGAGAAATCATCCACAATAGACAGATAATATTTAAAACCTGAAACCGAAGGGACTGGAGAAGGACCCAGACATCAAGATGAAACATATCTAAAGGATTTAATGAATTAAAAGTGCGAGAAGGAAAAGGTAAACTACAAGACTTGCCTAAAGGACAAACATGACAAACACCATTAGATTTCAATGACCCAGTAATTAGAATCTGGAAATTATTAACTAGAGACTCAAAAATAGGCTGAGAAGGGTGACCCAAGCGAGCATACCATGTCTGGGATGTCACGCGTTCACCAATGAGAGAGAGAGGATTAATAGCGGACGTTGGCTGGAAAGTTAAGTTGTAGAGACCAGCGGTGCTACTGCCAGAAAGAATAATCTATCGCGTGCGGTGATCCTTCACACGAAAACCATAATGATCAATTTCAGAAAAACAGTTATTATCACGAGAGAACTGACGAATAGATAATAAGTTTTTATGTATAGAGGGCACACTTAAAACATTGCGTATATTTAAAGTGCGAGAACCATTTAAAAAACTAGACTGACCAACAGAGGAGATAGGGAGATGAGACCCATTGGCGACAACTATAGTTTCCTTACCAGAGTAGGGAGTAGATTGAGAAAATATGTCCGGAGATTGAGTCATGTGAGAAGTAACACCGGAGTCGAGAACGAAAAAGACCGGGGCCATGCATGATGCGGGAGGGGACGGGTTTTGGTAAGGAGAAGGCTGGGTGTAGTTGGGTAGTGAGGTGGGTGAAGAAGGGAAATGGGCTATATAGGCTTGGTTAAGTCTATTTGGGCAAATGGGGGCTAGATGATTTGGGTGGATGCAAAGCTGGCATGTGGCTGTGGGGTTAGGAATCAAAAAAGGGATTAGGAGGGCAATAGAGCAGCGGGTTTGGAGAGGGAGATATGGCTAGGCTGAGTGGGCAAGAAGCATTGTTTGGGGTAGGAAGGATTCCCCGATCGGTACTACTGCCACGACCATTGCGGTTTCGCCACCAATATTTACCACGACCACGGCCACGATTTTGGTGAGAAGGATAGGAGCCCCCATTTGTATAGCTACTGTGACCATGAGTGGGTCTAGGAGATGGGTTCGAAACTAGTGAATTAGCAATAAGGGTCGTAGTGGGGTTAAGGGTTAGGGTAGAAAACTTTTGCTGAAGGTTTTCCTCTTGGATAAGGAGGTCTTGAAGGTCATTAATGGACATGGCAGGCCGAGAATTTTGGACCGTGATGAATTCTTTGAACAGTGCACCCAAACCGCCAAGAATACGGCCCTACAGTTCTTCGTTGGAAACAACAACTCCAACAGTAGCAAGAGAACTTTGGATTGTTTTAGCGTGAACGATGTAGGATTTGATCGACATGTCGAGACCGCGCTTAAGATCGTGGAGTTTATCTTGAAGCTTTTGGATGTGAATTTGGGAGGATACACCAAATTCCTTTGCGAGCAATGTCCAAGCCTCGGGTGTAGTCTTACATGGATTGGCATAGGGCTGAATATCGACGGAGACGGTTGCTTTAATCCAACCAAAAACAAGGTCCGAGGCTTGATGAAAATGATCATAAGCTAGATTTGGTTTAACGACATCCTCTAGGAATTCATATGGGGAAGTGGTTTGAGTGATGGTGTCCGTGATTTTCTGGGTTTGGAGAACGGAGTTGAATAGGGAGCTCCAGTTGAGATAGTTTTCATTGGTGAGATGGGTGTGGGACATATAAGACTGAATGTTTAAGAAAAGAGGAAGGGAAGGAGGAGAGGTTGCATTGGTTGTGGAAGAGGTTGCATCATTCTTGGCCATTGTTGGCTCTGATACCATATAAAATTAAGAGGGAAGAAGACAAGATAAAATGCAGAAGAAAGAGGAAGATACGGGACAAAGACACGAGATTGAAAAGGAATTCACCAACCTTGCATTATTGATTTATGTATTTGACTTTTATAATTACATTGTGAAATACAAAAGGGAAGCTTTGACTATTTTGTCTACAATCACATGAGGAGATTGATTACAGAATATACTCCTACCTAAAATACAATATATGCACATGGTTATTTGTATAGAATTGACTGTCTTCGAAAATCACTTGCTAACAAACCTTCCCTCCCCAATCTTCTCTCTCTCTTCCTCTCCCTCACACCAAGACGCATACAGAGAGTTGCCCCCAACACGAGATTCAGGCTTTCAAATTAGGTCATTTTCTTCGGGCAAAAACTTGTGGGTTCGATTAAAGTAAAGGAAAATTGGGGCAAGAGCAGTGACAAAGAGAAAACCTAGCAGATGGGTTAGAATCTTCATCTAATCATCTTCATTTTCTTTTCCAAACCTTGCTTTTATGGTTTTGATTATTTGAGTAGAATGATTTGACTAACATGGGTAGGGGTTCGAATCTTCATCTTCATCGATGTAAAGAGTAAACCCCCGGTTGTCACTGGTATGGCAATGACGATTCCTGAATAGGTGTCAAAAAGCATGTCTTTTTCCCCTCTACGCTTTTTCTCCTCAAGAACAAGGAAAAAGTTGGTTGCCAGCTAGCTGCATTTCGCAAATTCATGCATATATCAGGGCTAAGACGGGCATTAACAAGCTTTTTGGATCTCGGTGAAAAATAACATAATCTACAAAATTACGATTTCAAATCTTACTTTTTTGATGGATTTTCTCTCCTTTCTATTAGGTAAAGGAAATGTTTTGCTATATGCTAGATAGGTTTTTATGAATCTGAAAAAGGCCTAATGAACTTCTTTTTAAGTTGACAGATTGATACCCTATATTTTGAACTTTTGAAAAGTTAGTTCATTATGGTTTAAATAAATTTGAAATCAACATAAGCGTATATTTGGTATATTAAAAAATAGGTAGTAAAAGTAACGATAACGGTAGGAAGGAGAAATTTGACCAAAAATATCGAATTAATGGACCAAATGAATAAGTTTTCAACCCTAGGACCAAACTAATATTTTTGAAAAAATCGAGGGACCAAAATATATGTTAATTCTTAAATAAATGGACAAGCCAAAGCCTAGGTCGACCATCGACAGGCTAAGCCAAGGTAACTATTGACCGTGGGCGTGGCATGATGGGCATATTATGTATCGTATATGGGCAGGCCGGCCTAGAGCTGGTAGCCCGTTTTTCCCTACCTCCTAAGATTGGGCCTGGAAGGGAGGGTCTTGAGCAATGCCAGTCTAGAGCTTAGGACGGTGTGGCCCAACCTGGCCACTGCCATCTTCTACCTTTTACAATGTTGTTTACACCTTGCCCTAAATATTTGGAAACCAAATTTTAATTTCTGGTACTGATTAAATTACTTATATTTCAACGAATTTGACTGTTTGATGTGATTATAAGATTTGAGAAAATATAAAACAAGACTTTTAAACTGAAAAAGCATGTAAAATCACAATCAAAAAATCATGTATGATATTGATGTCGATAGAGACTGAGGCCAGTTTGCTGTCGAAATTGCCATGGTTTAAAATCAATTATCGAAAGTTGTTAATAGGTTTCACTTTGATAGTTGGGCCTACAAAAGATTTGTTCCAATTTCAGTAACAATGATTAATTTTACTATTGTTGAATCTAACATGTATGGTAACCTATAAACACATGTTAATTTTATTTGATACAAAATGAATTGTTTTATCTACTCCTATAATTTTTACCGACAATTTCATTATTACTTTCTTCGTTCCGAATAAAGAGTTTACTATTCTATTTTGAAATAATTCACTTAAAAGAGTCAATTTTCAAAAATTAAGACGTGAAAGTGTTATTTTATTACTAATTGGCTACTAAAAGTTTCATTTCTTAAAAAGTTTGACTTTCAAACGGGGAATCTTTGTCCAGAACAGAGAGAGTATTAAACATAATTTTCACTCTCTTTCATGGCATAACATGCACATGTATAAATTTCTCTTGAGACACATGTAACGATATTTGATACTCCTCCGTTCCTAAATTATCGTCATAGTTGACCCGACGCACGGGTTAAAAAAAACAATTGACTTAATTATTTATATTGGTTTATGCGTAATTTCCTTTAAAACTTATGTGTATGTGGTCCATAATTAAAGTATGGTGAAAAAGTAAGGATAAAGTAGTAAAATTGATATTCTAAAAGGGTAAGTTTTAAACTAGACAATTATTTTGAGATAGAAAAAAAAAAGAGGATGATAATTTAGGGACGGAGGAAATATAAAATAAAATGAATTGTTCAATCTATAATTTTGACCAACTTTCATTACTACTAAATGTAACTGTTACTCTCTTTCATGACAATACATTTTTTAGTTCAGATCAACTATATGATAAAGTGTACCCCTCCGGTGCCACCAAACAATATGGCTGTTGTTTCATGAACCATGTTCAAATTAGCTTGGTGGAATGGGAAGGTGTACATTTAGTGGTTCAGGAGATATAACTAAACCTTTTTATACGCAGATGTTTAAAATGCTCCGATCCTAGACTAAACACAGATTTGCCAAACATTTTTTTACCAATGACAGCAAACTGTGCACGAGTGAAGAGCTTTATGAACCTCGTACATTATCACAAAATGGAGTCAATCATTGCTGATTAAAGGATTGGTTGTCGAGGAGTATAGTCCCACTCACATCACACCCTAGCTAGGCATGATCATCGATCCATGGATAGTTTCATGGTCATGTAATTCGATAGCGATTCCTGTCTGGTTATATATTTTTGTTCAAGGCAAGGAAGGGGTTGGCATGTGGGTGTTTAGGGTTTCTTTCGGTTAAGTGTAATTGATGCCCCTCTGTTGTTGCTTTTGATGGGGGTGTTGTCTACCTCTTTTTCTTGAATGTAACCGATAAAGTAGATCATCATTGTGCAAAATTTAAATTGCCTTAGACCTGGCCTTTGAAAATAAATCTCATATCCCCTCCTTTTTAATCAAAAGTAAAAAAGGGCACTTGTACTCATTATATATTTACAAGTGACCCCTACACTTTCTCTAAAAGGTGGGAATTTTATGGAGGAAAGGGGTTTAAACAATGATGATGAGGATATACTAAGGGAATACTAATTAATTATGACTCTACTTAATACTCATGCATATTAACTGTGAAGATGCTAATCCAATCGTCCAACTTTTAAGATAGATATGCGAGTTCAATCTCCCATGCAATTCCCATTATCATATCTGCATTGAAATTTTTATTTTTTATTTTCCTTTCTGTTTTTTGGACTAAAAAGTAAGAATATACTGTTGTTTTCCTTTCTTTCTAGACATTGGAAACTTCTTTATGGGAAAGCATACTTTTCTCTTAAGCCTTTCCTGCTTAAACACATTTGACCTTCTACTTTATTTTTTAGACATTGGATCTTTGGAGACAATCCGTACCGATCCACAAAATAACCCATACATCAGCTGAATCTAATTAACCCCTCTTCTCCAAGAAGGTTTTCGTACGCATTTAAACACATTAGTTTGATATTGAATATATTGTTATGCAAACAGATTTTACAAATCAGCTAAAGGTATATAACCTCTCTTCTCTAAATAAAAATAATAAGTATACGAATATATAAGACAAAATTGATTCAGACTCTTTAGCTCTCAACCGGTTTCGAAATGGATGCTTGCTCGCTCTTATATCTTCTCTATTTGACTATTTCTTACCGTTTGCCTCAATTGCATTTTCGAGCATAAATCAATTTTGATTGTTTCCACTTGAGTTGCCTCAAAGCTTTATTTGTTTCAAGTTTAATTTCACGAGATTTTGATTCTGAATATGCAGTCAAGGTCAGATGGTGTTGCTGTTGTTCAGTATGAATGGGCATTATAATATCCTGTACAACTATGTACAGCTTTTGGATCATGTGGTCCAGTTAGCTTTCTTCTGGCAATGTCATAATCCATTTTGTTTTCACCTATATTTGCAATGCGCATACCATTTAAGTAAATAGAATATTTTCATGAAAATTATCTTTAAAATGTCTAACACAAATAATGAGCTAAGAAAACTAATCGTTCATAGTGCAAAAGTGATTTTTTTTTTTTTTGGGTGGGAGGAGAGGCGGGGTGGGGTTTCTATAATGCTGAATGTACAAGCTAAACTAAAATAAAAATAAATTCATAATGAGATCTCAATATTTATCAATACGAGCTTTTCTTAGACTAAACGAGATATTTCATACCAAATAGAATTTGTATTAGTGAAGAATTAATGGGAGATACCCAAAAGAAAATTCTGCAGACACACACTGCACACATATACCGAAAAGAATAACAAAACAAGCTTATTACACTTTTGCTAATTAGAATTACTGTCAAATAAGAATAAGTTTTGACGGTCCTAAGATAACCCGGCTTATGGAAGAAGCACTTTCTACTTCCTAGTCTCAATGCCCGAAAAACATAGACCAGTGTACCAAGTGAAAAATCTTTCACGGCCACAAGTCTTTTATTTTATTTTTATCTTTCAACAGCATTTGGGTAATTAACTAAACATCTTATTAAGAACAACAATGCTAAACTGAGATGGAAAAAAGAAAAATACAAAAATAACCCTGATGCGTTGTTATGGTGTCACTGTAAATCCAATCTTAGCTTGCTCACTAGATCTTTAACTGTCATGGAAAATTCAGCATCCATCTGCAGAGAATAGAGCAATATTCAAAATGGTAAGTTCGAAAAACAACAAAATAATAGTCTCATTGGAATACTTTTTCAGTTTCAGTTACTTTTGTGTTCTCTCGGTAGGTGACAATAAGGCAATCTTCTTTTCCTTTTTCAAAACAAAGTAATTAAAGGTAAGGAATAGAAGGGGAATTCGCATATTGAAATTTACCTGAGCAACTATTGTTATATCTACGGCAAAGTTCCCAAAAGGCAAGACACTGCTATTGACTACACTTAGTTGCAGTTCTTGCAACTTGCTCAGCAATTTCACTAATAAGCCATTTTGCTTCTCGCAATGGATTCTAATGAGGACATTTTTATCCGAAACTCTTGCTTGTATTTCCGGCATCCCTTCTGCGAATCTGCCAGCGGACTCCTCACCACTCGAAGTGGAATCATCTTCGATTAGAATCCTAGACTTTTTCCTAAAGGTTACCGACTCCTCACTTTTCGTCTTGGCTTGTTCCTCCAGCAGTTTTACTTGTTCTTCAAGTTGTTTCAAGTATTTGATAGCATCTCCTATTACGGAAGCTTTATCCAACTGTTATAAGTATCAAAATCAGAGATTTTATCTCGTAATACAGATGTAAAAAAGAACGGGACTATCTGCACTTGTGTTTCTTTTCAAGCATAAATATGTTTTTTAATGGTGCAAGTATATACTGAAACACGAAGAGCTAATAGAAAAAGTTACCTTCTTTAGACCGGGGACGAGGGCAGAAAGAGCTATGAACCTCTCGTTTAGCTTTTCTCTCCGCTTTCTCTCGGCGTTCACGTGATCTTGAGCATATGAAGGACTACGACAAGCTTTCTTCTTGTCATTATACGCGGCACCGTATAAATTTATTGCTTCCTGCGGCAGTTTGCTCTCGACCTTTGTCGTTTCCATGGACAAGTCTAGGATTTCGCGGAAGAGATGAGGAATTGTGGCTGGTTTTGAATCCGAGTTTTCAAAAGAAATAAGATGGGAAAAAATTGATTGTGGAGAAACATTTTGTTCTTCAGTGGTGCTAGTAGTCCTGCAGACCTGCTTAGTAGGTCTCTCAAGGAATTTGAAGATTTCGTTAATGGTGGAAGGGGTGCTGTCGATGTTTCTTTTGTTGGGACAGCTGGTAGGGTTTGAGTTGCGGCTTTCGGAAGATGAATTAGACTGTTGATGTTGGATGGTATCCTTGATGGAAGTTACTGAATATTGAGGTACTGCTGTCAACTCATCAAGGGAAGGGCATTCTGGAGAATATATTTGATACTGGTTTACAAATTCAAAGTCATCCATTCCCTGTTAATTTTTTTGGAAAAATACAAAGAAACATATGGTTACATTTTGCTACGGTTTCAATGCCACAAACAAGAAATTTTATATCTATATGGGGAAAAAAATAAATTTTATTTAATAACATTAGCAAATTACACAACCTTTAATTGAATGTTATAAGCAGATTTAGAAAAATAGACAATGATCTCACCATTTCAAATTTCCATTTAGAAGATGATAAATCCATTGATGTGGATTGTGTGGCCTGCAAACGAAGAAAGAAATGATCAAACATTTACAATTATCGCAAGCGAAAGCTCACAAAGTTTTCGAATGGGTCTTTACAGATTAAAAAGAAGAAGAAAAACAGTAATGAAAGCATGCAGAGGGATTCCAGAGACTGAGAGAGAAAGGTTACCTTGTTTAACGAAGGAAGAAAATATAAATAATCTGCTTCAACTTGAAAAATGAAGAGCTAGAGGGAGAAGGCTTCCCTCTTTATAGTTGAACTTATTACTAACCCTATTCTCCACGTGCGGGAACGTTGTTATCTACTGACTCGAAAAACTAAAATGAAAAGGTTGGAGGGGGCAATTAGTATATATATCAAACTCATTGTTTTCAAATGCCAATTCTCTCTCTCTCTCTCTCTCTCTCTCTCTCTCTCTCTCTAAATCTTTACTTTTCTTCTCATGATGGGTACGTGCTGGACTGGTCTCTGTCTATTCTCTCTTAAATTAACGTGTGTCTACTTCATTAAGTTCTCAACTTGATTAGAAAAGATACATATGAATTATGATCATTGAAAACAGTTATACCACGTATTAAGAAGTTGCTAACTATAACTATCAATTAAAGTATAGTTATTATATGATTATCGTGTTGTACTCTCACAGTAAAATTTAAAGATAAAGACTTATGTAAAACGATCTGATTTTTTTTAAAAAAAATCGATACTATTTATCCGATCCACTAAGTATTGGTAGGTTAAGTTGTGAGAGACTAGACAAAAATACCACATACTTTAATCCAAGTGATGAATTACAAAAACAAAAATTAGCTTAGATTTTACTATTGATATAACGAAAATTAAATTTATTTAAATTCGAAATCTTAATTATTACATAAACAAGCATATTTTATTTTACCTTTTTTTATTTTAATAAAAGTGTTTCATGTTTAGAAAATATTTTCTCCCCTTGTGAGAAAAAATAATCAAATATGACTATTTAAGCAATTAAGTAGGAAAGGAAAATAAAAATACCTTTTTATTTGATATATTGAAAAATTAAAAGATAATATTGAAAGATCAGTTGATAAAAGACAATAATAATATTCAAGTGTAACAAAAAGAAGCTTAGTAGAAAATAATTATAGCTATGTACAAACATATTTAAATATTTAAAAATCCTCAAAAAGACTTAGTCTAAATTTACATAAAAATATGAAAGAAAAAAATAGCACCCTTTTAATTGGGGAATACCACTTTTTTTTACCACCGTACAAATTGGAGAAATCCAATTTGACCAACGACGTTTCATAACGACCAAATTAACCAACCAACTTTTAATTTTGTTGCAATGTCGTTTTCGCAATTTCATAATGACCAAATTAATCAGCCAACTTTTGTCAATATCAAGCCAAAAATTGCCATAGAAGGAAGATATTGACAAAAGTTGGTTGGTTAACTTGGTCTTTATGAAACGGAGAGGACAACATTGCAACCACATTAAAAGTTGGTTGGTTAATTTGATAATTATGAAATGTCGTTGGTCAAATTGGATTTCCATAATTTGTACGGTGGTCGAAAAGGTGGTATTCTCCTTTTAATTGAAAGAATAGTGAGCTGAAAGTAAATTTTAATTATTTTATAATATCATAGTAAGTGGTAATTTAAGAGCCCCTAAGGGGGTGGCCCAGTGGTAGACATGGGGCTTCACAAAGTGTGAGGTCTCAGGTTCGATCCCTTCCAATGCCCCCTTAGATGGGAAAAAAAAAGGTGGTAATTTAAGAGTATTTTCTCCTAATATAAACTTAAATTAAAATATTAATGAGTATAATGAATAAGTATTTAATTTAGTAGAAGAAGCCTCTCACTAATCTGATATATCCCATATTCGATTAACTTGGGTTCTATTTTTTGGGTCCTTAATGTGATTTAAATCATAAAAATTTATTGAATATGCAGTTATGGCGATTTTTTCAATTATAAAAAACTGTGAATATAGTATGTACTTCCATGTACCGTCCCAGTTAGGGGTGGTAAAATGGGTGTTATCCATAATACTCATTTTGCCACCCTAATCTCAGCTTTATTTTTTCTATTCACTTTACAAGAATTTTAATATAGTATTTGGGTCCATTTGCTTTCACTTTCGTATCCTCAACTTATATAGTATTTCTTTTTTTTAGTGACACTTAGATGTGGTAAATTTTGTTTGCGTCCATTTGTCCGTTCAGACCGTCCAACAAATAATTAGTGTGAGGCATACCCAACATTTTAAGTGGGTAGAAATGGGCATACCCATTTAAGACCATTAATTATGATTGGCTAAATGGGCGCTCACTTGAGCACCCATGTTAAAACTTATTCTCTTTCTCTTTAAATTTTACTCTGATTTTTGCTCTCTTCGATCTCTTAATAATGACGTTTAACATATATATATATATATATATATATATATATATATATATATATATATATATATATATATATATATATTGCAAAATTATGTTGTGTATTGTATCACCCCTCCCCCCGCCACCGATCTCACTTAAATTCGCCACTATTGAGATTTTTTTAATGAAAACTAGCAATTGACCGGGGAAGATTCTTTGAAAATTACTAATTTCATTCATATATATATATATATATATATATATATATATATATATATATATATATATATATATATATATATATATATATAATATGTGTCATCTCGAGTCTGAATGTCTAGATTCTACGCATGATCCATCGGCTAGGTCACTAAACTCCTAGGTCGATTAAGATTTTAAAGCTATCAACCATAATCACGCCTTAAAGTCTATAAACGATATTGATGTCTAATGGTAGTGAGGTGGTCACTTATAAGCACACATAAAAATACATATTTATTTTTCCTTTTTTTTGGTAAAAATAATGTTTTTGTAATTTTTGAGTTTTTTTTTGTTAAAGAATGATTTTTTTGTACTTATTGTATTATTTGATAATTTTGTGTTATGAGTAGATGGGCACCCATGGGCGCCCATGCCCATTTATTGCCCGCCTATATATTCTCATAGTAATAAATGAGCACTTACTTGCTCGCCTATTTGAATTCATTGCCCATATAGGCGTCGCCCATGCCCGTCCATATCTGTCCGTTTGCCACCTCTAATCACACTTAAGAAAGTACTATAGACAATTGGCATAAAATAATTTTTGAAAAAAAAAATTATTTTAAGACATCCGAAAAAGAATTCAAGAACATATATTTATTCTGGGATGAGGTACATCTTTTGAATTAATATTTTTCCATAAAAGATTTTGAATAATTCCAAACTGAATAATGACATGTAATAATATCGGCAGGATGATTACATGGAATAATTCCAATCCTAAAAAGATATGTAATATATGTTTCGAAGGGACCTAAAAAGATATGTAATATATGTGTTTTGAAGGGACCTGGGTCCTCTTATGTGGAGCAAATACGTGGCTTCCAGCTCGGCATAAATGGGACCCACCACCTAACAGGTCATCTAACGAAAGGGCCGACCAAAGCCGACCACTACCTACTCATCAAACAGGATTCCTCGGGTCTTCCAAGGATCATTCTGAGATCTGAGCAAGACCGACCACCAGGTCGGGGAACATCTATATTCGACATACGAACATTCCGACTAAGCAACCGCCACGTGCCAACTCCTGATTGGAAGCCACGTGTCGTCCATGCAAGCAAAGGTCAACCAGTAAGGGGTTGACAACAAACCGACCAAGCGACAAACCCCTGTACTAAAAGAACGAATATAATTTGATAAGAACTCAACCACCTACTATATACGGCTACATGTAGACTACCAACCAGTAAGGGGCTGCGAGCAAGCCGACCAGCAATAGGCCCCCATATCCTGGGACCCATATTCTAATCATGAGACTCCAAACCAAGGCTATAAAAGGAACATGAGGTGATTTTGTAGAGGTACGTTCTATCAAAAACATTCAAGCACAAAACATATCAAGTATAGTCACCGAAAGCTTATGGGAACACCTATTTTCGGCATACATATATACCCTTTTACTAACTCTCACACCGGAGGACTTTAGTTGGGACAACTCCCCAGCTCACTAATGGTATTTTCCTTTTCAGGTCACAAAAGATCACTGTCAAATATACAAGTCACGAATTTAAGAGAGAGTAAAGCTCAGATATCATAGTTCTTGGATACATCAAGTATCCTAGTTCTTTACGTGGACAACTATCATCGACACGTCAGCTCTGATTCATTATGTGGATCGCCAACTTAGTCACCCCAACTTTATGACGTGATCATGTTTCATCCCTATCTAATAATTAAGAGAAGTATTTTTTTAGAGGCTGTTATAATTACTATAAATAATTGAGGGTATCAAACATGATTATATCATTTCTAGTGTAAAAGGATTCTGAAAATGTAGGTATACTTTCAATTAGAGCGAAAATAGCATAACCTATAATATTTTAATATCACTCATAAACGATGCTCTAAGTTATGAAAATTACATTTGCTTGGCTTCCAATTTCCAAAGATATACAATATCTATGGATCTATTCTCCTTGCCGGGTTTAGCGTCTTTGATTTTTGGTTTACAATTTTCTCTCTTTGGCCCAACCAATTTCTCTCTTAATTTTCTTTAATTATTACAAAAACGAAAACCTAAAACTCAAAATCAACTTCAAACTATTGTGTCAAACACACACGCACACTTAGAAGTTAGAAATAGTAAAACGTCGAAAACAAAATAAATAAATTTAAAAAAAAAGGAAGAAGAAGAGCAATATAGATCATATGTAAATTATACGTAGTCCACCAACCTGGAGTGGAGCCGGATTGTTTAAGGAGTAATCATCTCTAGTTAGGTCCCATATAAGGTTACTTTAAGCATAATAATAATGATAGTAATAGAATTACTCTTATGTATATAAACAGGGTTAATGACACCATTGGTCCCTTGACTATGAAGTCGATTTCAGTAATAGTCCCTTTATAATATTGTATTAAATTTGGGTTAGATGAGTATTAAATTTTTACAGCAGTAGTTCTTTTAATGGATGTTGTTAGTAAAATACCATTAAATTCCCATGTGCATTTAATAAGACCTAGAATGAGAATTTTTTCAAACTAAACATCTACCCAAATTTACAATAAAATCCCTCAAGTCTAAAAAATGGACATAAACCCTTCTTCCCCAAATTTTTAACAATGGAAAACTAACCGAAATGGATCAGTGGTGGAAGTGGCGGACAAAAATTAGCCAAAGTGGATTACAGCATCAATAGTCACCTCCTCACATTAGCAGAATAATAATACTCCGTAATAATTAATCCTTTAACTAGGATTTGTAACCCCCTCGTCCAAACACTCCTAAATCTCTTTACATGCTTCTCTCGGTAGCCAAGCTATGTAAGGCAACAGATTGTCCGTACTTTATCGCCGGATCTTCACCTCGACCATCTCTGCCATGAGACCTCTACTTTCTAACACTCTTACCCGCTAATTCACCTCTCACTACGACCCCACTCCAATCTTCATTTTCCACTTTCCATCACTTTCTCCGGAAAATCCAAGATTTCTCAACTTCCCCTACAGAAAATATCTGCGCCCACAAACTCTTTGTTCCACAACGCCCTCAAACCCAATTACTTACGGTGGTTGGGACGATTTAAGGCTCGACGGTGACTCGGATCAGTTGGGTGAGGTCACTCAGCTCCGCAGTTTCTTAACTTCTCTTGGAATTGACGACAAACGATACATAATTGCGTATCTGTTGGGTTTTGTATGTGCTCTAGCCATTTCCAGGGTCAATATTTCATCAATTGTTGTCTTTCCAGCTTGTTTTATAGTTTTAGCTGTTGGGTTTTCACTTGGGATTGTGAATGGGGACACATGAGAGACTTCAACTTGATTAGGGCCAAGAAAAGACCTAAAGATGATAATTATGGAGGTGTAATTGAAAAATTGAGGAGTTTGGTGAATTTACTTAATGGGTTTGATGCAGAGACTGTGAATTTGAGGAATGATATAAAACGGGGCATTAAGACTAATTGAATTACTGCAGGTGATTTAGAAAGTTATGTAAAAGTGGTTGAATCAATAGGGTTCTCTGCATTGAATGGAAGAACTATTGCTGAACTTTGTATTGATAACATGTTGATCGACAATCAAGAAGTGTCAGAGAACTTGTCGGGTTTCACAAAAAATTGGGGAAGGCCTTATGACCATTTTTTAAAATGTAGGGATTCGATAATAAATTCTGATATAAGTTAGGTTTAAAAAAAAATTATTTTAATCCTTACAAAATGCTCACGAGGAACTTAACGGTATTTTACTAACGATATCTATAAAAAAAACTACAATATGACATTTAATACTCATAAAACCTAAATTTGATAAAAAAAATTGTTAAGGAACTATTATTGAGAACGGTTATTGTCAAGGGACCAATGGGGTCATTAACCCTATATAAATATATACTATTGCAAATTGCGGCTTAGTTCCTTTCCCATTTCAACCCTACTGATTAAAGGAGAGCGTCCATCAGTGTTCTTGACGAAATCATTGCGTGTGGTTATTATTTTACAAATTTTTTTATCAGTTGCATTTATGAAAATGACCCAAAGTGAAACATACGCTAATATGGACAACTTCATTGTGGTCCTATTTTACTATTGAGTGATACCATCATTTGGTTGTTTGATCAAAATATAAAAATAAAAATCAGTTATCATATAAAGTATGTAATTGATCAAATATTACATCACAGTGTGGTCATGGACTAATTGCAAAGATGCTTTACACTCCCTCCGTTTTTAAATTATTGACATCTTTTTCTTTTTCTTTTTTGATTTTGAATACTCCTTTCGTTCCATTCAAAGAATCTACATTTAAAAAGTCTAATTATTAAGGGATATATTAATCTTATTAAAGTTAATCATAATTACAAAAATAGTTAAACATAAAAAATGAACTCTTAGAGTGAAATATTTCAAAATAGTATAGTGGAATCTTTACCTAGAACGGATGAAGTAATTGTTCTATTTTAAACATTTCCATTTCAGGAAAATAGTTTTACCACTTTACATTTACTTTTTCTACCTATTTTAATCATAATCAAATATTTAAAGGTATTAAAGGAAACCATACACTTCATCAATATTTATAATATAATCAATTAATTTTTTTAAACAATGCACCGAATCAGAGATGGCGATAATTTAAAAACAGAAGAAGTATATAAGTTACCATATTTGTGGTGATCCATGGGATCTTTATTCTTTCCTTACCATATTTTTAAGAGTAATTTTATTTTTCGTTCCAAACCATGTGGATAATGATTACTCGTTCATAAGTTTCAACTTTCAATGCCACTAAAGTAATTATGGATACAAACTATTTCAATGAATGGTTAATAGCTAGGTATCGTTTTATTTTTCGTTTTTAATTCCTATCCCCAACTATCCCCTATAATCCACATGATACTCGACCTTACAACCAACTTTGGTTCAAACAAATAAAACCAACAATATTGAGAGAAGATCAACTACTCTCCGTTGAAAAGAAAAATGTATTCGATCTTTTTTTTACTATATGAACGAACTAACAAAGAAAACGTATTTCTTTTTAACAAAAAGGAAAGTATTTAGTATAGCTAAATTAGATTAAAATATTACTAATCCAAATATAATTAGGGTTGAATAGACGCCACCCTAAATTTCATACGACTGAATTGAAACTGGAACTTCTCCTCCATTTCCTCCTATGTTTATTTCCTACATTCTCGTGCTCGAGACTCGAGTCTCGACTGATGTCGACTCATTAATAAAACTATGGCACATAAAAATAAACATTTTACTATGGACAGTAATTATTAATCGAATAATCGTTCGCCACAAAAGAACGCGTTTTACTATAGAAATTAAATAACATTTTACAAAAGAATACTGCTGTATTTACTTAAAAGTTCGAACTTTTACAGATTGCCGACAAAATTAATGTGGTATAGAATCTCTAGTCCTATAATGTGTCATTAACTTAGCGAAGGGATCAGATTTCTAAACACCTTAATTTATATATTTAGTGCTTGTTTGGTGAAAGATTTTTATTAAAATTTTAATAAAAAACTTAACGTTTTTTAAGTGTTTTAATGCAACGTTTTAAAAATATGCAGTATATGTTGCGTTTACAATTACTTTATTTATGAAATTAGTGTTTTAAAATAGTTTTACAAATGTATTTACAAGAAAAAATATGTGTTTCAAAACCCTACACCAAACGAGACCTTAATGTAAGAGTAGGTTTCCTATAGGATCTTAATTTGTAAGACAAAGCCACACTATTTCACAGCTTAATTCATTAATACACGATGTGTCGGATATAGATGATCCGTCATACAAAAAAATTCGTAAAACTGTTTTACCCAAATTTTTACCTTAATGTTGATATGTCGTTTGCAGCTTAGGATTCTGAAAAATTAATTCAAACCAACACAGTCACTGATGATGCTTCCAATGATGCATCGTCTACTATATCATTGAGACGAGTAGCAACGGAATAATTTAAACAGTTAATAAACAAAGTAAACTTAATGACACCAAATTACTCCCTCCGTCCTAAATTATCGTCCTATTTTCATTTTTCGTCCGTCCAAAAATAATTGTTCAGTTTGAAACTTACCTTTTTAGACCATCACTTTTACCACTTTACCCCTACTTTTTCACCCTACTTTAATTATAGGCCACATACACATGTGCTTTTAAGAAAACTACACATTAAACCAATATTAATAATCAAGTCAATTGTTTTGCCTTAATCTGTGCGCCGGGTCAACTATGACGATAATTTAGGGACGGAGGGAGTATAATTTATGTTTACAAGTAAACCATTTGTAGACGATGCATCGAGACTGATATGCCCGGTCCAAGCCGGGTCACGAGCAGGGCACGAGCGCCCACCACGTGCCAGGCACATGCCCGATCAATATGGGTCCCCCCAACCTAGCGGACAGAGCAATCAGGACATCAAGCAACGAGCAATGCGGTTCCTGTCAAAACCTGGTCGAGCACAAGCTTTGCCTGTCCGACTAGGGGCCATGCCCAGGGGCCTCACTCTTAACGAGAAAAGAGTCAGAATCATCCCGTCCAAACCTGGTCGGGCACCGGCCTCGCCTGCCCGGCCAGGGGCCACGCTCTGGATATATATTCACTTCGAGTCGACATACACCAAACAGCCGGGCAGAGCCTTGCTCGCCCGGGCACATATCGAGCAGGAAACTCAAGAAACTTGTTCTCCAAGATTAGTCAGAAGTTTCCATATCCGGGCAGGACACTTGCCTTATCTGTTCCTACATTCACGCGGCCAATCACGCATCACGCCTAAAATCAAGGGATTCTCTCCTAATTTGGTAAGGTATCTAAGTAAACTAAATCCTAGACGGATTCAATGACATTGGGGCCTATAAATACTCCTTCACCAGCCACAAACAAGGTACGCACACTTTCTTGAGCCTTGGCACTCTGTCAATTTGCTTTTAGACTCTTTCATACACGATACTTACTCTCACGCCGAAGGGGTTTCACAAAGGCCCTACCTTGCACTTCCACTCAGGTTTTCTGTTTTTAAGCAAGGTTTAAGGAAGCAGATTCAAGCCCAGATATCCTACCCAACACACGAACGACCCAAGCTGTGATTTTGCCACATCAGTTTGGTTCCATTGCTGGGAAACAAGCGTCAACACCTTTCTTCAAGTTTTTCCGGTGTAAGTTTCCAAAAATCTTCTTACTACAATGGCTGGTAAGGGTAGCAAGCATCACGCCACCGTGAGCAATCACCAGGCCGGCAGCCAACTGGCGGGCAACAACAACCCTCCACCAGGGGATCTGCCACCAAAGGCACCCCAAGGGGTGCAAACGAGGAATCCGAAGATTGCTGCTTGGCATGCGGTTCATGGTAAGGAGGTGCCATATGTTGAGGAGCAGCCGTCCCAGCGTGCTAGCCAGAGCCATGCTAGCCAACGGGATGCTAGACAAATTATCAATGAACAGCGCAATGCCCACGCGTTAGACCTCAGGACGCAACTAAGTCGCCAGCGAGAGAATGGCCAGGACGGCAACGTGAATCTGCCCGGGCAAACCCCGGATCAACAGGCTGCTGCTTTACAAGTCCAAGCAGACTACTATAATAAGATGTACGCGCTCAACCAGCCGCCTTGGGCCATGCCCCGGTTCCAGTTGCAGATTTGGTCTTGCCAGCTCTTAGCAATCCCGCACTTGTCGGTGATGGCCATGCCTCACAACATGTGCCTGCTCCCAGCAAACGAATTCCCTCTGTTATTCATGTGCCTTCAGAAAGAGCTGACCAGGCAAAACGAGCAGACGATCATGCGGAGAGCCGGTACAGTCACCAAAATTTTTCCCACAAACATCACCGTCGTCAGGAGCATCGAGCTCGGGAAGAGAGTCGTGGCCGTCGCAAAGCCCGTGAGTGGGCAGAAGCAGAAGCGCACGGACCAAGATATAGAGCGTGTATCGAGCAAGAAGCTTAAGCGTCTTACGCGCCAACTCTTTGTCCACCAATACATAGCCATCTCTCAGATGCTGCCCACTCCTATAGACTCACTATAGACGCAGAAAGGCGACTGTCAAAGCGGATGGAGGCGATGAAGAGGGACATGTCAAAGAAAATGGCTAAGTTAGTCGTGGCCAAGCCCGGTTATGAAGCCGCCAAACCACTGGAGGGCAGCCCATTCACTCCAGAGATTGAAAATGCACCACCCGCGCAAGTGGTCATCTTCTCGCAGTTCGAAAAGTATTTTGGAAAAACACGAGCAAGTGACTGGCTCCGATCATTTGAGGCACAAATCTAGATGGTAACAGACGTTGAAGCCTTGAAAATGCGAGCATTTGAGTGTGCTCTCTAGAGGAAGGCACATGCATGGCTGGGAAGAGTTCCCCGCGGATCTATTGGCAGCTGGGATATGCTGCGGGAAAAATTCTTAGAGGAATTTGGCACTGCCGGACCAACGCCGAAGAACCGGTTCGATCTGGCTAAAATCAAGCAAGGAGACAACGAGTCTTATGGAAGTTATTTGAAGAGGTTTGAAGAGATGCTCGATCAAGTGACCGCTACCAGTGACCCGGAAATTACGTTCTGCTACCTGAACAACATGAAAGCAGGGTCACTAAAGACAATGTTGGCCATGAATCCGGGGGCCTCAAAAGCGGAGTTGTTAGCAAGTTCCCACCTATTCTGCTCGACTGAAATCACCAAGGCAGACAAACACAAGAACAAAGACAAGACTCAGGATAGCTCGGCCACACTAGCTAACCAGGGACCGGAGGGCAATAACCGCTCGCGCAGAGATAGGAGGAGAATGTCTACCCCCGGACAGAGATTATTCAGGGAAAGGCAGTTCACCCCGCTGAATACTTCGCGGGAAGAGATCATGTTCCAAGTTGGGGATGCGCTATCAGTCCCTTATCCACTTGACCTCGAGCTCGCTCACACCAGGGACAACACGAAGTACTGTGATTACCATCATGGTAATGAACACACCACAGAGGAATGCTTTGTGTTAAAGCGGGAAATAAAGAACTGATCAACGCGGGCAAGTTGGACCGCTTTAAAAGGGATCAGGGTGATGGAAACAACGCAAACAATGATAGGCAGGGAAGACCTCCAAGAGGAAGAGGTGGCCAGGGCCCTCAGATTCGAAGAGTGGTCAATGTGATCCAGGAAGAGCTTCCGTCTAATACTCAAATTGGGAAGCACATATATTCCTTTTCTAAGGCCGTGAATTCTCTAGTAGTGCAGCGGGCAGGGGAGCCCAATATTTTCTTTACTCACGGTGAGCTGGCAAGTACCCCTCTTGCCTCCGAGTAGCCATTAGTCATCCCCTACTGGATAAACAAATGGCAAGTTCATAGAACACCCGATACTGGAGCGTGCAGAGACATCATGTACTACTCCTGCTTCAAAGAATTGGAGTTATCAGATGCCCGGCTCAAACCTTACCTAGGAAAGCTTGAAGGATTCACCAACCATCAAGTGGGCGTCAAAGGCACCATTGAGCTCGAAGTCTTCATGGGGGACGGGGCGCAAACCCGGACATAAATGATCAATTTTTTGGTGATCGATCTCAAATCTGCGTACAATTGCATCCTGGGCGTTCCGACCATGGCAAATTCTATATGGTGACCTCTATACCTCACCAGAAGGCCAAGTTCTACACCGAGGATGGAATGGTTATCCTCAACAGCAAGCCTCGGGCAATGTGGGAGTATGTTCGAGATTCCCAACGAAAGAAACAAAAACTGATTGTGGACATTCCTGACCAGACTGTAGCGGTTCCTGAAAAAGAGGTTCCCACGGACACTGCCTCAGCTTCCATCCCCATAAATAACATCGAGCTCGAACAAGCCCTGAACAAGCCCCGGCCTTAGTACCTTCTAGACGCAAGACTAAACGCCTTGGGCCACAAGATATCGAAATGGATACTCTACAAGTGCGTGACGAGCCCGATATTCAGCCGGAAGGTGAGCTGGAAGAAATAATCATCAATCCCGCCTACCCCCGAGCAGAAAATTAAAATCGGGAAGGTCATGCCTCTTGAAGCTCGGGAAAGGCTGATCGAGCTGCTGAAAAACAAGCTGGATATGTTCAACTGGACTGTAGAAGACATGCAAGGAATCAGTGAGAGTGTTGCACGCCATGACTTGAACGTCGATCCCACTTTTCGGCCCATTCAGCAACGGCCAAGACAGTACTCCCCTAAGAAAAATGCAGTCATCAAAGCAGAGGTCGAGAAGCTGCTTAAGGCGGATATCATCGAGAAGATCTAGTACCCGACCTGGCTGACAAACGTAGTAATGGTCAAGAAAGCCAATGACAAGTGGCGGATGTGCGTCGACTTTACGGGTCTCAACAAAGCCTGCCCGAAAGACTTTTACCCGTTGCCCCGCATAGATGTGCTTGTAGACTCCATAGTCAGGTTCAAAATGTTAAGCTTTCTGGATGCATACTCGGGGTACCACCAGGTCAGGATAAACGAACAAGACAAGGCAAAGACAACTTTCCGAGCAGCGGGGGGCCTGTATTGTTACAAGATGATGCCATTCGGGCTGAAGAATGCAGGGGCTACATATCAGCGTATGGTTAACAAGGTCTTCGGCTCTCAGCTCGGCAGGAATATGAAAACATACATAGATGACATAGTCATCAAAACAAAAAGCCGCAACCACACTTTGGACCTGGTAGAAACGTTTGTCAATCTGCGAAAGCACAATATGAAGCTGAATCCGGGCAAGTGCGCCTTTGGAGTCCGGGCAGGAAAGTTCCTCGGCTTCATGGTTAACCAGCGCGGAATAGAGGCAAACCCGGAAAAGATCCAGGCCTTACTTGACATGGAGCAGCCTTATTGTATCAAGCACATCCAACAGCTGAACGACATAATCATTGCCCTTGGTCGTTTCATCTCCCGATCAGCGAAGAAATGCCTCCCTTTCTTCAAGGTCCTGCGCAGCAACAAAGGATTTGAGTGGAATTAACGCAGACTGTGCCAGAGCCCTCGAGTAGCTCAGGGAATATCTTGGCAAGCCACCCCTCCTTAGCAGCCCTGTACCCGGTGAGCCTTTATATGTATATCTAGCAGTCACAGACCAAGATGTGGCTGCTGTCTTGGTTAGGGAGGAATTAGATATACAAAAGCTTGTATATTATGTATCCAAAGCCCTCAGTCCTGTTGAGGGTCGTTATTTTAATGCAGAGAAATTAGCTTACTCGCTTGTCATATCTGCCCGAAAACTAAGGGCTTATTTTTCTGCACTTGTAATCATAGTATACACAGACGCACCACTGCGCAAAGTTATTCACAAGGCTGATTCATCGGGCAGACTACTCAACTGGGCAATCGAGCTCACCGAATTCTACATAGACTACTTGCCCAGGTGAGCAATCAAAGCTCAAGCCCTGGCCGATTTTTTGGTAGAAACAAGCTTCACTCGGCAGGATGAACCTGAAACCCAATAGCCAGTTGAGCTCGGGCACGAGCAGCTGCCACAGCCTCGGTCGGCCTACTGTTGGAACCTTTATGTGGATGGAGCAGCGAGCAAAGTCGGGAGCGGAGCTGGCATCCTTCTCATAGCTCCCGACGAGATCACAGAATTCGAGCTAGCATTTCGGTTCAAGTTCCATGTCTCCAATAACGTTGCCTAATACGAAGCAATGATCGCCGGCCTTGAGCTCGCAGCCGACATGGGCATGGAAGCAGTCACAGTGTACTCGGATTCACAACTAGTAAGGAACCATGTCCAGGGGGAATATATGGTACATCATCCTTCCCTGGTCAAATATTGCGAGCTTGTCAAAGAAATCTTAAAGAATTTCAAGTTTTGGGAGATCGTCAGGATTGATCGAGCTGACAACATGCGAGTAGACTAGTTGTCCAAGATCGCTGAGGCAAACCTAGCACTGTTAAATCCCTCAGTAATGATTGAACACTTGAAAACCCCAGCCATTGACAGGCCAGTTGTCATGGAGATCGAGCCAGCGTCCAGAAGTTGGATTGATGATTACAAAGACTACATTGAACAAGGAATCCTCCCAGTGGACAAAGTTAAAACCACCACAGTCAGAAGTCAAGCTTGCAGATACTCGGTGGTAGGGGGGTCCTGTACAAACGATCTAAGGTCTGACCTATGCTTCATTGTGTTCCCCCGGAGCTGACTGAGGGGGTTTTATATGAAGTACATGAAGGGGAATGTGGCGACCACCCAAGCACTCGAGCTCTAGCGGAAAGAGTTTTGCGCACTGGGTATTATTGGATAACCCTCAGAAGGGATACAGAGAGGTATGTCCGCGAGTGTTTCAAGTGCCAACGATACGCAGACATACCAAGGCTACCATCTACCGTACAAACTCCAGTCGTTGCGGCCTGGCCCTTCGACATGTGGGGAATCGATTTGATCGGCCCATTCCCGCTAGCACAATACAAGTATAAGTATGCAGTAGTCACCATAGATTACTTTACCAAATGGATCGAAGTGAAGCCTCTGGCCAAAATTTCAGAGGCAAACATCATCAAATTCGTCCACGGTCAAGTATGGTGCAGATTTGGCCTCCCGCGGGCAATCATATCCGACCACGGCACTCAGTTCTCAGACAAGTTCACAGCAGAATGTGCTCACTTGGGTGTCAAACTTTGGCAGTCATCGGTAGCTTATCCATAAGGAAACGGTCAAGCCGAGGCCGGGAATAAGCAAGTCTTGCACGCACTCAAGAGAAACCTTGAGGGGCGAGCTGGAAAATGGGCCGAGGAGCTACCATCGGCCTTATGGGCGGTTAGAACTACTGTGCGTGGCCCAACAGGGGAAACTCCGTTTGCACTTACTTACGGATTTGAGGCAATGATCTCGGTAGAAATGGCCTTACCTAGCTATCGAGTTTCCCATTACAAATGAGCGTAACAATCGCCTTGCACTGCAATAGACCTCGATCTCCTCGAGGAAAGAAGGCTGAATGCATGACTCAGAATGGTCAATTACAAGCAGCGAGCAAAGGCTCATCATGATAAAAGGGTTCGAGGTAGAGCTTTCATGGTCGGAGACTGGGTACTCAGAAAGATTGAGGTAACAGGTCAACGGGCAGAATGAGGAAAGCTATCACCTAATTGGGAAGGGCCTTTTCAAATTACTAGCATAGTCAGAGAGAGCACCTACACACTTCGGACTCGGGAAGGAAAAGACTTGAAGCATCTTTGGCATGCCGATCATTTAAAAAAGTACTATCCTTAAGTCAGTCCTCAGTGCACAAACGGGCAGGACCCTCAGCCCTGTTGAGGGTCATTAATGTTATTTAATAAAGGCAAGTTCTTTTTATATATTTGGTTCGTTCAGATTTCGCGGTCATTTATCAGTTGTTTGTAGTATGCTTGACCAAGCTGCTCGCCAAACGAGCAGATAGGGCCAGGCCCAGTCAACCTTCCTCAAACACCCGAGTATTAGTGAACTTATCCTCTCCGTGGGTGAGATGCGGCCATGCCCGGTTCACATACTAGGATGCCCGCCAGGCGGTAGGGGCCACGCCCATAAGATAGCAGCTAGCTACCTCGGATTCCTATAGTGACCGAGCAACACCGTTAGTTGTATATCTCTACACCCAGTTGATATACTAACAACCGCTTCGAAGTACCCACATCGAACAAGGGCCGCGCCCGGTTGTTGGTTGCCGCCGTAGTAAGGCCCCCAGGCAATCTTTGGAAGCTCGCCTCAGGTGATGGGGCCCGCCCGCCAAAGGCCTTGGCCTGTACAGCACTCTCATGACAGAAGTCACGATCTTTATGTCCCAGAAGCCTTGCCAAGCACTGTGCACCCGATCGACTCCTCGCCCATACACTCGCAACCTTAGAGATACACCTGCTTAGTTAACTTTATTGTTTCTAAGTTAAGGTTCGCATAATCTTGCATGCTCGGTTCATTACAGTTATTTCTGCTCGGTATATTTTTGGGGACCACCCCGCATACACATGTGTTAGTACTAATCAAATGCAAGAAAAACACGGGTAAAGAAACAATAACCGAGCAAAATAAAAATGAAGGAGGATGAATACAGCAGGTCATCTACCTGAATCCGGTTTTCATTAAATTTGAAGAAGTTACAAATGCAAGACTAAAAGGCACGAAGGCCGAGCATAACATATGTAGTTTAAGCTATTTCCGGGACTGTTTGGGTCGTGGCCGCAACAGCTTCAGCAGTAGGAGCTTCCAATTCCACTTGTAACTCGGTAGCAGCCTCCTTTACTCGACTCTCCTTCTCTGCCCTCTTTGTCTCGATTAAGCTGCACACATTGACAGCCAGCGAGGCGGGGGGATCCCACGGCTCCATGCCATCATCAGCATCATCCCGAGTAAGGGCTTCCAGTTCGCCTCGTGTATATCACCGTGTGTGTAGGCTCCGAGCCTGCCAAGCAGGGTCAAGCAGCGCCTACCATGGTCGACATGTCAATGCCCAAAGCATCGATTTAGCAAAGCGCAGAATATGGTTGGTGCCCATCGCATAGTAAGAGAATATTTCCTTGCGCATTTGGGAGGCATAGGCCGACGAGGCAACAAAATCTTTTACGGCTTGCTCTTTAGCCGCTGCCAGCTTGTCATAGAATGAGACCATGGCCGCTGCATCCTTGGTTGCCCGAGCCTTCAAAGAATCCAGCTATGACTGAAGATGTGTCCGCTGCTTAACCAGGGCTTCCTCAGCAGCTTGGGACTTCTTCTGCTGGGCCACCAGCTCAGTCTTCTCCTCGGCCAACGATAGTTTGTCAGCCTCGAGCTTCTTGACCAATGTCGCACTCTCTTTCAGCGACTTATCTAAGGTGGCCACCTACTCGTTCTTATGCTTCACTAAGCTCGCCAGCTCGTCCTTCTCAAACTCAACTTTCTTGCGAACATCAATTTCCTCGATATAGCGGTCATAGATGTTGGTGCAGGAAGAAGTGATCTGTAGTACAATCACGAGTAAAGTCAGCATAATCTAACAAATGCAGATATTCAAGGCAAAATATTGCGGGCATACCTCGCTCAAGTTGAGCCCAATGTGTCCGAGCAGGACGTGGCCGGCGGTGTCACGGTCGGGGGTGACATCCTCTTGCAGTAGCCGCTTCATGATACCTTTTCCCACCAACCCGACAGATCGCTCGCCACCGCGGCGTGTCGATATGCCCGATATCGGGACTTCACCTAGCTCGCCACTATGGCCCCAAGCAGCGGGGATTAGTGGGCATTTCATAGCCGCAGCAACCACGGCTGTTGATTCTCTGGCGTTTCGAGCCCGTGCCCCAAGCGACGTAGATCGTCCGCGGTGGAGAAGCGATGCTTTTTGCCCGCCGCCTTGGCGCAATCATCGCAGCCTCAAGCAGTACGCAACCTTCAAATGGGCGAGGAGGGGGAGGAAGAGTCTCAGTCGGCTTCTTGGCTACCGAAGGTTTTTTGGCTGGTGGACCGAAAGGAATAGTGGGAATAGCTTGGGGTGGCATGCTCGCTAGGGCAGCTACCCTCATGCTCTACTCGGCCTCGAGCTTTTGTAGTTGCCTCAGGGTCATCATGGCTGCAAAAGAAAGAGGAAAAATTAGCACGACAGTTATGAAGGAAACAGTTGCTAGTCAAACAGTTAGAGGAAAAATAAAATTGCGAGTAAAGTTAAAAGTCGACCAGGGGCAGCAGAGTAGACGGGTGTACAATCATGCCCGAGCCTACGACATTCGAGGCAATCATGCGAAAGTTCTGCCCGTGGTAGTTACCCCAATAAACATGGGCCTCTTCGGATCAAACGTGCACAAGGGCTCTATGCCGGGAATGGCAGCCCGGAGCACTCCGGCCAAACGCAAATTTCTGGGATTGCAGACCAGCTCCTTCCAATCGAACAGGCTTTCCTGGCTAATCCGCTTCTCCCCCTCCATCACGCAACCCAGGGCAGCCCGGATGACGGCCAAGTGACCGTAATCACAAGAGGAAGCCGCCGCTGGAAGCTTAGTGACATTTATGCTTGCCTGGCTCATAGGCATTATCCACTCCCCGGCCACTGACACCCACCAAGACGGCTCTCCTATCCCAGGCCTCGACCTTGCCCGGAACCTCGGACAGAATCCTGAGAAAACTAAAGTTTGACCGGAGGTTCACCCGGCCAAAGGCGTCAACACTCGGGATGAACAATCGCCGAAATATCTTCAAGGTTGGTTCTATCCGCAGCAGCCGGCATGCCACGGTATATGCCATCAGGGCTCGAATGTTGTTCAACATCAAATCACCGGGCATCGGACAAAATGCCTTAAGAAATTGAAGGAAGAAGGGGTCTAGGGGTAAACGCAACCCCAATCGGAAAAGTCCGCGACAAAAAGACAGCCAGCCTTCCCATCCCCGCTCACCTGAACCTCCGTCTATTAAGAGGGCTTTCTCACCCCAATCCGAGGATCTACTCCTCAGCGAGGCGAACCATGCAACAGCTTGGCGGCGAGAGTGTCTAAGTGACGCCCAAAAATAAGTAGAGTTTCATCGGCCTCAGACATCCAATCGGGCACAGGAGCCGACGTGGTAGCCTCATCTCTAGCACGGGCAATTGGTCTCCTCCTCCGGGCTATTGGAACGTTATCGGAATCCTCCTCTCCCGAGTTACAGGCCTCATTAACGGCCACAGTTTCCCTAGCCTCGAGTAACATATCGTCGTCAGCCCTCTCTCCGACAACAAGCTTCACTCGCTCGGGCAGCTATAATGGGCTTTGCCCGTCAGGGGCCACCCGGCCCTGTTCCACCTCTCCGTCAGATAAACTATGCTCGCTGGAAGAGTCAGTAAGCGTGATCACTGCACACGAACCCCTCAGCCACAACAAATTTCTCCTGGGCCATTACGACTCATCACCCTCTTCAACTTCGACGTCTAGGGAAGGAGACTTTCTCGCTGCTTAGCGGGTCGTTTTGCCCGCCATAGCTAAAAGCCTTTCTGTCATTCTCCGAGTACTCTCCGTCAGACATCTACATAGAGATCGAGGAAAACAAAGGTCGACTGCCGCATGCAGCACGTAATAATTAAGAAAGGGAAAAAAACCTTAAGTCTAGGTATATCCAAGGGCCATGCCCGCCTAGCAGGCAGGACACAATGGATGATTCTCCTCGATCTTTGCCTATGGTCATTACCAATCCCATGAGTTCTACCCAGAAATTCAGGAGATGTAGAAGAAACCCAGAAACGAAGAAATCAAAACAGAGGGGGTAAGAAAGCTTACTGTCAAAATCCTGCAAGGGTTGCTTCAGGGAGTCACGTTCTGAATGAAGGCCAAGTGTTACTCAAGAACAGCAGCAGCTTCACCGGAAACGGGAATTCTTCAGGGAGTCGGTGGCAAGAAATGCATGTGACGACCCGACCAGGACCCCAATGCGAGATCCCGAATCGCGCCGTCCAAATAATCAAGTTAAACACATAAGCATGCACAAGTAGGATTATAAAATTCATGTGGCGCAACATTGCATACTACGAACAACAACTCGGCTACACTTGGCCTGAAAAACAACCTAATTTAAACAAGTCATCTCGGCGACGCATAAATCTGAACCCAACAACTACTCCTACAATTAACACATGCTTATAAAACCTCAACGGCCACAACATGCCTGAGACAACAACAATAATAACACTTTAACAAGCTTTTAGCCGAAGAAACCGTGATGAACCATACACATATGAACAAGCTCGACATATAAGCTCCAAGATACCAAAAGAATTACAAGTATCAAATATTTAAGCTACTACAACATACAAATTCCCAAGCCAAGTCTACATGACTTGCTTCCCAACGCCCTTTCCAAAATAAAGATTAATCAATTAAAGTCCAAAAGAGCAATCCGCTCACAACGCCCAAGCGAGCACGGAATCTAGCTGGACGCCTCCTGCTTTGATCTAAGGAAAACAAAGCAAACAAATAGGGTAAGTCGAAAGACTTAGTAAGTTACCAAAATATGCATGTTCATGTTATAGCATGACATTTATCACAATTATGGCATATTATCATCATTTAACACTTAGACATTATCATCATATGGCACTTAGCACATTGTTCACATAAGTGCGTAAAGTAAATCATACAAGTAGGATATGATAGTCACGGCCGCCAGCTCCCGCAAAACATTCTAATCGGTTCGTGCATCGATGTTATGTGAATTCATCGACTCATACCGAGAACCTACTCGATCTCAATAGCAAGCCAATGCGGCACTTAACCGATACGGCAGTGGGCTACTTCCCCACCGCGCCCACAGTGGAGGGTGTGTGAAGTCCCGTGCGGGCGATCCATAGCAAGCACGAATCCCATAATTCGTGAAGGCGATGCATCGCCCCACCTTGACTCTAATAAACAAACCAAATTATGCCACTGACTCGATGCAATGCACAAAGAGATATTTACTTGACTTAAACTCACTAAGGACCGAACTCGACAAGAGCGAATTCGACTCAACCAAGTAGGTATTAATCTCTACTATAAAATCATATCAAGGCAATTAAATTGCACAAAACCAATCTTTCACAACAACTTGTTATAAACAATCAACCAAGCTCATACTGAGTAAACCAAGTCAAATCTGTCCAAACTTCGTAGGGATTGAAACTAGAGTTCAACACGCTCAAATATTCCCTAGAGTCGACTGGCTGAGTCTTTGCTCTAAATTCCCAAATTTGGAGAAATTGAAGCTATGTGCTTCATAACCCAACCTAGGTCAATTCTAGGTTCAACAAGGTATAAACTCACCTAAAACATTAATGTAATTCATGTTCTTCATGTAGTCCAATATCGAGGATACAACACATAACAAATTTCACACATACCACATAGGCATAATTTAGGGCATTCCCAAATAATTTCACTTTCATCAACAAACATGCTACATATTTCTAACATGTTCAAGACCTCAATTAACATGATAAAGAGTAATTTAAACTCCCAAAGGCAAGAAATTCACCTAGACATGCTCCTAGCAAAATCATACATTTAAAATTCCAAATGAAAAGCATAGGAAGTATTATGTGTCCTCATTGACCTCACACATCATAAACTTTGTTTCCTTAGGGTCAATGAGAACTAAAATGAAGAAGAGTAACTTACCTAGCTTGAGTGAAAACTCAAGAGAATGAATTCCTCGCTCTTTCGCTCTCACACCGCCGAGAATCCGGTTTGGCGATCGAAGGTGGAATCCTTGGGGATCGAGGAAGAAGATGAAGCTAGGGCTCAAAACTCAAGCCCCCAACTCTCTCTCTCTAACTTGTAGAAGATAGGATGAACAAATGAAAGATACTAAAAAAATTGGTCAAGACTTGGTATTTATACCTCCAATCAAGAGAAGGGTACAAGGGGTATTTCTCAAGTGCAATTAGTGAGTGTTAGGAGTAATCAAACACTTAACCAAACTAAATTAACCTCTAATTGATGTTAGGACTTGATTAGGACTAAGTGTGGGTATTTAGGAAGGGTTTAGAGGGGGTTTAAAGGGGGTAGGATAGGCATTTCACCGACCTAACTCAAAACAAAGAAAAATCCCAGCAGAGTCTGGCAGTGAGGCGGCGCCTCACCTAGCTCCATGCGGCCGCCTCAAACTCGGGGCTTCTCCCAAGTTCAGTCCATTTTGAATTTGCCGTTGAGGCGGGCGCCTCGCAAGGTCCAGCGCCGGCTCCTGAATCTCTAAAACTTGATCTAAACTTGATCTAAATGGTCCCAAACTTTTGGGCAACCATTCTAAGGTCTAACCCTACTCAAAACGAGTCGGAAACACACCCGAACAACCCCGAACAAGATAGAACAAGGCGCGAACCACGCGATTTAATGAACAACGAATCAAACTACAATCAAACACCATTCAAACTAGGATATCTTGGACATGAAAGAGACTTGTTTCAACATGATTAAGACCTGAATATAAAGCCAAGAACTCAACGAACACTTCGCACGCCGAAATAGAAGCAAATACGAGCAACGAGAGGAATCGCTAAGGCCAACTTCAACGATTAAACCGGCGATTCAACAAACAAGTTTATATGATTCTAACATGTTATGGACTTCTAGAATGATCTATGAATGATTCTAAGACGTTTATAAATAAGTAAACAAGTTCACAATCAACCAAGAAAGTATAAAACAAGCATAGAATGCACATGCAAGATTATGGGGCGTTACACTCTCCCTCCTTTAGAATTTAGTCCCTAATTCTACCAAGTTCGCATCAAACAAATGTGGATGCTTTCTCGCATCTCCGCCTCCGCCTCCCAAGTCGCTTCTTCAATGTTGTGGTTCCTCCAAAGAACTTTAACTAAGGGAATCTTTTGTTCGTAGCACTTGCTCTTTGGTATCCAAAATCTTCACGGGCTTTTCAACGTATGACATATCCGGCTCAAACGTGATCTCTTCATACTCAAGTACACGGGTATCATCTTTCAAATACTTTCGCAACATGGAAACATGGAATACATTATGAGTCTCCGAAAGTGGCAATGCAATGCGATACGCTAAAGACCCAACTCTCAAGAATCTCGAATGGGCCAATGTACCTCTGTAAGCTTCCTTTCTTGCCAAATCTCTGCACCTCTCCTCGGTGTCACCTTCAAGAACACGTAGTCACCCACTTGGAACTCAAGATCTCTCGCCGATTGTCCACAGAACTCTTTTGTCGACTTTGAGCGGTGCGCAAACGATCTCTAATCAACTTCACGCCTCAACCGATCGTTGCACTAATTCGAACCCCAAAGTTTTGCCTCCAACTTCATCCCAACAAATTGGCGATCTACACTTACGCCCATACAAAGCTTCATACGGCGCCATCTTGATACTCGACCGTAGCTGTTATTATACGCAAACTCCGGCTAAAGGTAAGTGAGAATCCCAGCTTCCCTTGAAATCCACGGCACAAGCTCGGCATGTCCTCCAAAATCTCGAATCAATCGCCGGACTGACCATCCGCTTGTGGATGAAAAGCTGTATCAAGTCTAATTTGGTCCCCAAAGCTTCCTCAACGCTTGCCAAAATCGGATGTGAACCTCGGATCTCTATCGGACACAATACTAACCAGTACGCCATGAAGTCTCACGATCTCCGGATGTACAAAGTCGCTAACCGAGTCAACGAATAAGTGATAGCTATCGAATAAAGTGTGCGTACTTAGTCAATCTGTCGACTATAACCCAAACTTAAAACCTCTTCAGGCGCTGTAACCCTGTCACAAAATCCATAGTAATGAACTCCCATTTCCCTCAGAATCTCAAGTGGTTGAAGTCCCAGCCTCGATGCTCGCCTTAACCTGGCCGACAAGTCAAACACCTTGACACATACTCCGTTCTTCTTCATGCCTTTCCACCAAAATTGTCTTTTCAAGTCTAAGTACATCTGCCCCGGTGAATGGTATACCTCGATTTATGAGCCTCATCAAGAACCAACCTCTTCAAGTCATCATTAGAAGGAACACAAATTCTGCCTCGAAATGTCAAAGCACCCTCACTATTAATCACAAAATCAGCGATACATTCTCACCAACCCATCAAAAATTTTCTTCAATCTCGATCATTCCTTTGCGCTTTTTTTAATCTTCTTCCCAAATAAAACTGGTGTAGCACGAACATGCGAAAAATCACACCTTTATCAAAAACACTAGGACCCCAATCTCGCAAGTCCTCCAACATCTTCCATTCTCTAACCATCATACACCTACATACTGAACCTTCCTACTCAAGGCATCCGCTACTACATTTGCCTTCCCTGATGATATAAGATAGTGCAATCGTGGTCCTTTAACTTTTCCATCCACCTTCGTTGTCTCATGTTCAACTCTTTTTGAGAAAACAAGTACTTCAAACTTTGTGGTCTGGTGAAGATCTCAAATTTAGCTCCATACAAGTAGTGTTTCCATTTATGCAACGCGAAAATAATCGCAGCCAACTCCATATCGTGTGCGGGTAATTCTCGCCGTGAATAGACAACTTCCTCGACGCATAGGCGATAACTCTACCATTCTCGCATCAACACACATCCCAAACCTTCCTTAGAAGCATCACTATAAATCACAAAATTATCTCCTCCACTAGGCAAAGCCAAAATAGGTGCCGACGTCAACCGCTTAAGCTCTTGAAACTAACTTCACATTTTCGCCTCCAAACAAAGGCACATTCTTTTCGCGCAATTTCGCCATAGGAGTCACAATCCGAGAAAATCCTCAATAAATCTCCGGTAATAACCCGCTAGACCCAAGAAACTCCGAATCTCTAATCGAACTAGGTCTCTTCCAATTGCCACCGCTTCAACCTTAGAAGGATCAACGGCTACTCCTGCGCTTAGAAATGATATGCCCCAAAAGGACACTTCCTCAAGCCAAAAGGCACATTTACTAAACTT
>CM028379.1:97033624-97064183 GCA_013146195.2 Codonopsis lanceolata
TCATAACAAGCATTCAAGGTGATAAGATCACCTGGATCTTCTCCATCACTATCACTCAAAGTTGCGTAAAAATTCAATCCTTTTCTTTCTTAAAGTGTTAGCACATTGGTTTGCATAGTGTCTCAAAACCTTGACATTCTCTACATTGATAGAATCAAGATTCTTACCATTGTAGGATGACTTAGAAGCAAAGGATTTGTGAAGGGTTTTTCAGAGATTGAAAGGATTGTTCTTTCGGGAACAAATTTCCCGTAATCGCTTGAAATTATTTTCGAGCTTGATGATGGAGTTCTATTTTGACTTTTATTTTTCAAAATTTTTTGAATTTAGTAGTCAATAGAGCAATTGATTCTTCTCCAAAATCGACTCATCAATGTCCTTTGAATTTCAAGAAATCACATGACATCAATGGTGCAGCATAGCAATGTTTTTCCTGCTGGGTGTGGAAGATGATGAGACACTTTTGCCTTTGTTTTTATTTGATCGTTTAGGTTCAATTCAAAGTTCTCAAGAATTCCAACAATCTTTCAAAACTCATCTTGTCAATATCATGTGCTTCTTCAATAACACATATCTTGACATTAAACCTTTCGTGCAAAGTCCTCATCATTTCACGACAAGACGCTCATTTGTAATAGATCTCCTAAGGCTAAAAAAGTGCACTGGATAGATCAAGAAGTCTTCCATAATATGTCATTATGTCCTCGAGACTTCGCATCCTTGTGTTCTCAAACCGAGTCGTTAGCATTCTTAACTTAGAGGAACAACGGCGTGTCCTTCACATAAGGTTTGAAGCGGCCTCCCACATCTTTGGCGATTCATAATTTGCTATCACTCTAAAAAGTATTTGCGTCTAAGGCCTTATAGATTGCGCAAGGCTTTTGAGTTAAAAGAAGCGATGTTTCTATCATCGTTGGTCCACTGCACTCTTTGGTGATTTTGACATCTCCATCGGAATCTACGGTTTGGGAGGACTCCAACCATTCAACACAAGAAGCCACGCTCTTTCATCAATTGATTTGATGAAGATGCGCATCTTGACTTTCCATATAGAATAATTCGCATTTGTGAGAGTAGGAGGATCGAACCACGTTCTCATACCGAGAATCCATCACGCCTTTGAACATCGACTCTTAGTGATATCAAGAGAAGGCTCGATACCAATTGAAAGAACGCAATGCAACGTAATCTCAATATGGAGCGATGTTATCGCCAATGTTGCAGTTGAATGTTGCAACAATGACAAGAACAATGTGAATCGAAAGTGTATAATGTAAAATAGCAGCGGTAGTTTTGTTTTAAGATTTAAAATCAAACAGACTTAGGAAGACATTTAAAATCACACAAAAACAATCTACAAGTATCAAACTTGTAGATCAAGCCTCAAGGCAACAAACTATATTAAAATCAACACTCGCTTTTTGAACCTTAACGGTTAACACAAAATTCTCACAAGATATAGAATCTTGGAGAATCACAAAACCCACATAAACTACTAGAACAAACGTGGGAAGAAAGAATCAAAACAAGAACAACTTCCAAGAACAATCACACGAACTGGAAGTGCTAAACACAACTTCGTGGAAACACAAGGTTGTGTTCTCGAAGATTTAAACAAAGAAGAACAAAGCACGGCCAGAGATATAACAATACTGTAATGGTCTTCGTGTACTAGAAGTTGATTTCTTCTCCCGGTTCTAAGCACACAAGACTTCGGATATGAAACTCTCTTATCGCTTTCGAATATGGTCTCGTTTCTAGGCTCTCTCCATATCCTAAACTGCCGACTTCTCATCTTTTTATAGGTCGCAAGGCTTGTCAACCAAGACTCCAAGGAATCCTGCAAATACACGGCCAACCAACACATCCTACTAGGAAAGAGATTAAACAGAAAAATATACAAGATTTTGTTTCCTAATTTGATACCATCAATAACTAAATACTTATGCAAAAATTTAGTTACCCAAAAATATCACCTAAATCTAATAAGAGAATCCTAATTAAATCCTATCACAATAATACCAATTAAAATCCTATTTTGACCAAGAGAGTGAAAACAAGATAAATTAGGCAATGCCTAAATTACCCTTACACTTTGCTTATTCTTCTTATCGAACCCCCCCACTGGCCACCCCTTTCAAACCTCTTCGTATATAGATTCATCCTCCATGGGTCCAGTCTCTTTTGTCCTGGATTCTGGTGCAACGAATCACATGACTTCTTCGTCCGGTGTTATGGCCCACTTTACTCCATATAGAGATATCAATTCAGTTACAATTGCCGATGGCTCTTTTTTACCTATGTCCTTTATTGGCCAGACTAGTCTTAATAATGTTTTTTATGTTCCGAGCATGCATAAGTCCCTTCTTTCTATACGTAGTTTTTCTTCCGATAATAATTGTTTTTTAGCTTGACGAGTCTGGTTTCCATGTCAAGGACAACAAAACCAAGAAGACCATACTTTCTGGCAATAGTTACGGTGGTCTTTACCACTTCACTTTTACCCCTTCTTCTACACAAACTCCGTTAGCTCTTATCGGTGAACGTGCTTCTCCAAAGTTATGCCATGCTCGTCTTGGTCATCCATCTCGACGTATTTTGAAGTTCTCGCACAAACATCGGATACCAACTAGCAGCCTCTACTCAACATAGTTTTTGTCACGTTTGCCCTATGGTCAAGTCTTGTAGTCTTCCTTTTCTGACTTGTAATTTTCAGTCCAAGAAACCTTTAGACATGCTTCATTTGGATGTCTGGGGTCCTTCCCCAGTTATGTCTCACTCTGGTTTTCGTTATTATTTATCAGTTGTCGATGATTATTCTCGTTTTACTTGGTTATTTCCCCTTATGCGCAAATTTGACGTGTGCTTTGTTTTTGCTTCTTTCAAAACTCAAGTGGACAATCAGTTGTCCAATAAAATGTTTGCTATTCATATCGTAAAAACGGTGCAAACTGATGGAGGCAGAGAATATGTTAATTGTCAATTTGCTCAGTTTTTAATCGCTCATGGTATTAGACATCAATTGACTTGTGCTCACTCTTCATAACAAAATGGAGTTGTTGAACACAAGCATCGTCACATTGTCAAAATTGTCTTGTGTTTACTGGCACAATCTTCTGTTCCGTATAAATACTGGCTTGAAGCTTTCTCTACCGTTGTTTTCTTAATTAATCGTCTTCCCATGAGACAGTTAAACTATATATCTCCCTACCAAAAATTATTACAAAGTGCTCCAGATTATAGATTTTTAAAGACATTTTTGGTGCACTTGCTTTCCCCATTTCATGCTATATAACAAACACAAACTTATGCCCAAATCTACTCCATGCATTTTTTTGGGGTACGATTTACTTCCAAAAAGATATGGGTGCTTGGATTTACAAACGAGATGAGTATATATTACACGCCACGTATAATTTGATGAAAATCATTTTTTGTTTGCACAAAGTTCTAATGTTACACATCATTTAACACCAATTCCAACAACAATAACTATTTTTCCTCTCCATCAGCAATACTCATGTCGCATGGCCCAGCTTCCTTCATAATCTGCTCCATGTTCCTCCACTACAGACCTGTTTTGACAAGCCCACGGGCCCCCTTGATAACTCGGCTCCATCTTCAACATTATCGTCTTCTCCAGCTTGCACCCCTCAACGATCCTCCACATCTCACCCAACATTTAATAACAGCCATGTTGGATATTTAATTACTTGAGTTATTGTGTTTTTTAAGTGTTTATTTTAATTTTTTTTTGTCTTTCTTGGTATTTATCATGATTTATTATTATTGTTACATTTTTTATAGAAATGTTATTTTGTAGATTATACTTTAATTAGTTTTTAGGGTTTATATGAATCATTAATCTAGAAGGATTGTGTGTTCTTGTAACACAAATTATGTGAGTGGTTTGCCTTGCTTCATGGAGACACAACTGACCTAATTATAATTAGTAAGGAATCATTCATATTTGGTAAGTCTATATTTGATAAGATTTAGTCATTCTTTATTGCACTAACCTAAAAAACTTTTATGGTAAGTAGTTTTCTTATTCTATAAGATTTCTAGGTCAAGGATATAAGTATAAATTATAAATTATACACGGAGTTATAAGAGAGAATGAGATTGAAAAACTACTGCTGCTCCTATTTTTGAATTTACTGTTGAATGAAACTACATTGAAGCCTTCATTCATTTTGTAACCAACACCGTTTTTCTGTTTACATCTACTGTTTTATTAAAAGCTTTTGAGCGTATATCAGTTTAGGTAGTTTGAGGTATTAGTACTATTAAAAGTCATATCTACTTCTTATAGAGTTTTTCATAAATTCCATTTTGTTAGTCTTTCAAATGCAATTAGCTTAAACATATATTTTACTAGTGGAATATTTTTTTGTTATGAGGGACGATCAATAAGTATTTTTGCTTATTGATCAATTGTTATCTCTTGTGTTCAGCTTCGTTCTTCCTGTTTTGTTTTTATTATTTCTAATGCATTAATATCTCAATGAAGTCTTCATTGTAGGCTTAATTGACCAGATCATATATACAAAACAATTTATTTTTGGTATTTTATTTATTCTATTTTTATCCTTGTTGTAATCGTTTCTTTCAATTGGTATCAGAATCAACTCTTGACGTACAAAGAGAATGTCCTTTATGATTATAGGTATGGTGAACGTATAGAATAATGGCTATCACAAGATTCTCATTCTTGATGATACCAACTATTCTAGTTGGAAAGTTCAAATCCATGTATGTTATTAACTCTGCTGTTGATCCTAGTATTTTTAAAATTATATCTAATTGCAATAATGCTAAGGGTGCTTGGGATGCCATTCAAAGACATTGTGAAGGATCTGAGAGTTAGGACAACTAAACTTAAAATGAATATGATTAAGTTTGAGAATTTAAAAATAGAAGACACTGAAAATATATTTTCCTACAGTACCAAAGTTCTTGAGATCT
The DNA here is from genome assembly GCA_013146195.2 of Codonopsis lanceolata. Classification (NCBI taxonomy): domain Eukaryota; kingdom Viridiplantae; phylum Streptophyta; class Magnoliopsida; order Asterales; family Campanulaceae; genus Codonopsis; species Codonopsis lanceolata. The sequence continues at coordinate 97,038,593 of CM028379.1, forward strand.
CAAATGAATCAGTATCTTTAGGAGACCCTATCTCCAATGAAAGATTGGTGAGCAAGCTTATCAGATCTCTACCTGAAAAGTTTAATGTCAAGATTTCTGCTATAGAAGAGGCTCATGACACATCTTCAATTTGTGTTGAGGAGTTGATTGGTATTTTACAAACTTTTGATTTAAATCTCACTCGACAATCAAAAGGCAAAGAAAAAGAGATTGCTTTAAAAATTCGGACTGAAAAAGAGGAAGAGTTTCTTGAGATTTGCAATGAAATTAGTGAATCTGATATGAGTGATGAATATTTGGCTATATTTGCTAAAATGTTTGGTAAATTCTTTAAAGGAAAAAATTCTTCCAGTTTTAAAAATACTAACAATGATTCTATGTCAAGAACTAATCCTGACAGGTTTCAAAAAGCTCAAGTATAGTAAGTCAATGAGAACAAAAAAACATTGATTCTGTTCAATGTCATGCTTGTAAAGGATAGGAACATTATGCAAATAAATGTGCTAATACACTCATGAAGAAATGTAAGAATTTTACTACATTAAGTAATAGTGATGAGGAAGAGTCTGATAACTTATATAGTTTATTTACTCATGAAAAACCTGTTCATATGAATCTTCTATTCACTTTCCCTGAAAAAATACATATTCCAATGTAAGCTCATCCATGCCTACATTGATGAAAATAAGCCATGTTTCTGTTAAGTTTGATTCTTCTCCATGTTCCAAAGTTATTTCGCAGATGAATGATGACTCTGATGATGAACATCAAAATCTTTTAAATGATCATAATGCTCTATTTGAAAACTGGAGTAAACAAAAAGTTTTAATTTAAAAACTTACAAAAGAAAATGAAGTTTTGAATGTTGAAAATAAAAGATTAAATAGCTTGAATGATGATAAAAAAAGAGGCTTTAGCTCGTATTGAATCTCTACTAACCAGACAAGATGTGGAGTTTGAAAAGATGAAAAGAGGGCTAGATAAGTCTAATGGTACCTTACATAAAATGGATAAAGGTAAGACTACTCTTGAAAAAAAATTGGAAGTTAGCAATGAAAGTAGAGTTGGTATTGGTTATAAAATTCCTAAGGTTCCTATATTTGTTAAAAATATTAACAAAACTCCTATGTTTATTAAAGAAACTAGTAAGTGCCCCTCTATCTCTTCAAAAGATTCTACTTCTTCGAAATCATGTGATAAAAGAAGATCCAAAAGAAAGACTTCCATAAAATGTAGTATGATCTGTTTTTACTGTTATATTAGTAGTCACATTAAACCACATTGTCGTAAGAGACAAACTGATCTGGCTAAAAACGTTTTTCAGAATTCAATGAAGGCTCCGATGAACCTTCATTCCATAATTCATTCATATTCTGCCAGATATGCTTAGAAACAAAAATCCAGAATGTTTTGTAATATTAACCTTACTTCTCTTAAATCTAACATTACAGGTACATGGTACTTTGATAGTGGTTGCTCTAGGCATATGACAGGTTCTAAAGAATATTTGGAAAATTATAAAAATGTTAAAGGTGGATGTGTGACATATGGTGGTGGTACATAAGGTCAAGCTATTGGTAAATATATTCTAAATTGTCAAGAACTACCTAAATTAAATAATGTGTATCATGTTGAATGTTTGATTGCTAATCTAATAAGTATTTGTCAATTATGTGATAATGACATGCATGTTAGATTCAACAAAGAAAAATATGATGTTTATGATAAAAATATCTTATGTATTTTATCGGGCATTAAATCTAATGATAATTGCTATCTGATTACTAACATACTCACATGTCATTCTTCTTCTATAAATGAAATTGACTTATGAAATAAAAAACTTGGTCATATGAGTACTAACAAACTAGAAGAACTTTTTAGACATGAAGCTTTTAGAGTTTGCCAAAATTAAATACCAAATAAATGAAAATATGTGGTGCTTGTCAAAAGGATAAACAAACCAAAGCTTTACATAAAAGTATTCAAAATTGTGATTTTTCTAGATGTTTTGAATTGGTTCATGCTGACATCATGGGACCAACTGAAGTTGAAAACTTAGGTGGTAAAAGTATACATTTGTTTGTGTTGATGATTTTTCTAGATTTACATGTGTATTATTTCTTAGAGAAAAATCTAATACTTTTGATGCTTTCAAAATTTGGTTAAAAAAGATGTTTAATAGTTATAATCTTACTCTTGCAAAACTTAGATCTGACCATGGTAAAGAATATAAGAATACATTATTCTTATCTTATTGTGATAAAACGGGAATTTCACATGAATTTTCTACTCCTAAAACTTCTCAGCAAAATGAAGTAGTTGAAAGAAAAAATAGAACTCTACAAGAAATGGCTCGTGTTATACATAATTCTAAGAATTTGTCTAAAAGATTTTGGGTAGAAGTTTTAAATAATGCATGTCATATTATAATCATGTGTATTTTAGATAAAGTAGTAATATGACTCCTTATTAAATTATAAATGGAAAGAAACACACTTTAAAGTATTTTCATGTTTTTGGGAGTATTTGTTATTTATTAAATGATAGAGAATATCTTACCAAATTTTGATTCTAAAAGTGATAAGTGTGTGTTTATGGGATAGGCTACAAATAGTTGTGCCTATAAAGTATTTAATCTTATGACAAAAGCTACTATGGAATTAATCCATGAACATTATCTTTGATTATTTATCTGATTTGGGTAGAAAAAGTATTGAAGAACATGTTGATCTCTTAGAAAGTCTGTAAACTTTAGAATCTGAAGTTATTCCAAGTGAAGAAAATGTTTCAAAGAATGTTGAAACGAATGAAGGCTCCAATGTACCTTCATCGGGGACTTCATTGAAGAATGCTAAAACTGATTCAGATTCTGATGAAGAGAAAAACATAACTAATAGATCAAATGACGTTTCCAGTAGAATGCAGAAGGATCACCCTTCTAGTTTGGTGATTGGTGAAGTAAGTGTAGGTGTCCAAACAAGAAGAAGAGAAAATGTTAGTTACAAAGACATGGTTAAACTTGTATGTTTGTCTCTTGAATGTTTAAAGGTTCATATTTATTGCTATATTTATGAAATAGAACCTAAAAATGTGGTAGAAGTCTTAAAAGATGAACCTTGAATAAATGTCATGCAAGATGAACTTGACCAATTTATGAAAAATGATGTTTGGTACTTAGTTCCTCGTCCTAAATCTACTAATGTTATAGGAAACAAATGAATATTTTAAAACAAGTCTAATGAACAAAGTAATGTGATTAGAAATAAAGTTTATTTAGTTGCTCAAGGATACACTCAAGTGGAGGAAATTGATTTTGATGAAACTTTTGCTCCAGTTGCTAGAATTGAATCCATTAGATTGTTGTTAGCTATTGCATGTTATTAATGTATTTAATTACAACAAATGGGTGTTAAAAGTGATTTCTTGAATGGTGTGTTAAATGAAGAAGTCTATGTAGAATAACCTAAAGTCTTTTAAGATTCTTTTAAGACAGATCATGTTTATAAGCTTAAGAAAGTTCTTTATGGTTTGAAAAAATCCCCTAGAGCTTGGTATGAGAGGTTAACAAATTATCTTCTTTAAAATGGTTTCAAAAGAAGAGAGGTTGATAAAACATTGTTTATTCAAAAGAAATTCTTATTGTTCAAATATATGTAGATGATATAGTTTTTGGTTTCACATCTAATTTTATGTTAAAACAATTTATAAATGGAATGATTCTACTTTTGAGATGAGTATGGTTGGTGGATTAAATTTCTTTTTGGGTATACAAATTAAACAATCTAAAGAAAGTATATTTCTCTCTCAAGTTAAGTATACTATGAATTTAATCAAGAAATTTAAAATGGAGAATGCTACTTATAAAAAGACTCCTATGTCCTCCAAAGTTAAGCTTAATAGTGATGATAAGGGTAAAAATGTTGATAATACCCTCTATAGAAGTATGATTGGAAGTTTACCTTATTTGACTGCTAGTCGTCCAGATCTTATGCATTGTGTGTGTGTGTGTGTGTGTGTGTGTGTGTGTTTGTGTGTTTATACTAAATATCAAGCAAACCCCAAGGAATCTCACCTTATGGCCTTAAAAATAATTATTAGATATGTCAAAGGAAGTTCAGAATTAGGAATTTGGTACTCCAAAGACACCAATATTAATTTAGTATGATTTAGTGATTTTGATTGGGCTGGTGATGTATATGATAGAAAAAGTACCTCTGGTGGTTGTTTTTACCTTGGAAATAACTTAGTGTCTTGGCATAGTAAGAAACAAAATTGTGTTTCCTTTCTACTGATGAATCAAAATATGTGGTAGTTGGTAGCTGTTGTACTAAGTTGCTTTGGATGAATCACGTGATTGAGAATTATGGTTTGCATAGTAACTTATTACTTATATATTGTGATAATACAAGTGCTATTGATATATAAAAGAATCATGTGCAACATTATCGAACTAAGCTCATTGACATTAGACATCATTTCATTCGAGATCTATTAGAAAAAATATCATACGTATATAATTCATAAGAACTGAAAATCAACTTGTAGATATATTTACCAAGTAATTAGATTATGAGAGATTCTCCACGTTACGGAGATCTCTTAGTGTTTGTATTTTATAATCTTAGTCATCAATGTGGTTACATTCGTGACCACAAATTCACTGTATATTTCTTAGGCTTTTTTTTATTTCTTTCTTTTATAATTTTTTTAGGCATAATAGTACATTATTGCACAACTGTTTTTCTCAATTTCTTCTATGAATCTCACCTTCAAAGAAGCTCGTTTTTCTACATCTTGAATTGATTTTTCTGAGAAAGCTTATGCTTGATCTTAACGTTTCTTACAAAAATTTATAGCTCAGTTGGTGTTGTTTATATCCTCTAAAGGAAAGAGCTACCTTTCAAATTTCATAGAAATTTTCAAGCCGGTTCACATAAATAAATAAATATATATATATATGTATGTATGTATGTATGTATGTATGTATGTATGTATGTATGTATGTATGTATATCAGTCTTTGATCATCAATAGTATCTCATTGATTATGATAATGTGAATAAAAAATGAGGCTCTTTTATTTTAAAGTGTGAAAGCTACAAGTTGGATATATCCTAATTTGTTTTGAGTTTAATATTATCTCATTACAATGGCTTTTTGGAAACAAATTTTCAAGTTTCAAAATGTTTTGATGAATGTAGTGTTTAATGAGGTGACATTGATGAATACATTGGAAGTAAAACAGTTCTCTCACTCTCTCTTATATATTTTTGGTTATACACTTTCATATCTTTTAGTCACCTAGTAGGGACATGCATTCTTGGTAATTATGTGTGCTCTTTGAGATGAAGTATCTGTGTTTGCTCATGTATGAAATTCATTTTCTTAGAATTTCAATAATTGATCTATTCTAGAATGTGGGATGAATTAGAGAATTTATATAAGACTTTTGATAAATCTTTGCATGCTTATCTGTGTGTAAGAAGTGTGGTATGCTAAGTGTTTCTGTAACCTTTTTACTTTCCATATTTAACTATACATGTTTCCTTCAGTTTTCAACTTCCTTATCCTTACAGTTTTATGAGTCTTTTCTAACCCTATTTATTGTTTATCTCATATATATATATATATATATATATATATATATATATATATATATATATATATATATATATATATATATATATATATACACACACACACAGACACAGACACACACATTATCTCTGATTAGTTTTTATATTCTTATCTCCTTAAGTGCGTATTATTCCTCCATGTATCGTTTTTGTCTCTCATCATGTCAACCAAGTCTGGTTGTTCGTGCCCCTTGCATTCGGTGGTTTCTTCCCAAAATGATCCTGTGATTTGTATTCCTCCCTTTGATTGTGAACATGGTTGTTGTTCTGTCTATCCAAGTCTTCATTTAAGACTTCATTCTTTTCCAAACCTGTTACTAGAGATTGTGTCCTTCCTTATCAATGACCTCTTTTGTGTCAATGCCTAGTTCCTTCGTGAGCGTATGACAGATATTGATGTGCAACTTGTCCATGTTTTGGATCAGTATGATAGTATGATTCTGTTATTGAGTATCTTCATTTCCTTCGCAAAACGCATGGGATCTACAATGAGTTTATTCTTTTTGGCAAAACCAAAGGCGGAGATGTTGTTTTGCTGCCTAGTAATTTAGGGGGAGAACCTAAGTGTTGTAACATTTTTGGAAGTGTGTGTCATAGCTGTTTCAAGATCAAGGGCAAAGCCAAAGTTGAAGATTCAAGTGATGATGAAGATGACAACCATGATGCTGCTGAAGACGTTGTTGCTGTGACCGAAGCTGCTCAGAATTGGGGAATGTTCAACATATCTCAGAGTAATGATTCTAGGGGAGTCGAACTTATTGCTAATCCTTGTCCCAGTGTTACTCATCTTCGTCACCCGTTTATGGCGTGTTCAAGACCTTAATTGGATTGTCTTATTTAGGGGGAGTTATTTGCTTGTTTTAATTTCTTATTATTTTGTTTTGTTTTGTTTTCCCAGGGAGGCAAAAAGGGGGAGATTGTTGGATATTTAATTAATTGATTTATTGTGTTTTCAAAGTGTTTATTTAAATTAATTATTTGTTTTGCCTTTCTTGGCATTTACTTTGATTAATTATTATTGCTACACCTTTTATAGACATGTTATTTTGTAGATTATGCTTTAATTAGTTTTTAGGGTTTATATGAACAACATTGCTAGGATTACCACTAGAGTTACCACTATGATAACAACTATGCTTTGAAGTGACACATGCACCTCACATGCACTTTGTCTTCAAGGCAAAGTTGTCACCAGGGTGGTAACACTGGTGGTAACTCTATCATTATTGTTATATGAATCGTTAATCTTGAAGGATCGTGTGTTCTTGTAACTCAAGTTATGTGAGTCGTTTGCCTTGTTCATGGAGACACGGCTGACGTAATAATAATTGGTAAGTAATCCTTCATATTTGGAAAGTCTATATTTGATAAGATTTAGTCATTCTTTATTGCACTAACCTACTAATCTTTTATGATAAGTGGTTTTCTTATTCTATAAGGTTTCTAGGTCAAGGATGTAAGTATAAATAAGATGAGACATGGCTGTGAAGCTAAAAGACGTTACTAAGCATAAATTATACAAAGAGTTATAAGAGAGAAATTAAAGAGATCAAAAAACTGCTGCAACTCCTATTTCTGAATGTACTGTTGAATGAAGCTACACTGAAGCCTTGATTCATTCTGTCACCAGCACTATTTTTCTGTTTACATCTCCTATTGTTTTGTTAAAAGCTTTTGAACGTATATCAGTCTATGTAGTCTGAGGTGTTAGTATTATTTAAAATCATATTTGCTTCGTATATAACTTTTCATAAATTCAACTTTTTTAGTCTTTTGAATGTAATGAGCTTAAACATATATTTTAATAGTGGAATATTTTTTTCTATGAGGCACGATCAATAAGTATTTTTGCTTATTGATCAAAGGTTATCTTTTGTGTTCAGTTTCGTTCTTCCTGTTTTGTTTTAATTATTTCCGTTGCATTGATATCTCTATGAACTCTTCAATGAACTTTTCCTTGTAAACTTCATTAACCAGATCATATATAAAACAATTTATTTTCGATATTTTATTTATTTTGTTTTTATCCTTGTTGTAATCATTTCTTTCAAGCCCGATACCTTGTGCTTTGCAGCACACCCATACCAGTTTGGCACAAGCAGACTCGGCACAAACAAATTCTACCCCTTCCATAGCTTCATTTATTCCACTCTGGGTTCATACAATTAGTTACATCATGAAAGATCATGTATCCAAGTACCCATTTCCTTCGGTATTTGCTGCTGTCTCGCATCACTCTCCTGATTTTGAGCCTCGATCTTGCAAACAGGCAGCCCCTCTTACAAATTGGCAATTAGCTATGCATGATGAATTTCAAGCTCTCTCCAAACACCTCACGTGGTCTTTGGTTCTAACTCCTCCTGACAAAAATATAATTGGTAGCAAATGGGTCTATAAAATTAAGCATCGAGCTGATTGCACTATTGATAGACACAAGGCTCGTCTTGTTGTTCAGGGATATACTCAACAAGATGGTGTTGATTTTGATGAAACCTATAGCCCCGTTCTCAAGCCTTCCATATTCGCATGCTTATTTCTCTCGCTCAGGCTCTTGGCCCATTGAACAGTTGGATGTTCGTAATGCGTTTTTAAATGGTTTTTTTTTTTTGCATGAAGAGGTCTTTATGGCTCAACCTTCTTGTTTTGTTGATCCCCGCTACCCTCACCATGTATGCAAGCTTTATAAATCCATTTATGGCCTCAAACAGTTAGGAAGGGCATGTTTTCAAAGATTACATGATTTTCTCATCTCTCTTGGGTTCTTCAATAGTAAGTCAGACAGTTCTTTATTTCTCTATCATACACCAGTTGGTACTATGGCAATTCTTGTGTACGTAGATGGCATCATTGTTACATGTTCTTCTCGCTCTGAAGTTTCCCTTATTCTTGATCATATTTGTCAATCCTTTAAGAGTTATCGCCTAAGGCCCATTTGTTTTTTTTTTCTTGGCATGGAAGCGTCTCTGTCCTCTGATACACTTCATCAATCCCAGACACGATTTGCTGTGGATTTACTTCATAAGTTCCTAATGCATGAATGTAAACCCATCCATATGCCTCTTACTCCAAGCTCATATCTATCTGCTCTTGATGGCGATCCACTACCCGATGGCATGATATACTGAAGCATGGTGGGGGGCCTTCCATACTTGACACTTACTTCTCCCGATATTGCATTCTTCGTTAACCAAGTGTGCTAATTCATGCATTCTCGTTGCACCTCTCATTTACAAGCTGTGAAACGTATTTTTCACTACATCAAAGGCACTATTGGCATGGGGTTAACATTCACCTACTCGAAAGACATCTTTTTACGTGCCTTTTCTGATGCCAACTGGGCTAGTAGCCCGGATGATCGTCGGTCTACAACTGGTGCTTGCGTTTTTATGGGTCTGAATATGATCACTTGGACAGCAAAGAAGCAATCCACTGTCTCTCACTCAAGTAGTGAAACTGAATATCTGGCTATTGCGACGACCGCAACTAAACTTCATTGGTTCTCTTATCTTTACCGTGAGATGGGTTTGGTTCTTCATTCACCTACCTTATTCTGTGATAATGTATCGGTGCTACAAATGTCTCGTAGTCCTGTCTTTCATGCTCGTACTCACCACATAGAAGTTGATTATCATTTTGTTCGTGACATGCATCAACATGGCTTTCTTCGGCTGGCTTACGTTTTTTTCAACGGATCAGCTCACCGACATTTTCACCAAGTCTCTCGCTCATCCTCGATTTCAGTTGTTGGCCTCCAAGCTGCAACTTCGTACCTCTCTGTTTGGCTTGTGTGGGGGGGGGGGCGTAATAGACTTACAAATTAATTACCATGTTTTGTATTATTAAATTAAGGTTTTGTACAATTAGATTAGGACTTTACCTTGCATGTTTCCATGGCAACATAGGTCTGTTATGTTTGCTAGGTCTTATATGTTAAGTAACTAAAGCATATACATAAACATGTATATAAAGTTTGTGTCATGCTTTGTACGGGAGGTATGGCGACTTCTTCCTTTAAGTTTGTCCTATTCGTCTTCTCACTTAATTTTAGGTTTCAATCTTTTCTTTGTTGTTGCTCAGTTCATTCACCAAGATCCTTTGAAGCTTAAGTCAGTAAGTGGTTTAAAAATTTTAGATTATAAATAGACAGAGCAACATTATGTCTGAAAAACTTTCTACAACATCTCCATATATATAGCTCTTTACGTCTATGACTTTCTAGATTGAGTGATTCAAACATTTTCAAGAATACACCTATAATATTAGATCACCTAGCTTCCAGTATCCTCCCAAAGAACAATTGGAAGAGGCACCAAAATATCTCTCAAATCAAGTACAAGGCATGTAGACGATAATGGTATTGCAGTCATACATTGTTGTGCAACAGTGGAATCTCTCAAATAGAAACACAAAGCAATTAATAGCATAGAGAATTGAAGAAGATGAGTGAATTTACAGCGGAAGAAAATAGCAAAAAATAACACAGTATAACTACATCAACAAAAGAGAAGACAGAAGACAGATTGGGGTCAACAGATTAATGAAATTTTATTATGGTCAACATTATACATGTTATAGGGTTACAATTATATATAAAGATACAATATGAAACCCTAAAGCGATTTAGACAAGAAAGCAACATGGACGCGAACACTTCACTCCAAGTTATGCGACCACCTTGTTTCGATGTAGTCGCTTCACCTCCATAGACGCGACCGTCTTCGTGCTATAAACCCATATCCTGGTTAATCGAGCATTCCATTCTCAATAGTTGTATATGTTATTCGAACCTTAATCACGTTTTAGGGTTACAACTTATAAATAGGATACATTTTCTGTTTATGGAATAGTTACAAAGCATGCAGTCATTGTTCTTCTTTCTTTTGTACTTGACTTTCCTATTTTAAAGTGATGATCCCTCTCCATCCCCACGTGTAACAAATTTTCCCTCATTCAAATGGAGGCGTACCTCTCGTGAGCCAAAACTGAGTCCAACACTCAATTTAGTTTAGGTTTAAATCTCAATTTGGTCACCCTACTTTCGACCAAAATTCATTAAGCTCATTATACTTTTTTTTTCCTCAATTTAATCACTCTACTTGGCTTTGAAGGTCAATAAGGTTACTAGAGTCATTTCCGTTAGTTAAGTTGGATGGAAATCTTTGAAAAGACAATAATGCCCCCTACCTTTGAAAGTTGTGTTGACAAATTCTAGTCACACAATAAGTAATTATGTTTGAGAGGAGAAGGAGACCCTGAAAACCCCTAAATTAGTAAGGGTATTTTTTGATTTTCCTAAAAAAATTAAACTTTCCATCAAAATATATGGATGGAGTGATGAACGTGCTAATTATGTGAAAGTAGAGTGATTAAATTGAAGAAAAAAAAAGTAGAGTGAGCTTAATGAATTTTGGCCGAAAGTAGGGTGACCAAATTGAGATTTAAACCTTTAGTTTATTCCCAATTTATGAATTGGGACTTTTTTCCTTTTTCTTTTTGAACAATCAATGGGATCCAAACCTTTTTGTTTGAAATTCCTCTCCATTCTCTTCATTTACTCCAGCTAGGATAAGAATTGTGTTCATACATTAAAGAAGTTCATCCAATAGTTAAAAAAACAGTGGCCTTTTGCATTACAATGTTTGATTCGGTGCAAAGATTGCATCATAGCTGATAATTTTCACGTATTTGATGAAGCTCATTAAGATGTTGGCATATTTTTTGAATGTCGATGGACCAAATAAATAGAATGTAGAGGAATCTCAAATGGAAGGTTCCAACCCCACAATCAAGAACCACAATCATTTATAAGCAAAAAAGAGTAGCAAGTTTACATAAAACAAGATACAAAGGTCATCATGTGTCCTATTCGTCCTATTTGCATGCATATTCATTTGCATGCATTGGATTTATACTAATAGGATGCATGACATGCATAATAAAGGTTCAATTTGTGGATTAACGTTTCTTTGAAATATACTAAGTTACGTTCTTGAGTCAGACAAACCTATCTATAAGTAGTGGGAGTGGTTAATTCCGCAAATTAATTTGGTCTAATTGCAATACCCTTTGCAGTTTGGATTCATCTTAATGCCTAATCAATGATGTAAGAAAGAACTGGGGACTTGCAGCTAGGTCATTCAATTCATACACGAGTGATTGTATGTGTATGAGTTATCCCAATAAGTCTTGATATCTAACTTTGAACATACTGCCATACAAGAATCAAATAAGGAAATGTAGGGAATATGCACTTGCCAAGATCCTTTGAAGTTTAAGTCAGTAAGTATATTAAAAATTTTAGATTATAATTAGACAGAGTAACAGTATAAAAAACATTCTGTAACATCTCCATATACATATATATATATATATATATATATATATATATATATATATATATATATATATATATATGGCTCTTTAAGTGTATGACTTTCTAGATCGGGCGATCCCAACATTGTCAGGAATACACCGATAATATTAGATCACCTAGCATCTATTATTCTCCAAAAGAACAATTGGAAGAGGCATCAAAATATCTCACAAATCAAGTACAAGGCATGTAGACAATAACGGTATTGCAGTCATACATTGTTGTACAGCAACAGAAGCTCTCAAACAATTAATCAAACACAAAGTAAGTAATAGCACAAAGAATTGAAGAATAAAAGAGAATTTGTGGTTACATTGTCATTGTGAATAGTGGAAGCAAATAGAAAAAAAATCACATAGTATAACTACATCAATCAAAGAGAAGAGAGACTGTAAGAACAATAGTAGCTTGGATTCTCTAATTAGCCAATGCAGTTTCCAATGTAGCTTGTTACTGTAGCTACAATGGAAGATACATTGGTCAGAAAAGTTTAAAACAGCAGAAGACTTAACAGCAGACGCACAAATTAAGCACAAACAGATACCAAAAAACGTACAAGCCTATACTTGTAGGTCTAGCCTCATGGCCAAAAAGATTTTACTAAATAATATGAATTATTTTAGAAAAACTTTGTGAAATCACCAAACAAAATACTCTCACAAGACAACAAGTCTTGGAGAGCAAAATCCCACATAAAAACATATATAGAAAACGTAGGAAGAAATAAACAGCTTCCTAAAAACAGTTAGGAAGACAAAACAACTTCAGCTCTTCAATGTAGTTTCGAATGTTGTAACATTCGAAGTTACATCCAAATTCTCACAATCATTCAAACCGCTCTCAATTTTCTTCTCTCAACACTCTGTATCATCTCTCTCTCTCTCTCTCTCTCTCTCTGTTCATGTCTCCAGCCGCTGCCCAAGCCCTCTATTTATATTGTGAAAGAGACCTACACATAAAGAAGGAAACAAACTCCAATATGGAAAAAGATTAGAATTAGAAATCAAATCAACTTCCTTATTACTAGATTCTCTTACCATATTGACAAGGACTTTAAGGCACGACATTAGGAAGGATTTTTGCATAGATTTTGTTTCTAAAATAACTCTTAAGATTTAGGACCAAGAAACCCAAAATATAATGAAATATTTTGTTACCAAAAATACAACCAAAAATCTTTAGGAATATTTTGTTTCAAAAAATGCCAAAACTTAATGACCAAGAAAGGAGAAACAAAACCAAAATAGGCCATGCCTATTTTACCCTTATAATCTCCCCCTTTGTTGAACCTTTCTAGTCAAATCAAATGACAAGTGTTTATTCAACACCAATTAAACCATCTAACCTACATTGGTTAGAAAATCTCATCTCCCCTGAATTTGTGCAAGGTATAAAATCAGAAATCATTTACTAAGCACAAATCAAAATATACCAATGATGTAATCACATGCATACAAAACAAATATGAAACAGTTTATGGGATTCATCACCATCACCAGAAACACTTGACTTCATTTATCACTAAGGCCTAAGGATTGTTAGCATTGGATCGTTCATGGGAAGGCTCGAAGATTACTCCTTTTTATGTTTTATATAGACTGTTTTTCTTTTCAGGCATGGTTTTTGACTTCATTTATTGTCTGTTAGTTTGGAATATTTATGGTTTGGATTATGTTTTTATAAAGGTTGTAATGGACCATTGTTACTTTGGCTAATCTCTAAAGAAAGATTTTGTTAGTAAAAAAAAATTTGGAAGACAAAACAGCTTCAACTCTTCAATGTAGTTCCGAATGTTGTAACATTCAAAGCTACATCCAAATTCTGCACAATCTTGGAATTCTGAAAATGCTTCTGAATTCTGAATTTTCTTCTCTCAACACTCTGTATCAGCTCTCTCTCTCTGTTCGTGTCTCCAGTCGCTGCCCAAGCCCTCTATTTATATTGTGAAGGAGACCTACACATAAAGAAGGAAACAAATTTCAATATGGAAAAAGATTAGAATTAGAAATCAAATCAACTTCCTAATTTACTAGATTCTCTTACCATATTGACAAGGACTTTAAAGCACGACATTAGAAAGGATTTTTGCATAGATTTTGTTTCCAAAATAACTCCTAAGATTTAATACCAAGAAACCCAAAATATAATGAAATATTTTGTTACCAAAAATGCAATAAAAAATCTTTAGGAATATTTTGTTTCCAAAAATGCCAAAACTTAATGACCAAGAAAGGAGAAACAAAACCAAAATAGGCCATGCCTATTTTACCCTTACAATCTCCCCCTTTGTTGAACCTTTCTGGTCAAATCAAATGACAAGTGTTTATTCAACACCAATCAAACCATCTAACCTGCATTGGTTAGAAAATCTCATCTCCCCCTGAATTTGTGCAAGGTATAAAATCAGAAATCATTTACTAAGCACAAATCAGAATATACCAATGATGCAATCACATGCATACAAACAAATATGAAACAGTTTATGGGATTCATCACCATCACCAGAAACACTTGATCTCTCTCCCCCTATTTGACCGGAAAAGGAAAAGGGATAAACAATCTTTTAGGAATTCACAAAAATCCAAGATTTTGAAAAACACAATTAAGTGTTTACCATGTCTTGATCACACCCCTAGAAATAACTGAACACCTCATATCCAGATTCGATACCTCTTAGATCCACACAAAAATTAGACATCCACTAAATATTTTTCAACATGGAATTTTTTTGGAAATTGATTTGCACGGTTTATTTTAGGACAAAATTTCACCAAGCTGATATCTTTACCAACAATGCATGTCCTAAAATTTTATGCTTAAAAATATGATAACTAAAAGCTAGGAAAAAGAATAATGCAATCACACACAAGTGATAAAGACCAGATCAAAGTGATGTAGTTCCTTATGCAGTTGCATTGGGAGGAGCATTCATCAATAATAAAATTTGTGCACTTTTTGCATCTTTTCTTTTCTCAACCAGATTTCTCTCCCAAGATCATAAATTGTTCATAACAAAAATCCATAGGTACTTTATTTCCCTAGGAATATACCTCTACTTTATTTCAAGCTATAAAAACATGCCACTTGGAACCTTTCACACTATTTATCAAGGGAAGCCATTTTGTATATGATCAACCCATGAAATCCAAAGATTCATAGTCCCAAGAGAGAATGACAACAAACATAGGTAGCTCTTTTCCTTTAGGTAGCTTTCACACTTTTCCAAGGGTATTCATTTTGCTCAAGATCAACCCATGAGAACCAAAGTTCCATCGTACCAAGATAAAATGTTATAACCCTTGTATTTTAAGGTAGCCCTTTCCTTTGTGGACTTCAAACATGCTCAAGAAATGGGAGAGAGTGAGAAGCATCACAATTGATTTTGAATGCAATTCCCATGTAACAACAAAAGGCACAAACATGTGAGTTAATGATCTAGAGTGCCCTCTAAATACAAAATGCAATCATCCCTAATTTTTATTTTTTTTTAAAAACTAAGTGTAAAGTCAAATGGCACACATAACACAAGAGATTTCCAAAGATTGGAAAATCTCTCAAAATCAAGACTCTTGACAAATATATCAGTAAGTTGATTTTCAGTCCCAACATGTTCAATGCAAACAATTTCTTATTCAACCAAGTCTTCAATAAATTGGTGTCTTATATTAATGTGTTTTGTTCAAGAATGTTGAACTGGATTTTTGTGCTATACAAATTGAATTGGTGTTATGACAATACACGGTTTATACATCAATGTGTAGCCCATAATCTTTGATCATTTGGTGCATCCATAAAAGTTGTAGGGTCATATCTAAAAAGCAAGCAATAAAAGCAAATGATGGACTCTAGAAAAAAATTCTAATTAAAAAAAAAACTAATTGCTAAAACTAACTACTAAAAGAACAAGGCTTCTTTCAAAAATATTTTGATAAGCACGCTAATTTGTGAGAATCAACCTTACCTCTTCTCCTTGTGTACATGTCATCATGAATATTACCTATCATTTGAGAGATTGTATTATTTTTCTGTATGCGGTTGGGAATGTCATGGCTCCGATTAGTTAGACTTAATTGAGTTTCAGCCTGTTCAGGACCTGTTTCAGTATCTGGTAGGTTTCTGACCATTGTAGCTTCCAATGTAGCTTCTGATACAGCTGCATCTGGAGCTACATTCGGAGCTACATCCTAAACTACATCCTGAGACTCATTCACTGAATTTCCAGCACTTGCAGATTCTGTATCATCTGGGACAGGTTCACTATTGTAGTTGCAGGTTCTGAAGTTTGTGTAATTGGCTCATGATTTCCAAAATCTAGCAAACATGAAATATCATCCTCAACTGTTTTGTGGCCAAGATCAGTTATAGTGGGAGCAGATTCATCATCGGACCACTTAGCTCCAGGACATATATCAAAGGGCTCACAGTACTTGGATCTTGCATTCATGTAACTACCTTTGGGAACCCACATTTTTTAAAAAGGTTTTTGGCTTGATGTTGCTTCTGATGTTGTACTTGGTTACGAACTAGGTAAACTTGCCTAACCTCTTCCTTATAGACAACCTTTTTAAGGAAGCAAAAGGGCTGAATATGTCCAGGCTTGTGACAATAGTGGCACACAAAATTTCTCTTTCTAATTTTTGGTTTTTCAAAGAAGTTTGGATTTTGAAAATTTTGTGAATGATGTTTTGGTTAAGTAGACGTACCTTCACCTTCTTTAACAAACGTCTTTGGCTTGAAACCAATCCTAGACTTACCAGAATTCAACATATCATCCATTTTGTGTTGGCTTGAGTTCTATTTTGCCATGGTTTCATTGGCTTGGATGAGTTCTTCTTTCGGTTCTTCGATCTCCACATCTTTCTTACTCAGCAAACATTCCAGCCTTGTCATTCACTCATTCTGATCTTCATTTACCTTCTTTAGCAAATCATTTGTCTTTCCAAGCAATGTAACTTGAAGAGCCCTCTTTTCCTAATCCTTATACAACTCCTTATAGGCTTCCAGCCGTTTTGATTCAAGTTCTTCACCATCTTCAGTAACAAAAGAGTTAAAGCAGCAAAAGTCATCCCAACTTCTATCTAATGTAGCTTCCGATGTAGTTTGTGAGGAAGCTATATTTGGAGGTACATTGGCTGAAAATCCTACAAAATCAAATAGAGAGTTGTGTACAGCAGTGAGAGTGATGCGATCACCTGGATCTTCATCATCACTATCACTCAAAGTAGCAGAAAAATTCAAACCCTTCTTTCTCAAAGTATTAACACATTGATTAGTATAATGCCCAAACCCTTGACAAGCCCTACATTGAATAAAATCAATATTTTTACTTCTAGATGTAGGCTGCTTAGCAAAAGGATTGGTAAAAGATTTTTCAGGGGTTTGAAAAGAACTTTCTTTGGGAGCAAATTTACCAGAATCAGGTTTAAAAGAGGATTGGAGTTTGAAGATGGAGTTCTGTTTTGACTCTTCGCTTTCAAAATGTTTTTAAACTTAGTAGTCAAAAGATCCATAGAGTATTCATCAAAATCAGAGGACATATCAACAATAGAAGGAAAAACAATACTTTTCATGGTAGGAGAATGAGCAACATTCACATATTGAGAATCTATCATGGGTATAACCAGATTCTTATCTTAGTGTCATCAAGAGGAGGCTCTGATACCAATTGTAAGAACAATAGTAGCTAGGATTTTCCAAACAGCCAATGCAGTTTCCAATGTAGCTCGTTACGTACTGTAGCTACAATTGAAGATACAATGGTCAAAAAAGTTTAAAACAACGGAAGACTTAACAGCAGACGCACAAATTAAGCACAAACAGATACCAAACAACCTACAAGCCTATGCTTGTAGGTCTAGCCTCATGGCCAAAAAGATTTCACTAAATAATATAAATTATTTTACAAAAACTTTATGAAATCACCAAACAAAATACTCTCACAAGACAACAAGTCTTGGAGAGCAAAATCCCACAGAAAAACAGATATAGAAAACATGGGAAGAAATAAACAACTTCCTAAAAACAGCTAGGAAGACAAAACAACTTCAGCTCTTCAATGTAGTTCCGAATGTTATAACATTCGAAGCTACATCCAAATTCTGCACAATCCTGGAATTCTGAAACTGCTTCTGAATTTTGAATTTTCTGCTCTCAACACTCTGTATCAGCTCTCTCTTTGTTCGTGTCTCCAGCCGCTACCGAAGCCCTCTATTTATATTGTGAAGGAGACCTACACATAAAGAAGGAAACAAACTCCAATATGGAAAATGATTAGAATTAGAAATCAAATCAACTTCCTTATTTACTAGATTCTCTTACCATATTGACAAGAACTTTAAGGCATGACATTATGAAGGATTTTTGCATAGATTTTGTTTCCAAAATAACTCCTAAGATTTAGGACCAAGAAACCCAAAATATAATGAAATATTTTGTTACCAAAAATGCAACCAAAAATCTTTAGGAATATTTTGTTTCCAAAAATGCCAAAACTTAATGACCAAGAAAGGAGAAACAAAACCAAAATAGGTCATGCCTATTTTACCCTTACAGAGAGAGAGATTGGGGTCATAGAGTAATTTCTTTACCGCACGGACGCGGTCACTTCACTCCCAGTGACGCCATTGCCTTGTCCCGATGAGGTCGCTTCACCTCTATAGACGGAACCACTTTTGTACGATAAACCCATAGCCAAGCTAATTGAGTCATTCAATTTTCAACAGTTATATATGTTATTCGAACTTTAATCACGTTGTAGGGTTAGAAAATATATATAGGATACATGTCCGAGCTCTAAATTCACCAAATGAGGAAATTATTTTTTTTAGGAAAGCCGCCAACTACATTCGCGTCTATGACCATTCTTCGAGCGCACCAAAACCCAAAGCAATATGTTGATGTTCCACACTCATGCCTAATCCTCTTATGCGTGCACGGCCAAATCCATAAGCTACTGTCATTTTCCACTTCGAAGGATTTGATGTTTTGCCTAAAATCGAGACATCCAATCTGACATACATTATACATTTGCTGCCTAACTATTCAAGAACAGTTTGATGTTGACTGGTACATCTACTAATGATTATTCTCCAATAGATCTCTAAACTTTGAAGTACGTACATGCATGAATGGTTATAATTAATTGATCAAAATGATCATGGGCGAATCAACACAAGCCTATTAATCCATTACTGCATATACTTAAACAAACTTAAGAACAAAATATATAACAACATATAATCTATCGATATCATCCCTACAAATGTCATTCGTTTCTTCAAAGTACTCCCAGTGTTTCGTATTTTGTTCTACAAATAATAATTCATATCAATTCCCACACATACACAAATACTAACATTTTTCCTACACAAACACGCTCGGCACATGTATACACACACATGCACCAACACACGTTAAAAATGTAATAAATCATTATGAATTCATGCAATAAATATCTTGTAAATTGAAAATATAACAACTAAATTACAAATTGACATACCTTAATTAGTATAGAGAGCGATAGAGAGAGAGAGAGAGAGAGAGAGAGAGAGAGAGATTAGAGATTTTGTTCATGAGGGAGGAGGCTAGTAGAGCAACTAATTTTTTTATTATTGACCGACAATTCCAGTTAGAGTAGGTCTTCTGTAAGACGGTCTTATGAATCTTAGTTTGAAAGACAGCTCTACTATCTCACATCTTAACTCACCAACACACTGTGAGTCACCACCTATATTTTAAAGATAAACAGAGAAAAATCAAAATGTTACCAGAAAACGTAGGTTCGGGGGCTAAGTTACGAGTCGGAAAAGGCCGGGTTAGGCACCAAACTTGCTATTTTGGTCTCATTTTTAGGGTTTGCTAAAACATGCTTTATTAATGTGTATTTAGTCTAGAAAAAGTATTATATATATATATATATATATATATATATATATATATATATATATATATATATATATATATATATATATAATGAAAATAAAGGAGCTTCATTTATAAATATTATTCGGGCATAATAACAACTATTTTGTAATTACATTTACATACTTTAATTTTCTAATATATTATAATCTAGCTATAAACATAAATTAATTATGGTTTTATGTATAAATACTCATTTAGAAGCATGCATAATTATTATATCTAAATTTCATTTATTATTTACTACATTTTAATATTTAAATAATTATAACATTATTTATAACTAATATTTACGAAGCATGCATAATATTAATCTTCTACATTTAATAATACCAGTAACAGACTAGTAGGTGGGTACCTACCTCTTAAAGGGTGAATAACTGAACCCGGTATATACGCCTAGGCTTAAGCCCTCTAAGCAATTTCGAGTGTGCTTCTTCTGTCCTTCTGAGAAATGAAGTATTTTCTTCTTTTTTGTTGTCTTGTCATCTTGTTGTCTTGTCGTCTTGTTGTTGTCTTTTTTTCATGCAGCGTAACGATATCTTTTGATTTTTGAATCGAATTTCCGGGGGCAAGGATTGAAGCTCGAGTGGCTCGCTTGGGGCGAGGAGGCTTCCTCGGGGTAAAGAGGGAGGAGGCTCGCTTGCTCGAGCAAGGGATGAGGCAGGCTGGCTTGCGGGCCAAGGCAGGAGAATTTCTTCTTCTTTGGCAAAGGGATGGAGCTCTTCTTCTTGGGTATTTTGTGTTGTGTGGGGGGTGGTGTGTGTATTTGCGTGTGAATAATAAGAAGTCGGGCTCTCTATTTATAGGAGAAATCGAGGACGGGCAATCGGCGGCTCAAAATCTTTGACAGATTGTATGGGGCTCTAGGTGGAGGCTGGGGAATGAAGCATGACAAGGAGGGTGCAACTCCCGTGGAGGGGGCGCGGCTCCCTCTTTGTGTTTCCTGCCTTTTTTTATTTTTTTTCTTCTTTTGTCAGTCTGATCCCTTCTTGTCTTGTAACCTTTCTCCGTTAAGTCCTGTTACATGAAGCATAACGGAAAGTAACATCAGTTAGTCCATTCAAATTATAAATTATCTTTATTGTTATTTTAGGACATCATATCATGGGGTATGAAATTGGGGTGTCTACACATATGGTGGGTCGGGTAAGGAGAATCTGTTTTACAAAATATATGTGTAAGATCGTTTCATCTAAGTTTTTGCATTCCAGTTAAGCGTGCCTACAGATAACATATGTATCTTTTTGCCCATGGATTACAATCCATATCTGTTAAGATATTTCCTTTTACCACATATATGTGCCGCCATAAAGGCAACAATTTACTGATATTACATGTAATCCGTTGGTGTTCTACTCACCGTCAGGTTTCCTTCGAAATTTTGTCTCTAAATTTTATGAACTTACATATGTCATCAAAATGCACCATTCTACTAGTAGGTACGTAGTTAGAACACCATATAAGGTAAGGTTATTTACCCTTCTAGACATTTTGTTGGAATTATTTTGGGTTCTTGGGTCAATAGTTTAAGGGGGTTTGTTGTCATGTCAAAATGATTTTAAGGGTAAGCTTAAGCCCAAGAATGTTTGAGGGAGTTTATTATATTTCTCTTTTAAAAAGATGGAAAAACTATATATTACTCCACAATAATTGATGTACCCAAAACCTTCTTATTTTATGTTTTGATGCGTCCAAGATAATCTGGACCCACTTGATAAGCCCAATCCAAACACCTGGCTTTCAACGTGTTTGCAAATCCTCTGAGCCCAACTCTGAAATAAAGAAGAACAACGTGAACCAAGTGGGCGGCCCCCTCGCAGGCCCTCCGTAAATTAGTACACAAGTAGGCAATTGAATAAACAATTTGACAGAGTTTTGGCCAGAGAATCAGATTGCACATACCTCTCTCCAAATTTTGCCAAGCTTTTATATGTGCCGGAGGCATAACTGCCCATAATCATGAATAACTGCCCATGATTAGCATTAACCGCCCATGATTGGCATTAACTGCCCATGATTGGTATTAACTGCCCATGACGAGCATTAACTCCCCTGCAAACAGTCATGGCTTATGGTCAGGATTATTGCTCGGGTGTAACCACCCTCAACTGTTATCTTGATCTTTTCCGGACATGAGTGTCCTCAACTATTTGTAACTCTTACTGGTGCAATCGAGCAATGATGCTCGCTCATCGATGTTGCTCGTGTAACCTAGCCCCCATCTCGCAAGTATGTAGCCTGACCAAAACAGAGATTTTACCCGGTTACTCGTGTAACATCTTTGCTCGCTTGCTCGGAAGATACACACGCCTGACACGTGGCTCCTGACGAGTATTCATGCTCATGACGAGGAGGAACCCAAAAAATTTCAAAACACCTCCCTCCGAAATTTTAAAACCAAAAAGTTAAATAAGCGGCAATTCACGAAACGTCTTGAACAAGCGTTTCTTAAGAGTACGAACGTCACCGTCACCGCCAAAAGGTGTCCAACTCCCTATGCCCATTAAATGCGGCCTCGTTCGTCGCGCCTCGTGCTTCGGGCCCAATGATTTGATTACCCAACCGGCGGCTTTGTTGAGTATAAGAAGCAGGACTCAATTCTTTCACAACTTTACGCCTCACCGCGATTCAGAGCAACTCTCAAACAGATAGAGCGAAGGCATTTAAACTTCTCCATCAGATCTCCATCAAGAACCGCTTCCCGGTTGCATCATTGCCGTATTTTAAAAGCATAATCAAGATCTCCCCAAGTTTTCCAGGTATTTCACTGCCCCTTCTTCATCATCCCACTGCATTACACTTTCTTAATCTCTGAACTAGGGTTTACGCTGCGTAAACCCCCTTTCCGATTTTCGGTGAACTGTTTGTCCAAAACTCAATTGCCTTCGCCTTTTACGAATTAGCAACCCAGACCCAAGGAATCGAGAAAACCATGGTCAAGCACTCATCGATCTTACAACCCGTGTGCCATAGTCAACCTCTTTTTATCGTACTTCACCCGATCTATATCTAACCTGCAATTCTCGATTCCTTTTCCTGTAGGATGTCTAACGAAGGGACTATTTCTGAAGGCAGGAGCTACGACCACGGAGCCCAAGAGAGATGTCTCCGTCTTCGCCTCATCCTCTGAGGAGAGCGAGCAAGACGTGATTCCGTTGATCACTCGCCGGCGAAACCCACAATTTAACGAGCAACAGTCAACAACGAACAAGCGAGTGGTCTTCCTCGCCCGAACGAACAATTACCCGACCAAGCCAAACCTCGCTTGTTCCTCGCCTCCCTTACTCTTCTCCCACAATCGTGGGAAGATTTAAACTCCGAGGACGAGGTTAGTACCTGGTTCTACTCGCTAGAATAGATCCCAAACCAACTGTTCGCGCTTTTGATTTAGATATAGAAAAAGAAGGCCATAACTTCCAGGGAGATAAAATGGTATTTTACTTCGATTTTTTCCAAGTCGGACTCCTTTCCTCGACCCATTCATCGTCGAACCGATGAATGCTTCTAACACCCTTCCTCGTGACCGACCTTAACCACCGTTAGGTTCCTAGTATCATTTACTCGTAGCTTGGCCACTCGGGTTCGAGCCCGATATGACTTTATTCCTAAGTTCTTCTTTTTTCTTCTTGATCACTGGATCAAACACTCAAACCACGCTTCAAACCACGGCTTCAAGCTTCTTACCGACAGTCCCAACAAAGTTGATGGCTGGGACGGGAAGGCCTTACTTATTGAATCGAGCATTGGCTGGCCCTTTGCTCCTTATATTAGCGACTACGGTCTTCCCGAAAACGATAAACACGCCTACCGAGCCGGGAGCCTAGAATAGTTAAAGCCTTCAGAATCGGCTGAGCAAGGGAGGGACAAGCCGGCAAGATTTTGTGTTGGACCGGCGAAGTTCTCACTTCGACCTTCTACGATCCCTGATCTCCTATTCCCATCCCATGAAGGAGTAGAACCCCGAGTTACCGACGCAAATTCCCCATCCCCATCGGGTTCTTGCCATGGGAACAAATTCCCCCCTAGAACAAATTCCCGAATGCGAGGATTGTGCTCGACCGAACTCTTCACGCCCGACTTTTCACTTTCTCGTTACTCTCAACTGTTTACTTCGTCATCCTTTTCCTTGATAATTCAACATGCTTATACTTTCCTCGATGCTAACATTTTCTTGACCTTGTGCAGTATGAGGCACCGATGACGCTTCCAAATTCATGCAAGCCGCCAAAAGAAGCTCCAACAAGCGAGCTAAACAATTATCAACCCAGCCTGCCATTAATCTTCCTACTGTCCCGGCTGCGACCTCAAGCCGTGGAACAAAACGCCAACAACCCGAACAAGCTGCATCAACCTTCATTCCTGCTCCCCTGGTTCGAGAACCAGTAACTGTCTCACCCCCTGTCATCAACGTTGAACAAACTGAAAGCCCGAGGAAACATAGACGCCGGGCAGATAAGGCTGTAGTTGAAGAGAGCGCTCCCCAACTTCCTACTTGGCAACAGGAAGATTTCGTCATGCCTGACGATCAACCAAAGGCTGCCGCCCTCATTAGAGAACTTGCTAACGTACCAGACCTCAACAACATCGCTGTACACAAGCGAAGTGGCTTCCTGTGCTACTAATGGACTTGGTCTCGATGAAGCGCCTACACCACAAATGATCCGTATAGTATGCCGACTGTGCAAGCTCGGTCTTGATCGAGAAACGGGATGTGTATGACCGAGGTAATACCCTCCTCTTATCCTTTATTTTCTTTCCTTTTCTCCCTTATTTTTGACTTGCGATTTCTTTAACAGATCGCCAATAAATCCATCTTGATGTACGAGCGCCTAATCACAAATCTCAACAAAAACAATACCCTTACTGCCGAGAAAGACACCCTGGCTGCCGAAAAGAACGGCCTAGAAGAAAAGATCAACTGCATCCGAGCCGACCTCAAAAATAGCGAGGAATCCCTCACCAGCAAAGTGACCGAGCTTTCGAAGGTCGAAGCCGAGAAAGCAGCTTTGGAAGCCCAACTGAGCCTTTCCAAGAAGTCAGAAGAAGCGGCTCTTAACAACATAGCAGGAGTACGGCGAGAGCTGCGAGCTTGCCAAAATGACTTGGAAGCTGCTAATGCCACCGTCACAAAGCTCGAGCAATTGGTATCGTAGGTCGGCTTTTGACAAGTTGAGCAAAAGCAACAGATCATCAAGACTACAAGAGATCAAACGACTTTGCCAACAAATAGAAAGTGAAGCTTATCCGCTCTTTGTGCAGGGATGAACCACATCTTGAGGCGATCGCCTCAGTAGGATTGGAAATTAGCCCCCAGCAACTTGCCGAATGGGGAGCTAATCCTCTATCTTGCTCGCTTCTCGCCCGCCACTCCCTCGCTCCCTTTAATGAGGACGAACCGATCAATAGCCGAGGCCGACACTGAGAAGGGCTTGTCTCCCTGGAATCCGCCCCCTGTTGCCAATCCTACTGTTACCGACCTTATGACGGAGATCCGGCATCTCTTCCTCAACCATCAGCCGACACCGCCCAAGATCAAGCCGATGACGGTTACCATCCCGACACCACCACAATAGTACCGAGGAAGCTGCCCCTACTTCAACCGAGGAAACACCGCCTCGCTGTCGTAATTTTGATAGTGGCCTGTCGATTTGGCCTTC
>CM028379.1:97064283-97194964 GCA_013146195.2 Codonopsis lanceolata
AGGAACTCTTCAAACTTAGCTATTATATAACAAGTTTAGCTCCACAAGTTTTCATTAGTAATCTCATGGGATAAAGAAGATACAAGAAAACAAGAAAGGAAGAACAAGATTTTATACTGAATGAATGTTTTACAAACTCAATATGGGAGATGACCAAGTATTATATGTTGAATACTACTACATATAACAATCCCCCACTTATTTACATATAATGACACTAAACAATTTCGGCTTCTTTACATAACAAATACCCATTAATTTGGAGCTTGAGCCTTAAACTTTATGGTTGAATGTGAATCCTTTAGTGGAGACATATTCTCATCATGTATGATTTCATGTTCCTTTTGATCTTGGCGGCACCTTGTAGTTTGGGCCTTGTGCTTAATCCACGGTTTTCACAAGTACTCTAGGAATTTTCTAGGAGTAATCCATAAGAAGCGGCCTCTCACTTCTTTACTTGTATAGGTAGATTTATCGAGAATGTCCTAAAGCATTCTCACGAAAGCTATAAGTCTATTAAGGATTTTGAATCCATCCTAATCTTGTTGTGGTAATGAAAGTGCATAGGTCAGATATGAAACTTTCAAATAGTGACACCCCCACTATTTTTAAGTTATGCACTCGAAATGTATCAAAGTTTCCATTTCACCAATGTCTAATATTGAATTTCCTTTTAACTTTAAAACATAAGGTGACAAATCTATGACTTGTACCTTAAGATAAAGTTGGTTTCAATTAAGACATTGTTTAGGCCGATAATAGTCCCATATCTCTCATGACCTTTATAATTTTATCCACGATAAAGATTTTGTTAGTGGATCAATTAACATTTGATTTGTAGGAAGATACTCAAGTGTTATCTTTCCCTTTTTAACCATATCTCTAATATGATTATATCTCATAGCAATGTGTTTGCTATGATTTGATATTCTCTCATTCTTTGTATTGAATATGGCAGCTTGATTATCACAATACAAAGTGTGGCTCTTCTTTCTTAGAATCAATAAATGGTATGGTTCTTAGAAATCTTCTAAACCATATTAAATCTTTACTAGCCATTGACATGGCTATGTACTCGAATTCCATAGAAGACAAAGCAACACATGTTTGTCTTTTTGAAGACCAAGCAACTATGGCTCCTCCAATGGTAAATAACCAACCACTCGTTGATTTGGAGTTGGTTACATCGATGCCCAATTTGCATCACTATAAGTTCATTCAAGTATAGGTGAATTACACTTGTAATGTAAACCATAGTTTATTGTGAATTTTAAGTACCTTAGTACTCTTTTTTAGTTCCGTCAATGTTCTTCACATGGATTACTTGTAAATCTACTAAGTATGCCAATTGCACATGCAAGATCGAGTCTTGTATGATTAACCACATACATTATGCTTCCAATTATCTTGGCATATTCTCCTTGATTTACGGCCTCGCCTTTATTTGGAACTAACTTCACATGAGGGTCAATAGGACTTTTACTTATTTTGCAATCAAAGTAATTAAACTTCTTTAATATTTCCTCAATGTAATGTGATTGAGTTAATATGTAAGTTTTGTCCTTTTTGATCACTTCTTTAACCCCAAATGACATCTCTTGGACCTAAGTCCTTTATGTCAAACACTTGCTTTAAATAGTTCTTTGTTTCATTAATACAATTAATATCGAACCAAATATTAGCAAGTCATCAACATATAAAGTTATAACAACTTTATAATTAAGAGTAATTTTAGTAAAAACACAACTTTCTACTTTACTACTCTTAAAACCAAACTTTCGAATTTCTTGCTTAAACTTCTTGTACCATTGGATTGGTGCTTGTTTAAGTCCATATAAAGATTTCTTTAATTTACATACTTTATGTTCTTCTCCTTTAGAGATATAACCCTCGGGTTGTTGTATGTAAATTTCTTCATCTAAATCTCCATTTAAGAATGCTGTCTTAACATCCATTTGATGAACCTCTAGTCCATAGAGCGGATGCTATAGCAAACATAGTTCTAATTGATGTAAACTTAGTGACCGGTGAAAATGTTTCGAAATAGTCAATTTCTTCTTTTGACTATAACCTTTGGCTACTAATCTTGCCTTGTACTTATCAATAGTACCATCGGTTTGAGTTTCTTTTTCAAAACCCACTTGGCCAATAGGTTTAGTGTTAGAGGAGGATTGACTAGAGTCCATGTTTCATTGTCAAGTATAGACTTGATTTCATCATCCATGGCTCTTTTCCACAAGTCCTGAATCGGACATAGACATAGCTTCTTGAAAAGTTTTAGGATCCTCTTCTAACATATATGTAAACATGTCGGGACCAAGATCTGTTCTTTTCAATTCTTTGTCTTTTGCTTCTCCTTAACTCAACTATTTCATCATTTTTATTGTTGTCTAAATTTTCATCATTAGTAATGGCATCACTATTATCATGTGAACTTGATGCATTTTCTACTTCAAGTTCTTTTGACAATTCATGGTTTATATCTACCTTGTCTACACTTTTTATGTTCAAGTGTTCATAAAAAATAGCACGCGTAGCTTCAAACACACGGTTGTCATTAATTCTCATAAATCTATATGCTTTGCTTATTGAAGAATAACCAATAAATATAGATTTCACGGCTTTTGCTCCCAAGTTTATTTCTTTTCAAAGTTGCATCTAAAACATATGCAACACAACCCCATACCTTTAAATGTGAAATGTTAGGCTTACGCCCATTAAATAATTCGTATGGAGTTTTCATATGTTTATTCACAATTACATTACAAATGTAAGCGAACTTAATAGTGCCTCTCCCCGATAGCTCATTGGTAATTTTGAATTTATAATTATGGCACTAACCATCTCCATTAAGGATCGATTTTTCCTCTCGGCTACTCCATTTTGTGGTGGAGTATTAGGTCTTGAAGATTCTAACAATTCCATTTTGTTGACAAAATGAAATCATCTCGTTTGGGAAATATTCACCACCTCTATCCGATCTTAATCGTTTTATCCTTAGATTGGTTTGATTTTCAACCGGCTTTGAAAATTTTAAACTTGTCAAAAGCTTCATCTTTTGTTCTAAGTAAATACACATATGCAAACTTAGAAAAATCGTCAATGAAGCGTAATAAAATAACGTTTTCCACCTCTCGTCAAAATATCTTTGTTGTCACAAATATCGGTATGAATTAATTCAAGTAACCTAGTTGATCTTACTACACTTTTAAAAGATGTTTTAGTCAACTTAGATTGAGCGCAACATTCACAATTATTCATAGAATAAATAGTCGAAGATTTAGGAATATACTCATATTTAATCATACGACTCATTGCATTCATACCAATATGTCCTAATCTAGAATGCCAAAAATCATGCTTTTCAACATTAAAGTTAGAATCAACAAAGTAAGAAGAAGCTGGTAATTTTATTATCAATGCTCAATAAATACATTTGGTCTTTAATGTAGCCCTTTCAACAAGCGTCCCATTTTTAGTGATATTCACTTGTTGGGCGCGAAAGGTTACCTTAAAGCCATTTTCGTCCAATTTAGGAGCGGATACAAGATTCTTCCTCATAGAGGAATATGGTACATTTTTCAAAGTAAGAGTCTTTCTGAAGTGAGGGAGAATAATGGTTCCTATGCCCAAGACCTCGCTTGTAGAAGCATTTCCCATATAAGCTGCTTTTGGCTCTTTTGCTTCTTCATATGTTTTGAACAAGCTTCGATTGGGAGTTACATGACATGTAGCCCTGAATCAATCCACCAATCACAGTCGACATTGTTGACTAGGCAGTTCGGAAAGCATGCCAATGAAGTTGCTCTCAACTACATTTGCTTGTTCATCTTTACATTGCCCTTTGCGGTAATAGCGGTTTTAGCCAAGTGGTTTGTTTTTCCACAAACATAACAAGCACTCTTCTTATTTTTCTTGGCTTTACCATTTCCATCATTTTTAGAGTTGTTTTCCGTTTGAACTTTCCTTGGTTTCCCTTGGAAGTTCCGGCAACATTTTATTTTCCACATAGTTTACACCATCAATCTTCTCGAAATTGAGCCATCATGTTTGAGACTTTCGGTTTCAATTTGGATGCCTTGAAGAAGTTCATCTAAAGAGATGGCCTTCTTCTTATGCTTCAATTTCTTTTGGTAATCTTTCCATGAAGGTGGAAGTTTACCAATGATGGTCGAAACTTGGAATGTCTCGGAAATGGGTTCACCGCGTGGCACATTCGATGGCTATGTCATTGAGTTCATTTACTTGATCAATGCCAGGCCTCGAGTCTACCATCTTGTATTCAACAAATTTATTGACCAAAAAGATTTATTACCGCATCTTCATTGACATACCTTCGTTTGATTGCAGACCAAACTTCGGCGGTCTTGTGTATTTGGAACACATTGAACAACGTGTTGTTCAATGCTTGCGAAATAGTGTATCGGCAAATGAAGTCATCCGATTTCCATTTCTTCACCTTTTCGACGCCTCGGTTTTTACGGGCCTCGGTTGCTTTTTCATTTTCTTCTTCCTTTGGACAAGGATCAAATAGCACGTAAAATACCTTTGCAATGGTGAGAAGGTATTCCATCTTCAAACTCAAACGCTTGTAGTTCAGTCCATTTAGCCTCTCTAACTTATACGCCGGGTAATTGTCCTTTCATCAACAACGACTCCATCTCTACGATTTTTAAATACCTTAAAAGCGTTGTATAATATTTAATTGTGGGTAAGGAATCGATGTTAGGCACACCAAAAGATGCTATCTTTAAGGTATTTAATTCGTCCCACTATGGTGTAATGGTCTCAACGAATTTCACCTCCAGGATACAAAACCTACGCACTCTTATTCAAAGTTACACTCCTTTGAATAACTCGGGAACAATAATCAAAGCTTTAATTGTTTGACTCGAAGAATAGATCTATCAAGAAGAAAGACTCACTATTCGGTTTTTGGAGGAGGCAAATCTATTTATAGAGTCCGTGTTGTGGTCTTGAAAAGTCACAACCCTTCTAAGCGGTGCCTCGGCCGTATAGGCATATCACCAAAGGTGTGCCTAGAACAGAGACCATACTCGTTTATAGGTCTATCAACCGAAAAGTCATAACCCTAAACGATATAACCGAACCACTGCCTCGGTCAAAATACCTGTAAAGGTATAATAATATATATATATAATAATAATATAATAATAATATAATACTCAAAACTTTTAAGCCATACTTGATATTTTCCCATAATAGAGGGAAGCTCAAGCAAGCTTATAGGAACTCTTCAAACTTAGCTATTATATAACAAGTTTAGCTCCACAAGTTTTCATTAGTAATCCCATGTGGGATAAAGAAGATACAAGAAAACAAGAAAGGAAGAACAAGATTTTATACTATGAATGAATGGTTGCTTTACAAACTCAATATGGGAGATGACCAAGTATTATATGTGAATACTACTACATATAACACTATAAGCCTTCAACATACAAACAAGCCTCTAAGTCAGCTCATTGGTAGTATGCAATGATGGAAGAATACTCAGCATTACTCAAAAACATTACGTGGACTCTAGTTCCTCCATCTCAGTCCATGAATGTCGTTGGTTGCCAGTGGGTTTTTTGCATCAAACGAAAGGTAAATGGTCAAATTGATCGATACAAGGCATGTCTAGTCGCCGAAGGTTTTGATCAACAAGAATGAATAGATTATGGGGAAACATTTAACCCCGTCATCAAACCCACAACGATTTGAACTGTCTTGTCTATTGCTCATTGTCGTGCCTAGCCAATCAAACAATTGGATGTTCGTAAAGCCTTTTTAAACGGTTTTCTATCAGAAGAGGTTTATATGCAATAGGCTCCTGGGTTTGTCGATCCGTCTTATCCCAATCATGTGTATCGACTTCACCGTGCACTATATGGACTCAATCAATCCCCTCGTGCGTTGTTTCATCGACTTTCAGAATTTCTCCTCCAACATGGGTTCTTCAACAGCCCCTCCGATAGCTCTCTGTTCATTAAACATGATGCCTCCTCCACCATTTTCATCTTAGTCTATGTGGATGATTTAATTGTCACTGGATCATCATCCTCCGCCATCTCCACCTTTATTGATAGTCTATGCTCAATATTCGAGAGTTGACAACTTGGCAATCTAGGATACTTTCTTGGCATTGAAACTAGCCGAACTGCTTCTCACCTTCACCTCAATCAAACACGGTATGCTATTGACTTACTAACTAATTTCAATATGGAAACTTGGAAGCCGTGTACTACTGCAGCTGCACCACAGTCTCGTCTGTCCATTCTTTTCGGCGATCCTCTTCCAGACCCTACTGTCTATAGAAGCATGGTTGGTGGTTTGCATTATTTAACTCTTACCCGCCCCGACATCGCGTTTGCAATTAATCAGGTGTGTCAGTTCATACATCAGCCCCGAACCACCCATCTCCAAGCTGCCAAACGTATTCTTCGATACGTCAAAGGTTCTCTGGACAAAGGACTGATATTTCATAAATCCTCACACTTTGATATTTGGGCCTATTTCGATGATGATTGGGCAGGTGACCCTGATGATCGACGCTCAACAACTGGGTCTTGAATTTTTGTTGGCCAAAATCTAGTGTCCTGATCTGCTAAGAAACTGGCTACTGTATCTCGCTCAAGTAGTGAGGCCAAATATCGTGCTCTCGCCACCACCACCACTAAAGTCCGTTGGTTCTCCATTCTTTTTCAAGAACTAAACATTCCTTTCATGCGTCCTCCGGCTATTTTCTGTGACAATCTCTCAGCTCTACAGATGGCTCGCAACCCCTTTTTCCATACTCGCACACACCATATTGAGATAGATTACCACTTCGTTCGTTAACTAGTTCAACGACAGTCTCTTCGGCTCGCATATATGCCAACTAATGACCAACTTGTAGACTTGTTCACCAAAGGGCTCAGCAAGTCTCGGTTTAATCTACATTGCTCCAAGCTACATCTATAGTCTCCTCTATCTAACTTGAGGGGGCGTTGTAAGCCAAGAGAATATCTCCAACCAAAACAAGACCCACCACAGCTAGCATTACCTTATGTATAACCCATAATCTAAGCAATCCTTTGATTCATATTAATCCTCAATCAAGCCAATCATGTGCATAGATTAAGCATCATGTAACTTGTATATATTCTGCATTATTATAGTGAATTACACTATCTTGGACATCAATCATTTTTTCTCTCTTATAAAAATTAGGTGTACAGTGAAAAATCTTCCTATGAGATATCTCATACTGGGGGTCCCTCTTTTAGCGGATTGAGCAAAATGATTAAGGGAGAGTACTTTCGAGATTTGGAGCTAAAAATTGCTTAAAAGGTGTGTGATTAGAAAGTGACATTCTGTCTGTAGGTGGGAAACTTGTGCTCATCAAATGATTCAAATTTGTGTTATGTAGCATTCCATTTGATGCCTTGTGGAGTTTGCAGAGTTTAGCCATTCCAACTGCTTGGATTAAAGTAAAAAAGGGTAAAAGGGTCAAATGGGATTCGCATGCATGGTATGCGTTCAAACATGGTTCAGCTACAAGAGATATATGCACAATGGGTCGTAAAATTAGGGACAAAAAATGAGCAATTTGTTTGCAAAGTAATTACCTTAAAAATAATTATCGGTATTGTTGGGGTTTTGTACCACACTATTCCCCAGAACAGTCCCGTACAGAAGCGGAATAACCAGAATATTACAGACCCGAAAAATTGATAACAATAGTTATTGCAGATTCCCTAACAACCAACACGCACACATGGTACAAATGGGGTGGGGGGTAACATGGAACCTAGTATGGGAGTTAAATAAACGAATACCAACTTTAACATTCTGGGAACAACCCCTGCAACATAATGTTAGTAAAAAAACCACCAATATATATATATATATATATATATATATATATATATATATATTATAAGCCTAGCTATTTAACCTGCAAATCAACGAGCTCTAGCTCAAGCGAGGTTGGGTGTTGCTTGTCTCACTAGAGACACCACACTTCTCTTACAACGGAGAGGTCGGGTGTTCGAGCCTCTTGGATGCATCGTTGTTAGACACCACGGACTTTACAACTCTCGGTAGAGGTCGGGTGTTCAAAGGCCTCTTCGGATGCATCGTTGTTGTTAAAGCCTTATCCAAAGGCCCCATTTAGCTACTCACTTATCTTAACGGGAGGTTGAGTATTCAAGCCCTACCGAGAGGCACCTTGGTGGGACTTAACTACTCTCAGTGATAGGTCGGTGTTCAAAGCCTCACGGAGGCACCATTTGTTCGAGCCACACCAAAGGCATCATTCATATATATATATATATATATATATATATATATATATAAAGGCATTAAAAATAATATTAAAAAAATTAAGGGTTGGGGTACGGTCTATATCCCCTCCAACCTTTAAAAAAAAGAATTTGTTTTAAAAAAAATTAAAAAAATATATATATATATATATATATATATATATATATATATATATTTAACCTGCAAAACCGAAAATGGTTAGCTAAGTAGGAGGTAACTAAATAAGGACAAAGTAGTAAGCTAACAGAACTGAAAGAGGCAACGAATGAGAGTGTCTAAACGTCGTGTTCCAAAACACGACTCAGCATAATCGGTCACGAAGACCTCGGCTACACTCTCTTCGGCTCAGACACCCTTTCACTAGCCATTGTCCACCAACAAGTCCATGGAACCAGCCCACTGGAAACCTAAGGTCAGAGCCACTATGACTCAGCTCAACCTCTGTCTCTGGGAACCGAGAACGGAAAAGACAACCGGAGAAGACAACTGGAGAAGACAACTCACCAAGCCTCAAGTCCATAACCCAACCCAAGCTCACTACTCTCTGTACCCACTCAACAGTCCAAGCTCACAAATAACTCCTAATCTATGTCACTCTCACACTCAAAGGCTCACCAAGAATCTAAGAGTTAAAGAGAGAAATCTACCCATAGATTTCTGCTGAAGGTACAGGACCAGAGGAAAGAGAAAAGGGGGTGTATACGGCTGCTATAGATTCCTCACAACTCTCACACTCTCTCTCACATGCTCCTCTTTGTCTCTCATAAAAAAAATGACGGAAAGGGCCAAAATATATATGACGGCTGTAGGGCACAGCACAAAGGCACAAAAGAGGTTGCTTCTGATTTTTGCACTCAACAAATGAGCTAAACAGGAGATGGGCTAAGCATGGGCTTTGGGCTCAAGGAATAATTAGAAGGCTGCCCACAAATAGACTTTGGGCCTCCAAGTCCTAACATTCTCCACCTTGGAACAAGTGCTGATTCACACAAATGGACTCACAAGGACTTTTAAACTGAAAAGGTTCATCATCGCTTTATCCCTACACTTGATCCAACACAAAGTAGAACCAAAGAAGGGAAACACTTAACTAATTAAACACAAAGCAGAATCAGTCAAGACACCATGGCTGTTCACAAAGAACTGCCATGGATTTTGGGAAAAAACAAATCACCGCAAACACAAAGTAAGCCAATCTAACTTATTCTAACACCACAGTAAGAACAAGAAAGATACCACGACGCACACCAAGTATGTCGAGGATTTTCGGGTAACCAAAAAAATACATAAATCAAAAGAATCAAAATCAAGCATTTTAAAACAAGATTGAAATTTTGTTACTACCAAAGGTTTTACCTCCTAATTAAATTGGGTAACTAGAGCAAGCTTAATCATGACCTCATGTTTTCGAAAAAAACCCTTTTACAACCAACCTAGCTTTAAAAGAAACAAATTCCGCCACACAAAAGGGCATCAAGGTCCATGAATGGTTCACATCCAAAGAATTAATATTGACCATTAAAGCATTTAACCAATCACTAGGATTTCCAAATTTTAAAGCACCGTTGTTGAAAATTTTGGGTTCATGCAAATTGTTAAAAGAATCAAGCATACAAAACACAAATGAGGAAATGTGAAAATTGTTATCAAAACTAGATGGCCTCCTAACAAAAGGTCTAGGTCTACCACTAGCAAGTTGATACACACCTAAATTTTCAATTCTAGGAATTTTCATCACTTTTTCTTCCTCCCCATTTTGTTCAAATTCTTTATCAACAATTTCAAGATTAGCAAGCACAATTTCAAGAATTTCCACAATTTCAATTTGCATACAAGATTTCACATCAAGAGAGCATGACACATAGGGTTGCTCCACCACAATTGGAGCCGGGGGAGGGGGTGCATCAATAGCATTTAAAGGTTGAGCATGTAGTAAGGAAATTCAGTTTCGTTAAATACTACATCCTTACAAATGACAAGTCTCTCATCATTCGCATCTCTCAACCATAATATATACTCTCTCATCCTCTCCAAATACCCTAAGAAAACACGACGAACCGGCCGAGGTTCAATTTTGTTATTCTCTCGATGAACATAAGCAGCACAACCAAAAACATACAAGTTTGAAAAATCAATTTCAATCAGAAACCACAACTGCAGGACATCTACCATTAAGCGGGATAGAAGGGGACCTATTGATCACATAGGCAACGGTAACAGCCGCCTCTCCCCAAAATACTATAGGAAGACCCGACAAAGTAAGCATGCCCCTCACCCATTCTAATAGAGTTCTATTAATACGCTTGGCCAAATTACAAGGGAAAGATTTTTCATGATCAATCTCACTCTCAACGCAGAATCTCTCGAACTCACCGTTACAGAACTCCAACCCTTTATCCGTCCTAAGTTTCTTGATTTTCTTACCAGTTTTATTTTCAATCAAAAGTTTCCAAGTTTTAAATTTTCCAAAAACATCACTTTTATCTTGCATAGGAGAAACCCAGACTTTCCTTGAAAAGTCATCAACAATAAACAACCAATATCTATTCCTTCCATGTGGGGGCTCACACATAGGACCCCACACATCTGCATAAATTAACTTAAGGTGATTTTTGAAAGAGAATTTTTCTAGAAGGGGAGGCGAAAAACTGACCTTTTGATGTTTACAAGTCACTGAGGTATCACTTAATGGCACACAAGAAATCACATCATCGACAAAAGATACATTTTTGTGAAAAATTTCTAAGCCCTTAAAACTCAAATGTCCAAGTCTTTTATGTAACAAATCTGAATTTTCATTCTTAAAAACATTTAATTTGTTTGATTTTCAGTAAAAGACACCGGGATAGCATTGCAAACATACAAACTCTTTTGTTTTTCAGCTTTGAAAATCATCAAATTGCCCTTTGTAATTTTCATCATACCATTACTCCATCTACCCTCTAACCCATCATCTTCTAGAGCAGCAAGACATCAAATTATTGCACAAGTAAGGCACATATCTCACATTTTTCAAAATAAAAACATTTTTCGAATTAAATTTCAAGCATATATCATCGATTCCAGCAATAGGACAAATTTTCATATTGGCCATAAAAACGAAACAAGTTTCTAATTCTTTGTAATATATAGCTAAAAATGTTTTTAAAAGGTTACATGTGATAGGTGCAACCATAATCAACTAACCATTCATTTTTGCTAGAAAACATGGAATGCACAAAATTCAAAGCATCATCACATAATTCAGTTACCACAAAAACATCAGCACTGTTTTCACAACAAGAAGCCACATTACAGTCATTTTGTTGGTTTTGATATTGACTTTAATTCATGCTTTTCTTTTTATGATTAAGGCAATCTTTCCTAAAGTGTCTTACTTCTCCACAGTTGTAACATTTTCTACTTTTAGTTCTTCATTCAGACCTACTCTTACTTCTATTCATTTCATTTCCAGAATTCTGATTTATGTCTTGGTTCTGATTTTAATTGTTTTCCCATTCATTGTTTCTTTCAAAAGTCCTACCTCTCATCATATTAACCTCACCGGCATTTGATTTACCTTTTCCAGCAGCTTTTAAATCTAATTCTTTACCTTTTAATCTGTTAATCACCGTATCAAGCGTGATCCTATCCCTACCATACTTAATAGCAGATTTAACACGACATAAGATTCATGTATAGCAATTAAAAGCACAATCGAGGTATAATCATCAATGTGTTCATCACCGGTTTGCTTTATATCTTCAACTAATTTGGTAAAAACATCGATATTATCTTCTATATCTTTGTTTAAATCCAATTTAAAGCTAATTTTTTTTTCAAGAAGATGAATTTTACTTGGCAAAGTTTTCTCAAAGTAAAGTTCTTCCAATTTTTCCCAAAGGCTTCTCGCATGTTTATGTTTACCACATTTCCGCATAACAGGAGCAGACAAGTTCAAGATAATTGATGAGTAGGTACTTTCATTCACTTCATGTATAGCTTCTTCAGAAGTATCTTTTGCAAACTATGAGTGATGGCTTTGAAAGCTTTTTCTTTAAATAAAATACTTTTCATTTTTTGTTGCCAAATCAAAAAGTCACTTTTACTAAAGGGTTCCAAACCATAAGACGATGAAGCCATTTTGAAATATTGCCACAGAAGCAATAGAACAATCAAAAATACCACAAAATATCCAAAGTTTCGAAAAACAAATTTTAAAACACCCAAGAAAAAAAAAAGCAAGTAACATGCAGATCTAAATAACACTAAAACAGGATTTAAGAAAAAACACCAACCAAACAGGAAAAAGATTAACACCAACGAAGCAGGTCTACAACCACTCAAACTTAGTAGCTCTGGAGTAGAAAACAGAGCAACAAACCCAGGCTAAGAAATAATGAATATTTTAGCAGATCTAGTACTTGTAAAGTAAAAGAGAAGCAAGGATAACCGAAGCTCACCAAGAAACTCTCGAAGAGAGTTTCTAAATTTTGGATTGAAGGGACTCTACCGATTCACGGTACGAGGACGTGGGAGGCTTTGATACCACGGTTGTGGTTTTGTACCACACTATTGCACGGAACAGTCCCGTACAGAAGCAGAGTAACCAGAATATTACAGACCCGAAAAACTGATAACAATAGTTATTATATATTCCCTAACAACCAGCACACACACACGGTACAGATGGGGTGGGGGAACATGGAACCTAATCTGGGAGTTAAATACACGAAGACCAAACACAATGTTAGTATAGAAACCACCACTAGACTATTTATATATATAAGCCTAGCTATTAACCTACAAAACCGAAAATGGTTAGCTAAATAGGAGGTAACTAAATAAGAACAAAGCAGTAAGCTAACATAACTGAAGGAGGCAACGAAGGAGAGTGTCTAAACGATGTGTTCCAAAACACGACTCCCCGTAATCGGTCACGAAGACCTCGGCTACACTCTCTTCGACTCAGACACCATTTCACCGGCCATTGTCCACCAACAAGTCCATGGAACCAGCCCACTGGAAACCCAAAGTCAGAGCCACAAAGACTCGACTCAACCTCTGTCTCCGGCAACCGAGAACGGAGAAGACAGCCGGAGAAGACAACTCAACAAAGCCCCAAGCCCGTGACCCAACCCAAGCTCATTACTCTCTGTACCCACTCAACAGTCCAAGCTCACAAAGAACTCCTAATCTATTTCACTCTCACACTCAAAGGCTTACCAAGAATCTGAGAGATGAAGAAAGAAATCTACCCATAGATTTCTGTTGAAGGTACAGGACCAGAGGAAAGAGAAAGGGGGTGTATACGGCTGCTATAGATTCCTTGTACAGCTCTCACTCTCTCTCTCTCTCTCTCTCTCTCATACGCTCCTCTTTGTCTCTCACAAAAAAAAAATGACGGAAGGACGCTGAATATATATGACAGCTGTAGGGCACAACACAAAGGCACAAAAGAGGTTGCTTCCAGTTTTTGCACTCAACAAATGGGCTACACAGGAGATGGACTAAGCATGGGCTTTAGGCTCAAGCTAGGAATAATTCGAGGGCTGCCCACAAATAGACTTTGGGCCTCCAATTCCTAACAGGTATGTTGGACATGGATGCTAATTTTTCAAGGACAGTGGAAGATGTAGCCAGCAATGACTGGAATTTTTAATTATTTTATAAAAAAGGGTCCCACTTCTCCCTTGGCAAATTGAAGATTCTCTCATTCTCTGTACATGTTGCACCATTTTTCTCGTTTTTATTATATCTACAGTCTAGTCCCTTTCAATGCATGGAATGCTTATGATCTTTATCTATTTGTTAAATCTTTCCTTTCTCAGGTTCCAATGGATATGCATGTGAAAATTAGCTTTTCTTTATTTCCTTTATTGGGATGCACTTCTGTATATTCCTTAAAGAGGATATTTTGGGAAGATGAGTTCAAATATTTTATTTCAATATGTTTGCCTCCCTAGATTGATGACAATTATTTTGAGATTAATGTAATACTCTATTTGTTTCATGCAAATAATTCATGTTTCTAAAATTTAAAATTTTAATAATTAAGGAATATAAAATTAATATTAGAGTTAGTCGCAGACTCATAATTACAAAAATATTTAAGCATAATCAATATTCTAATATCTATCAAATGTTATGGGTAAAAGTGATTATTTAAAGTAAAACATCCCAAAATAATATAGTAGACTCTTTTTGTCATAACGAAGAGATGAGTAGTATAGATTGGGATAGAATATGAAAAGCTCGGATATGACTCCTTTAGAGTAGCATCGTTCTATACTGTTACTAGTAAACATGTAACAATCATCTAATTAGTAAACATGTAGCATCCTATTCCAATCAGAAAAACCTATATGTTTTATAATTTGCTTTTAAACTTGTTAGTGGATTATCATAGGTTCTGGAACATTCATTGCCTAATATACTATCTGCATAACCAAGCTTTTATCTAAACAGTCCTACGTCACTCGTGGTTTTGTACCGTTCGACTTTTGAGTGCCTTTTCTATCATGGCTTCCATCCTAAATTTTCATTGTTTGCTTCTCTGGAATCAGCAGTGGTGATCATGTTAATAATGTAATATTAGGCATCGTTTGGTGCAGCGTTTTTAAAATGCAGTTTTATTTTTGTAAACATGTTTTGAAAACTATTTCAAAACGTTATTTTTCATAAACAAAGTAGTTATAAACGTAGGATATTTTTAAAACGCTACAAATTGGAGCGTTTTAAAGCGCTCCATGTTTTTAAAACGTTGCATTGAAACACTTTTAAAGAGAAAACACTGTGTTTTTTATCAGCGTTTTAACCGAAACGCTCCACCAAACAAGCACTTAGTGTTAATAAACAAACCATGCTGTATGTTTTTGCCTGGTATGTGAAGTATGTGCTATTAGCAAAGCTTAATGGCATTAGGGTATGGGATGCTTTATATGCAACACACACACAACTCTTGTTAATGGTTGATGTAATCAGTTCAAATCCAAGTCCTGATCAATTAGGAGATACTTCCTCCGTTCCGGGCAAAGAGTCAATTATTCAATTTTGGGATGATTCACTTAAAGAGTCAACTTTCAAAAATAAAGGCATAAAAGTGTTATTTTATTACTAATGAACTACTAAAAATGTCATTTTTTTAAAAAAAGTTTAACTTTCAAACAGATACTCTTTACCCAGAACGGAGGGAATATATAGCAGAACCTTGTGGATGTACGTAGTTGTCGGATTGGGGTAGTTGTGTAATAGTTGGTGCCGTGGTTGTAAACTGGTAATGAAAATTTGAGACGTTTCTTCCACACATGGATTAGCAAAACGATCATGAAAGCGAGGAATTGAGATCTCAAATATCTCGTGGTGTTTCCTTCTCTGTACGATCAAGTAATATAACATATAGATGGCTTATGATCTATGTTCAAATTTGTTTGATGACATAAGTAATACAAAAAATCTTTAAGGTGTCAAGGTCATAAGAGCATCTCCAATGGTATGGTTTATCATGAGTTCTTAGGAGAATGAGTGGTTTATAAATAAAGGGTGGATTATAGAAAGAAAAAATAAAAGAAAAAATTGTTAAAATGGGCTCAACATTAAATATCTTCATACGGTTTGACCATTTTTGAAAAAATGTTCGTAAAGAGATGAGTTTGTTACTTTTGTAATTTTATAAAAAAAAATTAAAAAAAATAACGGTGCAAATAATTTAACCGTTGAAAATCCCTAAATGAGGCCGAAGGAACAAAGAATAAGGGTAGCATCCCCCCCCCCCTCCACGCAAAAGTACTTTGCATGCATTTACCCCTTACAATTATGAAAATTATTTTTTATAGTCCTTTTAGTTGGTAAACCTCTTTAGATTATTTTTTTTTTGTCAAAATTAGTTTTATTAATAAAAGAACATATGGTTTAATTAATTTTTTTGTCTTTTGACTTGTTCCAAATTTTTTGTTTGATCCTAACATTTCAAAAAAAAAAAAAAGTTTGGTCCTACATGTTGCGTTTTATTGTTAGATTCTCTCTTTCCCCGTTAACATTTAAATTTATGTCAAATATTAACGTTTTATTGTTTGAAGGAAATTTAAATGTTAACAGGAAAAAGAGAGAATCTAACAAAAAAACCCAATATGTAAGTGCAAACTAATTTATTTTAAATATTAGTACCAAACAAAAAATTCGAAACTATCAAAGTCCATGTATATGTGGCAATTATGAACATAGAAAAAAAAAGTAAGGGTAAATAGTACTTTATTTGTTCCAAAATATATGATGTTTTGGGAGAGTTTTTTTTGTTTTAAAATAGATGATACTTTGCTATTTTCAAGAAACTTTTTTCTTTTTTTTTTTCTAATTCTACCCATATTTATTGACTCCGTAACTCGCATTTGGCTTTTTGGACAAGAATATCAAGACATCTCATTAATATTTGGATAGGGGCAGTTTAGCCTTTATATTATGTTTTCTTGGTTTGTGTGAAAAGCCACAAAACATTATATATTTTGGGACAGAGGGATTATAAGTATCTTTCTAAAAATGAAATTTAGAAAAGCTAGATAATGAAACAGGCGAAAAATAAGATATTAACATTTTGCCTCTAGAAACTTTTTAAAGACCTAGTTTTGATATGTTATTTGAACCTGGCTGTTCCTGCTTCTCATTTGATAAAGGAAATCTAAGAAATCCAGAAAATAATTTATATGAAACATGTAAAATTATTCATACATCATTTGAGAATTGAGGTCATAATTTTAGATTTTAGTGTGAAGATGAATTAAGAAAGAATATTACCAAAGAGTCGGTGCAAAAGGTAGAAATTTATCAGCGTTACCATCAAATCAATTTTGTGGTAATTGGTTTTTGATATTTGTACTTCAGTACTTGGCTTCCTTAAGTTAGATTCCAAAGAGAAAAAAAGAGTTCCATGGTCAGTATAGAACAGTTTCGGTCAAACATAAGGAAAAGGTAGAGGATGGACCAGAATGTTAGTTGAGGAGGGACACGGCTTTAATGGGCAGTAGAGTGTAGAGGACAGCCATGCCAAAAAGAGATATAGTTGAGGAGAGCATATATCAATCAACTATCTTTGACCATATCAATCATTTGGCCGAGCACTTCACCGGGAAAAAATTAATAAAAGCTGCTTAAAACCACCATGACCACGAAGAAGTAAAAAATGGGAACTGATTCGGTCAAAGAGCCATGTAAAACAGACAAAGAAAAGAAGAAGAAGATGAGAGCTTCCATTAATTTGAACAATACACGGAAAGTAAAAACCCACTTGGTGTTATATTATTCTAAATAACTTGGAAAAACATTAATTTTAAACCTATGTTATTTGACCAAATCGCAAAGAATAAGAGTCTTATGGTAAATCTCGTGTCACGTCCCCTAAAAAAAATTAAAAACAGTAAACAGTCGTCAAGACATCAACTCTCTCTTTTTTTTCCACCTAAAATCGTTCCATGCTAATATCTTTGGTGAACTTGGTTAGC
The DNA here is from genome assembly GCA_013146195.2 of Codonopsis lanceolata. Classification (NCBI taxonomy): domain Eukaryota; kingdom Viridiplantae; phylum Streptophyta; class Magnoliopsida; order Asterales; family Campanulaceae; genus Codonopsis; species Codonopsis lanceolata. The sequence continues at coordinate 97,082,067 of CM028379.1, forward strand.
AGTGTGACTAATTAATGTAAATAGCTAGATCTGATTGCCCATGGCCACATGAAATAATCTATTTGAATTTTAGTCCATCATATATTATATATACCAAGTTTGGAAAAACTTTTTCATATAAAGAATGTACTTAAAAAGATTTTGTTGACAGTACATCCGAATGAAGTAAGAAGTTAAGGAAAATGAGGTTGAAAGTAATCTTTTATTATCCTCCAAGTTACATGGAATGCAAACATAATACTCTTTCTTTGTTTCGAAGAATATATTTTAATTTTTGAAAGTTGACTCTTTAAATGAAAAATCATAAAATGAAATAGTAGATTTTTTACCCAGAACAGAGGGAGTATGAAATAGAGTGAGTCTGTTTTTTATATTGCTTTTGTTACTTCGATTTTGTAATTTTAATTTTTTTTCTTTTTTGGTTCCACCAACTTTCTCTCTATCTTTTTCTTATTTTATTTCTTTGATCACTACACAATAAAAATCCAAAATTATGATACTAAATCACCATATCAAACGTAGCACTAAAACCTGGAGGATCCACTTCTAAGTTCTAAGTACTTCAATGACGCGCGTGTTGGTTTTAGAATTTTAAATCAGGTAGACAAAAAAAATGAAATCACAGAAACAATTACCGTGCATGCAAAAGTAATTTTTACAAAAAAGTTTGCTGAAAAATTACTAGTCCGTATTAAGTATATAATGAATTAAAATTACGTTTCTGATTAGGGATTGCATTACAATATTACATGCATAAATGGTCGGAAACTAGTACACTGGGTGGTCGTAATGCTGTGCAATCATCTATTTACTGTCTGACCATGCATTTTGGTTTCCCATTTTTAACGATGTAGCGAAAATAACAACAAATAATTCTTTTCACGAGAAATTTTGTAACAAAGCTTATGACGGCTTTAGGGTTTCAAGCACAAGCAAGAAAACGGAAAAAAACTCAAATTTTTATTAAAGCTGCCGAAATAAGGTTTAAATGGGTTATTTATATCCCCTAACAATCCAACCCTAAAAGGAAAAGAATTAATACAAATGACGAAAAAATCCTAAAACTTCCGAGAGCCAAAACAACATCTAAACAGCATTTTTTGGGCTTCAAAACAGCATCTCACCGGGTGGAAATCTTGTAGATATCGTCGAGAGCTTCGATTTGATATGCGGCAGGCCCCGTAATTCATCCGGACGCAAAAGTTACGCAAAAAGCTCTCTACTATTGCTTAACGCTTTGCTTAACTGCGAGATCCAAGTTTCCAACGTAACCGAACTCTTCCCTAACGCTTTGCTCAAATATACCTCGACCACTTGTTCTACATCATGCACCCTAACGTAATCGGAATCTTTTCACATGGATATTCTTTATATTCTCTCTATTTGGCCCGTTCAAGTGCAGAACGTATTAACATATTAATCAAAATAAAACTTTTGAAACACCAAAGTACTGAAAAGTGTTATTTTTGCAATAAAAAATGCACCCTCTATTTCGGGCCAACAGTTTTCTATTTCATTTTGTAATATTTCACATTTTCAAAAATTAAGACTTAAAAGTATCATTTTATTACTTAAAATGTCTGACTTTCAAATGGGAACTCTTCAGCTGGAACGGTGGGAATACAACATATCAAAAGTATCAAATTTTCTATGACAAATATTTGCTCCGCTCCAAAACAAACGGTCACTCTTTTATTTCTGGTTTGTCAAAAAAATAGTCTTATTTCTTAAAAATGAAATTACAATAAATTTTTTAAACATACATGCATGTAAAGTAACTATTGAATTTTGGAAATCAAATTTTATGGTTTTAGTAATTTAGGTAAATTAATTTAATTTTGGTTTTACCTTTTTGGATTTTTGTTCTTATTTAAATTAGTTTTTTTAATTACTTGTTTAGGAATTAAAATGATTTTTTGGAAAGTTTGTATATGTAGAACGATGGAAACTGTGTCTTACATTGTAGAATTCTAGATTGATAAGGATATGAAATATTATTTTAATGGCTTCTAATTGATTTACTAACATCTGATATATCTGGAAAATATTTCTCATGATTGCCAAGTTTGTAGGATTCTTTGGAGTCTTTAAAAGAAGGATGACTCTCAAAAGAATGCGGCGGATTCAATATTTTAGAACTCCAAAGCAATAGAGTCATACATGTAGTCTGGAATTGTGTTGTGACTTTGTGTTCTTTTCATGCATTGTTTTCTTTGATACATCGGATTAATCATTACTCATGCTTACAGTCTTACATTGATGGATGTGTTATGGTGAATAGAGTAGATTTACTTCATATAGAGTTTTCATTTTGTTGAACATTGATTATTCAATATTAAAAATTTAAATAAGGATACAATATCAAACCCTAAACTGATTTAAATAAGGAAACAAAAAAATTGTTTTGCCGCATCGACACGGTCACCTCACTCTATATGATGTGATCGCTTCCCTCCATGGCACGCGACTGCTTCATCTTCATCGAGATCCTGCCGAAGTCACGCAGTCGCTTGATGCAACCACTTCAATTACTAGTAGTACCCCAGAATCCAATGCGATTACCTTGCCCTGGTGATGCGACTGCCTTAGCTAACGCGGTCTCCTTGTCCAATACTGACGCGGCCTCTTCCGTGTGTAAAACCAAAAAGTCATCGGAGGACTTGGCCAATTATCTGGGTAATGGAGTCATACCGTTAATAACAAGTTTAACATGGAAAATTACCAAGTTGTGTCCTACATTGTAGGATCGGATTGGTGTAGCCTTGGAAACTTTTGTGGTTGGTTTAAATCAATTTTCTAACATCTAACTTTATTAAGAAAAGGTTGTGTCTTTAATTGTTTCCAAGATTTGTAGGACAAGAAGGAAGGATGCACACTTAAAGGTTACGCATTGTACACATTTCCAAGTGTGATACACATAGTATTGAAAAGTGTCAAACACATCCGAAGTCTCGATCTAAAATATGATGGAACATTTCCTATGCTGAAGGTCCTTCCCAATATGTTTGACATTTGTATCAGCCTAGCTTTAAGACTTCATGATTCTGTTTTCACTTATGCTAGTTCGTTAAAACTTAAGAGTATCTACTCATACATTGTTGGGTGACTGGTTTTGAATAGGACTTATCTACTTCATTAAGAGTTTTTCATTTGATTTTTATTAACGGATAGTATTATATGTGTATATGTTCTTAAACAGTTTACTAATGAAAGTTTCGCCCTATTGGCAAATCAACAAGTATTTTACTTGTTGGTAAATGATTTATACTGTGAGTTGATTACTTTCTTGTGTTTTCATTCCGATGCAAATTTCACCATTAAGGTTCCCAACACGGGCACATTTGTGACCTCATTGGAAACTACTGGTTTGTTTATTAGATTTACCTAGTTGCAAATCTTTTACATTTGATTTTCATTAGTTCATAGGTTTATTTCTTTGTATTGTTACAACAAATGTTACTGGTGAAAGTTTCGTCATATTGACAAATCAACAAGTATTTTACTTGTTGATAAAGGATTTAGACTCTTTGTATTAGTTTTTTTTTTTTTTTTTTTTTTTTTTTTTGACTTTCCTCCTAATGGGGTATAGAAAGGGATCGAACTTGAGACCTCACATTTTGTAAAGTCTTAACTCTACCGTTGGATCACCCCTTAGTGTCTCTAACATGTTAGTTATTTATTCTGCTGTGTTTTACCAATACTATCAAGAATACGATCATATCCATTGATTACATCAGTAATTTGTCTTTAAGTTTTGATCTAGCCTAACTAGCTTGTTACAAATCTTTCAATAACATTTTTAAGAAATTTGACTTGTCAAAAAAGAGATTGTTTTCTTGGAACGAAAGTAATATTGATTTTCAAATTAAAAATGGGAATAAACCCCAATAGAGACGTGACGGACCTCACCCTAATACTTCCGTCGATGTTCATGGTGAAGTTACCTTTCAGGGACACCAACGTACGTCTCCCATTTAGAATTGGAAAATGATTGTATTAATTTTGATACTAAAGTGGTGATAACGCTAAGTATTATATAATAAGGTTTATGATGGTAGTCTTGCTTTCTGTGATACTCCCACCGTTGCTGCTGGTAGGGTGACAATTTGGTGTTAATGAATAGTTTTGGATTAGGCTATTATCCATTATATAGTCTAACACAAAACTATCCATTAACACCCAATTGGCACCCTAGTTGCAGAGTTTTTATTTGAAAGTCAATTTTTTTAAAAAAATGACATTTTTAGTAGTCAATTAATACTAAAATAACATTTTTATTCTTTAATTTTTTAAACTAGACTCTTTAAGTAAAACATTACAAAATGAAATAGTTGATTATTTGTTCGGAACGAAAGGAGTATAATTTATAGGGGTGATAAACTGGTGGTGTTGCCATTTGAACATTTATATATTTCGTTTCTTTCACTAGCGCGCCGATATTTCCCATAAACTAGGGTCATTTGAGGGTTTTAACCTTTCTTTTTCAGCCGCCAACAAATTTTTATTTTTTTTAAGAAAGCCGCCAACAGATGTTCGTTGCATATGAGAATCCTATATACGTACATCGGTACATGAATATTTTTTTCTGATATTGTTCGAGTATTAGTCAAAATCATATATTCATATTACAATGAACCTTCAATTCTTCCCAATGTATTCACATCACACTCCCAAAACACAAATACTAAACATAACTGCACCCACGTTGAATTATATTATGACTTCTCGCTAGGTTGTTTTAAATGCTCGATTTGATTTATAATGATAAGTCATTAGGTTAGTACCCGTACGATACACAGAATATATCAGATATTCTATTCGTTTCGGGTAAAGAGGTAATTATAATATTTTGTGATTTTTCTCTTGAAAAGTTCACTTTTAAAGGGTAATATTTACCGCAAATAAAATTAAACAATTGGAAGTAAAGATTCCGGTCAATACAGATAAAATTTAAACATTGCACATTTTTGTTTAATCCAAAAGGGCAAAGGGCACTTTAGTAATGTTTTCTAAAAAAGTGTCGTGTTAGATATATTACAGTCTACATATGTTATGTTAAGCACCTATGTTCAATTAATTATGTTTATCATCTCTATAACACTAGTTATTTAGCCCGTGCTATGTACGGGTATAATGTGGGATATATATATTTTTGTAATAATAATATAACTTTTAGACATTATAATTAGATTGTTAATCTCTTCTATTGTTATAATTTTTTTTATATTGTTACTAATATTAAACGATTTTTTTACCTAAATACTTTTAAAATTAATATAAGTTTCTAGCTAACGTAAGATACATATTTTGTATTAATAATAATAGTAATTTTTTTTATCTAAAGACTTTTAAAATTAACATTTAACTTGATAATAATATTAGAAGTCATTTTGTTAAAAACTTTTAAAATCATAATTCATTTTTAAACAATGTGAGATACATATTTTATATTTTTATTGGTAATGAAAGTTTAAGTCTTTTATCTAAAGACTTTAAAACCAACACCACATTCTAACCATGTGGTATACATATTTTCTATTAGTAATAATAGTAGTGGATAAAAGACTTTTTAAACAATATTCATTTCTAAACAATGTGGATACATATTTTCTATTGGTAATAACAAAAAATGTCTTTATCTAATGACTTTTATAACCAATACTCATTTCTAAATAATATGAGATACATTTCTTTGTAACCAATGTGAGATACATCATCTAAAAACTTTTTAAACCAATATCACTTTATAACCAATGTGAAATATTTCTCTTCTATTGCTAATAATTGTAGACTTTTAAAATCAACATCACTCTCTAACCAATGTGTAATACATATCCTCATTTGGTAATAATAGAAGAAGTCTTTTATTTTAAAAATTTTATAACCAACATCTCTTCCTAAATAATGTGGGATACATCTCTTCTATTACATTGACAATAAAAGTAAAAGTCTTTTATCTAAAGACTTTTAAAACTAACATCATTTTTTAGCAAATGTAAGATATCTCTTCTATTAGTAATAATAGTAAAAGTTTTTTTTTATCTAAAATTAAAATCAACATCACTTTCTAACCAATGTGAGATATACATATTCTATCGATAATAATGGTAGAAGTCTTCTATTTAAAGACTTTAAAAACAAACATTACTTCTCTACCAAATGTATGATACATCTATTCTATTGGTAATAATAGTATTTTTAAAACCAACATTAATTTATAGCCAATGTGTGATACATCTTTTCTATTGATAATAATAGTAGAATACTTTGTAACCAATGTGAAATACTTGCATCCATGTGGAAGCTTTAAAAACTTTTGGTTTTCAAGTGACTTTGAAAATCAACATCACTTTCCAACCAATGTATGATGCATTTCTTCTATTGATACTTAATAATAGAATTTTTAAAACAAACATCACTTTCTAACTAATGTGGGATACATCTCTTCTATTGTTGAAAAAATAGTGTTTTTAGTGAAAGAAATTGTGCAACTTGAGGCACAAAATTCTTTACGTGTCATTTGTTTGTCGACGAAGGTAATTGGCAAATTTGTTCTACTCGGTGAGAACATCAAAATGATATATTTATTTTTCCAAATCGAGTTTTGGGTAATAAGATATCAAAACTTAAAGTATAATACTTGTTAAAATAATTAGTTTTTTAGTGAGAGAAATTATGCAACTTGAGGCACGAATTTCTTTACGTGTCATTTGTTTGTTGGCGAATGTAATTGCGCAAATGTATTCTACTCGGTGAGAGCATCGAAATCATATATTTATTTGTCCAAATCGAGTTTTGGATGAATAAGATATCAAGAGTTAAAGTATAATACTTATTAAAAATTAGTGTTTTTAGTGAAAGAAATTATGCAACTTGAGGCACAAATTTCTTTACGTGTCATTTGTTTGTTGACAAAAGTAATTGTGCAAATATGTTCTACTCGTCAAGAACATCGAAATGATATATTTATTTGTCCAAATCAAGTTTTGGATGACTAAAATATCAAAGCTTAAAGTATGATGTTAAAAGTGAGTCATTAGAAGGAATATCTAACTTTGAAGAGTTTTATCCCACATTGGTTAGAAGTAATGTTAGTTGTAATTTTTTTTAAATATAAGTCTTCTACTATTGACAATAGAAGAAGTTATATATATTAATACTAATACTCATTATCATTATGATTATTATTATGTATTATTATTAGTTAATGGTTAGAAAACCAAAAGTATATATATATATATATATATATATATCATTTCTAAAATAATTAAAAATCAACATCATTTTTTAACCAATGTGAGATATACATTTTCTATTGGTAATAATGGTAGAAGTTTTTTAACAAAAAACTTTAAAAATCAACATCACTTTATAACAAATGTATGATACATTTTTTCAATTAGTAATTAATAATAATATTTTTAATACAAACATCAATTTCTAACCAATGTGTGATACATCTCTTCTATTGGTAATAATAGTAGAATATTTTGTAATCATGTGAGATACATCTCTTGTAAAAGTGAAAGTCTTTAGTCTTTTAAAGACTTTAAAATCTAACATTTTCTTTTTAAACAATGTGTTATAATATAAAATAATTTAAACTCAACATCATTTTCTAGCCAATATAACATTTTCTTTTTATCATATATATAAAATTGGTGAGGAGCACTATGGTTGTGCCACCTCACCACCTTTGGATAAATCTTCATTCTAAAGCATCCATGTGGAAGCTTTAAAAACTTTTGGTTTTCTAGTGACTTTGAAAATCAACATCACTTTCCAACCAATGTATGATGCATGATGCATTTCTTCTATTGGTACTTAATAATATAATTTTTAAAACCAACATCAATTTCTAACCAATGTGGGATACATCTCTTCTATTGTTGAAAAATTAGTGTTTTTTGTGAAAGAAATTGTGTAACTTGAGGCACGAATTTCTTTACGTATCGTTTGTTTGTTAACGAAGGTAATTGTGCAAATGTATTCTACTCGGTGAGAGCATCAAAATGATATATTTATTTGTCCAAATTGAGTTTTTGATAATAAGATATCAAGACTTAAAGTATAATACTTGTTAAAAAAATCAGTGTTTTTAGTGAGAGAAATTGTGCAACTTGAGGCACGAATTTCTTTACGTGTCATTTGTTTGTTGGTAAATGTAATTGTGCAAATGTGTTCTACTTGGTGAGAGCATCGAAATGATATATTTATTTGTCCAAATTGAGTTTTAGATGAATAAGATATCAAGAGTTAAAGTATAATACTTATTAAAAAATTAGTGTTTTTAGTAAAAGAAATTGTGCAACTTGAGGCACAAATTTCTTTACGTGTCATTTGTTTGTTGACAAAAGTAATTGTGTAAATGTGTTCTACTCGGCAAGAACATCGAAATGATATATTTATTTGTCCAAATCAAGTTTTGGATGAATAAGATATCAAAGCTTAAAGTATGATGTTAAAAGTGAGTCATTAGAAGTAATATCTAACCTTGAAGAGTTTTATCCCACATTGGTTAGAAGTAATGTTAGTTGTAAAAGTTTTTAAATATAAGTCTTCTACTATTGACAATAGAAGAAGTTATATATACTAATACTAATACATCTTATCATATTGATTGTTATTAGGTATTATTATTAGCTAATGGCTAGAAAACCAAAGGTTTTTAAAACTTCCACATGGATGATTTAGAATGAAGATTTATCTAAAGGTGGTGAGGTGGCACAACCATAGTGCTCCTCACCAACTTTAAATATATATATATATATATATATATATATATATATATATAGATTTCAACTTTATCTTTTATATTTTATATTAACATATTTTATTGTGTTCAAGCAATTTTGAAATTATGATCAAATTAATGCTAGTTATATATCCCTTAATAATTAAAACGTAAATACTACAAAAATATTTTATTCAATAATACAAAAATAGACTTTTTGGATAGAGTGGATGGTGTATTTAAAAAAGATCATTTTTTAGGTGTTGCAGTGTATGAAAATCAAACAAATAATGAAAACGTAAATACTACAAAAATACTTTATTCAATAATAAGTAAAATAACAAACCGTAAAAAAGTAGAATGCTTTATAGAGCAGTGTTGTACCCTATAAAATTAGAATACAACTTTCCTCCATAATAAGGTAATTTGACTGGGGCTTAATAAAAGTCTTGTAACATGTCTTATGCAATTTAAGGAACACATATAAATGATAAAGTAAAATGAGCATCATAATCCTCGAGTTTAACACTTTGAAAAAAAAAACAGCAAGAAATGATAGTTAAAAAGCATAAATCTCGAATTTAACACTTTGAAAGGAAAGATAAAAATGAGCATCACGGTATTTAATAGCAACAATTGTTTAAAAATTGCAAAATCCAAATAAGTTGTCTTCTGAGCCCAATATGATATGGAGGTGAATTTAGAAGTTAGGATTCACTTGTGATCTACTCTAATACTCTTTGGTCTAATATATTAATCATTTTGTTTTGGGTTCGTTTACAAATGAAAAGAGTGGTAAACTATGGGTCCACGATTTACAAACTTTGTGTCACTAAGTTTATTTATGTTTTTGTTTTCGTTCACATAATTAAACCGATGATATACCTGAAAACCAAGAATATAGAAACATAAATCTAACTTATCACTCTTATGTATCGATAGATTTGATTTATCACAAAGGTGAGCAAACATATGACATATGCATATTGGTCATGCAGTTATCCGCACCTCTAAGTCTTTAACTATTGTGATACCATTCATTAGGAAAAGGCAAACATAGAAAGAGGATGATAAACTTTGTGATCAACAAGATTTGATTGAATAAGAAATTAATATAGAGCAAAATATTCGATTCAAGTTATCTTCAATTCCTAAATATGAGCGATTAGTTCATTATCAACGATGAACTAATCGATTGGATGAATAAAAACATGAACGGTCTCTACTAACTATGAATTACAACTAATGAAATTGTATTGTATTGCTAAATTTCAGACATCTGGCTTAGGGCCACAAGGTTTGTATTTATATTGTGGGTTACAGGGTTTAGAATTAGGTTATAACTAAAATTCCAGATTCTGCAGAGTCGGCGGCTTACAGTTGCAAGGTATTGGAGGCATGCGACCGCAAGGTCTTACATTCCTTCGGAACTATCAGACTGTGAACCTTGCGGGAGGCAAGGTATAAGAGGGCATGCGACCACAAGGTCTTCTGAACTTTTTGGTTCTTTGATTCTTCCGATTATGCACTTAGCTCCCTTCTTCAATTCTTCACTTAAAACTTTCAAAAATCCCTTAATTCCATCCAAAACCCTGAAACTTACAATTAAGCTCCAAAAAATATATTAGTAGTCAAATGCCTCGTAAAATCGTTATTTATAAGCGGAATAAGTACCCCAAAGATGCATATAAAACACATCTATCAATTACCTTTAAATATTCCTTATTCTTTTCCTCTTTTTTTTTTCAGTTTCTAATCCTTTTTATATGTATAATTAAAATATTCCAAAGCTTACTATGAGTCTAATTTATAATTATCATTTCAGAAAGTCATTTCAACGTACTTGAAGTGGCTCAATATTGTTACATTGAAGAAATATACAATAATTTTACATAGAATAAGCTTCATCTATATGATGTTCTCAATTGAACTAACAATAAGAAGTAAGGAAACACGACAACAAACACAAGACAATCTATAATGCTGAGATTTCACCTAGCTTCTCTCCAACTCTCAAGAAACTACTAATAATAGATAATGTACTCGATCTAATCTTGGATTCAATTGAGGGTTAGATGAATTGTAGTTTTGGCAAACATTGTTTTTTTCTAAGATACAAATTGAACAAATCTTGAACACATGATAATCAGACCTAGACGGGGAATAGTGACTGGTGTAATTGAAGAGAAAGAGAGAGAGAGATGAGGGGTTCTTGAGAAATTAGAGAGAGAGAGAGAGTGTGTGTGTGTGTGTGTAGGTAAATTTGATTGTAAGGGGGAGGAAATGAAAGGGTTTTGTTTTTAAAAAATGGGGGAGCGAACTGCGACCGCATTATGCAGCTAATCAAAACGGGTTGAAGAAGGTGATGAGATAACAACGGAATTCATTGCGGTAGAAGATAAGGGAATATAGACTGGAGTAGGGGAATAATGGAGGTTGGATTTCAATTGCTATGAAAAAGGAAAAAAAATCGATGCTTTGATACATAAAGAAACACTATTTGAGTGATTTATCAATCGATGAGAGAGGACTATTTTATAGCCCTTGATTTTAGCAAGATTTATCATACAACTAAATTTATAGATTTGAAATTTGAAAATGAAATTAATCACAACAAAGATCTGTTTTATCCAAATGTAATAAAAAAAATTATCAGTAACTTTTTATCTGTAAAACTTTATTCATAACCGATTTTGACAGCAAAAATTACTTTAAAAAATTCCATTAGAATTGAGAAGTTATAATCAATTAATCACTAGAAAGTTGTCACGTAGCAACAACGACTTTTGTTTTAGTAATAGTGAATAGATAAGTCATGTATAATGTATTTAAAATACATGTAGATCTATAGGTTAATTGCAAGCACTTTGTGTTTATATCTACTTTTCAAACACATGCACGTAAACTCTTTTCTTTAATAAAAACTTTATATATAGCAATAGTAGGATAATAATGATAGTAATAATAAAAATAATATTAGTAGTAAGAATAAAAATAATATTGATAATAATAATAATATCAATAATCATAATAATAAATATTAATAATTATAATAATTATAACAACAACAACAACAACAACAACAATAATAATAATAATAATAGTAATAGTAGTAGTAATAATAATAATGTAAAAGACATTATGCGTTTAGTCCTTATGTTTTGATTCAACATTTTTTTCATCTTACTAATTAAACTGTCACACTAACTTGATGCGGATAAGATAACATTGGCTTTTCATGAAAAAATAGATCGTGTCGTCAGGAAAGCATAACTTTTGGCTCGAGATGAACCACAAGGCCTGCCGCGTGTCAAATTGAAGCCCTTGATGAAATCTACAAAAACACAAAGTTCACTAGAGTGAAGCAACAATTTTAATGCTAAAAACATGTTTAAAGTACTTTTCGGAGGCTTTGAAGTTTTGGGTTAATTTTGGGGATTTTCGTAATTTTTCCTCAATTGTGTTCATGAGTTTTGGAACCTTTAAATATGTTTTTAGGGTTGTTTTGAGGTAGATTTTTCAGTTTTTAAATGTAGAAGTCTTTTTTTCCAATTTTCAGTATTTTTTAAATCAACGTGAATTGATGTTTGAATTGTGGTATGCTTGCAAACTTTAACGGAATTTAAAATATCATCGCTGATAATCGTGCACGATCTCAATAGAATTACACTCTAGAGCACGCTACTTCATAACTTAAGATAGCTAAATAGCACTTTGAAACAGTTAAATAAAAAAGCTCCAGTTCATGAGTACATCAATCATAAACCATCATCTATAAGTAATTAACTATAAATTATAAGTTATCAGCACATATCAAATAATACAAATCAAACAAGTCTATAATTATTTAGCGAATCATTTGAATGACATCTCCACAAAAGACTAATGAAAATTAAAAACTTTATACTTTAAACCAAATACTCCCTCCATCTCGAAATTATCGTGTTCCTTTTTTTTTCATCATAAAAATTACTCCCTCCGTTTTATAAATTATCATTCTCTTTGGCATGATGCACCGTTTAAGAAAATATAATTGACTGCATTATAAATATTGGTGAAATGTGTGGTTTCATTTAATGTCTTTAAGCATATAGCCATAATTAAAGTAGGTATAAAAAATAAGGGTAAAATGGTAAAAGTGTTTTCTAAAAGGAAAAGTTTTGAAAGAGAACAATTATTTTAAACGAACGAAAAATGAAAGGATAACGTTAATTTGAAAACGGAGAGAGTATTTAATATTTTGTTTGTAATTTTTCTTTTTAAGATAATATTTTTACCACTATACTTTAACTTTTTCTTCTTATTTTAACTATAGGCCACATGTACATGTATCTTAAATAAACTATCCATCCGTCCCAAAATATATGATGTTTTGTGAGAGTTTTTTTGTTCCAAGCTAAATGACATTTTGAAATTTCCAATGAATTTTTTTTTTCAATTCTACCAATATTTATTAATTTCGTAACTCGTTTTTTGCTCTTTAGACAAAAATATCAAGACACTTCATTAATGTTTGGATATGAATAGGTTAGTCTTTATAATATGTTTCCTTAGTATTTGTAAAAAACCGAAAAACATTATATATTTTGAGACGAAATGAATATAAACTATATCAATATTAATAATTAAGTTAATTATTTTTAAAAAATTTATATATCAAATTCAAATAAAGTACACGGACCGAGGTTTAACCCGGAAGAAAGCCCTGATGCAATGCATGCCATTATTTATTGATGAATCATTGAATTCCAACTTTCCAAGCTACACGGGTCAGTAACTTTTCACCGCTGTGCCACTTTTCTTCGGTGTCTTTTCCATATTATGCAACCCAAATATTCCCTCCGGCCTTAAATAATCGTTCTAATTGATTTGGTGTATGATTTAAGAAAAAATAATTAACTTGATTATTTATATTGGTTTAAAGTATAGTTTCCTTTCAAGCCCATGTGTATATGACTCATAATTAAAGTAAGATGAAAAAGTAAAGATAAAGTGATAAAAATGACATTCTAAAAAGATATGTTTCAATAAATAATTTAAGAACGGAGAGAGTAACACCCATAGACATACTTTTCCTTGGTTCCTTTAATAATTTTTTTTGACCAACTTAAGCGTAGTATAGTCAGGCTGGTTATGACTTTTTCTTTTAGAGTTGGAGGCAAACAATAAAAATGAGGTTCTCAATCCACTTGCAACTCATACGCCTCCTTCAACTGCATCTCAAATTTTATTTTAACATAGAAAAAATTAAGTTATCGTTATTAAGAAAATAATAAAATATTCTTTTTACAAGTCAAAAAAAATTTAAATAACAATATTTGATTATTGGTTTTGTTTGCAACCAGTAACATTAGTTTTTTCTTTGTCCAATGTACATTGATCTGACCCTTACAAAGTTCAACCATCTATATTATAAAATACAAATCGCTTTATACTTTGATAAAATTTCATACTAACATTGTCTTATAGGCACAAACACAAAAACTAATACAGTATTATACAAACCAAATAACATCCATAGACGTACTTTTCCTTGGTTCTTTTAATAATCTTTTGACCAACCTAAGCGTAGTATTGTCAAGCAGGTCAAGACTTTTTCTTTTGGAATTGGAGGCAAACAATAAAAATGAGGTTCTCAATATGTACAGAGAAATATACTTCATCCATTTCGAGCAAATAGTCTTCGTTTGAAAGTTAAAACTTTTTTAAGAAAATAACAATTTTAATAGCTCATTGGTAATAAAATAATATTTTTATACTTTAATTTTTTTAAAATAAACTATTTAAGTAAAACATGTCAAAATTGAATAGTAAACTTTTTGCTCGGAACGGAAAAATAAACATTTAAATATTATATATATAAAGCTAGAATATAACTATTTCATCAAATAGATTTATAGAAAATTTCTATCCAATCTATACAATAATAAAATACTTAGCAAAAATTAAGTTCAATTAAATTTTTGAGTTGCAGACATATATAAAATACTATTTTCATCAACTTTTCTCTCATGAAATTAAGATACTTATTTATATAAATATAAATTGTTCATAGATAAACTCCAATGCAAGCTTCATTTGTCATCAACGTATATTCTAATTTCCAATAAGTATAACGGTTAGGAATATGCATGTGCAATATCTGTTGACTGTTTGCATAATCCAAAATCAATGATTTGTTTGTTCCTATTATACACCATGTTCCAAGAATGATTAAAAGGGTTGCGTACCGTTAAATGTGGCAACTCGCTGAAACATTTATAAGGTTTAGGTTAGGTCGTCTTTGTATATAACCCGTTCATGTCCTTACCAAGTGATAACAAACACTCAATATTGGATTAGGTTGTCAAGTGTCAACTCCAACATATATCATAGCATTAAATATTTGAATATCTGCTCAGTTCTCCACATATCTAATGCTTTAGTTATGTTGAGTTTTCATATAGGAAACCAGTCGATCTCCAAACAGTCCAGACTACAAAGATTCGCAAAAGATATTTAGCAGATTTCTTTATGGATGTCTGTCTTCGCTCCTATCAATTGGACATTTCATATTATGTGTTGGTCTCGTTCTTAAAGACACGTCTCAATTAAGACCAGCTACAATACACTTTTACAACTTAGGTCTGAACATCAAGTCACATCCATCGGTTTGACCACCGGACATATTAAAGACAAGATCTTCATGAAGACTTTTATCCAACAGTTCATAAGATGCATCTGGACGCATTGAAGACGGAACACTACAATTACAAGGAGTCATTTGAATACATAATTTACAATATTCCTTATCCGGCATTAAATATTTAATTTTTAAGAAAAATATAGAAATTAGTACTACTAGCTCTTTTTATGTATTTTTGAGAAAATGGTAAAATTATAATAATCAAAAGTTTATTAATGAATAGTTGTCTCCTTCGTGTTTATATTATTTTTATTTTTGTTTTAATAAAACCCTACAGGGTGTTGTCCTTGTTCCGAATAAAAAAAGAGTAATGGTGAAAAGGAACAGAGGAATTCCAATGTTACGAAACTATTCATATTTCTTTTCGTTTTTCCTT
The DNA here is from genome assembly GCA_013146195.2 of Codonopsis lanceolata. Taxonomy (NCBI): domain Eukaryota; kingdom Viridiplantae; phylum Streptophyta; class Magnoliopsida; order Asterales; family Campanulaceae; genus Codonopsis; species Codonopsis lanceolata. Next base: position 97,097,862 of record CM028379.1, read on the forward strand.
CTCGATAAAGCTTTTTTTTCTTTATAATAGACATAAATAAGTTAAATATAATCTTAGAGCCCTTTTTTATTTTTGTAATGATAAAAATAGGGGGCAATATTAAATTATTTCAAATATTGAAGCTTATTTTGTTTTTAAAAAGTGACACATTTTCTCCTCAAAACATTTTAAAAAGCCTAAAATTATAAATCAATAGTCAATATTTCAATTTTTATAATAGTAGGACTAAGGGTGGCAAAATAAGTGTTATGGATAGTCATGGGTCAGTCTATTATCCATGGATAACCATGAATAATAAGCTAACTCATTATTATCTATAGCACCTATTTTACTACCCCCTAAATAGGACCCTCTAAATTTCAGGGCTCTGATCGGCCGCGCTTCTCGCGCTTGCTTAGGGCTGGCCATGAGTATAATTTTTTATTTATTTTACCTTCTAGGATTTAACTACTGATTTTTACATTGATATTTGTGGATTACCAATTTAACCTTTATACAATTGAAATATAAATGTCATCTTTGTACTACTTCATCTGTCTCAAAATTATTATCATGTTTGACTCGACATATAAATAAAGAAAAATAATTGAATTGATTATTAATATTAAAATGATGTACACTTTTCTTTTAAACTCATGTATATTTGACTCATAATTAGAATATAAAGAAAAGTAAGGATAAAATAGTAAAATTATCATTTAAAAAAGAAAATTACAAATAAGAAAATATTTTGGAATCGATAAAAAAAAACATGATAATAATTTTGGGACACGTATTACTTTAATTGTAAATGTGACCTTAATGACACATGTTTCATATTTTATGGACTTTGATGACGTGACATATACAAGGGGTCGTTTGAAAGTTTGGATAGAAAATAAATAGAGAGACTATTTTCACTACGGGCTTGTTTGGTAGTCGGACACGGATATGCAATATTATTAATCTCAGTACTATTAGGACCCTCGCTATTAATCTTTACTTGCATATCGGGGGTAGTTTTGAAATTACAAATATTAATCACAATTTTTTTTAGTAAGGGCGCTAATAATGTCATCCTCTCCCTTGGTATTAATAGTGAGGGGATAATGACTTTATCCGGATAATTCGTGTTATTAGTCCCGACCACCTATTGCAGACCAAACATCAGGAAACTCGCCTTATCAATTCTATCTGGCCTTAATCATGGCTACCAAACAGCACCTACAATTTTTGTTTATCCCTTACATTACCAATTATTATATAAAATAAGCATATATTTGGACTAAACTATCATTGATTACTTGCCTAAATTAACTACCTTTCTAACTACATAATTTTCTAATTCAAATTATAGCAAACGATATTTGTTTACCATCCGCGTAAACGACATAATTATTTTTTTTCTTTTTAAAAATGTTTAATCAATAAAATTTATAGCTTGAATCATGTTACAAAATAAAAACTAATATTATAAAAATATTTGTTGTCAGCCAAATTGTGAGAAAATATGTGATCTTTGCTTATTGAAATAAAAAAATAAAAAAAATCAATTTATCTTTTAATATTATATCGTATAGTCTTAATATCTTTTACCTATCAATAAAAATTAATTTTCAGTTGATTATAACTAATAATCAATTCAATACCTATCATATTGTTATAATTATTTATTTTTACGGATTCCACAGTGGAAACCGTTAGCAGATTCAGTCAGGCAGCCGAACCAGTGTGAGCTCGCCGAAGACACCTCATAAAACAATTAGAGTAAGGAGCAAACTAGACCCGCGGTTTTCGATTGGCTCGGCCTCAGCAAAGAGAGTTTAATACGCTCGGACCACTCGGCCTCTGCAAACGGTCAATAATCACCAGGCCTGACAAGAAGCTTCCCAAGGCCCAGTGAAACCGCTACACGCAACCACCAACTCTATGACATCGGTCAGTCCACTTATTTCTGATAAAGCCTTCAGCGCATTTAATGACCGCCACAACCTGTTCCCCAACAAGCACGTCACCAGGAAAATCAGGTATAAATAGGGGACATTCCTTATTGTAAAGGACAAGTCATTTTTCAGATATCCAAACCCTTTTATCAAACACTATTATCGGACCATTTATTATTACGACACATTTATTACCCATTCCACCGGATATCTTACTCTCACGCCGGAGGGTTCTAGTCGGGCTACCCCGACTCCTTAACGGCGTTTTGTTATTTGTCTTGTGCAGGTAACCGGACAAGGACGAACGAACAAGACCGTGCCACTTCTGTTTCGTACGTGGACAACAAGACAAGGTCACCACCAAAATTACGTGACCAGTTTGGTTCCATTGCCGGGAAACGACTAGTTTTCTCAGTCACGTCGTGTCCACAAACAAGCAGAGATGGTGAAATCCAAAAAGCAAGCCTCCAAGAACGTCACCCCCGCACATCTAATCACCCTGAAAAAGAGCCTGCGGAACACAACGAGGAAAGAGGCGCGAAGGGCCACGCTCTCTCAACGAGGCAGGACTCTGACCCCTTGGTACCCGAAGCGTCGACTAGAGCTCAGAGAAAACTCGCACTAGCAAAACGAATCTCCGGTGACAAGAACAAAGATCCGAAGGCCGACCCCAGGGACGGTCATTTCACGGAAGTCGAATCTTCAAGAGCCCATGGGGGGGAGCCACCTTCAGCCAAAACAAAGAAGCCTACCGCCCAGGAACCAATAGACCGAGAATATGCATATTGGGAGCACCAGTGAACCCTGTACACCAAGATACAGGAGGCCGAGGTCAGGATGCACGAACTACGACAAGTGGCCCAGGTCCCAGATCCCGAGCCTGTAATCAATGTGCACAGTACACCAGCTCGCTCCAACTCAATTTGACAAAGGATGGGAACAGCAAAACCCAAAAGGGCGAAGTTTACCACTAACGTAAAATCAAGGCTTGGCAAAAGAGTGGCAGCCGAGGGATCTAGGACAAGCATACACTCTCGCCTAAGGTTCCCCCCCCCCCCCGACACGGAAAATCGCCCAGCTCACAGTGAGGAAGGAGAGTCACAACCCTAGGCTCAGGCTTCGACCAATAGAGGTCCCTCCAAATCCCAACATCCCTCCCGCCAGCTCGCAAAGGAACCTCGCTTGGGGTCCCCAATAAAAAACGCAGCCGAAGAAAAGATCGAGGAACCCCAGGAAGACAGGGGGGCCAACGGGATCCCCACGCAGGCAGTAGGCTCGGCACAAGGCGATAAACCCATGACAAATGCCAAGATAAGAGCGTGGATGGAAAAGCTAGAAGCTCGGTAGAGCACTAGAGCGAACGCGGGCATCAAAAAGATTGGGGTGCCTTTCATAAAGCAGATCAGGGAGGTAGTTGTGCCCTCTAAAGTGAAAATCTCATACTTTGAAGACTACAATGGTACCACGACCGCCCTGGATCATGTGTCAGGGTTCGAGTTGAAAATGATCATCGCGACCAAGCTCGACGACATATGGTGCCTAGTGTTCGCAAGAACCCTAAAAAAGCAGGCCCAAAAGTGGTACAATGGGTTAGCCCATGACTATATCACCTGTTGGGATGACTTCAAAGGGGCCTTCCTGAAAAAGTTTGCCTCGGCAGGTGCCCTCCCAAAAAGCGAGACGGACTTGTGCAGCGTCAAACAAGAAAATGGAGAAACGGTGCTCTCGTACATGGCCCGCTTTAAAGAAGTCTTAGATCAGATCCCTAACATCCCTGATACCTCGGTAAGAATGTGCTTCGGAGTAGGTCTGCTACGAGGAAATTGCCGGACCGAGCTCCTCATGAGACCTCGGGACACAATTGGAAAGATGTTCTTAACAGCACAAAGAGTGGCTTTACTGGATGGCGAGCAACCTCCTACCATAACAAACTCACGAACAATCACGTCTCCTTCAGGCATAACTAACGCCGCCGATCAGCCAATCACCGCCGACAAGGGTCACAAAGGAAAAAACCAGGGAAGGGCTCGGCAGGATGAGGTTCACCCCGCAAGGAAGAGAGAGGAAGAGCGAGGTGCAAGTTCACCGGTGAGATTTGGGGCCCAAGGCGAGACAATGAGTTAGAGGACTTTAACCCTCTCAATACATCAAGGGAACATATCATGGATGTCCTCCTAACAGAAAACAAGATACGACCACCCTTCCCCATGAAGTCACCCCTCGATACCCGAAATCCAAGGAAAAGATGCAGTTTCCACAATGAGATCGGCCACGTAACAGAGGAATGCATACAACTCAAGAGAGCTATACAACGAGTTATAAATGAGGGGGATCAGAGGTTCGTAGCAAGAGAGCCAAACCGTCGCGCCCCCGGACCAAGGGCTCCGGGGGGTGATAACAGACAGCCAGACAACGGACCAATGGTCAACACCATCCGAGAGGAGGCTCAGAGTATCACACAATTGAAAAATGTAATCAACTGCTTGAGCAACTCGGCCGACAACATGATGGAGGGGTGGTTGAACATGAAATGGTTTTCAGAGCACCGAGCTAGTCGTTAGCACATACGCTCGGCAAAATCCTTTGACTCTACAAATTGGGATCCACAACAGCCTCGTCAAAAGAGTGCTGATAGACACATGTGCCGGAAGGGATGTGATGTATTGCAAATGCTTTCTAGCATTAGGGCTCGGCGATTCCCACCTCACACCCAGCCGAGTCCAGTTGGAAGGGTTCATGGGCTATAAAGTGACGGCAAAGGGAACCGTGGCCCTCAAAGTCGACCTAGGAGAAGGAGACACCGCCAGAAGCGAGGAGGTCACTTTCCTAGTCCTTGATCTCCCATCTCTATATAATGCCATCCTCGACGCACCGTCTCAGGCGAAATTTCGAATGGTCGCCTCAATGGCACACCAGAGGGTCAAGTACATGACCTCATGTGGGGTAGGAGTCCTCAAGAATAACGCTCGAACTACCCTGGATACCTCATAAACGAGAGGAGAGAGGCGGAGAAAAGATTGAAAAGGCCGGAAGGAGCCGAGGAAAGGGAAGAGGAGCATGTGGTCAAACGAGCCCAAGGACTCGACGGAGAAAGCCTCGCCCCATAGCAATCAAAACGGGCCGGGGGAGCTAGCCCGCATCAGGACGAGGGGACTTCGACTGACGACGCTGAAAAAACTGAGATCGACAACCTCGACATACGAGACTACCCAATATTGCAGTCCATGGAAGACGTAGAAGAGGTCATCATCAATATCAACTACCCTAACCAAAAACTCAAAGTGAGGATGGAAATAGCCGGTGAGGAAAGGAAAGCTATCATTGAGTTCTTAAGAAGTAACACAGACATCTTCGCATGGAAAGCCGAGGATATGGAAGGCATTGCCGAAGAAGTAGCGGTCCACCGGCTAAGCATCGACCCAGCATTCTCACCCATCCAACAAAAGCCGAGGTATTTCTCCCCCGAGAAACAAGAAGCAATCAAAGAGGAGATAGCCAAGCTGCTATGGGCCAAAATCATAAAAGAAATCCACTACCCCACGTGGATTGCAAATGTGGTGATGGTGAAAAAGAACAATGGAAAGTGGACAATGTGTGTCGACTTTACCAATCTCACCAAGGCATGCCCAAAAGATTGGTACCCATTGCCGAGGATAGATTAACTGGTCGACTCTATCTCGGGCTACAAAATCTTAAGCTTCGTAGACGCCTATTCGGGATACCACCAGATCAAAATGTGGAAAGAGGATCAAAGGAACACGGCCTTTCGAGCAACAGGAGCTCTGTACTGCTACAACATGATGCCATTCGGCTTAAAGAATGCAGGCGCCACTTATCAACGAATGGTGAACAAGGTTTTCGGGGACCAATTGGGAAGGAACGTCGAGGCGTAAATAGATGATATGGTGATTAAAACCAGGGAAGCCATCCACATCGACGACCTCAGGGAAACTTTTGCAAACCTTAGAAAAAACAGAATGAAGCTCAATCCCGCCAAATGTGCCTTCGACGTAACAGCGGGAAAATTTCTGAGGTATATGGTGAACGAGCGTGAGATAGAGGCGAACCCCGAAAAAATCAAAGACTTGGCCGAGATGAAAGTCCCCAAATGCATTAAACAAGTACAACAATTAAACGGGAGAATCGTGGCCCTGGGAAGATTCATCTCGAAATCAGCAGAAAAAAGCCTCCCTTTTTTCAAAATCTTAAAAGGGGCAAAAAGATTCATATGGGACAAAGAATGCGACCTCGCCTTCACCGAACTCAAAGAGTACCTCGGCAGTTTACCTTTGCCCAGCTGCCCCATATCAGGAGAAAGACTTTACGTCTATCTCTCGGTTACGGACACAACCATAGCATCGGTCATATTGTGAGAAGAAGGGGGACACCAGAGACTCATTTACTACGTGTCCCATGCACTCACCGGGGTCAAGACGAGGTACATGCAGATAGAAAAAGTGATACTCACGTTAATGATAACGGCGAGGAAGTTGAAGCCATACTTAGGGCACATGAGATTGGGGTGTACACCGACTTGCCCCTGCGAAGGATCCTGCATAGACTGATGTCATTTGGAAGGATGATGAGATTGAGAAGCCGACAGTCTGCGATCATCTACCTTCCGAGAAAATCTATTAGAGCTCAAGTCCTGGCGGACTTCATTGCCGAAACCTCTTTCATCTCGGCAGAAGGAAGAAGCGACACACCAGACCTGGAACCCTATACCAGCGAGCAAGTGCCCAGGCAAGAATTGTCTCGTAAAAATGACCGCGGCTTCGGCCACGGACATTGTTCGTAGGCAGGTCATCCAAGCAGTGCGGAGGCATCTACTCGTCACACCAAAAGGAACGGAGTTCAGTAAAGCTCTTAAACTGAACTTCCCAGCGTCGAATAACGCGTTGCGAGTGCTGAAACAACTTATAAGCGAGGGCAGGCCATTAAAATGGGGCGACTCAAATCATAATCTTGACAACTCCCACTCGGCTAAATCGTGAAGTAGATTTCGAGGAATACGGAGTCGACCACAACACGGACAAATCTGAAAGAGCTGCCTGGCATCCTCACGATTCAATATTGGGAACTGGAGCAAATAGGAAGGGCCGAAAACATAAAGGCTGATCACCTCTCCAAAATGGCCACCAGCGAGCTCGGCGAGCTCCCTCCAGAAACATCGATCGAAATCCTCAATACTCTGGCCATTGATAAAGAAAAAATAATGGTGCTAGAGCAGGCCACGGAATGTTGGATCGACAACATCAAGAAATACATTGACCAAGGGGTGCTACCCAGCGATAAAGAGCAAGGATGGGCAATGGCAAGAAGATCGGCCAGATACACCGTGATCGGGGACGTGCTATATAAACGATCTTTCACAAAGCCCCTTCTAAGGTGTGTTCGCCCATAATTCACACAAGGACTGCTGGCCGAAGTACACGGGGGGGTATGTGGAAGCCACCCAAGGGCCCGAACATTGGCCGATAGGATCATTTTCCATGGATACTACTGGCCCACACTGAGGAAAGACGCCGAGGTATATGCCCGAAAATGCGATAAATGTCAAAAATTCGCAAACATCCCAAGATTGCCTTCGGCGCCTCAAACCTCTGTAATAGCAGCATGGCCATTCGAAATGTGGGGACTTGATCTGATTGGGCCATTCCCTCTGGCCAAGGGCAAAAACAAATTTATGATAGTTGCAGTGGACTACTTCACAAAGTGGATCGAGGCCCGGCCCCTTGCGAGCATCACCGAGCAAAAAGCCACGACTTTGTTCGAGACAACATCTGGTGCAGATATGGAATGCCGAGGGCTATCGTGTCGGATCATGGCACCCAATTCTCCATCAGATTTACGACAAGCTGCGAGGAAAGAGGGATCCACCATTGGAAGTCCTCGGTAGCACACCCTCAAGGAAACGACCAAGCAGAGGTAATAAACAAGCAAATTCTTTATGCCTTAAAAAGAAGGCTAGATGAGAAGAAAGACGCTTGGCTCGAGGAGTTTCCCGTCATTTTATGGGCCATAAGAACATCCCGTCGAGGTTCAACTGAAAAAACACATTTCTCCCTGACATATGGGACAGAGGCCATGGCCCCAGAAGAAATGGCCCTACCCACAGCAAGAGTCATCCACTTCAATGAGGAAGCAAACACCGACTCAAGGACGCTGGACCTCGATTACCTTGAGGAAAGAAGGCTCGAGCCTAGGCTAAAAGCCATCAACTACAAAAAGCTCGCCAAGGTTCATCATGACAAACGATTGAATCCCCGCATGTTCTCGGTTGGTGACCTAGTGCTAAGGAAAATCGAGGTGACTGGAAACAAGTCATGAGGAAACATGCTATTTCCCAACTGGGAAGGACCATTTCGGGTTACAAACACCATCCGGGCTGGAACCAACTGGCTCGCAAAACCAGACGGAACCCCACTAAAAAATCCATGGCATTCAGACCACTTGAAAATGTATTACCAGTGATTTGTTATTTCTGTTATATAGAAAAATCTCGATAAAAAACATCTCTTTAAACACTGCACCTAAAACCACTCAGTTTTTTTTTCCCTCCTCGTCTAGCCGAGGAGAGGCTAGGCTCTAATGCCTTCAAATCCTCCTCGCCTAGCCGAGGAGAGGCCAGGCTCTAATGCCTTCAAAAGTAATTACAGGAAATACAATGAAAGCAAAAAACATAAGAAATACCTACGAGTGAATCCACATCACATAAAAGTAATTACAGAAAATATCGTATCATTGTAAACATTGTTTCATTGTTCAAAACCTATTCTACCCTCGCCTCCCCTTCGCGAGCTTCCTCTTCTTGAGCTACCACCTGCTCAGATTCCAACTGATGCTTGGACAACTCCTCTCAACTGGTCTTCTGACCCTCAAGCTCCACCATAAGCTGATCCCCAACGTACTCGGCCTAAAGAGGAGAAACAGCCCTTGGCGCCACAAAGTGACGATAACTCTCCTTAACCCAAACCTTCTCTTGATCCATCAGGGCAAAAAGATTCCCCGCCTCGGTAGGGGTTGGCAGCCATTCGGGAGCCTGGGCCAAAACATCCGTGGCCTTAATCTCACCGAGCTCGTTTTCATCAAAGGGAACCAGGGAGGAGACCCTTCGGCATTCCGGACCGTATGAAGTAAGACCAGCCATCTTCACCACCTCCGGCAGTGGCACACCAACCGCAACCGCCGCCCGGAAAGTCTGAATCCGGTTGGTCTCCATATAATTTAGGGCATCCTCCTCATATTCCTGCGAGCCCCGGTATTTCTCCAAAACTTCATCCCTATCAGGCTTCGCGGCCAGCTCAGCTCGCAAACGATCGTTATCACTAGTAAGGCCCTCTAACATGGCCTCAAGATCAGCCATCATCCCCTTCAGATGATCCCGCTCCTCGGCGCTGCCCTTCAGTACCTTTTCCCTCGCCAGCCAAGCCATCTTCTCCTTACCCAGTTTGGAGAGCTCGTCCTTCTTAAGCGTCAATTCGCCTTCCAAGGAAGTTATCTTCTCGACCGAAGATGAAATCTCCCCCTTCGCGTTCGCTAACGCTCGCTCTAGGCCCGACACGGACTCAGTAGCTTGGCCTAACTTGGCATTATATGTTGTGAGATAGATGTCGAGCTGCAAGAACAAAAAATAAAGCAATAAGCAAAACAAACCAAATCAGAAGGGTAAAGCAACAAACAATCCACCACCTCGCTGATCGCCAGTGCGCTAAGATCGTTCAATTGGAATTCCTTGACAAGGAGCAGCGTCTCCACGGATTCGGCAGGGACACTCTGGTCTATCAGTCTTCGCCCATAGCCAACGAAGGAGGGAGGGAAGGAGTTAACCGACTTGCAGATATGACCAATAATGTAGTCATTATCATTCGCTTCCTCAGCCGTCGGAGGAGGGTCGGGGATTGAGGCCATTGGAAGCTCGGCCAAAATCGAGGTGTGCGGGAGCTGACCTTGAGACGGGCCCAACCTTTGCCTTTTGGACTTTGGGGGATCAGAAACGGGCTGTATGCCCTTCGCCTTAGGGGCCGAAGTAGTTAGAGCCGAGGCCACCTTGAAAGGATCCTCCAAAACGCCTACCATCGGCAACGACCCGGGATTTTCGCAAGCCGTCTCTTGCAAATGAGAAGCCTTCAGCTCGGCCACCTTCCGCTCCGCTTCGGCCTTCTTCTGGGCCATAATGGCATCGCGAGTCAAACCCATATCTGCAAATCAGAAAACTCACATCAGAAACCAAGAGACAAATACAACGAGATGACTAAAAAGTAAACAAGGCAGAAATAAACAGTATTAACCTGGCGTCGAGCACCCAGACCCGTCTATACCCTTACACTCCTAACACTCCGAGCCAAATACCCATCTTTGGTGCAGGGCCCAGCCATCTCGGCTCACATATTCAAAACCGGAATAGGCCCTCTCTATCCCCTCAACACTGGCAACAGAGACCCTGAACTTGGACAGTAGGCATTCGTCTCCAACTATGGCCTTCCAATTGTAAGAACGAACATGCTCCCCTTCCGCATTGAACAAGGGGGCCTCAATAGCGCTCTTCACAGCCTTGTCGGCAACGCTTTAATTCTTAGTCTTCAAAAGACAATGGGGTTTTCCCTCGGGAGCCTCAAAATTCCACCCCCGGCTCGACTCCACCAAAAGGACTTTCTCCGATCATCGATGATCCTTATTGCCGAAACTAGCTAACAAGGGAAACCCTTACGCATGCCTTAGAACAGTCAGCCGATTCATCGAAATGCTGACCTTGTAGTAATAACAGAAAAGTGAGAGTGTTGGTTCGAACCCCTTCGATCGGGTGCACACTATGAAGCTGACTAGCGCTCGGGTAAGGTTAGGAGTAAGATCCAAAGGGACGGAGCTCGTCTGGGTCATAAATTTGTAGATAAATGGGTCGAAAGGTAGACGCAGCCCCGACGACTCGAAAAGACTCGAATAAAAGCCCACATTGCTGCGAAGACCATGCAGCTCGGAAACACCTAAGCCGAAATTGGGGACCAAACCCCGGAAAAAGTTAGAACCATACACCCAGGACCATTCCACTACGTCATGCGAGCTTATCTTGTTCTCAAAAGGCCTCAGGAAGCGAGGTACCCTCTCGCCATCATTACCAGCTCGCCCGGACACAGAAGCCTCAAGATCACTCGCCATTCTCCCAAGTTGCCGACGTTGCAGATTCCTTTCAATTTGACGGAAATGCAGAACTCTCTCCCTGGTGAAAAATTGAGCAATCAGACTTAACGCAATACGATCTCTGCTCACGAACACCCTCATAGGGGTACTAGAAGGATAATCCGGAGCAGAAAAAACTTCATCACCAAACTTCCAGTGTATGCTAACCTTCACTTCAAAGCTCGCAAAGAGAAACCTCGCTTGCCGAGGAGTAACCGCTACCCACCTACCCTGACACTGCCTGTACATAGGACCCCCACGCAGAGGCTTACCAAAAACTGACTCAAGAAACGGGCCCTCGTCATCAGAATCTACGGAGGAGATCGAACATGACGAAGAAGTACCCGAGCTCAGAGGACCCAGAGCCTTCTCTACATAAACAGTGGTGTCTATCACTCTCTCCTCGACTAAACAAGCATTTACCTCAATACCTCTTCAGGCCGGGCCGCGAGGGATAGGCTCGGCGTCATCGTCACTCAGTATATCCCCCCTAGACTCGGCTAAAACAGGTTCCTCGGCATCATGATTTTTCGAGATATGGAAAGGAATCTCGGCTCGAGGGCTATCCACGCTACGAGGTGATACCTCGGCACGAGAAACACCCTCGACCAAGGCCGAAGCCCCGACTACATTACTAGGGAAGGGAAGAAGAGGACTCCTAACCGACAGGGGTATACGAATAACCCTATTCCAATAGTTTATCAGCTCCATGGAGGAACTACTGGAAGAAGAAGAAGAAAAAATGAGAAAAGGAAATCTACGTGACATATTTCAAAAAGAAAGGAAGAGGTACCATACCAAAAACAAAGCAGGGAAGGACCCCGAAGATATCAACAAACAATAGTAACACGCCTGAAAACCCAGAAAGATGCCGGAAAATTAAACAAACAGGAGAGAAAGACCCCCAGGACAAAGAAAACAAAGTACCAGAAAGAAAAACAAATGATAAAGAAAGCCACCAGAAAAAAACAACAGAAAAAGGAGAACAAACCTATGAGTGCAGACAACATGAATCACGGGAAGATGGCCGGAAATATCACCGAAAATCGCCAAAGGAGGCAAAGGAACAGTGAGAAAATGAAAATGAAAAAGGTGAAAAGTAAAAAGTGAAAAAAAAAAAAGGTTTTATATCCCCCCTACAACAACGTCGCATCCATTCGGGGCGCCCTTATCTGTCAGGTCAACCCGCGTGTCTTTCTTAAGAACATCCGAAACGACACCGTACTCCCTAGATATTTTTGGATTTGGGAAAGAGAGCGGCAATAAAGACATTTTGAAATTCGAAAAGCCGTCCAAACAAAATTCGAAAAGCCGCCCAAACGAAATTCGAAAAGCCGCCAAAAACTCGCATTTAATGCCACGTCAGTCTGAAAAGACAACCGTCATGATTAGACGGATACCCAAAATGCCCCATTGCCTTCTTCGACCCTCGGCCTAAACCCCGAGACCAACCTCGGTATCGATTTTTCTTCACCAAGAGTTCAAGGGAGATGCTTCTTGGCCTTATAACAGCAAACGACCAAAAGTAGGGGGCCACTAAAAGGATGAAACTATGGAAATCATCCTCAGAATAATTACGAGTCCCACAGTAGAAACCATTAGCAGATTCAGCCAGGCAGCCGAGCCAGTGCGAGCTCACCGAAGACACCTCATAAAACAATTAGAGTAAGGAGCAAACTAGACCTGGGGTTTTCGATGGGCTCGGCCTCGGCAAAGAGAGTTCACTACGCTCGGACCACTCGGCCTCGACAAACGGTCAATAATCACCAGGCCTAACAAGAAGCTTCCCAAGGCCCGGTGAAACCGCTGTACGCAACCACCAACTCTCTGACAGTGGTCTGTCCACTTATTTCTGATAAAGCCTTCAGCGCATTTAATGCCCGCCACAACCTGTTCCCCAAAAAGAAGCTGCCACGTCACTAGGAAAATCAGGTATAAATAGGGGACATTCCTTATTGTAAAGGACAAGTCATTTTTCAGATATCCAAACCCTCTTATCAAACACTCTTATCGGACCATTTATTATTACGGCACATTTATTACCCATTCCACCGGATATCTTACTCTCACGTCGGAGGGTTCTAGTCGGGCTACCCCGACTCCTTAACGGTGTTTTGTTATTTGACTTGTGCAGGTAACCGGACAAGGACGAACGAAAAAGACCGTGCCACTTCTGTTTCGTACGTGGACAACAAGACAAGATCACCACCAAAATTGTGTGATCACCTATCTTGCCTTAATCATGGCTACCAAACGGCACCTACAATTTTTGTTTATCCCTTACATTACCAATTATTATATCAAATAAGCATATATTTGAACTAAACTATCATTGATTACTTGCCTAAATTAACTACCTTTCTAACTACATAATTTTTTAATTCAAATTATATCAAATGATATTTGTTTACCATCCACGTAAACGACATAATTATTTTTTTTCTTTTTAAAAATGTTTAATCAATAAAATTTATAGCTTGAATCATGTTACAAAATAAAAACTAATATTATAAAAATATTTGTTTTCAGCCAAATTGTGAGAAAATATGTGATCTTTGCTTATTGAAATAAAAAAATAAAAAAATCAATTTATCTTTTAATATTATATCGTATAGTCTTCATATCTTTTACCTACCAATAAAATTTAATTTTCAGTTGATTATAACTAATAATCAGTTCAATACCTATCATATTGTTATTATTATTTATTTTTATAAAAAAAATATTGTTTAAGTTAAATTAATCTTTTTATAGTAATCAAGTATCACATATTATCTAAATTTTGGTAGATAAATAATTCTCTTATAATGAAACATGAAACGATTCATATGCACGCTAAACAAATATATCTATTAAAAAAATATAGGGAAAAAAAACTATCTTGCTTGTTGATATGTTAAGAATTAAAAAGTAATGTGGAAATAAGACATATATTGCTTGACTTCAAATGATAAGTAATTATTTAAGGGGTACTTTTGTTCAAATATGCATTAGTTCAAAGTAGTAGTTAATAATGTAGTGGATAAGTAAAAAATGTAGTGGATAAATAAAAAATGTAGTGGAAATAGCATCTTCTAAATAAATATTATGATTATAATTTTTAAAGTAAGCAATTATTTTTCTCTTATTGTTCTCTTTTTTTGGTTGTGTTTTCAATTTTTTTAAATAATATATAAACAAAAAAGTAAAATTAACAATAATAACTCTTTGCGAGGAACATTCTCGATTTCATTGTTTGTTGGGTTAGTAAATTTAGGGGTTTATGTACATGTATACAAGTTTATGATATATTTTCTAAGAATATTAGTATACGTCTCCGTGTCATAGACACGGTATCCGTATGTGATCAGTTCAATGAATGATCGGGATAAACAAAACTCATAACTGACGGAGTAATTTAAACAAAACCTACAACTGAAGGTTTTATATGTAATTGTAAATGGCTAATTCAAATATAACTCATAACTGAGGGGTTCATTTATAACTTACACACTTACGAATCAATTTGGATCGTCAGTTGTGTTTAGCATAATTCGATCAGGGTCATCAATTAGACCATAAGTTCTTTTATAATATAGAAAATGATTTTTCTTAGGCTCCATTTATTTTACGAAAAATAATTCTCGGGGAACATTTTCATCATTTTGCGATATCTGATAATTTTTGAAAAATATAATTCACGGAAAAGATTTTACTAAGTCAACTAAAAATAAAACCTTCTTTTCATTTCATGAATCATTTTCCTAAATTAATCCTTGTTCGACAACCCTCCGCCCCATCCCCTTCCCCAGTTAGCCCAAATTAGGGCCCGTTTGATTTACCTTATTGATAAGTGCTGATGACTGATGACTTATGACTGATGGGCTGATGAATGATGTTGTTTGATTTAGTTTTTTCAAAGTGCTGATTAGTTGTTATAAGTAAGTGTGACTGTTTGATTAATAAGTTGAAAAAGTGTTGAATAAAACTATAAAGACTAAAATAACCTCATCATATAATCTTTTCCTTGTTAAAATAAACTGTGATAACTATCAAATTTATTTCCAAATATTTTTAAATTAGAGTTACAAATAATGTTAATTTTTTTTATAAATATATTTATATTTGGAAGAGAATTCCTAGAGTTACAAATAAGTTGCAGTATAGGAGTGGGCATTGGGTCGAGTTTTTGGTTTTTCGGGTTATCGGGTCGGGTACCCAAAAAAAACATGTAGGATATTTTACTACCCGAACCCGCTCCGAAAAATCGAGTAACCGTACTTCGGGTACCCGAATTCATCGGGTAACCGCAAAATCGGGTTCGGGTAACCCGATATGTTTAAAACCACTTTTTTTAATTTAAAAAAAAAACCATTTTTTTGTGCTTGGTAGGTTTGCAATTGCTTGGTATTGGTAATGGTAATGTGATTTAAAAGTAGACTAAAGTTATAAGTGGTTGATTAGTTGGTTTAATATAATAAAAAGATTACAAATAATAATAATTAGTCATCTGGAAATCGGGTTTTTCAGGTACCAATGCAAAACCCGATAACCGACCCGCTTTTTTTTTTCAGATCGGGTTCAAGTAACCCGCTAAGCGAAAATACCCGACCCGATCGGGTTTTACCCGATCAGATTGGTTCGGGACCCGAAAATCGAACCCATTTGCCCACCCCTATTACAGGATGCCTAGCCCACTTGCTACTTTTGCTAGCCTTCATTTACCTCATGATCGATCACTTAGTTAAGTTACTTTTATCTTTTTAATAAAAAAACATGAATTATCCAAATCGTCCCTATACTTTACCATTTTTTACAACTTCGTCCTTGTAAAAAAAATCAAACCTTATTGATCCTTATTCCAAAAGTTTTAATGTAATTGATCATTCCATCCAATTTCATTAGTTTTTTTTTTTGTTAGGTCAATACACGTGCGTTTCACGTGACATTGGTTAAGGGTAAAATAGTCATATTATCCAAAAAAAAAAGCAGAAGGACTAATTTTGGACTTTTCAAAATTTGCAAAGTTTGGGGGTTGACAATTGCCAAGTAAACTAATTAATTCGAGGTTTAAGACATGAGCCGCAACAATAATGGGCCAAAATATAAATAGCCCTCCAAATAATCCACTCAATCCCAAAGTGCACCATAACCTTTTCTTTTTTTTTCTCATATTGCCCTTCAACGCTACATTTTGTCCCAATTTACACATTGATATGATGGTTTTGAAATTAGATATGAGTTTTAAACACTCGATTTTGATATAGCCAGGGTGCAAACTGAGACAAAAGGTAACGTTGGATGACAAAATGAGAAAAAAACTTAGGTTGGGGTGTACTTTGGGATTGGTTGGATACTTTGGGGGACTATTTATATTTTGGCCTTAAGTTGAGGTTTAAGGCATGAGCTGCAACAATGATAACAACCTCCGCGCGCACAAACAAACAATGATGGCAACCCTCTTTTCTTTTTTTCTTCCCTACCATCCTCTCTCTCCCCTCTCTTTTTCTCTCTCTCTCTCTCTCTCTCTCTCTCTCTCTCTCTCTCTCAATCCTCACCTACCTCTTCATTTTTTTTGCTTAAGTCGTAAGAAGAAGGTCGATGAATGAGGCGGCGACAATAAGTGCTCCCCATGGCAGCCCCTATTTTCTTTTTTCTTTTCTTCGATTTCCCCCTTTCTCTCTCTCTCTCTCCCGTACGCCTCACCCCTCTCTTCTTCTTAGAAGGTAACTCTCAAAGGATACATGGCTTGAGTACTCAAAATGGGAAAGAGGTCGAGCAAGCGATGGAACTTCAAAGACTTTCTTCCCGGCACTGTAATAATGGGCACTGACGGATTTATGTGACTGCAGTGTAGAAAAATATTATGATGATGGAGCACACTATTATTTTTAGGGCAGAAAATTATATCACTCTCTTATTAGAAAATCTCAATAACACACATATTTATAGTACCTAAATCAATCATTTCTCTAATCAGATTTGTGTTAGGTTTAAAATTAATACATAAATAAATCTTTTATCTAATTGGACTTGGTCCTCTAATTAGACTTGGTTTAGGACCTAACATTGCCTCCCTTAAACCAAGTCTTCAAACTTGATCATGCCCAACATAGTCTTCAACTTCCAAAATAGTAAGACATAAGCCTCAAATCGTTGCATGGTGATATCCTTTGGTATCAGAGCTTGAGGCTCGATCATGGTTATTAAGAAGTTCAATAAAAGATTGAGCTTTGTTGGTTGTGTGGAGAAAATTGTTATTCAAGTTTGTAATTTTGGCTATTTGGTGATGACCCCTTGAACAAGGACTCAACAGAGTATTGATGTGGGTTCGTTTGGTAACGAGTCGAAGAAAGCTTATAGAAAAATTATTGGTGTGTGATTATTTACGAGAATGAACTATATCTAAAGGTGAGTCAATTTGTTGCTTGATTTATAATGATGAATTTTCCTAAGTTAGTTCTTTATAATTATGATTCTTGGAGTATTGACATTAGTAATTATCTCAAAGAATGTTACTTATCGTCGTATGATGTATTTGAGCAATTTGATAATTCGGAGTAAAAGACACTTTCGATAGCAAAAGAGATTCGTGTTTGGCCGATTTTACAAAACTCGATACATGGAGAAATTTGGGGTTTGTTGCATTTGGGAAGTGCAGAATCTTTACAAGTGGTTTGGGAAAAACTAGAATATACTTTTAAAAATTATGAGGAATAGAAGAAATTTGAGCGTGATTTCAAATACTTTGTAGGTCCAATTATTTCTAATGAATATTGGACAACAAATTATTTCGAAGATAAATTTACGCTTGAGAAACAAAGAAGACATTTAAAGAAAATAGAGGAGATGAAAGAAATTTTGAAGAAGATTGATGAGGAAAAAGAAATTGAAAAGAGAAAACACGATATGGTAGATGGAAGACGAAAAGAAAATGAATTGAAAGTGAATAATGATGAAAAGGAAAGTTTTGAATTTGGTGGTGATACGAAGGAGGAAGAGTTTGTAATTGAAACCACATGTGGTGGCACAAAAGAGGAAGAATCAATTGGAATTTCAATTGTTTTTGGTGATACGAGAGATGTTAAAGAATTACTTTCTCTTTCTCGAATACTTGATTCATCTAAGATCTCAGTTAATGATGAAAAAAGCAAGTGCACTTCGATACATGCTTGAAGTTCGTGTGTTAGCCGGATCCAAGACTCTAATGTGAAGTGGGGAATCTCAAATATTGGAGAAAAGGGGTCCACAATCTTGTGTGAAAGTAGTTTCAGATCGACATGCAATGAACCTCCTCTGTACTGTGTTGTGTTTTCCAATATTAGTGAGAGTAGCAGCCTTTCAAGAATATTTTGCATTACCGGAGCTTTGAAGAGCCAATGCCCTATGTTGTCTCAGACTACTCATGTAATTCGAAATCTGATGTCAGCTCTTATGGAGGTTGATAATCTTTTGCCCAAGGAAAAGGTTCCTAATTCAAGTGCTACCAAAGATGAGTTGTTGAAGTATTGTTTTGGTTATTCAATCAATGAATTTCAAGATTTTATTGGCAACGAAGATTGATATTTTCTTCAAGTGGATAATGAAGATCGTATAAGGTTCTCTAGATTATGTATTGGTGGATATGTTGAATTGGATAAAAACTACATCGGTGAGTTTGAAGATGAATGAGTTAACATGAAAGCTTATAAATTGTTCAACCCAGTAACAAATAAAGGTAATTGTTAGTAGAGATGTGACTTTCGATGAGATTGCTGTTTGGGATTGGTCTTCTAAAAAAAGGAAAATTCAAGTTTTAATTCTCCAAATGTTTCTGCTCAAGATGAAGATGTTAATGTTCAAGGTGAAGTTCCAACTCCTAGAGTTGCACAGGAAGAAAGTTTTGGGTGTCCACAGAGACAACGTAACTTACCAGCTAGGTTGTAAGATTATGTTGTGGGTAATGATAATGAGATATCCGATGAAGATATGGTAAATTTCGCTTCATTTGCAGATTGTGATCCTGTTAATTTTGATGAGACATCTTATGAAGATCATTGGATTCAAGCAATGGATGATGAGATTCATGCGATTGAGAAGAATAACACATGGGAGCTTACTACTTTGCCAAGTAGTAAGAAGGTAATTGGTGTGAAGTGGGTTTACAAGACTAAGTACAAACCAAGTGGTGAAGTTGATCGTTACAAGGCAAGGATAGTTGCAAAAGGTTACAAGCAAAAGCTCTGCTACCAAATGTAGAAAAATATTATGATGATGAAGCACACTATTATTTTTAGGGCAGAAAATTATATCACTCTCTTATTAGAAAATCTCAATAACACACATATTTATAGTATTTAAATCAATCCTTTCCCTAATCAGATTTGGGCTGGGTTAAAAACTAATACATAAATAAATTATTTATCTAATTGGACTTGGTCCTCTAATTAGACTTGGTTTAGGACCCAACATGCAGAAATACTTCACTGAATAGAGAAATAGTTCTTGAGAGAAGGAAGGATGACTAATGAGCCAAATGAGGACCTGTTCTTCTTTGGTCAAATCTCCGTACTTTTGTAGCTATGTCTCGGGCAACCTGCTCTTTTGTTTTTGCTTCGGTCGGAGGAAGAAGAAGCTCGAATTTATTAAATTCAGATCAGTGTGAATTGAAATTATTAAGCCTAGATTTGAAGATTGTTGGTCTTTATTAAACCCAGATCTGAAACAAAATCAGATTTGAAGATTGTTCTTTATTAAACACAAATATGAAACAAACTCAGATTTGAAGATTGATCAATGTCCATCTTAATCTGGGTTGTCTTTGTTCAAGAAAATTTATATGCCTGGCGTGTAAAGGAGGGGATTTGAATGACAAAGAATTTATTTAATAAATAATTACTTTATTTTTTTTGCCAGCAATGGCAATGGTGGACCAGAAGTGGTAGCCATGAAGAGTAGGGGAAGGGGTTGGGAATGGAGAAGAAAGGGTTTAAAAATTACTCCCTCCATTTTTAAATTATTGTCTTCTTTGACATGCCACATCGTTTAAGAAAAAATAATTGACTGTATTATAAATATTGGTAAAATGTGTGGTTTCTTTTATTACATTTGAGTATGTGGCTATAATTAAAGTAGGTGGAAAAAGTAAAGGTAAGTAGTAAAAGTATTTTCCTAAAAAGAAAAGTTTTGAAATAGGACAATTATTTTAGAACGGACGAAAAAAGAAAAAATGATGATAATTTGAAAACGGATGGTGTACAATTTAGCTAATTACATCAAAAGAAATGAATGAATAGACAAATTTACCCCTGGCCAATATCATGTGAGACGCCTGTGCGTTGACCTAACGGAAAAAATTAACGAAATTAGACAGAACGACCAATTACATCAAAAGCTTTAGTAAATAAACGATTTTTAGGAATTTGGGACAAATCTGAAAAAAAAAAAAAAAAAAAAAAAAAGTGAAAAATATAGGGACGAAAGGGGTTATTTAACTTATTTTCCCTAATAAAAATCATAATCTTACATACATTTAATTACACACACAATTATACACCCATCAAATAATTTTTTTAGATCTATAAATTTAGTTTATTTTGCAATTTTAATAAATACTCAGTATGTCTTAAACTAATTGTCCACTATATTATTTTGGAACATTCAGAACAATAATCCACTTTACTTTTAAAACATCTTTTTAATATCAATTATCAGTTTTGTTATTTTAATTTGTGAGATTGAAAAAAGATGAATCCTCGTGATTTGATATTACTTGTGATAAAATGAGGGGTTAATAAATGAAAATTACTTTAAATCGATTTTTTTGAAAAAAAAAATCGGTGTATATTCAATAGGGGTATTAATATTATGATGAAGAGATTTTTTTTATGTAGTCATGAATTATTTAACGTAACATTTTCCGAGTGTTTGTCAAACACTCAAAAATATTTTCCAGCGTATTTTTTTAAGATTATCAAATACCTGAAAATAAAATCTTTACATTTTTCGGAAGGTATTTTCCTGAACCATTTTCAAGAAATCATTTTTCGTAAACAAACTGAGCCTTTATTCCACATTTTTGTTTAGTTTTTATTTTAGAAACGGGTGTGATTTGAAAAGGTAAAAATAAATTAGAAAAAAAAAGTATTCCATTCATTCCAAAATTATCGTCTGGGTTAATTTGGCACACGATTTAAGAAAATACATTTAACTAGATTATTAATATTAGTTGGATGTGTAGTTTACTTTAAAGTATATGCATATGTGACACATAATCAAACTAGGATGAAAAATTAAGGATAAATAATAAAAATATTATCTTGAAAAGATAAGTTTCAAACAATATAATTATTTTAGGATGAACGAAAAAAATAGAATAATAATTTAGGGGGGAGTAATAGTTTATTTTCCATCTAAACTTTCAAACTGCCTTCTACAAATTCCACGTCGTCCGTTAAATATCATATGCCCTTATCAATTTCCGTCAAATTTACAATACAATTTAACCGTACGAAGTTTTCATTTGCTATCTCATTCTCATCGGTATGCCCCATGGGGTCAAAAAAGTAAGAGTAGGTAATTATTTTTGCACTCACTTTATCTCTAAATTATTGTCTTTTTATTTTTTTGTACCTTTCAAAAAAAAAAAGGATAATACTTTTATTAGTTTATTCTTATTATTTTATTTTATTTTAATTATGAGTTATATATATATATATATGAGTTTTAAAATATATTATATATCAAATTAATATTAATAATTAAATTAAATTTATTTTTTTAACAATGCACCAAGTCTATCAAAAGGATAATTTAAAAATAGAGGAAGTAATTTGTAAAATACTTCATTTTTGTCGGTTTGTACGGATTTTTGCTGAATCCATTTCCCAGAATTGGTTAAACACGCATTCCACGCCCGACTTTTAAAACTAATTACTCCTAAGTATTAGCCACAAAAAACCAAGCATAATAAATAGCCAGACAAGACTGACAAGTGACAAGTAAACTCAATCACTACGAGAACTAGCGTTGCATATTGGTTCCTTCATTTCGATTCGCAGCATCGGTCTTTGACTATAGATCGGCTATAAAAAATCAGTAATGGTTTCTTAATAATTTTTTTGTTAAATTTAGATTATAAGAATATTAAATTTTTATAATGATAATCCTTTTAATAGATATCGTTAGTAAAATATTGTTAAATTATTTATGTATATTTTGTAAGAATTAAAATAATTTTTTTTAAAATCTAACTTATGTCAAATTTTAGAAATGAATCCCTAGAGTTAAAAAAAAAATGACCCTAAGCTTTCTTCCCCAATTTTTTTAATAAACCCACGTAATTTTTGAAAATCCATCAGATTTGAAAATCATTAGAATTCATCAATGGATTTACCGGGCAGCCACCAAGAAGATTGCCAAATAAATGTGCTGAGGGTAAATTCATTAATGAATTCTATCTGGTGGGTTTTAAAAATCACGAGGGTTCATCAAAAAAATTGGGGAAAAAGGCTTAGTGTTATTTTTTAAATTCTAGGGATTTAATTGTAAATTTTGATATAAATCAGGTTAAAAATTATTTTAGTTCTTATAAAATTCACATTAACGATATTTCACTAACGATATTTATCAAAAGGACTATCGTTATAAAATTTTAATACTCATAAAACCTAAATTTAACAAAAATTTATTAAAGAACTATTATTGTAACCGATCAACCGTCAAGGAATCAATGCAGCGATTTGTTCTTTCCAAAATATAAGTCAACAGTCTAGTTTCTATTTTTTTTCCTTTGATATGTTATCTCGATTTATTTGCACCTGAGTAGTCAGCAACTCTAATTAATTGAAGTCACTCTCACAGGAGCATCATGATTAAACACACGGTACCCTACTAACTATGTCCTAAAATAAATATAGTTTTAATAATTTGAATACATATTAAAGAAGTTTCTAAATAAACTGATAAGGTATTATTTAAGTTCAATTATTATTATTATTTTTTTGATAGAGAGAGAAAGGAAAAGGAAAAAAGTAAACTTTTACAAAGCTTGCACATGCCCATCAGCCTTAAGGTCCGGATGAGGTCGCGGGTGGTAAAGGTTTTATCTGGTAGGAAAGGGGAGTATAATGTATTGTCTCATTAATCCCCAACCTGTTTAAAATTACAATAAAGTACAAAATTCTAAAATACCCTGCAGTGCGACATAGTTAAAAATTTATACCCAGTGTATGTTATTATGGACTTGAAATGACAACAGTTTTGATGTCTCGAAGGCGGCCACGTGGGAACAAATTGATGAGATCATAACCGTTGAGTTATTGTAATAATTTTGGACGACTAAATTGGATGCGCATGACTCTTAATTGTTGTCCTAAGAATACATATAACTATTAATTGAGAATTCTTCCATTTTTTATGTTATTAAAACCACTCTAAAAGATAAATTGTTTTTATTTTATTTTTTAAAAATAGAATAAATAATAATATGTATAATTAATAATTTGAAATTCTTCCGATTTTTTACGTTGTTAATAATAATAATATGTATAAAATATAAAATACACTTTTCATTAAACACATAGTCACTTTTTTATACCAACATAAAAAAGAGATATTAATTGTTTAGTGTCTATATTCCACATTAAATCTATAATATAAAACAGGTTACGCGATTAAAAAAAAGTTAAAAAATTAATACCCTTAGTGTATGTGTTAAAAAAAGTTTATATTTTAACGAAATATTATTAATTGTTTAAGGGCAAAGCTGGTTGTCCTCCTCAAATTTGTAATTTTATTTCTATTAATAAAATCTAACAAGGCATCGCTATGTTTTCTTAAATAAAATTACAAATAAAAGTTTTAATTTTTTTCTCCACTGTTGAATGATCATAATGTTTTAATTGATTATCGAGAGGTCTTTATTTTCAATTTGTTATTTTAGACTTTTTTGAGACATGATTAAAACATATATTGATTTATTTAAATATTGACACCCTCCGACATCCTCCCCTACTCGCGCCGTGCCATAGGCACGGGCACAAAGACTAGTTTTTAATAAGAGAACTAGTACTCTTGTTCGTGTTGATGACACGACGTTAATTTGAAAATTTATCAATAAATAAAGCAGATATTATAGAAATGAACTACTATAAATATTATTATTTTAAAAAAAATTGATTTTTAAACGGAGCCTCTTTGCCTGTAACAAAGAGATTAATTAATAATTTGTATAAGAAATTGCGGGCCGAACAAAATGGGCCGGATAAAAATTAAATTGCTTAAGTTAAGTACGATAACAGTTAAAAAGAAAAAAAAATATTTCAAATTACAAAACTTACGTTTTTTTTTAATTTTTTAAATTTGTATACGAAATTACGGGTCGAAAAAAAAATAAATTGATTAAGTTAATTACGATAACAATTAAAAAGAAAAAAATGCAAATACAAATTTTCGCAACCATAAAAATGTAAAACTGTAAAACCGTAAAATATTAATTATAAAATCGTAATATCTCAGTAAAAGAGTAACTAATTTTCGCAAATGTAAAATAATAACTGTAAATCGTCTTGTAAACCGTAATATCTCAATAATTTTCGCAGTAATAAAATATGGATGGAAAAAAACGTAATAAAAACGGTTGAGATTGTGAGATTAAACGTGACATAGAGGCATTCTTTATATTTCATATATATCAATATTACATTGAAATGAATATCCGCACATAATTTTTAAACGAAAAACTACAATGAAAATTATTTAAAAAAATTGAGAGACATTATTTGGAAATTGGTGTTACAAAATAGTTTTTTATTCAATAGTCGTATAATCTTGGTAAAACAATAAATTAATTAATTTGTATACGAAATTGTGGGTCGGAAAAAACGGGCCGGACAAAAATTAAATTGATTAAGTTAATTATAATAACAGTTAAAAAGAAAAATAAAAATAAATATTGCAATTAATTTGTAAACGAAATTACGGGTCGAAAAAAATTAAATTGATTAAGTTAATTACAATAACATACAACTGTAAAACTGTAAAACCGTAATGGGGAAGAGAAGGAGTCGGGAGGAATTGCAAGAAAGAGGGAAAGAATACTCGCTGGGAAAATCGTCATTCGCACATGCGAGAGCTGAGGGAAATAAGGACCGTTGGATCACCGTAAAACAATAAATCCTGACCGCTTTTTATCCCAAGTCAATTATAAGCGTACCACACTGATCTCTATTGTATTATAGATATAATATATTTGTAATATATATATATATATATATATATATATATATATATATATATATATATATGTTCAACGTATCAATGGAAAAGTTATACTATTATTCTTAAATTTTATTAGTTTCTACATGGTATTAGAGTTTCACTCTTAAAACCTAAAACCACCACCATATTCCGTAACCCTAAAACTTCCTCCCGTTATAGCCGTTGCTAGCCCAGATCTGACCACCAACCTCACGTTCAGATAAAGCGACTCTCCACAGCCAAGATAGTTTCCCCCCCTTGAGCAACTAAAGGATACCTTAGCCAACCAAGCTCTGATGAGCTCGCCTTGGCCCTTCCTCAGCCACACTCAACCAAACCTCTGTTACCCTAAACCTCCTTGAACCACAACCACCACCACATTCCGTAACCCTAAAACTTCCTCCCATCATAGTCACCGCCAACCAGGATCTGACCACTAACCCCACATTCAGATCAAGTCGGTTCCCCCCCCCCCCTTGAGCAACAAAAGGACACCTCGGCAAACCAAGCTCTTACGAGCTCGCCGAGGTCCTTCCTCAGCCGCCTCTCCTTTCACACATATTACCACCAACCTTCTCCCTCTATAAACCTGCCCACCAAAATCGCTGCCAACGCCTCCCCTCCTTTACCTTGGCAACCTTCTAACCCTAAACCACCAACCTTCTGCCTCCATATACCTTGCTCCCACCAAAGCCATTGCCAACCCAGATCTGATCACCAAACCCATGTTCAGATCCAGAAACTCTCTACAGCCAAGCCGCTTCCCCCCCTTGAGCAACCAAAGGACACCTCGGTCAACCAAGCTCTGACCAGTTTCCCGGTGTCTTTCATCAGCCACTGTCTGCCAACCTTCCGCTACCCTAATCCTCCTCCCACCACATCAACCCAAGGACTCCTCAGCAAACCCACCTATGATCAGCTCGTCGACACCCTCCCTAACCTAGCTTGTTCCTTGAACAAATCCAGATTCCTTGGCAAACCTAGCTCGCCCCCATTGGGAGGCAAGCTCGCCAACGACCTCCCAACCCATCTTGCTCCTTGAGCAAATCCAGATTCTTTGGCAAACCCAACTCGCCTCCTTGGGAGACAAGCTCGCCAATGCCCTCCTTCCACAGCTTGCCGAGGCCCCTCTCTCACCATACGCCCTCCCACAACCCCTCGCTCCTCGAGCAACTCCCGCATCATCGGCAACCCTGGCCCAACAAACCCAGCTCTAACCAGCTCGTCGACGTCCTCCCTCAATTCGCTCGCTCCTGGAGCCACTCATGGTTTCTTCGGTAAACCCATGTTTAACCAGCTCACCAAGGCCCTCCCTCAACCAACTCGCTACTTGAGCAACTATGAACTCCTAGGCAATCTGACTCTCACCAGTTCACCAACGTCCTCCCTCCACTACTTGCTTCTCATGCATCCCAAGGATTCCTCGGTAAATCCATCTCTAACCAGCTCGTCGAGGTCCTCCTTCAAGAGCTTGCTCCTCTCGAGCACCTCACGGACTCCTCAACAAACCCAACTGTAACCATCTCACTGAAGTCGTCACTCAACTACTCTCTCTTTGAGCACCACAAGGACTATGACTCATCAACCAAACCTAGCTCTCACCAACTCGTCGAAGACTCCTCCTTCAATTGCTCGTTCCTCGAGCACCATAAGGACTAGGACTCCTCGGCCAAACCCAGCTCTTGCCAGCTCGTCAAAGACTCCTACCTCAACTGCTCGCTCCTCGAGCCTCAAAAGAACTAGGACTCCTCGACCACACCCAGCTCTCACCATCTCGCCGAAAACTCCTCCCTCAACTGTTCACTCTTTGAGCACCACAAGGACTAGGACTCCTCGGCCAAACCCAGCTCTCACCAGTTCGCCAAAGACTCCTCCCTCAATTGATAGATCCTCGAGCACCACAAGGACTAGGACTCCTCGACCAAACCCAGCTCTTGCCAGCTCGCCGAAGACTCCTACCTCAACTGCTCGCTTCTCGTGCACCACAAGAACTAGGGTTCCTCGGCCATACCTAGCTCTCACCAGCTCACCGAAGACTCCTCCCTCAACTGTTCGCTCCTCAAGCACCACAAAGACTCATTGGCACACCAGGCTTTCCCCAGCTCGCTGAAGACCCCTTGTTCACCAGCTCGCTCTTCAAGCAAACCTTATCCTTGGTAAACCAGGCTCTCACCAGCTCGCCAAAGACCCTCGTTCACCAGCTCGTTCATCAAGCAAACCATGTCTCCTTGCCACACCAGGCTCTCCCCAGCTCGCTGAAGACCCCTTGTTCATCAGCTCGCTCCTCGAGCAACCTTGTCCTTGGCAAACCAGGCTCTTACCACCTCACCAAAGACCTCTCGTTCACCAGCTCGCCAATCACTCCCTGACATTGTCAACTCGTACGCTCTCAGCATCTTCTTCTCAAGATTGGTCTCTCCTAACGGTGATCCATCTTGCGTGAGCATATAAGAGAATATAATATATTTGTACTATATTATATTTATAGTTAGTTTATACATTCCTAATGTACTTGTATTTAGGTTTTCTAATATCTTTGTATTTAGATTTCCTAATCCTTTTTGTATTTAGACTCTTAATATTAAATTTGTGTAGCAAGTATTGTACTCTTATATATATGTTCAACATATCAATGGAAAGACTATCTCATTATTCCCTTTTGTATTTATACTCTCTAAGTTAAACTTGTATAGCAAGTATTGTACTCCTATGTATATGTTCAACATATCAATGGAAATGCTATGTCATTATTCCTAAATTTTATTAGTTTCTACATTTTTCCCTTTTTTTTTTACCAAATCTCTTTTACAGTATTAAATTTTAGAGTAATAAATAAAAATAATTTTGGCAAAACGTGAGCAAATATTTTATTGAAATTCTATCAAGACACATACTTTATAACAAAAACATTTTGCTAAAACAACAAGTATTTTGGAACGGAACTGGTAATATTAGAAATAATTTTAACTAGTTTTTCTTAAGGGAGAGGCTATTTCCACTACATTTTTTTCTTATTCACTACATAATTAGTTATTACATTAATTAATGACATGCTTGGGTAAATCTACCCTTAATTACTTGTTTATATTAAATTGACTAATAAAATTACTTTTTTTAATTACTTTCTAACATTATTATTTTTAATTCAAAACATCAATGAATAACATAGCTAGGTTATTTTTATATTCACTTTTTATTAAATTTTAATTTTAATCAATTAAGCTTATTGATGAGTTCATAATTTTACATATTTTTCCCCATGTTTTATTCCCAATTTATATGATTTTCGTATTTATTTTGCCCAAAGAATTGCATTTATTATGATTTTATTGTGTTTAAGGTACTTGGACATGAATTCAAGCTTTAAAGGATCAATTTATAGCAAATTGGGAAGATTCAAATCAATTCTTGAAGTTTGAAGACATCTAATCAAGGTTCGTTAGCTTTCCGTTAAGCATTTGTAAAGCAAATTGTTGAATTGATAGAAGAAAAGAGCTAACGGATGCTAACGATTGTTAAAGGAAGAGCTAGCAGAGCTAACGAAGGCTGGTTGGACTTTGGAAGCCTTTCTAAAGACGCCAGGGGCACCGGAGCAAGATCTGATTTCCCAGGGGAGGCCGGCGCTAATTCCTTATTTTCCTTAATCCTTGCGTCGTCGGCCCAGCAGGCTGCCACGTCCCCCCCTCCACTATGCCTGACCCGCGCGTCCCTCCAACTGGACCCAAGTCAGATCCACCCCATGCTGCCCTAATAACCCGCGTCCTGGCCCTTTCCCCTCTTACATCCTTCAGCCCATTTAACATGTTTCCCTCCTGGTTGACCCGCACCTGCTCCAGATGGTTTGCCCAATGGCTGCCGCGACCCATCCTCTTATTTCTTCCCTATTTTGCCCCCAATACTTCTCTGTTCTTCTAGAATTGCCCCTTCTTAGTTTAGGCATTACTCTTTTCACTTTGTGGAGAATTTGGGGGCTGATCAGTTTTTTGGGGAGGGAAGAAGAATACACACGGCTGGAACAAAAAGAAGAAAGGAAGAAGCATTCTTTTTTTCTTCTTAGTTTGTTCATCATCTTTAAAAACTAGATTTTGTCAAGGAATGCAAAAGGACTTTCACACAAATCTCCATTGAAGTATTGTATCTCTTACTCTTTATTTTCAATATCAGTATGAAATATTTTCTTGGATTATTTGTATGTGATTTCTTCTACATTATGAGCTAAATATTTATTGTTAGGATTGTGATGAATCTTTAAATTTGAAGCATGCTCTAATATTTTTCTTTCTCTCTCAATATCACTTAAATTTATTTTAGGGTTATTATTTTGTTGTGTTTAATGCTTCTAATTATTTGATCAATAGTTAGATGATTTTAGAAATGTTTTGGATCCGCGAGAGCTACCATTACTTTTCGGACTTAGAAATTTAGTTGTTGGTATTTTGTAGCATAGAGATATAGCACAAAATCCAATAGTCATTTTAGAGAACTTGTTCTTATTGCAACTTACACATTTATCTATAAGATGCGAGAGCCCGTAGCGACTAAATTTGTGTTCTCGGCTACCCTAGATGAATTATAGAAAATTGAGAGAGTAGATAAATTGAGCATGTGGATAATTGGAGAGAAATTACAATCCTAACATTTTCATCCTTAAGAAAACTCTTCATTACTCGCGCGTAGCTGGTAATTTTTATTTCCTGCTTATTTTTATTGCTTTAGTTTCAATTGTATAGCTAAGAATTGATTGTTTTGATAAAGTCATTAAATCTATAATTTTAGTAATTAGGAAAATATACATCATAATTGTCTCTGTGGGATCGATACTTGTGCTTACACACTTTATTACTTGAGGACGACCGGGTATTCTTGCCCGTTGCAATTTTCGCCCGTCACTTATGACAAAAGTTATCTTGCATAAACAAAAAATTAATATCTAAAGAACATATTTTTGCTTACCAAACTTTGAGAAAATGTGTAGTCTTTGGTTATTGAAATAAAAATTTAAAGTAATATTTAAAGAATATAAGGCTCCGTTTGTTTAACGGAAAATGATTTCCGGAAAACGTTTTCCTCATTTTCCGGTTTTAAATAACCTTTGGGAAATGTAGTAAACGTAAAGATTTTCCGAGTCAACGGAAAATCAAGCCTTCTTTTCTAGAAAATGACTTACAAATTTATTTTCCATAAGTAATTTTCTGAATGTTTGAGCTCTGTAAGGGTAAAATAGGCATGACCTATTTTATTTTTGTTTCTCCTTTCTTGGTAAAATTCATATTTGACAAGTGTGACATTTTTGGAAACTAAATCTTTAATTAGATTTTTGGTTTTCTTGATCCTAAAGTCTAGGAATCATTTTTGGTAACAAAATCTTTGATTAGATTTTGATATATCTCATCTTTGGTAACAAACTCTTAGCATAAATCCTTGTCAAACCATGATTGTTGACCACTTTCATATTTGGTAACAAAATCCCATTAGTTTGGTAAGTTGTTGATTTTTTCCTTAAGTTCTAATCCTTTTCCTTGTAGTAGACGGACTGTTTTTTGGGTGTGTGTAGGAGACGCATAACTATATATTTAGGAGCAAGGATTCGTGGTTCTTGTAGAGCTCCAGGAAGAGAACAAAAACCGTATAGGCTGTGAGCAGATCCGAGGACGTCCTGAAGCAATTTTGAAGTGCCGAAGTGCAGCAGTCCGAATGTTGCAGTCATTGCAGCTACATTGGCAGTAACATTGAAAATTCTGAAACTGTTTTGTGCTTCCTGTTTTGTTTAAAGGAGGCTGATTTTGTTTCTTCCCACGTTTTGTTTAACTTGTTTATATGGGGTTTTTGTTCTCCAAGATTCATTATCTTGTGAGAATATTTTTTGTGTGATTTCACATAGTTTTTGTAAAACAATTCATCGTTTTTAGTGAAATCTTTTTGGCCATGAGGCTAGATCTACAAGTATAGACTTGTAGATTGTTTGGTAAACTTTTGTGATTAATTTCATGCTTTAGTATTAAGTCTTCCGCTGTTTTTATTATTTTTCTGTCTATTGTGACTTCCATTGTAGCTTTTTCACAAGCTACATTGGAAACTACATTAGGCAGTTTGGAGAATCCTAGCTACTCTCGTTCTTTCAAGCTCACATCCGTGCCCTTCCACAATTACACATATTTACATATACGCACGATATTTTATTCAACAAATAAATTGTTTAGAAATATAAATGAAGTTTGTGTACATTATTTATAAATTATAATTTTAATAAATATCCACTACGTCCTAAATTTAGTGTCCACTATATTATTTAAGGACATCCCAAACATTATCAATTTAATTTTTTTAAAACATTTTTCATATCAATTACCATTTTTTTTATTTGTATTTGTGAGATTGAAAAAAGATAGACGTTATTAATTTGACACCATTAATGATAAATTGAGAATTATTAAAAGAAAATTACTTAAAGTTCAATACTATTCTATATTAAATATGTGTATTAATATTAGAATATATTTTTTATTTTTATTCATATATTGTTTTCCGTAATATTTTCTGTATATTTGTCAAACACCGAAAAAAATTTCCGACATATTTTCAAAAGATTTACCAAACACCTAAAAATAAAATCTTTTCATCTTTCAGAAATCATTTTCCGGAAATCATTTTCTAGAAATCATTTTCTATGAAACAAATTGAGCCTAATAGTAAGGAAAACTTTCCAATAGTAAAATCTTAGTGCGAAACAGTATCATGAAATTTTAAAACATTTGTCTACCAATACAAATGATTTAACATTTTAATTATTGAGTTTAGTGAAACCAATATTTAATATAATGCCTACCATATTGCTATTGAATAGATTTTTTAGTATAATAATTTTTGAATGAAATTAAACTATTTTATTTTGGTGATAAAATATTCAATATTCTAAAATTTTAGTAGACAAATTTCTTAATAATATTATTTTTATGTTAATGAAGTATGAGACAAGAGTTATAAACGAAATTGATTAAACATATGTATTACAGAAATATAAAAAAAGAATAATTGCATTGTTTGTTGAGAATAAAAAATATTTTGGAAAAAATAAAAATAGAAAAAGAATAACTATTTTGTTTGTTGAGAATTAAAAATTAATTTTCAAAATAAACAATATGGAAAGTATTTTACTTCAAATGGTAAATATAAAAAGGACAATTACGTCTAAACATATAATTATTTAATGTCATAATTAATGATGGAATGGATAAATAAAAAATATAGTTAAAGTAATCTTTCCCATTTCTTAATTTGTGTATCAAACCAAATAAGACTTTTTAGGAAACCGAGGGAGTAGAAAGATTCATTTCATTTTTTTTCCTTATTTTTCTTGGATTAAACATTAAAAGTTTTGAGACTAGCCCTACTACTGACGGAGAAAAGCTTACGTACCTGCTTTTGTGTACTATAACAATAAGTCAATCATGGGGCAATTCGTATTACGGGTGTAAATCAGAATCATCGGATTACAGAATCAAATCGAACCAAATTAAATTAGTCGGTTTGATTCGATTTTGGTCGAATACGATTTGGTTTTGGTTTAAAAATTTGAAACCTACGCGGTTCGGTTTGATTCACGGTTTTTGGTATTAAACCAAACCAAACCAAACCAAATCGAACTAAATCAACCTATATATTTATTTATTATATAATATATATTATATTACATTTATTAACTATTTTGAACTTTGATTTATTCATATATATATATATATATATATATATATATATATATATATATAGACGCATACTAAACCAAACAAAATTTTTATTGTTGCAAAACTATTTTTTTTTATATTGTTTGTGTTTATTTTAGAATTTGTATTGTTTTATTTATGATAATTTGTTGTTAGTATGTTATTTCCTAATTTTGATGTTAATTCCAAAATTAAAATCTTATTTTTATTGTTATTTTTAATATTGGTTAATTTCATTAAAAATAATTTATATAAACCACAAAACCAAACCAAACCAAACTAAACCGAGTGGTTTGGTTCGATTCGATTTGAGATTTTTGGAACCATTAAGAGACGGTTCGGTTTGTGGTTTTGGCATAAACCAAACCAAACCGAACCACTTACACCCCTAATTCGTATAACATATTTCTCCAATCAGATTTTGGGCTCAATAAATATTGTGAGTAAAACAAAATGATATATGTATTTAGTAGAGTGGTTCAGTGGTAGAGATAGAGCTTCACAATATATGATCTAGGCCTGGTAATTGTAATCAATTACCCATTAACCCACCCAACCCAACCCACCAATTACCCAACCCATTACTATTTTTGGGTTGAAGTGGGTAACCCGTTTCGACCCAATAATATTAACAGATTGGGTCGGGTTGTGTTAAAGTGGGTTAGGCCCGTTACCCATTTTGACACATGACTTTTTATGCTATAAATTTATATTTTTTGGGATTGAAATGGGTCGACCCGCTTTAACCCATTATCCGTTTTAACCTGACTTAACATATTTCAATCCATTTAACATTTGGGTTTTAATGGGTTTCGATCTGTTTCAACCCATTACCCATTCTAACCGAATCCAAACCCAACCCAACACATAAAATTGCCGGACCTAATATGATCCATCCACGCCACTCTGACGAGAAATAAAAAATAAAAAAATACATGCATTTAGTACACAAGTCAAAATACATAAATTTTAGGGTAAACTTTAAAAAGCACCTCTGGATTATGCTCTCAGAATCGACTCACTACGCTAATTTATTTTATCCATCAAGTTGACCACTTGCATTATGAAACCCGTAGAATTAAACCCAACTGTTAACTAGCTGTTAGTCAAACTAACAGAATAGACCATGTGTTTGGCACGTACCTTCTAAAAACTACTTTTTGGACTACAATGTCCCTAGGCCAAGGACTTTTTTATTCCTTTACGACAATATTAAATGACAACTATAATTTTGAAACACTATCAGTCATCTCACCTTCCTCACACCATCACTATGCTACAGAAAAACATCTCATACAACCTTAATGAAACGTAAATTTGTGATTAATGGAAAAAATGTATTTACTTTGTCCCAAATTATGTTTTTTAGTTCTTCATAAAACTTAAAGAAATAACTCTAGCGCACTTTCGGGGCACACACACTAGGACATTGTAGTTGTCAAAAATTAATTTATTAAAATCACATAAAATAGACACTAACTTTGGGGTCAATTTTTTTTAAAAAACATGGACACTCATTTGGGAGGAGGGAGTATAATGTATTAAAATGTTATTTCAAAAATCATACGAGTAAGAAAAAAAATAAAAATTATAAAAATAGTATACCACAACTTTAATTTATCACAAAAATCCGTAACTAGACTTGAAATTTATTCCAAATTTTAGTCCTATATTTTAGTTATAAATTCATACGATTAGGAAAAATAAATTTTATTCCAAAATTCCATTATAAAAAAGTAATGAAAGAAACTTTAAGCTATCACAAAATTCTATAACTAGACTTGAAATTTTATTGCGCATATTGAAAAATAAATTCACATGATTAAGAAAAATAAATTTTATTCTAAAATTTATTCCAAAATCTATATTATAAAATAGATCATGATCTAACTGGTGGCCCTAATCGAATTGTGTTAAACACATCTGACGGTCCAGATTGATTCGTAAGTTTGTGAGTTACAAATGAACTCCTCAATTATAAGTTATGTTTGAATTACCCCTCTACAATTATATATAAAACCTTCAGTTGTGAGTTTTTTTGAATTACCCCGTTAGTTATGTGTTTTGTTTATCCCGACCATTCATTGAACTGATCTCATACCAACACTATGCTTATAGCACGACCACGTATACTTGTACTTTTATAAAAAAAAGTAATGGAAGAAAATTTAATTTACCACAAAATTCCATAACTAGACTTGAAAGTTTTTGAATCACAACTGTAGTACACAACATAAAGCATTATGGTAACTTACCATCATCCTCTGTTAGACCTGTTAACAAAAGTGAGTTCATGGACCTACTCACCCGAGTTTAAAGTTGAGTGGTAAAAAGAACTGTCTATACACAGTTCAAGGGGTGTTTTTGAAGTTTACCCAAAATTTTGTTCAATTCATAAGTATCCTAAATGTCCTTAGTTTAAAAGGCTATCAAAGTTAACATCCGCCTATATTGACAGCGAAACTTGTGAACGAGTAATTATTGAAAGTATATACTACTCCCTTCATTTCTTTTTTATTGTCAATTTTCCTTTTTTAGCAGTGAAAAATGTAGGTTTGAAATTCGTGTAAATATTTGTTAACTAGTTTCTTAATATAACTTTAACTAGGTTATAGTAGTTTTTAATTGATTTTCTTGCTTCTTATTGATCTTAAAATACTACTCCCTTCATCCCTAAATTATCGTTCTAATTGACCCGGTACATGGATTAAGAAAAGACAATTGACTTGATTATTTATATTGGTTTAATGTGTAGTTTCCTTTAAAGCTTATGAGTATATGACCCATAATTAAAGTATGGTGAAAAAGTAAGGGTTTCAAACTGGACAATTATTTTGGGACGGACGAAAAATGAAAGGAGGAAGATAATTTAGGACGGAGGGAGTACTAGATTTCGTATACGTGTCTATGACACAGTATCAGTATGGATATGATCAATATGTGAAGTGAGCTAGTATTATACGAATAAATTAATATATGCTTGAAATTTTGTAGGGGTCGGATTAATATAAACGACACAAAATAAAGACGACATCCAAAAAAAAAAAATTATTGTCTGTAAAATTTTGTAACATATCAAAAAGAGTATAATTAAACATCCAAAAGAATTCTCTTTCATACACACCAACCCAACACATGTTAATTGAAATAAACTTAAAAATGAAAATATCAGACAAAAACCATAAAATAAATTGTATGAGACGATGTGAACTAATAAAAGACTATTTAAAATCGAAATCACAAATATTTTAGACTAATAAGGGAAAGTTAGCACAATTTTTTTAAAAGAAAGAAATTAAAAATACAAATATCTAAAATTACAAAGCTTACGAATTATTTTTTTTTTTTTTAAATCTAGACCGGACAAAATTTAAATTGAGATTTCAGTTGATTACGATAATAATCAATTAAGAAACTACAAATTAAATATTTGTAAAATAGAAAATCTAGGTTGCACAAAAATAAAAGAATAAATTAGAGATAATCATGGAGAAAAAACTTGATAATTAAGGCGATAATATCTTAGTAAAACAATAAATGTCTAGCAAAACCGTAAAATAGTAAATCTTAGTTATGACGCATGCTTTAATTAAATGTGTTGCTATAATTAACTATTGTACATACGCTTGTGGAAATTGAGATTTAATCATGACCAGTAGTTATGTTCGATAAAAATAAATCCTGACCAATAGTTAATTACTGAGCGAAATTATAATATAATTCTAAACGGCGAGCTTTGAAAGGCAAAAAACATGTGTGAGACGGTCTTACGGATATTTTTTGTAAGACAGATCCTCTTTGCCCAATCCACTGTGTATTGATGGGTTGAGCTTTGAGAAATTGAAGCTCCGTTTTATGAATTAAGATCCATAAGACGATTTTACAGAACATTTGCTTGCTTTGAAATACTATTCTTAGGCATTTTATTGCATGTAGTACTTCTAAGATTTTAAAATATGCGTTTACTATAAGGTGTTGAAATATACGTCTTAAATCCAAATAGTAATTGGAGAAGATCAATCGATTAATCTTGTCTGTAAAAAGATTAGTTTTTTTCTCAAGCCTACATAATGAGGTGTTGACATTTCAATTAGAGACAACTCAATAAAGTGACACACAAGTAGAGAAGAGAAGAACGGCCGGCACAATTGCTAGTTAAGATTCTCGAGGTTTCCGCGATGGTAGACAAAATATTAAATGTGGTGCTAAGTGTGATATTGTTAAACTTTAGTTATCATTTTCTTAGATAGGGTGAGTATATTGATAATTTATTTTTATTTTTTGTAATTCTTTATGATTTATAATGATGTTTTTGCTTGCCTTTAAGTGGATTAAACTACATCATGTGTTTCTTTTGATTTATTCCGTTAATATTTTTTTCACGGTCATAATTTTTCCAAATACTAGGTACTATTATTTTCGATCGATTCGCTTCCATATTAAAAATAGAAACTTAGAGTTATTAATCCATAAATATCCTCGTTTTTATAACAAAGGGGTTAGCCAAACCCAAAAACTTATATTTAATATACAATTTCTTGTAATTTAACTAAATAAAAAGTTTATTAAAATTTTTAAAGTTCAACTTATAGATTAACTCACTACATACAAAAGTCTATGTTTTGAGAACATGGTTAATGATGTGTCCGACCCAAAGCCGGGCACGAGCGACCATCACATGCTAATCACGAATTTAATCATCATGAGACC
Source organism: Codonopsis lanceolata (assembly GCA_013146195.2). Lineage (NCBI taxonomy): Eukaryota > Viridiplantae > Streptophyta > Magnoliopsida > Asterales > Campanulaceae > Codonopsis > Codonopsis lanceolata. The sequence goes on from CM028379.1 coordinate 97,135,609, forward strand.
TATCAATCTAGCGGGTAGAGCTAGTAAGGTACTAAGCAGAAAACAAGGCAATTCTCATCCAAACTTGGTCGAGCACATGCCTTGCCTACCTGACCAGGGGACCATACCCGGGAATTACACTTATCATTATCAAACTTGCTTCACATTGCCAGACAAAGCTATGCTCGCCCCGGCAAGTTCCGAGCAAGGGAATCTCAGAGACTTGCTCTCCAAGACAGGTCAAAGGTTTCCTTATTAGGGCAGAACACTTGCCTTATCTGCTTCTACATTCTCGCAACCAGCCGCCTGTCACGCCTATAATTTAGGAGTTTCTCTCTAAATCTACTAGGTAACTTTGGAAATTAAATTCTAGACGGATTCAATGACATTAGTGGCCTATAAATACCTCTCCATAAACCGTAAACAAGGTACACATACTTTCTTGAGCTTCAAACCTCTGTCAAATTGCTTTTTGACTCACACGATACTTACTCTCACGTCGGAATGGTTTCGCGAGATCAAGTCTTGCACTCCCACTAAGGTGATTTTGTGTTCTTAGACAGGCTCTAGGAAGCAGATCGTCCATACAATCAAGTACATATATCCTATTCATCAATCGGACAACTCAAGCTAGATTTTTGCCACATGAGTTAGAATAGAGTTTGATCACTAGTTCCATAAATAGGAAAAAAAATCAGTGTATTGGAGCAACTATATATGTGCATTCTAATATGATCAGTTCCTCCGAAGAAACAAGTATATATTGTTGACGTAAATGCAGAATCGAATGTCAAAATATTCATTTATAATGTTAGATTTTTTTTATAAATCACTCTTGAACCCAATTAATTACTTATAATATCATTAATTAGAATCTCAAATAAGCCCACCAAAGTTTTTGAATATAAACACTTTGCTACGTGTACATGCCATGTGAAGTAAATTGGTGGGATGAACATCGCTAGCCTGATCTGGTATGATTGTTGAATCAAAGAGCACAACAATAATGTTTAACGGAGGATGAAACTAGACTTTACTGCAGAAAAGAAAGAAGAAGTAAATGAGACACACTAAACTTGTTTATTCAAATGCATCAAGAAAGCCTTAAATAGGCATACCTGACAACAGACTCTCTTAATATTCAGCATACCACTAAACCATTAACATTACTCGGCTAAAGACTAGGTAAACAAATAACAGCTCAACAAAACAAATCAAATAAAACAATAACAACTTGACCACTTAGCTAGTAAATAGGAATAATAAACTTAGCTAATTATTCATCAAATAGACTCAGTCAATTAACTGTTGCACAGCTGGTGTTGTTGTTTAACACTCCCCCTCAACACCAGCTTCGTCTCTCTTCACCATCCCCAACTGTCGACGAAAGCTTTCAAACTTACTGTTGCTCAAGCCTTTTGTGAACAAATCAGCAACTTGGTCTCCTATGTTAATATGCTTCAGCTCAACCTCTTCTTTCAAAACTTTCTCTCTAATAAAATGATGATGTACCTCCACGTGTTTGGTTCTTGCATGGAAAACTGGATTTTCTGCCAAACGTATTGCTGACTGGTTGTCACAGTATAAATCAACTGCACAATCACTTGGCTGATGCAAGTCCTTCAATAATCGTACGAGCCAAGTACTCTCTTGTGTTGCACTTACTGCAACTCTATACTCTGCTTCTGTCGTTGACAACGACACTGCCTTTTACTGCACCAAGAAACTCCTCCCGATCCAAACATGAACACATATCCGGTAGTTAAACGACCAGTGTCATGATCACCTGCATAATCAGCATCACATTAGCCTACTAACTTGCAATCTCCATCTTTCTTATACAAAATACCATAGTCTAGAGAACTCTTCACATATCTCAAAATTCGCTGCACTTCATCCAAATGAGGTTTTTTTGGATCTTGCATGTAACGACTCATCACACCCACTGCAAAAGAAATTTCGGGTCTGGTTAAAGTTAGATAGATCAGGTTACCCACCAGATGTCGGTACATTGTTGCATCTTCCAAATTTCTTTCTTCACGAGCACACATCTTGACATTTGGCTCCATAGTAATTGAAATAGGCGTGCACTCAAGCATTCCAAACTTCAGCAACAACTCCTTGGAATATTTTTGTTGCTGAAGAAATATTCCTACTTGAGTCCGAACCACTTCTAGGCCAAGAAAGTGTTTAAGTTGTCCAAGGTCTTTCATTTGAAACTGAACAGATAAATTCAGTTTCTTTTGAAGAATTTCATCTTCACAATCACCCGTCACAATTAAATCATCTACACACACTAGCACAATAGCTAGTTTCCCTTCATTAACTTTAACAAAGAGACTAGAATCTGCATGAGTTACTGAATACCCACTATGAATTAAAAATTCTGCGATCTTACCATACCAAGCCCTTGGTGCCTATTTTAAGCCATAAAGTGCTTTCCGAAGCTTGCAAATGTAATCAGGATGACTTTGATTCTGAAATCCCATTGGCTGAACCATGTAAATCTCCCGATCCAACTCACCATGTCAAAACGCATTCTTCATATCCATTTGCCAAAGGTTCCAACTTTTGCTAGCTGCAATTGCCAATAAGACTCGTACAGTTGTAAGCTTCGCAACTGGACTAAAAGTTTCTTCATAGTCCAACCCATATTGTTGAGAAAAACCTCTAGCCACCAACCGAGCTTTGTGTCTCTCTACTGATCCATCTGTGCGTCGCTTAATTTTGAAAACCCATTTGCAAGAAATAGGCTGAACATCTTTTGGCTTTGGCACGATTTCCCATGTCTGATTTTGTTCTAAGGCTGCCATTTCTTCTTCCATGGCTTTAACCTAAGCTGGATCCTTAAATGCTTCTTCAAATGTCTTCGGTTCCATTACAACATCAACTTCTTCTACTACAGCAGCATTAGCGTATCTAGGATTTTGCTTTCTAACTCTTGTTGATCTTCTAAGTGGGACTGATGCTGCAACTTCAGTGTGTACTCCAGTTTGCCAAGGTCTTGTATTTGCACCTTCTTCATTATTTCCGTCGTCATCAACATGTACATCTTCACCTAAAGGCAGCTGCACTAGAGTAGATTTTAGCTCATCCTTGAAGAATTCTGAATCTAGTAATACCACTTTCTCAGGAGACCACCACGATGACGCCTCATCGAACACTACATTCCGAGATGTGTAACACTTTCCATTCGTAGGATCACAACATTTCCAGCCCTTTCTTTGACTGTCATAACCCACAAAAATACACCTAATGGCTTTCTTGTTCAATCTTGCTACGTAAACTATCAGGAATAAACACATAGCACACACATCCGAAAACACGAAAATAACTAACTGCAGGTTTTAAATTCCATAACTTTTCAAAAGGTGAAAGAAAATTTAACCTTTGTTGAGGAAGCCTATTTATCACATAGGCTGCAGTCTTCATTGCCTCTGCGCAAAACCGTCCAGGAACGTTCTTTGCATGAAGCATACTCCGACATATTTCTGACAAGTGTCGGTTCTTTTTCTCTGCTACGCCTTTTTGTTGCGGAGTATAGGGACATGTGAACTGATGGCAGGTTTGGCATTCTCGGAGAAAACTTAAAAACTCCTCTGAAGTATACTCTCCCCCATTGTCAGTACGTAAGCACTGAATCTGCCTGCCAAGTTTAGCTTGTACACTCTCTTTAAATTCTTTGAACTTAGAAAAAGTTTTAGACTTTTCCACCATAAAATAAACCCACGAATACTTGGAAAAATCATCAATGAAAGTTACCATATACCTCATCCCACCAACGGAAGCTTGCTTGACTGGTCCAAATACATCAGAGTGAATTAACTCTAACGGTTCCCTTGCTTTGAATTTTGACTCTTCATAAGGCAACCGGTGTGCTTTCCCGTACTGACATCCTTCACATACTACATCGGTTTTAACTTCTAGTTGAGGAATCCCCTTCAACATCGACTTTTTCACCATCATGCTTAGCTTAGAATAACTAACATGACCAAGTCGCATGTGCCATAAGTCTCCTGTTTCAACCTTTCTCGTCCTGTCAACATACGCTGCTTGTGTAGACATCACATAGACAGACTCCAACTTCCGTCCCTCCACTATTGGCTCCCCCAAAGCCTCAAGATTGCGATATACCTTCACATCTTTTGGACCAAACAAAACATAATGGCCCGAAGATGTAAATTGTGATACTGATAGAAGGTTCTTCTTCATACCTGGAACATGGTACACATTTTCAAGCGCGACATCATTTGCACTGTTTTGAGGAGAGACACCATATTACCAACATGAGCTATTGGCAACTTCGAGTTATTTGCTGTCACCACCACTCGACTCCCTTTGTATTCGACCACATTCTGCAGCTTGTCTTTGTCACCAGTCATATGATTTGAACATCCTGAATCGATGATCCAATCCTTCCCGTAATCAATTTGTTCACGATCATCATTTGTGAGCCACGTCCTCCGCGAAAAATGCTTCATTGTTCCATTCATCTTCAGTTTTGGAGGCAGCACCAATACTCTTCATTGACCTCAGCTCTTCTGCAATGTACAATGCTTCAGCATCCCACTCATCTTCACTCTTGGAGGCAGCTACATTACTCTCCACAGTCCTCTTTGACCGGCAATCCTTTGCCTTATGGCCATCCATTCCGCACTTATAGCACGTCCCTTGAAACCTTTTCTCACGACAAAATTTCGCTATGTGACCATCCTTCCCACAATTCTTACACTGTTTCTCAGCCTTAATGCTGCCATGATTCTTAGAATCATTGTTTTTCGAACCATGATTCTTTGAACCTGAACCTCCTCCAGAATAGTTGTTACTTCCTATAGATCCGGTTCCGCTAGAAGAATGTTGCTTGGAATTTGTACTGCCTTTGCTAACAAAGAGTGCTTCCTCTTCACTCTTCAGCGAAACTTCACCCATTTGCTTTGCCAATGCTTCCTGTCCAGCAAGCAAATTCTCGAACTGAACAAGTGAAGGTTTAGTTGGCCATCCCTGAACTGCAGCAACAAAACTCCTATACTCCGGTCTCAAACCATGAATAATTATCCTCTTCATCCTGGTTTCAGCAATCGTAGCTTCTGGATCTAACTCAGACAGCTCACGACATAGTGACTTCACTTTGTGGAAATACTGAGCAATTGTCATGTCGCGTTGTGCTATCGACAACAATTTGCTCTCTAAAAGGTGAAGTCTGGTGTCATTCTTCTTCGAAAAAAGCGTGGCTAGCGTATCCCAGGCCTCTTGAGGGATTTCGTCCTTCTGGATATGCTCTAGAACCTCATCTTCAATCGTCGTCTTTAAAGCAAACATCGCCTTGCTTGCTTTAATTTTCCACTTTCGCACTGCACCATTTGTATCCTCCTCTGGCTGCTTCACTTCACTGCCACATACAACCTCCCACAAATCTTGGCCCTGCATGTAAGATTTCATGCAAGTCGACCATGAGTTGTAGTTTTGGTTGTTGAGCTTTCTAATTCCGCCGATGACCTGTAAATCACTCATCTTATAACCTCGCTCTGATACCAAATGTTGAATCAGAGAGCACAACAATAATGTTTAACGGAGGATGAAACTAGACTTTACTGCAGAAAAGAAAGAAGAAGTAAATGAGACACACTAAACTTGTTTATTCAAATGCATCAAGAAAGCCTTAAATAGGCATACCTGACAACAGACTCTCCTAATATTCAGCATACCACTAAATCATTAACATTACTCAGCTAAAGACTAGGTAAACAAATAACAGCTCAACAAAACAAATTAAATCAAACAATAACAACCTGACCACTTAGCTAGTAAATAGGAATAATAAACTTAGCTAATTATTCACCAAATAGACTCAGTCAATTAACTGTTGCACAGCTGGTGTTGTTGTTTAACAATGATGCTATCAACTATATAAATATAATATGTAGAGATGATGATATGATGTGTTTTATAACCACCCTAAACTTTGGTGGTCTGTTTTGTTTTTCATTAGATGGTATTGCCTCAATTCGGAAAGTAAGTAAAACACACACCGCCACAGCAAAAATGATGTGGTTGTGACAAAAATCCCACTGAATGATACTCTCTCTCCGTCACAGAACACTATGATTATGTTGATCTGACCAGTTTTTAAATGAAAAATAAACATATTTTTATTTATTTAGAGAAAAAATAAAACTGTAAATTTTAGAATAATAAAATACTTAAATGCTATTGAAAATTGATTGAATTGACAAAAAAAAAATCAATGTATATGTCTTAAAATGGGAGAAAAGAGTATAAAAGGTTGAGTTGCATATCTATTAAATTTAATACCGTGTGATTCACATTCTCACTCCTTTATTTCTTTCTTCTTCTTCTTCTTTCTTTATTGGTGGGGTATAGAAAGACCACGGACATGTACAATTGTATTCTCTTTTGGTGGTTGTGCGGACGCTCACTTGAAATAATGCTTTGCATGGCATGCCATCATATTTGGATAAAAAAGTTTCTCACTCATGCATTTCCTTTAAATTTCAATAAACAATAGTTAACCCCACTCGAAAGACGATACTTGGACTTGGACCAGGAAACAGTAGGAATTCATCATGATCGAATCAGACAGATCGCTTATTCTGAAATGGATGTAAACATAATATCGAAATATATTGAAATAATTAAAGTTTATATTTATATTTATATTTATATATACAGCGTGAGTGTGCCATAGATGCTGGCTTATTTTACCGATCGTTGGTCCTCTCCTGTTTTGATGTCTCCTGCAGTCCTGCTTACTCTGTGACTCTGTTTGTTGGCTTGGCCTTTAGTTTGCCTTGCATGTTCTACTGCTGGTAATGCTGAGACTAGTCAAGGTCGTCTTCTGTTGCTGCTTTTGTCGTCTTCTTATTTTATTACTTGTTTTTTCGGGATGTATCTACTTAAAAACTCCATAGTTAACTATTCTATTTCAAGATTTTCACTAAAACACTCTTATTTCAAAAATTATTTATACAATCTTTATAATCTTTTCAACTTTACCACATAAATATAAATATATTGATTATATTCAAGCATTTTATATAACAGTTAAAATTTGTGACCGTTCTGAAATATTTCTTTTTGTATTCGCCACTGATTTGATATATGTTGATTATTAGACTTTTCAAATTTAGACTATTTGGGTCGAACAGAGAGAGTAATATAACATTACTGCTGCGGTTGAAGAATAAAATAAAATGTAGAAATTCATGATAATTAATTTCATCAAAACATGAGTGTTGTGCACAACAAAAACTTTGCAAACAAATTAACATATTACTCCTTCCGTCCCTAAATTATCGTCCTCCTTTCCTTTTTCGTCCGTCCTAAAATAATTGTCCACTTTGAAACTTACCTTTTTAGAACATTATTTTTATCACTTTACCCTTACTTTTTCACTCTACTTTAATTATGAGTCACATATACATGGGCATTAAAAGAAACTACACATTAAACCAATATAAATAATCAAGTCAATTACTTTTTCTTAAACTGTGCGCCGGGTCAACCATGACAATTATTTAGGGACGGAGGGAGTATAACAAAATTAATCACAAAGAAGAGAGAGAGATTAGAGTCAATGGACTATCGAAATTTTATTATGTCAACATTTTTTAAAACGTTCTAAGGATATAACTTTATATATTAATACAATATCAAACGCTAAAATCTTAAAAAAGAAAACCGGACAAAACTGGCCGTCGGGACAATTCAAGGCGGTTGCCTTACACAACATAAGGTTACCGCCTATTTGACTTTAGCATGGTCCGAATCAACTAAGAGAAGACGGTCGCCTTGTACCAACATGATGCGGTCGCCTTATCCAAAACCCGACAGTCCATATCATGGGGGATTGGCATGTTTGCCTGGATAATCGATCCATCACATTCTCAACAATGAGTAGTGAACGTGTGGTTGGAAAATCTCTTGTTAGTTAGATTTACGGATTCTAATTTGTAAGACAAAGTCTCACTCTTTAACACCTAAGCCCACCTAACATATAAATGTGTCGGCCCACCCAACATATAAATGTGTCAGGTCAGTGAGATTCGTTTTTCAAAAAATACTCGTAAAACGATGTTTCATAAGTTGTTGCCTTTTCTTACAGTTGCTTTACCAACCAATTTAATCTTACTCCCTCAATCCCAAAATTATTGTCATGTTTCCTTATTTCATTCGTCCAAAAAAAAAAAGTCATGTTTGTAACTTTCTTTTTTAGGACAAAATTTTTATCATTTACCCCTATTTTTACTTTTTACTTTGATTATGAGCCATATGCGCATAGTGGCAGATCCAGAAAAATATTTAAACTTGGTCACAAATTTTAACTATTATATAAAAAGTTTGGAAATCACAATTTTATTACATAAAAAAATCTAGAAATCACAATTTTAAGTGGGGTCCCTTCTAGAACGACGTAATTTTAGTACAGTAATTTTTTTTAAAATGTTGAGCGGGGCCTTGCCCCCTCACCCTAAAGGGTGGATCCGCCCAGCAAGCACATGAACTTTAATAGAAACTATACATTATACTAATATTAGTAATAAAATCATTTTTTTAATCTATGTGTCAGATCAAACATAACAATAATTTTAGAACGGAGAAGTATGACTTGAATCTTATACATATAAAGATGAATGTGTTGGTAGTGTAACGCCTTTAACATTGTCATGAGCGTCATGTGTCGATGAAGAGATTTATTCTACTTGACTGCACTTTCTCATTTCCTTTGGCAAAAATACTAGGTTTATTACTTATGCTACTAAGCTTTGATAAATATCAAATGTGTTTTAGTGAAAGATAACTTTGTCTTTCACTAAGACTTAGTGATAACAGTAGTAAAAATAATAATAATGATAAATCTAACATTATTGTTCTTTTCTAACATATAATTATGGGGAGGAGGAAATATTTAGAGGAGATGGGAAAGATGGTCAAAAGGGCTGAAATTGCTGAAGCGTGTGGAGTAAGTAAACTTATTCATGTAAAAGTCCAATCAAATCCCAATCAGCCTAACCGAAATGATGTTGAAACCAAGGTTGATCAAATATGATGATTATCAATATTTGCACACGTACGTCGTGTCGTCTTAGGAACAGAATAAAGTGTATGTTCCTTTCTAGATGTGATGATCAGTAAGAGATTGTAGAGTTTATCATTTTTCTTTTTAACTTTTTTAAGGAGAATAATCTTGCCCTAATTTTATGTTAGTTTCTTAATGACCGACCTAATCATTTCTTTTCAATAGTACCATAGATAAAATCACGTTATTCACTGTAGCAACTTAACAGACTTGTAAGCAAATAAGAAGGACAATATTGAAATCGAAAAATGAGTTTACGGACATGACTGAAAACGAAAAGCGTTTAATGACTAAACATAAGATGTAGCGAGAATTCAGGGATATAATTAAAGTACTATCATAAAATTCTCTGGCTGATTATCTTTAGAGAGAATAACACAAGAAAAGAAAGAGAAATCTATGGAGAAAGAGAGAGAGAGAGAGAGAGAGAGAGTGAGGCATCCATATAATCAGTGACATGTACACGTGTGAACGCAAGTGATGATCATCAATATATTCAACACTCAACAGCTAGAGGCAAGTTTATAACTACAAAAGAGAAGGACATGAATGCTTTGCGCAACCATAGCTGAAAGAAAAGTTAAAAGTTAAAGTCCGTCGTCTGTTTTAAGCAAGTAAGCTTTCCATCCCTGAATACATACAAGTCTTCATCTTCTTCTGATCGAGTAGCGTCTCATACTTGTTACATGTCAATGGAATCCCGCCCCCTTTTCTTTCGTTATCGTAATTATTATAGATTCAAAAAAATTATGTTTCTCAATAGAACTAAATTTTCCATCCATATTTGATCTTTCTCAAGATTTCATTCATCTAACCTCAAGTTAAACTGTTTCCTGATCTGTACTTTGGTTTAACCCGCTAAGCCACCATTAGTACAAGGGCCCCTAGGTTCTTGATAATCTCCACGTACTCCCTTCTCTTAACTTATTTATTATCACATTCTTCTAGTATGACCACAATTGAAATCAATATTTAGGCTTCATTTGTTTAGGTGGAGATGGAAAATATAAGAAATTTAAAACTTTTAAAACTTTTTTAAGGTTTGGTTAGACGTACGGAAAAGTCCTAAAAAGTGTGAGAAAATATTTTCCTACAGCTCAATTTTTCGAAAAGCTACCCATTTCTCTCAAAAAAACACAGGAAAATTTACCTTCCCTTGAAAATGTTATATCTTGGGTTTCCAGTTTACCCATTTTCGGTGAACTTATACTTCTCTCCATTCACCAACACTTGTATATAAAATAAAAAACTTGTTATTGAATTCATCAACAACACATAATTATTTTCTTCCGCCAAAGCTTGTTAGTTTTTTTTTTTTTTTTGTCCTCGGAATCCGTATTGTAGATATTCGATAACATGATAGACTTAGTGAGTGATGATTAGTGATAGTCGTCTAGCATTTTTGTATTCCAAACTATTGAGATATAATAATATGGTCAATGCTAGGAACACTTCCATTTTATACAAAAAATTAGGTACTTAATGACTTGACATACTATCATTGGTGGCACATTTTATGAGTTCTACCATTCTGACCAATGAGAGTATGCCAAGTCAATGAGTACCTAATTTTTTATGTAAAATGAGAATGACACAAGCATTACCCTAATAATATTGTATACATTTATGAAATTGTACTTCACTTTCTACCATTACGTTCTTGATGGCCAAACAAAGCCTTAGAGAAACTAGGTTTTTAAATGCAATTTTTGCTTAGATTATTTCCGTAATACTGCAAAATTTGTGAAATTGTGTTGGGCTTTTTTACTTTTTATTATGGCATTCTCAAATTCTTATATTAAATATAACTTGATTAGTTTGTAATCTTTGTATTAATCATATTCGTAAAAGCTAACGAACACTTTTCACTTGATTAACCATAATTATATTTAATTATCTATGCTTAAATGTTGAACATTTTCACAACAACTAATATGAAAACATAATATATATATATATATATATATATATATATATATATATATATATATATATATATATATATATATACACACACACACACACACACATCAAAAGTTGTTAGAAAATATGATATTTTTCTTTTTCCCAAATTTGAACTAAAAGAGACATACATTGCATTTAAAAAATTTAATATATCTACTCCTTAAATTTTGGCATCATCTCAGATCAATTGCGGAGTAGAGATACGCCTGAATACACTTTATTCTAGTTTTTTTTTTTTTTTCCTATCTGTAAAAGAACCTTATACCATAGTCAAAATTATCTTACCTTTTACCTCACTCGTTGGACACTAATCGAAGACAAGCGCTAAGATATGTCAGTAATGACTTGTTCATTGAGGTGCAACGAAAACCAATGCGGAGTACTATAGGTTATTAGAACTTGCTTTTGCTCCCAATTAATGTATGATTTGTTCATTGAGTGTTCTTAGCATTAACTATGATAAAAAATGGTTTAATACCCCTAACTGACATCTAAATGCGGGGATTATGTGTTTATATATGGTCATCCACTACTACTAATATCAACATCGTCCATTAACTTTAGGAATGGCTTGTGCTGAGTCTAGTTGACCCGATGCTTAGTGGTCAGTACGTGGACCATGTGTAGCGTATGCCTTATAGGCTTAAGGCTTTACAAATGGTGTTGGATCAGGTCTTGGCTTGAAATGTGTTGAACACATCACCTGGGATTTAAATAGCTTCATTACCTTGAATAGCAATATGAATTGGACCTCCCGGATATTAACGATAGGAATCAAAGGTCCAACTGATTGTTGTGCCTGTATTTTATATATGGGACCGATAGTATGGGCCTTGACGACGTTATAAATGGTATTAGAGCTAGCGGATCTTGACGAGGAGTGCTCACTACCGCATGGACACAGACATTATTGTGAACTTTTAGGTTATGAACTTTTGGGTGGGTGTTTAGTTGACACAGATTACAAATGGAATCTTTCATAGAATTCTCTTTATTGATTTGGAATACATTTAATGCTAAAGGAAAAATTATGGTTTCAATCTATCTGGTTTTGTGAGCATTGTGTGTGAGGAGAAAAAGAGAGATGTTTCCCTTTACGTGTAATTTTATGTTTTTTCTTGGTATCTAACAATAAACCACAAATGAAATATGGTGTTAGGTCTGAGATAGTCAGATTAATGTTGCCTGTGGGTAGCGTGGAGCCTTCAATCCGGCTCTGATACAATTTTAAAATTCAGGGATTCATCTCAAAATCAAGTTGCTTAGTCTACCACGATATTATTTGTTGGAATCTCATCTAGGCTATAAAGACATAAATAGAATCACTCGTTTATAAGAGGTGTGGCTCCGTGAAACAATTTTATTTTTCTTATTCTGTTTTCTTATATATATATATATAACAGAAACGTATGTAAGTAGAAAAATTAAAATAATTTTTTTTGAATTATTTCTTCAATGTCATTAATCTCATTACGAAATCAACAATTACATTTCTATTTCATTTGAGAGTAATATCATGTGTGATGCAAGAGGCTAAGTTTAAAATTTAGGGTACCAACATCTGTGATCAATGAATTAAACTCACTTGCATGATATAAACAAGTTAGATATTTTTTATAAAAAAAAAATCTCAAAGAATTACTAGTAACTTTTAAAAGTATAATTCGGTTAATGTAATAATTTTATGAATGTTAAAAGCTGGTTGCGTGTAATCCTTGTAATCATTCAGAGTGTGTCGACGTTCCTTTAAATTCATTAAATTTTGTCGACTTAGCTTCCTTTAAAATTCCCACGTGAAGATAAAGGAGAGTAAATGTGGGTACGTTCTCCCTTAAAGCAAAGAAGAGAATCATGTATTGGAGATTCAAAACTTTGCCCTTTCCTCTAATAAATTTAGCTTATGATAAGAAATGCCTTTTCGGGAATGAATGATTTCTATATCCCATCACTTTTTTTCCTTTAAAAAAAATATAATTGGTTACTTGGCTATTCTTTTCCGATTTCCTACTCATCTACTCCCTCTGTCCCACAAAGAGTCTCGGTTTGAAAGTTTAAACTTTTTTAAAAAATAATGTTTTTAGTTACACATTAGTAATAAAATGATACTTTTATTATTTAATTTTTAAAATTTAACTTTTTAAGTGAAACATTCCGAAATGAAATAATTGACTATTTGCTCGGATTGGAAGGGAAATTATGCTAAGGTTTTTATTTTAAAATTTTCTTGCAAGCCTTGCAATTTGATATAATGTCTGCAGATAAATAGAGGCAAACAAAGAGCTGCATAATGGAAACTTCATTCCGGGATTGGTTATTAAGGATGGTAAGTAATTCCACTATAATTAAGTAATCTTAGAATTACAAAAACAAAAATTATTATTTCCTCTGTCACCCCCTTAGGAGGAAAAAAAAAATAGTTCAAAAAAATTATCATTTCATTGCTATGATTGTTAATTGCTCTCTCCGGTTATAATAGTCTCTTTTTGTTTTTACAAGATTTTAAATAAAGTATTTAGTATTTATGTACATTTTTTAAATATTATCAAATTATTTTGTAGTAAACTCAAATAGAATTTATTCATAATTAAAATAATATTATAAATATAATTTTAAAAAAATTAATAAAAAGAATTAGACTTATTTTTAACTTTTTTAACACGTCCTAAAGTAACTTCCAAAATATTTTTTTGAGTGTATTATGTTAAAGAAAATGTACAGTTAAAATATGATCGTAGGACACCTGTCAGACATACCCCGCCCATTCATTGAGTGCATTATTCTTTATTTTTTATTATATATATATATATATATATATAATTATTTCAATTATAACATATTTCTTTCTCGAGGAGATCAAAACTCAAAAGTGAAATCATTTGAACGAGGGCAGAGTCCTTTTATAGAAATTTGATAAAATCTAATTTCTTTTTGCTGTACTGTTACAGGGAATAAAGGACCACGACGATTTCATCATTCCAGAAAGCAAGCACAAGTCTCTCTTTTTGGAGAACTTCTCAGCATACCCTACTTTCATACCTGAAAGCTCACCTACTTCTCTTCAAGAATCCATGGAGGGCCTGGAACTTCAGAACCTGTCTTCTATGACTACAACTTCTTCTTCTTCTTCGAAAAATCTTATTTCTTTCGGAAACCCTAATTCTCCACCTAAGCAGTTCCATGCTAGCAATTTATCGGGGTGCGAGATGACGAATTATGGTAAGGTTGGGGCTCAAAAAATCATTAACTTTGGATCGCCGGCTTCTGTCGAGTCCCCTAACTCGCTCGGGATTAAGAGAAGTGCAACAGAAGCCGCCGAACATGTTATGGCAGAGAGGTTGCGCAGACAAAAGTTGAATCATCTCTTCATATCTCTCTCAGCCCTAATCCCCGGCCGAAAGAAGGTAATTATTATTTCAATTTGTAGTTTATTTTTTCCCTTTCTTTTTCTTTCTTTTTTCTATGGTAACGTTCTATGCACGGGACGGCAATCAAGGCATAGCGTCCCCAAATATTCCAGTCTACTTTCTCCATTCAACTCAAACTTTTTCTTTTGTATAATTCTGCTTTAACAGTTTCTTTTCACAAAAGGGTTTTATAGTTGTATTTTAAATTAAGTTCTTGTTTGAGTTTTTTTATATTACAGAAGTTCAATGTTTTCATTGACATGTGATATATAGATTTGAATTTTTTCAGATCTTAATATTATAGCTATTGTCACAACAATAAGTTACATTACTAGCAATAACAAATTCATTATTTGAAAAATCTAATAAATTTATATATATCGTACATGGCCTTTCTGTGTTCAAGTAAAATGAAGAAATGCTCACCAGCATCTACCTCAAATCCTAAAATGAATTTTCCAATAAAACGTTGTGATCAACTAAACTAAAGGAACGATCAACATTCATTGGATAGTAAAATATCAGATCAGTTTCAACCTTCAAACTCAAGCACAACAAACACTTCGCCTGTTTTCTTGAATTTGTGATGTATAATATATGAACCCTAATTAATTACTGTAATACAATAAATCATCTCGCCCACCCTCTTTCCTGAAAAACAAAAAAGAAGGAGAGAGAGAGAGAGAGAATAGTTGCATGTTAATGCTCATTCAATGTAATTAATAACCAGCTTAGGGTATGATTCCTTTAGCCCTACCACCTTAGTGTTATTCCCACTTCTTGAAATGCATTTTGACGTTTGCTTTCTGTAGGTGGACAAGGCTTCAATTCTACAAGATGCTGCCGAGTACATAAAGAAACTCGAAGAACGTCTGAGAGTACTGGAAGAAGAAACGGGCAACAACTCGGAGGAATGCAATGTTAAGTTTACCAAAAATGATGAGAATCAGACGTCTGATATGAACACTGATTGCAGTAGCAACGATCTGATAATGCTTCCCGAAATTAGGGTAAAAGTTTCAGGAAAGAACGTCTTAATCGGAATCCACTGCGAGAAGCAAAGAGGAATAATATTGAGAATCTTCGGCGAAATACAGAAACTTGACCTAGTCATCGTCAACTGCACCGTCATACAATTCGGGATAGACACTTTCGTCGTAACTGTTATTGCTCAGGTAATATCTTCAACACTTTGTAGTCCCGCATATTTTTCACTGCATTAATTGCAAAAAATATTTCAAAGTAATATTCATTTTTAGTTGATGAAATTAACTTTATCCTAGAAGAATTGCTGCTCCTTCCATAAAAAAAATAAATAAATCACACTTTCTATTTTAATTTGTCTCAAATCATTTTGAAGTATCAAATCATCATATTTTTCAATTTTTTTCTTCTGTTTAAAAAATATGATAGTCTATCTTATGTGTTTTTCAGAAAAAAAAAGTTGTTAAAATTTCAAAGAAAATATAGCTAATTACTCCCTCCGCTCCTCAACAAGTGTCCTACTTTAATTCATTGTTTGTTATAAGAAAATTTTATTTCTTATAAACTTTATTTTAAGAAAATACTTTATTGTTTTATGTTTTCTCTTATTACTTTAGTGATGCTCCAACATGCACATGAGATTTAAAAAAAATTATACTAATAATATTTATTATATATTACCTTCGTTCAGGGTAAAGAGTTCATCTATAATATTATGTTTATTTGAAGAGTTTCAATAGTACTTTCAAAAAATTATGTTTATCATCGTATAATATTTTAACATTACCTTTCATATTTTATATTAACATATTCATTATGCTCAAATATTTTTTAAGTTACAATCAACTTTAATGTTAGTTATAGATCTCTTAATAATTATAATTTTCATACACGGACCCGGTGGACCAAAGGGAGTAGTCAATTAGTTTTTTTTTTTAAATGTGTCATCAAACAAGATAATTATATTAAGAATTAAAAAAACTTACTTCTCAAATGCGGGCTCCTTTTTTTTGGAAGGAGAGAGTAATAGAGTAGCTGGAGAGTGTTTATTATTGGCTCAATCATTTTCTTCTCCCGAAAACATAAATCTCAACCATATTTATGCATGATTTTGCAGATGGACATCAAATTCTGCATGACGACGAAGGATCTTGTTAAGGAACTGCATGCAGCCCTCCTGGATATCATTTAGCTTGAAGAAACAATAATATATATTTATAAATCAATATATAAACATATTACCAGGGAATTATGGAAGATAATATTTCCTAATATGTGTTGTGTCTGTAGTTTTCGTTAAAATTTAAAAATTTTGTAAAGTTCCTCGCGTGCATGAATGAACTAAAGCAACACCATGTTCAATGTTGTTTTGTAACTTGTGAAAGGTCACTTTCGTCAACTTAATTGCAGTTATTCCATTTCTTGTCTCATGACTTTAGAATATCTCCGGCCTTTGTATGAATTTTTTTTCATTTTCTTACTGATTCATTTGTTTATAACTGGGTATCAACTTACACCTTGTTTATTCAAAGATTTTATATTATATATTCCTCCCACCAAAAGATTTTTTTTTTTTGGAATGTTCTTAAAAAGAGTTATTTATAAGATTAAGTTTACATTATTTGTATTTTTTAGTTCTCAAATTTACCTTTACTAAATTAGACTTATAATAACTATTCATAAATTAATGATATTTATAAAATTTTAAAGTATTTTTTATCCTAAAATGTTCGAGTTAAATTGTGAGCAAGCGAACGTCCAACACCAGTCAATAGTTTGTACTTCAAAGATTTTGAATAGCCTTGTGAATGATTCTGATGCCATTAACCAAAAAAAAATTGCAGAAACTTTTATGTAGGCATCGTACTATGTGATCAACCTCGTCTTACGCTTTCTGGGTACAAAAGGAGAGAGAAAGCGATTGGCATTAGGGTTTGTATTGGGTTTTGAGAGTGAATTGGGATTAACGATTAAAATTGGGTTATGGTTAGGGTTAGATATGTAACCAGAATTGGGGTTAGGGTTTGAATGGGGAAGAAGGATGGTGGAGAAGGTTGTAAATGTCGGAAGGATTTGTTGTCATCAACTTGTCCTTTAGATGAAATGTACCAGATACATCATATAGATTGAATCCTTCACTATCTACGACTTTTACCTAGTTTTAACCTCTTAATGCTTAAGATCTTTTTTTTTTTTCTGAAGTTGGAACTTCATTTCTTCAGTAAGAGTGATAGAATTCTTTCTTGGTTTATTACAACTTCTTGATGCAAATATATAGCTTCCAATTCGTCTATCTTCTTTCTTTCGATTTTTTTCTTTTCCCTTGGCTTAACATAGGAGATGTGGAATGCCATAGACTAACTGGAGGTAGTTGATGGGGGACAGTTGCGAAACCCTAGAATATATTGTTAGTAGTAGCATTCAAAATGTTTTTTTTCATTGTGAGACTTGAATTTATTCACACACCTTTCAAAGGTAAGGGGTATTATTGTCTTTTCAAAGATTTCCATCCAACTTCACTAACGGAAATAACTCTAGTGTCCTTATTGATTTTCGAAGCCAAATAGAGTGATTAAATTGAGGAAAAAAAAAGTTAAGTGAGCTTAATTAATTTTGGTCGAAAGTTGATCAAATTGAGATTTAAGCCTGTAGTTTTCAATAAGAGGTGGTCTCCTGTAAGACCGTCTTACGGATCTTTATCCGTAAGACGGATCTATGCAGGTTGAATGGGGTAAAATTCAAAATCTCAATGCAACCCCTTAGTTTTTGAAAATTACAGTACCACCCCTCATGTTTATATATACAGAGTGTCACTTTTTACTATTAACAGTGTCACTTTATACTATAAAATGTGTCACTTTTGACATTAGAAGTGTCACTTTGCATTTTTAATGAAAATTATAGTTTTCCCTAAAAAAAATGTTACTTTTTGGGCTTAAATGTGTCACATTTAGTCTTAAATGTGTTACTTTCACTTTGAAAAGTGTCTCATTTTTTTATAAATAAAAATCATTACGTTTGATATTAAAGTGTTACTTAATAACATTAAAAGTGTTACTTTTTAGAATTAAATGTGTATTTTTTACCGTACAAGTGTCATTTTGCCTTATAAATAAAAATCGTCGTTATTGACCTTAAAAGTGTCACTTTTTAGCATTGAAAATGTCACGTTGTAGTATTAAATGTGTCAGTTTTGGCAGCCAACGTTAGTTTTAAAGTGTCACTTTTTAGTATTAAATTAAATGTGTCACTTTTTAGTATTAAGAGTGTCACTTTTTAGTATTAAGATTGTCACTTTTTAGTATTAAGACTGTTACTTTGTATTTTAATGAGAATTATAGTAAATTTTCCTTTATAGTGTCACTTTTAACATTAAAACGTGTCACTTTTGTGTTTTCAATGTGTCACGTTTGGCTTTAAATGTATCATTTAGAATTTCGTCAAAGTTCGTTAGGATCCGTCAAGTATCCCAAGGCAATTGATGCTAACAAATGGTTAACGGATCTGACAAAGGATTAAACTGCAAGGCGTGGGAAACATAAGAATTTCGGTAGCAAACATTGAAAGTGCAGGGGCACCGGAGCAAATAAAGAAACTTCTCATTTATTAAACTAAATAATGGAGCTTGGGACGTTTCGAACAACAAACCTTCTTGGTCTAAACCTTCAATCCACACCTCCAACCAACTCGCACATCCTATTATTATGATTCTTTTAACATGTTTTGCTATTAAATCGCGAATTCCTAAATGGAGCTCCGTTTTACGGATTTATGATCCGTAAGATCATCCTACACAAGTCTCTGTCTTTCAATAAGGCTCATACGCATATAGCCAATTGTAAAGTAAAAAGAAAAAAATATGAGTAAGATTGTTAAAGTATTTAACGAAATTTTTTTTTGACAGATTTGTAGGAGATTGGCCAGAAGGACTAATTATGTTTAATGTGTTCGGTGCAATTTAGGGACCTATCAAGAAAAAGGCGTAGAACACAGGAACTATTTTGGTAATTTTCCCTTAATTAAACCCTCAAAAGTCTATGTACTTTCAAATGTGTTTTCAAGTTTTTACATAACCCGATCCGGCCCCTTCTATCTACCATAACAATATTACTGAATCAGTACCTGAAGTGTATTGATACTTTAAATCCACATATTGTAAAATTGAGCCTTGCGATGATCAATACCAGAGGTCATATTTCTCACAAGTTAATTTGAAATTTTATATGGACTCCCAAAGTTTAAGATGGTATCAAACTCACAAATACTCTCTCCGTTCGAGTAAATAGTTTTCGTTTGAAAGTCAATATTTTTAAGAATGACACTTTAAGTTGCACATTAATTTTAAAAAATGAAATGTTTATGTCTTAATTTTTAAAAATTGATTTTTTAAATAAAACATCTAAAATAGAATAATTGACTTTCCACCTGAAATGAAGGAAGTAAAGAAAAAGCTTCATGAGATCATCTCCAAGGAAAGCACTAAAGCACGAAAATGGCGCAAGAAATACCAAAATAAAGTCCAAGGGAGAAGCCAAACCATGCGCTATGTTGAAGCAAATAAGTATCAAATAAAGAAATATGGAATACTAAAGATGCATGAAATTCAGACGTTCTTTTTTTAAAAGTTTTTAATCGTTTTAGTCTATTATATTTTCTTTTAACTAGAAAAATATATTTTTTGGAGGTAAAACGACTACAATACCTTAATGAACCAAACATGTGCACATAATGTATTAGTTCATGTATCGATTTTGCATCACAATACATAAATCGAATCCACTTCGGGCATCGCTAATCCAATTTGTACATAGAGAATTTCTGCATCACAAATCTAATGTGTGCATTGCGATGAACAAATTGATGGATCGTGATTCACAAATTCATTCAACGTGGTCTGCTGGGTAGTTGATCCTTAGCGCGCCTTCTGCTCATTAATGCTATATTTGTCTTTTCACTTTCAGAAGTGTCTCTTTCGTTTTAAAAAAAACATAAGAGATTTAAGCGATTTGAGCAAATTTCAAGTGTGTACAATTTTAGAAACATGTTTTCATCTAGGACCATCAATTTTTTAGACATTTCATGTAACTACAAATTGGTTGCCAAATGACAAAAATATCATTAATGAAGACAGATCTAATCCGATCTAAAAAATTCAAAAAAGCTGATGCCAAGGTTTGGCATCAGCATTGTTTTCAATTTATTCAAGCCATTTTTTTTTTAAAGCTGATGCCAAGGTTGGCATCAGATTAAAAATAATTCAATAATACTGATGCCTACAATTTTTTTAAGATAAAAAATCCAATAGTGCTGATATCAATGACAGACATCAAAACCAGACATCAGGTTGCTGATGTTAAACTTAGGCATTAGGTTGCTGCCAAATCCAAGCAGCAACCAAACCCGGCCAGGCATCAGGTTGCTACCAAACACAGGCGTCAAGATGCTAATGTCAAATCAGTGCTGGTCCATTCATAAATGCTGATGCCAAACTTCGTCCCTGTTCTTCTTTCACTTCAGACTACCTTCTCCCTTTCACATTAAATCCTGGAGTGTGGTTGACTTTGTGAAAAGGAAAAGACGGTTGTTCACGCAAAAATTGTGTTGGTCCACTCATTAATCTTGCCTTAACACAATCAACAAAGATTTCATCCCGGAAGTGGACGTCTGAAATTAAGAATAACATCATAACTATATACACCACCTATATCTCGATAAATAAGATTATTTGGACACAGTAGTGTGTTAGCCCATTGCAATTTTCAACTTGTGTATTCCCTAGCTCGAGTGATGGCATTGCTTCCTGTAAAGACCTACATTAAACTAAAATATGAAAAGGAAATGATCTGCAAATTCCACTGTTGATGTATGTTGAAAATTAATTTTTGCTGGGAACTAGGCCTGGCAATTGGGTGGGTTGGGTTGGGTTGGGTTTTGGTTGGGTTGGAATAGGTAATGGGTGGTTGAAACAGTTGAAACCCATTATAACCAAAATGTTAAATGGGTTGAAATGGGTTGGGTTGAAACGGGTAACTGGTTAAAGCGGGTCGACCCGTCTCAACCAAAAAACAATAATTTATAGCATAAAAAATCATGGGTCGAAATGGATAACGGGTCTGACCTGCTTTAATCAGACCCAACTCAACCCGTTAATATTATTGGGTCAAAACGGGTTACCCACTTCAACCCAAAAATATTAATGAGTTGGGTTGGTTGGGTAATTAGTGAGTTGGGTTAGGTGGGTTAATGGGTAATGTGTTACAATTGTCAGACCTACTGGGAACCTACTTTTTGAATATATAAATATGCCCCATCAAGTCTTTGCGATGCATTTTTGATGAAAACATGGAATTTGTAGGAAAAAACATGGAACGGAGGCGGCAGAGGAAAGTGGGGAGGAAAAGACATTGATGTATTTTTGTCTCAAAATTATATCTAAAAGATATATCTAAAAAATAGATGAATTTATTTGAAAACATATTTTTAAAAATTTGTTCATTAAAAGACTTATATAATGCTATTCCTCCTTAAAGATATTATGCAGGCCTGCCCATGCTCAATATGGATAATTGAACAGAACCCTAAATTTAGAGGGCCTTATTTTACTTGCAAGCCCAAGTATATGTGTGTCCATTTACTTCTCCCCTTGATCCCTAATTAAATTATCTCTCTCTTTTTTTCATTCGTCCAAAAAGATATTATCATGTTTGTAAACTTTTTTTTTTTAGAAAAAATAATTTTACCATTTACTCTTATTTTTTATCATTTTAATAATAGTCTAACATACCATGAGTTTTTAAAAAACAATATATTATATCAAAATTAAGAATTGATTCAATTACTTTTTTTATTTCACATATCAGGTTAAACATGATTTTTAATTAGGGACTAATGGAGTATTAAAAGACTTAATGGTTTTGAAAATGATATGATTTTTGGAAAAATTGATTATGAATACCTAATTGAACAATTTTTGTTCTAGCAATGTTAGAACTTAGAAGGATTATATTATTCAAGTAAAAGTTCAATATATGTTGGAGTTTTAGAAATTTCATTTGTTATTGTTTTTTTTTAAATCAATTTTGAAGGCCAATCTTAAATTTAACATGCCCCCAAAATTCCAAGATTGGACCCTAATATTATGTAATCTCTCAAATTTTAAATACTATGCATAAGGTGTTTGTGTAATTTTGAAAATAAAAAAAAATAATAATGGATATAGATTAATTAGTAATTTACTGTTGAAATAGAATATTTTAACATAAAATTGACACGTGGCTGACTTTTGTTAGTAGTAACTAGATCTTTGTATCTGTGTTTATGGCACGGTGTCAGTATATATGATTTCGTCAATTGAAATGATAATATCCAAATAGAAAGTGTGATTTTAAACTCGGCCCATAGTTGAGGGAGGTTATTTGTACGAGTTATATGTAACTGACGCATGACTGTTTGATCTTGCGGCTGGAATCAATCCCCATCGCCAGATAGCCTGACTGAGCTCTATTGTGAGATTATATATTAACGTAAAAGTGATGTTTTATGAAGGTTGATTGTTCAGGAGAAAAATTGGTGATTGTTCATAATATTAATTATAAGGGGTGACTTTGTAATAGTGAGTTAAAAGTAGATAACTACTCTCACATATGTGCATGTGAGAGTGAATCACAACCGTTAAATTTTTTAAGATAATTTAATCACAACCTCTAAATAGTTTTAGTCAATTGCACAAGTGTGAGTATGAGCTCTATTGTATATTAGATTAATTAATAATAGATATTGATTAATAGAAGATAAAAATCAACATAAAATTGTTCCGTTAATAACTTGAAAAGGGATAAGAATTAAAGAGTTTCGGTCAAACTTGTATAAATTAAACATGATAAAATCTAAGTAACTCAAGACAAATATTTTGGTTGACGCGTGTCATCATCTAAAGGCTAATTGTGTAAAAAAAATTCAACACAACTGGTGGATGAATACTTTATCGATTAATAGTTAATTAATAGATATATATTAATAGAAAAAAAAGTTAACATAAACTTGTTCTGTAAATAATTGTATAAATAAAATAGTATGAAAATGAAAATTAAAGAGAATAGAGAGTGTCAGTTAAATTAAACTTATATAAATTAATAGAATATAATCTAGTATTAATATATATAGATTAATAGAAGAAACAATTAATATAAAATTGTTCCCGAAATAACTTATATAAATAAAATTGTACAAAGAGATGAAAATGTATGAGAATTGAAGAGTGTTTGTTAAGTTTAACTTGTATAAATTAAATAGGATAAAATTTGATTTTAAATTAAATCATAATTGAAAAAACAAAAGCAAAATATTTTTTGATTTTATAAAAAATTGACACGTGATAACTATTTTTTATAATAGTTTTTGTTTTAATAATAGTTATATATAGATAGATATCTAAGTTTAAAAGCCTAATTAAACTCCAATCTTGCGAGTCAACACTTTTCATCTTCCATTTTTGGGGCGCCAACCTTCTTCATCTTATGGTTACGAATCTTGACGAGTCGGGGAATTCCGGGCAGAGTTTTAAGCTTTCTTCCCACAGTCTCTTCAACATCTCTCTCCAAATAGTTAAACGGTAAATCGACAATTTCATCTTTCAAGAATGTCATGCCATTTCGAGCATCCAGGTTTCAGATTAGAGGCTAGGTTTTGCAAGATTCAAGGTAAGAATTTGAATTCGCGACCTCTGAAATTGGAGTTCGCATATGTCCGGCGAATTTGCTCTCAATTTGTCGATTTGGGCTCGAAGCTTACGGAGCGCGTGGTGTTTGAGGGAATTATCTTTTTGTCCAACCTTAATTTTTGAATTACGACTTTCAGAAGTGAAACCAATAGTCGCTCCATTTATAAATGAGTGTTATTTTTATTAAGGGCATGTTTGGATACCCTAATTCTCTATCTTAAAATTGGAATTGGGGATTCCAAAACTAATTCTATTGTTTGGGAACATAACTAAAATTTGAAATTTGAATTGAGTTGGAATTTTAAATGACTCAATTCTATAAAACTAACTAGGTTAAAAAAAATAAAATCTTTTACCATGTATAAAGGAGATACCGGTTTGAAAATCTATCAGATTTTAATTTTTGGTAGGATAAAAAAAAGAACTTATATAGATATATTTAGTACCATATGCATGATTAGTGTTTTTTTTTTTTTGCAAAAGTTGTTTATAATAATATGATTTTCTAAACTTGTAATAAATAATTAATTTTTAAAAGTACAATAATTTGAAAAAACTGAAAAAATAAGGTAAATATTCAAAATTGATCATATAGTCATGTAATTGAAAGTATTAATCACATGTTACCATGTATAAAGGAGGCACCGATTTTAAAATCTATCATGTTTTAATTTTTGGTAGGAAAAAAAAAATATAGTACCGTATGCTCGGTTTTAATGGTTTTTTTTTTGTTTGCAAAAGTTGTTCATAATAAGATGATTTTCTAAACTTGTAATAAATAATTAAAAATTTTAATTAGAATAATTTGACAATAAATAAATAAGGTATTCAAAATTGAACGTAAATAGGTAATTGAAATATTAAAATCTATGAGCACGGGTAAAATCTATCTGGAAAAAAACACTTACCATGAAAAATTTAGTGTCCTAATCAAGAGAAACACGTCTAAATCAAATGTGATAAAATCTATAAGCCCTAGGCCAGTTCGAGTGAACTTCTTATGTCCATGTGACTTCTTCCCTTCCTTTATGAAGGATATGCCTTGAGTTGGTAAATTGATGTTATTTGATCCTAGCTGCTGAATGCCCAGAGAAAACCTTTTTGTTTATAGGGGAAGCATTACCAAAGCCCCCATTCAAGCTTCCGTCTAGAAGGTGCTGACAGTTGGTATTTGGCCTGGTCACAAATACATTATCCGGAACGTTTACTTCTTGAGTTTGCACCTTCTTTTTTTCCTGAAAGGAGATGACATCTTTCAGAAAGTAGTATATAGTTGTACAAATGAGGGCCATTGTGAATTTTGAGTTTATTTCATGGGAATAGGGTTGTTTAAGAAATTGAGTCGGCTCTAGCTTGTCCGGCTCATGCTCGGTTCAAGTTGAGCTTGAACATAGGCTATAGGTGTAAACAACTCCAGCTCGAATAAGCTTCGCAATCACAAAATACATGCAGTTTATGTATAATTTATTAGATTTATAGCATTGTTTTGATTTAGGTTTGAGTGAAGCTCAAGCTCAGCTCTCTTATAACTTATTTTGTGTGGTAATTGAGTTGAGCTTGGACATTGGCTCCTTGGCTGAAGTAAGTTGAAGCTTGGTTAAAAATGAATGAGTTGAGCTCGTACACTTAAAACTTGGCTTGGCTCGTTTACAGCCCTACCATGATATTGTATTCTGACTTCAAGAAACACTACATGTTGAGAAGTATAAAGCAAAAAGACCACAATATTTGCCTCTCTTGATTTTTAGTTGAACTTAGTTTGCTTCGTAATGCAAATAATACTAATCCTCAGTCTCTGCTTCTCTTCTTCTTTTTCTTGCGTCAGCATATTGTAGTCTTCCATCATTGCAAGATGAGGTACCTATGACGCAGAACAATCGTTTCCATGTAAGTATTTATGGTTCATCATTGAAAATATAACTGAATGACAATTAGGAAGAATTGTATGATACAAACGATAATTTATACAAATAAATTAGACCAGTGATATTTGCTTATTTAGGATTCCACTTTTTAGTATAAAAATGAATCATCTAAATAATATTTGCTGAGATGCTTCACATTGATGGGAAACACTCCGATATTATCTCAACATTAATAAAATTATGGAATCTACCTCATCATATAAGAAAACTTTTGTTCTTTCTTCTTCCCACTTCTTGGTCTTGACTATCAGCGAATCTACTAGAGTTGCATAGAAAAATTGATTGCCTCATAACATATGTTTTTCAAGTAGTATATGAAAATTAACTTGAATACTTGATCTCCTCTTTTCACTATTACTTAGTTTCCAGAGTTGACTCCAACGTTGGAGTTGAGTTGGAATGCCTTGGGTGTTTGCAATCTAATAGAATTTCCATTAATATGTCTGCCATTCTTTTGAGGTAAGAAGATTAATCCCATCAGCCATGCCAGCATGAGTACTTTCTGTATTTTTGATAATGTGATAAAATTTATTTTAAATTAATTGTTGACTTTTATCAGTAACTTTTTATTTATATTGTAAACTAATTTATCCTAAATTAAATTAGAAGAGAAAATTAAGAGAAAAAGTGTTATTAGAAGAGAAAATTAAGAGTAAATCACTAGTGTTAGTTAAATTAACGAAAAGTGTAGCATTTTTCCCCGAAAAGTGTAGCATTTTTCAAAACTCAGTCCAATGGATGTAATTTGATTCTATTAATTAAAATTATCTGTAGTTGATGGCTATCTCATCTTAAAACACACTTAGCATTTTCTCAAACATATAGAAAACATTTATGAGATTGAGAATGTGAAATCTATGGAAGCTTCTAGAGTTTCCATGGGACTATTTGCCGTTGCCCCCTTTACCCCAAGAAATTATTGTGCATTGGACTGTATCAAATTATGTACCAAAACCAGAATACTGTATAATGAAGTTGACTTTTTGGAATTTATGGCTATTTGTGTTTTGCACTGATAAAGAGATTGAATAAAACTGTCAAAAACAGAGAATTTTGTTTTCTGGAGGCAAAGAACAAAAAAGAAATCAGAATAAGAACATCAAATTTATTAAGCAGAAGAAGATCAAAGAAAGAATCCTAGAAACAACATTACCTGCACAAGCCTTATATATTCTTGCCGCTTCAATTGTTGATTCAAATGATTAGGAAGCCCAGGTTTGCATGAAAATAAAAGAAGAAATAATTCGTATGAAGAGAAAAGAGAGAGAGAGAGAGAGTACATATAAAAAAAGTGAAAAAAAGGTTAACTACTTTATAACTACGAATGTGATAAAATCTACTTTATAACTACAAATGTGATAAAATTTATCATAAATTAACTTAAAACTAATTTATTCTAAATTAAATTAGAAGATAAAAGAGAAAGAGAGTACATATAACTACAAATGTAATAAAATCTACTTGATAACTACAAATGTGATAAAATTTATCCTAACCTACTTGATAATGTGATAAAATCTACTTGATAAGTACAAATGTGATAAAATTTATCATAACCTACTTGATAATGTGATAAAATCTACTTGATAATTACAAATATGATAAAATTTATCCTAAACTAACAGTAAGCAGTAACTTCTTATTTATATCGTAAACTAATCAATTTTGGTAAAAAAAAAAAGAAGAATTTTTTTATATAATTCATATAGAGTGACACGTGTCAGCACCAAATTCCTTAAAAAAAATTAAGCACTTAACAGAAAACCGCCACGTGGCAGCAGCGGCTTCTGTTTTAGTTATAGTTAACTAGGTTATTACCCGTGCGATGCACGAATGACTTAGTATTATTTCTAAAACTTAATTTTGTAGATAGAATTTGCAAGTTATTTGAATGAACCAACAACAGCAAATTTCCACATAATAAATAAACGTGTGATCACATCGAACAATCAAATCAAAAATTAATGCGAATTTTATAGATAGAATTTGCAAGCTATTTCATAGTGGTTGTTTGTGGTGTTGGTGGAACACGTTTAATCAAATTTGATAAAATCTATTTTAAATTGACCGAATATTGGTAAAATAATAAAAATTAAAAAACTTCTACCATGAGAATTGAGGAGTCTTAATCAAATTAAACTTGTCTAATTCAAATGTGATAAAATCTATCTGATACAAATCGATTTTGTAAGAAAAAAAAGGTAAATAAAAAAAATTACCATGAGAATTGAGGAGTTTTAATTAATTGAAACATGTCTAAATCAAATGTGATAAAATCTACCCGACAATAAAAAAACTTTTACTATGAAAATTTGGAATACTAATAAATTGAAACAAATTAAAATCAAATGTGAAAAAATTTATCTGGTAATAACCGATTTTGACAAAAAAAACTTGGTTAAAAAAAAAAGGTTTTATTATTATGTATAAAGGAGGCACCGGTTTTAAAATCAATTAGACTTTAATTTTTGGCAGAAAAAAAAGAATTTATATAGATATATTTAGTACCATACACATTGTTTTAAATGAGGCACCGATTTTAAAATCTATCAGATTTTAATAGTTTTAATCAATTGACACACATTTAAATCAAATGTGATAAAATCTATTCGCAAATAAAAAACTTTTACCATGAAAATTTGAATTACTAATCAAGTGAAACACGTTAAAATCAAATGTGATAAAATTTATCTGATATTAACTGATTTTGACAATAAAAAATGGTAAAAAAATTACCATGTATAAAGGAGGTACATGTTTTAAAATCTATCATATTTTAATTTTTGGCAGAAAAAAAAAGAATTTTTATAGATATATTTAGTACCATATGCATGGTTTTAATAGTTTTTGTTTTATTTGCAAAAATTGTTTATAATAAGATGATTTTCTAAACTTGTAATAAATAATTAATTTTTTTAATTAGAATAATTTGAAAAAAAGAGGTAAATAATCAAAATTGATCATGTAGTCATGTAATTGAAAGATTAAAATCTATGAGAATTAATAAAATATATCCGCAAAAAAAAATTACCATAAAAATTTGGAGTTCTAATCAAGTGAAACACGTTTAAATCAAATGTTATAAAATATATCCGGTATTAACCGATTTTGGCAGCAAAAAATGGTAAAAAAAACAAAAAAAACTTTTAAAATGTATAAATGAGGCACCAGATTTAAAATCTATCCGATTTTAATTTTTTGTAGGAAAAAAAATTATAAACTTGTATAGAATGTGACACGTGGAAACACATAATTCCTTTAAAATTTTAAACATACAACAGAAACTCGCCATGTGGTAGCAACAGCTTCTGTTTTAATACTCCCTCCGTCCCTAAATAATCGTCCTAGTTGATCCGGCACATAGTTTAAGAAAAACAATTGACTTGATTATTTATATTGGTTTAATGTGTAGTTTTCTTTAAAACTCATGTGTATGTGACTCGTAATTAAAGTATGGTGAAAAAATAAGGGTAAAGTTGTAAAAATGATGTTCTAAAAAGGTAAGTTTCAAACTGGACAATTATTTTAGGACGGATGAAAAAGAAAATGAGGACGATAATTTAGGGACGGATGAAGTATTATACCAATATATAACTAATAATATTATTATTATTATTTACATAGCATGAATAAAATTAAGTTTCATTTGTAGTTACTTTTTGATAACTACAAATTTGATAAAAATTACTCAATGCTAACATCAATTTTGATAAGAAATTTTTTTATCACAATTGTAATATTTTTTGAAAATATTTTTTGGTAATATTTTTTGAAAATATTTTTTCAAAAAATATTTAAAAGTTTAGTTATCATAGATAGTGACATGTGGCAGTACCAAATTACTTAAAAAAATTAAGCACTTAACAGAAAGCCACCACGTGGCAGCATCGGCTTATGTTTTAGTTATAGTTAATAGATTGGTCAATGTCAACGTACCAAATTACTTTTTAAAATGTGATAAAATTTTGAAACGTAGTTATCAAAAAGTAAATATTTGTAGTTATAAAAAATGTGATAAAATTTTTAAAACGTAGTTATCAAAAAGTAAATATTTTAAAATTTAGTTATTACATTTGTAGTTATCACATTTGTAAAATTTATCACATTTTTTAAAATTAAGATTAGAATATTTTTTTAAAATTGCAAAAACGGTAATTTTTTGAAAACGGTAATTTATAGATAGTGACACGTGGCAGTACCAAATTACTTCAAAAAATTAAGCACTTAACATTTTTTATTATAATTGTAGTTATCAAAAAGTAAGGTTAGAATATTTTTTGAAAATATTTTAAAATTTAGTTATCACATTTGTAGTTATCAAAAAGTAAAATTTTGTGAAATCTACTTTATGCCAATTTTGATTTAGTATTGGTCAATGTCAAAGTACCAAATTACTTTTAAAATGTGATAAAATTTTAAAATGTAGTTATCAAAAAGTAAATATTTGTAGTTATCAAAAATGTGATAAAATTTTAAAACGTAGTTATCAAAAAGTTATCACATTTTTTAAAATTAAGATTAGAATATTTTTTTAAAAATTGCAAAAACGGTAATTTTTTGAAAACGGTAATTCATAGATAGTGACACGTGGCAGTACCAAATTACTTAAAAAAAATTAAGCACTTAACAGAAAGCCGTCACGTGGCTGCAGCGAACACCCCCGCCGCCGCCTCCTCCTCCTCCGTCCTCCTGATTAGGGAAGTTCTTCTCCCTTTTTATTTTGGTACTTATTTGTTCATTGGGGACAATGCACAGTTTTGGTGTGGGGGAGGGATTTTGGATTTTGGTGAATCTTGGAATCTTGAATGCATGTTTCTTTTGTTGTTGGGTATTCTGATTGGATATGAGGATATGATTTTTGATGATGGGATGTTTGGTATTTTAATGTGCATAATCATGGTAAAATATGAATTTTTGATATATGATGGAATTCTTTTTGAAATGTTTCTGTTCTAATTTAAATTGCATGTTTTCAGAAAAAAAATTCTTCAACCTTTGGATATGTATGTGTTGACTTATAGCCATTTAAAGTGAGATTTTGGGCCATTTATGGAGCATTCCATTCATTTTTCTCTCAGTTATTCTTGTGTGTTTACTCGCACTCGGATGCCAATTCTAGAACTTGCATGTTTGCTTACATTTCGAGTTCACATAAATGGATTTATGCACTAACATGATTAAGGCATTTAGGAAATACCAATTTTGGCTATCTTTTTTCTATCCGACCCTTTTAATATTACCCCCTAGTTAGCCCTTTTGAGCCTTACCTATTTCTTTGACTCAACCAGATTTAAATGAACCTTAGCCTTTTTAACTTTCTTTTTCATTACCAATGTCAAGAATTGTAGGAATTACATGTGAATCATAGTTTTAATTCAGTCTGTGAGTTGAACATTAGATGAAATACATCTTGTTTTGTACCAGAATATGAGATATTTGGTTTTGAGTTGTGCATTGAATGTGGTTCTGCTTTAAGAAGTGTGCCAAATAAGAGCTTCGCTCATGGTCAAAAAAAAAAAGCAGCTAGAACAAAAGTAGTGGCAAAGAAAGCCAAGAGTTTGTAAAGAAAAAAAGAAGAAGAAAAAAAAAAGAAAAGAAGAAGAAGAATAAAAGTTCAAGAAGCGTAATTGAAGTAAAAATCTTAATATCTATTTTCGCCAGCAAAAGTGTTGTGATCAAGGATTTGAGCTTCATGAGGACATTAATCGCTGATAATTGAGATGTGAGTAATGTGTTATTTCTACAATTCCTTGACATTTTAATTCACCTTATATCCCTATATCATACCTTATTAACCCATAGCCCCGTTACAACCTTTAAAAGACCTTTTGATTGGTGCATTTAACTCATACTTAGTGATGGAGATCTGATCAACTTGTAAGCTTATGGTAATTGCATTCCGTAGTGTTGAGTCGAGTGCTTAATTACATATCCTTATCTAAACACTTGAGTGGATGAGTGTCTCCTTGAGGATGGTTGAGACATGCATATGTGAAGGTTGAAGATCCTTTTGGAAATATGTTAGTTAATTTAGATGAAACATTTTTTAAACAATTCCATTATCTTGATTGAATTTTTATTTTTCCTATGTTCATGCACATTGAAATACCTGTATCCAAGTAAATCATATCTTCATAAGTTGTACAGATAAAAACATGCATTCTTGTCTGGTTTGAAGATGCTTGAGGACAAGCATCAGTTTGGTGTGGGGGAATTTTGATGAGAACCCAAAAGTGTGATAAAATTAGCCGGTTTTATGATTTATTTTAGAGCAAAATAATACACTTTTGGTTGGTTTTTGTGCTGATTATGATGTAGATACAAAGGCAGCTGCAAAAGAGGAAAGTGCTGGATTTCAGGCAAAGAGGAAAACTTGGGATGTTACATGGGCACGTGATATTCACATTTCGGAGCTGAGCTGTTGGTTAGTTACTGAACTCTCGAGCAGACCTGTTGGACAGTTAGAAAATACTGTTATTTCTTTCTGATTCTGTTTGTGTATTAAAGGAAATATTGATTTGGAAGTAGTGGGCGGTTTTAGGAAGTTACCGGTAGTTTTAAAACTACCGAGTAGTGGTTTAATGGGAGAGTGGAGTGATATTTATGTAGGTATTTCCTGAACAATTAAAGGGGGAATTCGGCCAGAAGGAAGGGAGATCATTCAGTCAGTAACTTGGGAGATAAACAGTGAGCAACAATTGTGAGGAAAAAGTGTAAGAACTTGTAATTCTTCTTTGAGGTTCATACCTGCTAGGAACAAATCAATTGGTTTTTCTTGTAAGTTGTTTTTAATTATGTTTATTAGCTAAGTTTCTTCTTCCAGTCAATGAACAATTAAGCCTCAAGCATTTTACTTTTGTGAGATCTAATAGATTTAATTCTTGTTTTATTTACAAATATTTGTTCGTTCTCCGTTTAACACGTTGGAAGATTGTTGTGTCTAATTAATGCTTGTGGCCAGAATATTAATTAACATAATAGTCTATAGCTAGTTAACGCTGTTGATCCGTAATTGTCCTCGGTTTTAACAAAGTGGCGAGTAATACACCTTTTAGGCATCACAAGCATAATCGGACCGTATTATTACGGAACGGATAATCATTGTTACATGTTATTGCTTCAATATGCATGGCTTTGAATCGGGTCTCTCTCTTCTTAATGCAACCGGGTTATTAAATCTTACGAGCGTCTCGGAGGTTGTAATTCGGTTAGACGGTAATTAACGAGCGTCTCTTAATTATCAATTCGGTAAGGAGAGATTGAGTGTTAGGCGTTCGTCGACACTTTTAACCGGTTTATTTGAAATCCTACAAGATATCTTTGCATCGATGATCAGAAATAAAATGCGAGACGAAATTGAATCATTGGCTGGAATTTATTTTATTGAATTAAGTCAAGCATTAATCTGTTAGTTTAATTAGAAGCATTAATTTTCAGTTAATTAGTTAATTAGTTTATTTTTAGTTAATTAAAAATATAAATTAGTATGCATTATTTACTTAGTAAAATTCTAAAAAGGAATAAATACAACGTTCCCTGTGGATACGATCCCGACTTACCTTATACTCGTTATTAGGGAAGTAGGTGAATTAATTTTGACGAATTGACACACGTCAGTGACAACTCACCTTCCATTTACCACACTTAGAACTTTCAACCAACACCACTTGTGCCACCATCTCCGTCTCCCGTCACCCCCCACCACTGTCGCTTCCAGCAACCGCCACCTCCAACTACCTCTACCGGCTGCCACCCACCGTCGTCGTTAACCACTACCACTATATGCTATTTTTTTAAAATGTAAATTTTTTATAATTTTTGTTGATTGTTGATAACAAGATTTGAACCCTTGTCATTCATAATAAGTAACAACCATATACCACTAGACTAAATTAGATATTTGACTTATTATTGAACTCTTATTTTAAGTATAATGTATAATTACAATTGAATTTCACACATTATCCAAACAATGAAATTGCTAGGATTTAGAAAGCAAATTATAAGTTATTTAAATTCTACTCCCCCCGTCTCTAAATTATCGTCCTCTTTTCCTTTTTCGTCCTTCTCAAAATAATTGTCCAGTTTGAAACTTACCTTT
Source organism: Codonopsis lanceolata (assembly GCA_013146195.2). Taxonomy (NCBI): domain Eukaryota; kingdom Viridiplantae; phylum Streptophyta; class Magnoliopsida; order Asterales; family Campanulaceae; genus Codonopsis; species Codonopsis lanceolata. The sequence continues at coordinate 97,169,783 of CM028379.1, forward strand.
TTAAAACATTTTTTTTACCATTTTATCCTTACTTTTTCAACCTACTTTAATTATGAGTCACATACACTTGGGCTTAAAGGAAACTACACATTAAACAAATATAAATAATCAAGTTAATTGTTTTTTCTTAATCCATGCGTCATGTCAACTAAGACGATAATTTAGGGACGGAGGGAGTATATAATTTGAATATTTTTTGAATTTAAAATCAATACATCCAAACGAACCGTAACAAAAAATTGTTCCTAAGCAAGTGTTATTGTGTAAATGAATTTACAATACTCATTTTTACCAAGGATATTTGAGTCTCTATCATAAAGACAAAAATGACCACTTCTTTCTGTGCACACTCGGGAAAACTTGGAGAAGAACTTGACTCTCCTCGTTATTGCTACTAGCTAAAACATAATTTCATTAAAAGTTTTGGGATTTATATCAATTCTATTTTTCTCTTTTTATTCAGCGTTTTCAGGGTAGTAAACATCTCATAAGTTACACTATTAATGGATATCTCTTCTGCAATATGGCTGTCCGAATTGGTGAGGTCTTCATTTTTAATTTTTGTTCACTTCTATTTATTGAAATTTATAGGAACAAATATTTGATTTATATATTTTTGTCAGTAAAACGCAGAAATTTTTGGATTAAAAATTTCAAGTTTCTATCTTCAATGTGGAAGCAAATCGATGGAAAATAATAGCACCAAGTATTTGGACGAATAATGACAAGATAATAGAAAATAGAATGGAATAAAGTAAAATGGAACAAATGATTTTACGTGGTTTAATCCACTTCAAGGCAAGCAACAACTTCACTATAAACGATGATGAATTACAATAAAGAGTTTTCAATATACTCACCATACCTAGGACAAGGGTTACAAGGATTGATACAATCTCACATAGTATCATACCTCTTTCAGTCCAAAATAGCCACGCACTATTTTGTCTAACAACGCCAAGACCTCCAGACCCTCGACACAATCGTTGTCGTCGTCTCCACTTTTTATCACAAACTCGTCTTTGGCTTACTGTTCCATGCGGCATATACATGCCCTTATATAGATCATGTTCACAAACATTATCCTTCACCAATTAGGATTAACATACTCCTAATCCTTTAGCAATTTATCAATCTTAATCCCAAAAGGATTTGAGACACTGAAAGATCAATAGTAACTAGGATTCACAAAAACAGTCAATCCAGTTCGTGATGTAGCTTGTTACTGTAGCAACACCAGGAAGTGCATTGGTCAGAAAATCAAAAGAATAGCGGAAGACTTTTAATTTAAATAAAAAATAAACACAAATGTTTATCAAACAATCTACAAGCTTTATGCTTGTAGATCTAGCCTTATGGCCAAAAAGATCTATATTATAATTAAGCTCAGTCTTTCTGAAAAGTTAACTACTGGCCAGAATTCATTTTTACAAAATATAACTACTGGACAGAATTAAATCTTTCTAAAAAGTTAACTATTTGTCAAGATATTGCTAGATTTCGTAAATCTCGGTAACAATATAGGAGATATCTCGTGCCAAGATTAAGTCTTTCATTCTTACTTTTCCTTTTCCTTCTCTATAAAATCCCATACCGGGATTAGGTCCTAGCAACTCCACCTGCGACTCTGACACCCCCTCCACATGCATCTCAAATTCCACCTCAACATATGCTTTACTATTGTACGATGATATGTGGGAGGATTCGAGTTTTGTAAATCAGGTGGTATGCTTTTTATATTTTAATTAATCTCTTATATACATAAAATATAGTACAATTAATTTGTCTTAATCTTATTTGTCTCACGTTTATGTGAAAATACTTGACAAAGTTATTACATCTCACTTTTCAAAATCAGACATTGTTGTGAAGCAAGAGCCTCCAGAAGAAGATTAAGTTGTCGTTATTGAGAAAAAAAAAACAATACAATATTGTTTCTACACATCAATTTTTTTTTTTAACAATATTGTTAGTATTTCCTTTTTGAGGTCGTCAGGCTCCTCCATCCTCCATCATATAAGGGCAATGTTGGTTGTCCCTCTCAATTTTGTTATTTTACTTCTAATAATAAAATCTAACAGGATACCGCTCCTATTTCCCTAAAAAAATTACAAAACTAACTTTTAATTTTTTTTCTCATTGTTAGATTATCATATTATTTTAATTGATTACCGATAGGTGTTCATTTTAAATTAGTTATTTTGAATACTAACACCGTTCTATACTGATGCCGTCCCATACTGGCGATGTATCATAGGCACGGTCGCAAAATCTAGTTTCACTAAAAAGATGAAGTTATTACAAAACAATATGTGAAATCACCAAAAGCAAAACTCTCACAAGACAACACGTCTTGGAGAGCAAAACCCAAAGAAATAAAGGTAAAGATAACGTGAGATTAAAAAATCAATTTCCTAGAAATACTAGGAAGACAAACAGCCACAACAACCGATGTAGTTCCCAATGAAGCTACGCTCGGAGCTTCATTCAGATTCAGGCAGCAACACTTCTTCTCTAAATTTCAGTATATTCTGTTCTGTATGTTTTTCTTTCTTATATTTTGCTCTCTACTCTTGTATTCTGTCCTCCGCAATCTTCTGCTCTACACCATGCTCCATATAAATAGATGAAGGAATCCTACAATTTAATTAGGAAACAAACAACACTCCAACATACTAAATGATTAGGAGTTAGTTTTAATAACCAAATAAACCATCTTTATTTCCTAGATTTTGTTACCAAATATATAAGGACTTTTAGAGAGGATTTAGGAAGAGATTATTACCAAGATTTGTTTCCAAATTTATACCAAAACTTTAGAACCAAGAAAACCAAAATACTACCAAGATTTTGTTTTCATATATATACCAAAACTTTAGGACCAAGAAATGTTACAACAATAAAATCAATAGAGGAAAATAGGACGACCCTATTTTACCCTTACAATCCCCCCTTTGTTGAACCTTTCTGGTTAAATCAAATGACAAATGTTTATTCAACATCAATCAAACCATCTAACATGCATTGGTTAGAAAATCACATCTCCCTCTAAATTTGTGCAATGTATAAAATTAGAAATCATTTACTGAGCACAAATCAGAATATACCAATGATGCAATCAAATGCATACAAAACAAATATGAAACAGTTTATTGGAGAAACAATCACAATAATGAATCTACAAGGAATCAGATTCATCATCATCACCAGAAATAAGAACAGTTGACTTCTCTCCCCCTATTTGATCGAAAAAGGAAGAGGGAGAAACAATCTTTTAGGAATTCTCAAAAATCCAATATTTTGAAAAGCACAATTAAGTGTTCACCGTGACTTGATCACACCCATAACAATAACTGAACACCTCATGTCCAAATTCAATATCTCTTAGTTCCCCACAAAAAATTAGATATCCACTAAATATTTTTCAACATGGAGATTTTTTGGAAATTGATTTACACGGTTTGATTTTAGGACGAAAAATTCAACAGGCTGATATCCTCACCAACAATGCATGTCTTAAAATTTTATACCTAAAAACATGATTACAAAAAGTTAGACAAAAGAATAAAAAATGCAATTACATACAAGTGATAAAGACCAGATCAAAGCAATGTAGTTCCTGATGCAGCTGCATTGGGAGGTGCATTCATCAATAATAAAGTTTTGTGCAATTTTTTGTATCTGTTCTTTTCTCAAACATATTTCTCTCCCACAAATTTTCTCATAAATAAAATCCATATGTACTTTATTTCTTTAGGAATATAGCTATACTTTATTTCAAGTTATAAAAACATATCACTTGGAACCTTTCACACTATTTACCAAGGGAAGCCATTTGCACATGATCAACTCATGAAATCCAAAGATTCATAGTCCCAAGAGAGAATGACAACAAACCTTGTTTATAGGTAGCTCTTTTCCTTTAGGTAGCTTTCGCACTTTTCCAAAGGTATTCATTTTTCTCAAGATCAACCTATGAGAATCAAAGTTCCATAGTACCAAGATAAGATGCTACAACCATTGTACTTTAAGTTAGCTCTTTCCTTTGCGCTCAAGAACTAGGAGAAAGAGTGAGAATCATAAACCAATACTACAACTGAATTTGAATGCAATTCCCAAATAACAACAAAAGACACAAACATGTGAGTCAATGATCTAGAGTGCCTTCTAAAGACAAAATGCAATCATGTTTTTTTATTTATTTATAATTAACTAAGTGTAAAATCATATGACACACATACCAAGAGATTTCCTTAGATTGGAAAATCTCTTCAAAATCAAGACTCTTAGTAAATATATCAGTCAATCTATTTTTTGTCCCAACATGTTCAGTGCAAATAATCTCTTGTTCAACCATGTCTCTAGTAAAGTGGTCTCTTATATCAATGTGTTTTGTTCTAGAGTGTTGAAGTGAATTTTTTGCTATAGTGATTGCACTGGTGTTATCACAATACGAGTTTAACACGTCAATGTGTAGTCTATAAATTTTAATCATTTGGTTCATAAAAGTTGTTTCAATACAGTTCTGTTTTTTACTAAACCAAGAAACCAAATTATTTCCCAAGTAAAAACACCTACTAGATATACTTCTCATATTATCTGTTTGTTGAAAAGTAATATCTAGAAAGCAAACTAATTTCATATAGTCAACCTTACATTTCTTCCTAGTAGACATACCATCATGTACATTACCTATCACTTGAGAATAATGATGAACTTTCTGAATATGGCTGAGAATATCTTGGCTGCGATCAGTCACACTAGAATGTGTTTCAGGTTGTTCAGTTTTTGTTTCAGCATCCTCAGAATTTCTGACCAATGTAGCTTCTTGCATGAGCATCTGAACCACATCCATTTTGAATTTCTGAGAATCGTATTTTAAGGCCCGACACATTTTGTTCGAATGTTTATCGATTTCGAGAATCTGAATTTTTTGAAATTGACCCAAGATCACCAAAAACAAGTAAACCCTTTTTACGCAAAGTATTAACACATTGAATAGCAAAATGACCAAACCCTTGACAAGCCCTACATTAAATAAAATCAATATTTTTATCACTTGATGTAGATTGTTTTAGCAAAAGGGTTGGTAAAATATTTTTCAGGGGTTTGAAAAGAACTTTCTTTGGGAGCAAACTTGCTAGGCTTAGGTTTGATAACAATTTTGGTGTTTGAAGAAGGAGATTTATTTTATTCTTTTGTTTTCAAAATATTTTTAAACTTTGTTGTTAAAAGAGTCATTGACTCTTCATCAAAATCAAATACCTCAACATTTCAATTTGAGTAATTCGTATTCGTTAATGTAGGAGGACGAACAAAATTCTCATATTGGGAATCCATCATGGCTACAACCAAAATCTTCTCTTAGTGACGTTAAGAGGAGGCTCTGATACCAATTGAAAGATCAATAGTAGCTAGGATTCACAAAATATGTCAATGTAGTTCTTGATGTAGCTTATTATTGTAGCTACACACGGAAGTGCATTGACCAGAAGTTCAAAAAAACAGCGGAAGACTTTTAATTTAAATCAAAAATAAACAAAATTGTTTACCAAACAATTTACAAGCTTTATACTTGTAGATCCAACCTTATTGCCAAAAAGATTTCACTAAAAAGATGAAGTGTTTTACAAAACAATATGTGAAATCATCAAAACCAAAACTCTCACAAGACAACATGTCTTGGAGAGCAAAACCCACAGAAACAAAGGTAAAGAAAACGTGAGATTAAAAAATCAACTTCCTAGAAATACTAGAAAGACAAACAGCCACAACAACCGATGTAGTTCCCAATGAAGCTACACTCGGAGCTTCATTCAGATTCAAACAACAACACTTCTTCTCTTAATTTCAGTATATTCTGCTCAGTATGCTTTTCTCTATTATATTATGCTCTCTGCACTTGTATTATGTTCTTTGCAATCTTCTGCTTTACGCCATGCTCCATATAAATAGATGAAGGAGTCTTACAATTTAATTAGGAAACAAACAGCACTCCAACATACTAAAGGATTAGAAGTTAGTTTTAATAATCAAATAAGCCATCTTTATTTTTCAGATTTTGTTACCAAATATATAAAGACTCTTAGAGAGGATTTAGGAATGAATTATTACCAAGATTTTGTTTCCAAATATACACAAAAACTTTAGGACCAAGAAAGCCAAAATACTAACAAGATTTTGTTTCCATATATATACCAAAACTTTAGGACTAAGAAAAGTTACAACAATAAAATCAATTGAGGAAAATAGGACGACTCTATTTTACTCTTATAGACACCAATTTTAACATATCTCCACCTTAGCTCAAATTCCATCAACTGCTTATCCTCATTGTTGCTCGCCCATCATGCACCCCACCATGGGTGCCTAGAATTAATCTCGAACACACGAATCCAAGCAGCCCTCGAGTACACATTTGTTACAAATTGATGCTGGTTTTAAATTACTATTAATACCAATAAAATAGATAAATTTTACATTAGTTAAAAAGTGATGTTTATTTTAAAAGTTTTTAAATAAAAAAACTTCTACTTTTATCATCAATAAAAGAGAAGAAAATAGATGTATCTCATTATATAGAAAGAGATGTTGGTTTTAGATATTGGTTTAAAATATTTTTAGATAATGTATCTTACATTGGTTACAAAGAGATCCACATTATTTAGAAATAAATATTGGTTATAAAAGTTTTTAGATAAAAGAAGTTTTAAGTTATTATCAATACAAGAGATGTATCACACTACTATTATTATTTTTATGTTATAACTAATAGAAGAGATGTATCTCACATTGTTTAGAAATAGAAGTTGATTTTAAAAGTTTTTATATAAAAGACTATTATTATTACTATAAAATAATGTATTTCACATTTGTTAAAAATTAGTGTTGGTTTTAAAAATACTATTATTACCAATAGAAAATGTGTATATCACATGGTTAGAAAGTGTAGACAATATAAAATTGTTTATTTAATTAAAACTCTGGCCTCAGTCAGCTTACACAAAGCCTCTCTCATTATATTTTTAATCTTCCTCTCTAATGGGTGTAATAAGGTTTCTCAAACCATCTATTTATAATAGTCCTAATAATAAACTCTAAACTAATTATGAAACACAATACTAATTGACCTCTAAATAATACTCCCTCCGTCCCTAAATTATCGTCCTCCTTTCCTTTTTCGTCCGTCCCAAAATAATTGTCCACTTTGAAACTTACCTTTTTAGAACATCACTTTTACCACTTTACCCTTACTTTTTCATTCTACTTTAATTATGGACCACATATACATGGACATTAAAGGAAAGTACACATTAAACCAATATACATAATCAAGTCAATTACTTTTTCTTAAACGGTGCGCCGGGTCAACCCAGACGATTATTTAGGGACGGAGGGAGTAAATAATAGAGACTTAAAAAATAATAATACTAATTCTAGTTGGATTGTGCTTGGTTTAATAGTCAACATTGACTCCCTTAAACCAAGCTCGTTGGTCCATCGCCATCTCGAGCAATAATATTCAACGCAATCTTTACAGCTGTCAGTATTTCATACACTTGAATTCGAACATCAGTCTTCATCTTCACTCGCGATTGAGGACGAACTTTATACTTGATATACAATTTCTTGACTTGTTCTTCACGATCAAAATAATCTCTCATGTTAACCCATTCATCTTCAAACTCATCATCTTCCCCATTTGATAAATTATACTTGCTTTTCTGTAGACAATTTTCTAGGTGAGCGCAATTCATCTGAGATTCATCCAGGAGCTTACGACTGATTTCTAACTCTCCCTCAAACTTTGCAACCTCCTCCATTATAGATTCAATCTTGGTTCTGACTTCACTCGGTTGATTTGACTTTTACGCAATTTGCAATTCGGCACAAGATCACCACTAGCTTTCTTGCCCAAATCATGGTTAATACCCACATCAGAAGGTGAAGTATTTAACGGGTGCGACAAGCTATCAGAAGTGAACTTGTTGCCAATGTCATGCCCGTATCTCCCAACAGGGTATCTTTGCCATCTTTTTCAGTCACATTCAATTCCTCCTTCGTATCACCACTAAATTGAAAACTTTCTTTTTCATCAGTATTCTCTTTCAATTCATTTTCTTTTCGTCTTCCATCTACCATATCGTGTTTTCTCTTTTCAATTTTTTTTCCTCATCAATCTTCTTCAAAATTTATTTCATCTCCTCTATTTTTTTAAATGTCTTCTTTGTTTTTCAACCGTAAATTTGTCTTTGGAATAATTCGTTGTCCAATATTCATTAGAAATAATTGGACCTACAAAGTATTTGAAATCACGCTCAAGTTTATTCAATTCCTCATAATTTTTAAAAGTATGTTCTAGTTTTTCCCAAACCACTTGTAAAGATTCTGCACTTCCCAAACGCAACAAACCCCAAATTTCTCCATGCATCGAGTTTTGTAAAATCGGCCAAACACGAAGCTCTTTCGCTATCGAAAGTGTCTTTAACTCCGAATTATCAAATTGCTCAAATACATCATACGACGATAAATAACATTCTTTGAGATAATTACTAATGTCAATACTCCAAGAATCATAATTATAAATAATTAACTTGGGAAAACTCATCATTATAAATCAAAGCAACTAATTGACTCACCTTTAAATATAGCCAATTCTCGCAAATAATCACGCTCCAATAATTCTTCTATAATCTTTCTTCAATTCGTTATCAAACGAACTCATATCAATACTATGTTGAGTCCTTGTTCAAGGGGTCGTCACCTAATAGCCAAAATTGCAAACTTGAATAACAATTTTCTCCACAGAATCAATAAAGCTCAAGCTTTTATTGAACTTCTCAATAACCAGGATCGAGCCTCAAGCTCTGATACCAAATGTAGACAATATAAAATTGTCTATTTAATTAAAACTCTGGCCTCAGTCAGCTTACACAAAACCTCTCTCATTATAATTTTAATCTTCCTCTATAATGGGTGTAATAAGGTTTCTCAAACCATCTATTTATAATAGTCCTAATAATAAACTCTAAACTAATTAGTAAACACAATACTAATTGACCTCTAAATAATAAATAATAGAGACTTAAAAACAAATACTAATTCTAGTTGGATTGTGCTTGGTTTAATAGTCAACAGAAAGAGACGTTTGTTTTAAAAGTTTTTTAAATAAATATGTTTAAACTTTTATTACCAATAGAAATAGAAAAGAAGTATCTCAAATTGTTAGAATATGAATAATGATTTTAAAAGTTTCAAAATAAATATTTTAATATCAACTCTTCTATTAGTAATAAAATGTTAGATTTTTAATCTAATGAATTTTAAAACCGAAATCAATTTATAACTAATATGAAATACATCTCTACTAATAGTATCAATAGAAAAGATGTATCTTACATTGATTATAAATTGATGTTAGTTTTGAAAGTATTTTGATGAAAGATTTCTACTTTTAACACTATAGAATAGATGTATCTTACATTGTTTAGAAAAAAAAATGTTAGTTTTAAAAGTCTGATATTAAAGATTTCTACTTTTATTACCAATAAAAGATATGTATCTCATATTGTTTAAAAATAAATGTTGGTTTACAAAGTCTTAGGATTAAAGATTTTTTTGTTAATTACAAATAGAATAGATACATGTATCTCACATTGGTTACAAAGTATTATACTATCATTATCAATAGAAATGATGTATCACACATTGGTTAGAAATTAATGTTGGTTTTAAAATTACTATTATTACTAATAAAATAGATGTATCATACATTTGATAAAGGGTCATGTTGGTTTCCAAAGTCTTTAGATATAAGACTTCTACAATTATTACCAATAAAATATGTATATCTCAATTGGTTAGAAAGTGTTATTAATTTTAATTTTAAATAAAAAAACTTTTATTATTATTACTAATAGAAGAGATATCGTACATTGGTTAAAAAATAATGTTGGTTTTAAAAGTCTTTAGATAAAAAAAACTTTTAGTTTTATCATCAATATAATAGAAGAGATGTATCTCACATTATTTAGAAATAGATGTTGATTATAAATTTTTTAAGAAAAAATAATTTTACTATTATTACCAAATGAGGATATGTATCACACATTAGTTAGAGAGTGATACTGATTTTAAAAGTCTACCATTATTAACTATGAAAAAAAAGTATTTCACATTGGTTAGAAAAATGATATTGGTTTAAAAAAATTTAAATGATGGATCTTACATTGGTTATAAAGAAAAGTATCTCACATTATTTAGAAATGAGTATTGGTAATAAAAGTTATTAGATAAAAACATTTTTATGTTATTACTAATAGAAAATATGTATCTCACATTGTTTAGAAATGAATGTTGGTTAAAAAGTTTTTTATCTACTATTATTAATACAAATATAAAATATGTATACCACATGGTTAGAATGTGGTGTTTGTTTTAAAAGCCTTTAAATAAAACACTTAAACTTTTATTACCAATAGAAATATAAAATAAGTATCCCACTTTGTTTAAAAATGAATTATGATTTTAAAAGTTTTTAACAAAAAGACTTCTAATATTATTATCAAGTTAGATGTTAGTTTTAAAAGTCTTTAGATCAAAAATTTTTACTATTATTACCAATAAAAAATATGTATTTTATGTTAGTTAGAAACTTATGTTAATTTTAAAAATATTTAGGTAAAAAAAACCGTTTAATATTAGTAACAAAAAAAATTATTATAACAATGAAAGAGATTAACAATCTAATTATAATGACTAAAAGTTATATTATTATTACAAAAAATATATATTTCAAATTGTACCAAATTGTGCAGATCACTACTAAAAATAAAAAAAGGTGCCAAGACCAATCTCGGGTATCAAAAACCAGGAGACTCGTTCTTCTCTGCATGAATATCTATGTTTTTGTTACCATATCCACGATCTGCGCAACTGAATCCACGGGAGCTACGAGATGGGTAAGTCTGGGTGCAGATGCCAGTCAGTATAGCGAGGGAGAAATATTGAATGATTAAATTAAGGAGTAGTACAAGTACTATTACCAGAACCAATATCAATATCAATACCAGTACCAGTAGGTGATGAGGAAAGAGGTAGTGGTAGCAGCGGCGGTTACAACCGCCGCAGCAGTTGTGGCAGTGGGGGTGCTACTGAGACATTGGAAGAACCAAAGTGAGCGAAGGTGGAAGCACACGCAGCGTATTCTACGTAAATTCGCCAGGGACTGTGCCACTCCTGTTCCAAAGCTTTGGCATGTCGCCTACGATTTGGTTCATGATATGCAAGCCGGCCTTGCTTCCAATGAAACTATGCTCCCCATGCTTCCCTCCTACGTCGATCCTCTCCCCTCCGGGTACTCATTCTCTATATTTTGACTTTTCGGAGTTAAAAGTTAATATTGTGTTTTCAAATCAATCGTGCATTTACTACTTTTCACATGAATGTTGTTGTGGCAGTGACGAGAAGGGTTTATACTACGGGTTGAACCTACGTGGGGAAAATTTCTTACTCTTGCGAGCGCGGCTAGGAGGGAAGAATGAACCCATATCTGAAATGAAGAGGGAGGAGATTTCTATTTCTTCTGATGTGCTTGGTGGCACTTCTAAGGTATCGGTTCATATTGCGGAAAATCCAATTATTGATCCAAGACCCTAGTCAACTGATAATCATTAAAAAAAAAAAAATCACAAACGCTTTTCTAGAATCAACTATATCCCCCAAACTCGTAATTTCAGTTCATTGCACTACAGATCGGTGACAATGGCAGGAATGATATGAACTACCATGATCATTACCATATGCATTCGATATATATCTTGGCTCATTATCTCTGCTCCCATCTACGTTTATAAAGACCATGGCCACATTAAGGCGTGGAACGCCAGAAATAAAGGTTAATAAAAAAAAGGTTAATAAAATGCTAACAAGTACATTGAAGTGTACGGGCTGCCCCAGATTTATAGGATAAAAATAAACAAGAAAAAATTCGAAAGCATGCATATTGAATAGACTCCAAATTAAATTTCACAAATCAAGCTTGAGCATAAACAAAATTATTACTTTAAGTTTGTAACTCCGATGTTTTTAGCAAGGTAGCTTTTGCACCTACAGTGCGCGGGGACTATACTGCAAATGACTTATATTGTCTCATGTCTAACTCCTGTTTCAGAAAATATTTGAGTACATTGTACAGCAGCTAGTGAAATTTCTCGCAGAACATGAGGAGAATGTTACGAACCCGGAAACAATATTGGGGTTCACAGTATCTTTTCCAGTGAAGGAACAGGCTGCAGCATTGGGCACGGCAATAAAATGGAAGATTTACTCTGCTGATGATGCAGTTGAGTTTGCTTCTAACTTCTCTTGTTTATGACAAAAATGAGAGTAGTCTAATTGGATATTATATTCCCTATATGTTTATATAAATTCTACCAGAACAAGGAAATTAGTGGATTTTATGTAAGAGTTCATTGTAATATATGTTCTTACCCAGGTTGGAAAAGAGTTGGTGAAGGACATGAATCAGGCTTTAAAGGATCATAACATGGATGCACGTGTTTTTCAACTGGTAATTACTATTAGAGCATCTCCATTGTTAGATTTTTAGGAGTCCGGATCCTCTATTCCAAAAGTGTGTTTCATCTTCTATTCCAATATCAGATCCACCATTAACTTGTCAATTAGTAATTGATTTTGTTTATATAATTAATTTTTTAATTTACTAATTGACAAGTTAACGGTGGATCTGACATTGGAATAGAATATGAAATACACTTTTGGAATAGAGGATCCGGACTCGATTTTTAGCTTCTTAATGTTTGGAGAAGTGTGCATTAGTGACCAAGTAGGAGAGAGGAAAATCCAATTAGGAGAGAGAAATTAATTTTACTTCCTAAATAGGAAGTTGGTCTTGGAAAATGGAGCTGTGAGGGCCTGAGGGGGAGGGGGGGCGGCTGACCGCCTGACACATGAATTTTGTGTGTGTGTGTGTGGGGTGGGGGTGGGGTTGGGGGAAGGCTTTGTATTTATTATATGGTATGGTGTTAAATTTAATATTTTTTGTGTAAGAAGATGTGTAAGAATATTATACAATGAGAAAATATATTTTTAATGAGTAAGAAAATAAAAATATGTAAGTAGTAGTGGGACCCAGTTAAAAAGTTGTATAAGAATATGCAATATTGAGGATGCTCTTAGCTGCTTTCTTTATACAGATGCTCAAGCAAGAACTTTCGAGAGGCTAATTTGTTGGTGGCAGGTTGATGATACTATTGGGGATCTGGCAGGAGGTAGATACTACAATAAGGACAGTGTTGTCGCAATTACACTGGGGATGGGCACGAACGCTGCTTATGTAGAATCGGCTCAATCCGTAACCAAATGGAAAGGCCCCACACCTAAATCAGGAGAAATGGTTTGTCCTTTATTATATTCTTGTGCTAGTTCTGATAAGTAAAAATACTCTCGTTATATGAGAATTTTCCAGCTATCATAGTTCCACTGCAGAATTCTTGTGATCACTTGATTGTGCTTTCACAACTGTAGGTTATTGATATGCAATGGGGAAACTTCAGTTCCACCCATTTTCCTATAACTGAGTTTGATGTTTCTTTAGATGCTGATAGCTCAAATCCTGGATGCAGGGTATGAAAAGCTCGTATTTTGATCATCCGTTCACCAATTATGTATGTGTATTTAGTTCCTTGGTGTCTCAGAGTTGTTTTGTCTCAGATGTTCGAGAAGCTGATTTCAGGGATGTATCTAGGAGAGATAGTTAGGAGAGTGTTGCTTAAGATGGCCAAGGAGACTGCTTTATTTGGACAGTCTGTGCCACCAAAACTTATGATTCCTTACTCCTTGAGGTATACAAGTACTGTTTTGGTACTATATTTAGTCGCACTTCCTCTTCTACGATAAAGTACTGGCTTTTGGGTCAACATAAAAATGCTGTAAACACTAAACATTGAGCAGATAGGAGTCTAAAATTAAGAAACCCGTTAAAATCACCAATGACTAAGTTGCTTCAGATTTTGGTTCTGTTTTGCTCTTTATGTTACCATCAGATATTATGTTGTGTTCAATTTGTAACATATTTGGTATATGAATCTCGTTTTGATAATTCGAATAGGTCACCTGACATGGCGGCAATGCATCAAGATACATCTGAGGATCGTGACATTGTCAGTGAGAAACTCGAAGAAGTTTTTGGGGTAAATTTTAAATACCTTTGATATCCTATAGAGTTCAAATCAAGCCTATTATGTATTATCTGCTTCAGAGGAAAAAGACTTCTCTTTTTTACTATTTGCATACACTGAGGTCAAGTAGGAATTACGACTTCTTTTTGGTAACTACAGATCACCGGTTCCACGCCAATGGTGAGAGAAGTAGTCGCGGAGGTATGTGACATTGTTGCTGAACGAGGAGCACGTCTTGCGGGGGCAGGCATAGTTGGGATAATAAAGAAACTTGAGAGACTTGCAAATAAGAGAAGCGTAGTTACTGTGGAAGGTGGACTCTACGAGCATTACAGAGTTTTTAGGAACTATTTGCACAGCAGTGTTTGGGAAATGTTGGAAAATGATCTGTCCGATAATGTGATTATTGAGCATTCTCATGGAGGGTCCGGAGCTGGTGCAATCTTCCTTGCTGCATCACAAACGCGAGATAACAATTCTTAGTTCTTTGGTCTTCACAGTGATAAAGTCATTGCGTCGGTTTCATTTGCTAAAACTTTTTCTGAGCATAATGTATTCATGAGGATTTCTTTTCTTTCATTGATTTGTCAATTCTTCTGCTTTCTTCTTAACGCGGTTTGGTTGATAATTTGTGAAAATAGCAAATTTGGAAACACAAAAAGTATTTTAGGAGCTGAGCCTGATATCAAATTGTTCAGTTCATATGCAGAAACATATTGCATTAGAAAGTGTTGTAGCTAACCAACTGAAGGACGAGCGAAGCAACTCAGGATCGAGTCATTCAACAAATAAACAAGTTGGGCCGATTCCAAGGCAACCTCAGCTTTCCTTATAGATTGTTTTTGAAAATTCATATTTTCTTTTGGACTTTTTGTAGTGCAAGAAAAAACGTGAGAAATTGTGAATCAATACACTGAATTTTGATCCCAAAGAATATAAGAATGCTAAGGTTCCATTGAAAGAATGACAAAGAAGTTCATCAGTTGATCAATGATCAGTTTCATCTCAGAACGCAACGCACATGCGGCGATGGTCCGGCCACTGGTTTTGGCAAAGGGATCGAATTGGTTCTTTCGTAATTGGGAGTCTTTGCAGTTCTTCTTCTACTTGGTTAATGTAAAATTGGTTATTTCGTAATTGGGAGTATGTTTTAATTTTCACTTAAGCTGATGTGTTTTCAACTATTTACCTTTAGATAGAACGGTTGACTATTTCTGATTTCATCTGAACTTGCCAAAAAGATCTCATAACAAAGGTTGCATGGGGAACCGAAACCAAATTCAACTTTGTTCTTCAAAATTAGGCTATGTTTCTTTTACCGAAAATGAAGCATTCTTTTCAGGAAAATGAATTACGATTTATTTTTCGTAAATCTTTTTTTCAATTGTATGAACACCATTTCCATAATTACATATATTTACATACACGCACAATATTAAACTCAGTAAATAATTTTTTTAGAAATATAAATTGAGTTTATGCACACTATTTATAAATTATAATTTTAATAAATATTCAATAGGTCCTAAAATTAGTGTCCACTATATTATTAGGGACGTTCCAAACATTATCAATTTTCTTTTTTAAAACGTTTTTTTTTCATATCAATTATCCATTTTTTTATTGGGCGAGTCTCTTGTAAGACCGTCTTACGGATCTTTATTTGTAAGATGAAGCTCCACTCTCTCACAGCTCAACCCACCAACACACGGTGGGTCGGGTAAGGAAGATCCGTCTTACAAAAAATATCTGTAAGACCATCTTACACAAGTTTTTACCTTTTTTATTTGTATTTTTGAGATCGAAAAATGATAAACCTTATTGATTTGACAACACTAGTGATAAAATTAAGGGTTATTAAAATAAAATTACTTAAAGTTCAACACTATCTTATATTCAATATGATCATTAATATTAAAATATATTTTTTGTATTTATTCATAAATTATTTTTCGTAATATTTTTCGTGTATTTGTCAAATATTTAAAAATGAAATCTTTTCATTTACCAAAAATCATTTACCAAAGATCATTTTCTGTGAAACAAACGGATCTTTAATTAATATTTATATATAGTAAAGTTGAGACTTTAAGCGTGTCCACCTAAGCATTGACTTGGACAGCATCTAATTTTTTTCTTATTTTTTGAAAAAAAAAAA
The DNA here is from genome assembly GCA_013146195.2 of Codonopsis lanceolata. Taxonomy (NCBI): domain Eukaryota; kingdom Viridiplantae; phylum Streptophyta; class Magnoliopsida; order Asterales; family Campanulaceae; genus Codonopsis; species Codonopsis lanceolata. The sequence goes on from CM028379.1 coordinate 97,186,142, forward strand.
CTAATTATCACTTTTAAACCTTACCATACATAGTAGTAGCTAGTATATCATGATAATTTCCAACCAACCAAAAATAATACTCCCTCCATTCTTAAATTGTTATCATGTTTGGACTTCTTGAGTCAAATTGAGTGTTTTGACTTCTTAAGCCTAGCACGATTTGCTAAATGTAGCACTTTCTCGAAAAATAAGAAAAAAAGTCTAAATTTCCCTTTTTCATGTTTGTGACCATAAAACCAATTACCATTAGTCCATGTTGCAAATAAAGGAAAAAAATCATTTTTTATTAGAAAATTGATGTAAGTGTTAATTTCGTGGATGATGCCAACCGAGTCCAACCCATCATGAGCTCATTTTTTTTTGGGTAATGCTAGGGCCACTCTAATAAGACTTAATTTTGGGTACCAAATGATGTGGCATCTTATGTGTCATATTGTTAACATAACTTTTTAACTTATAGTGGAGCCCATAAAATGCCAAATAAGATGACACACGAAACCACATCATTTGGCACAAATTTTGTTCATTAGATTACTCTTTTTTTTCCCAATTCGCGTGAGCTCAACTTATTTGGCACGCCTCCTATTGGGCTTATATTTTCTCAACCTAAGCTACCTATTTAAGGTCTCGGGCAAGAGCTAGCCCAACTGGTCAAACCCGTTTTGACAGCTTTACAACAAAATGTGTAATATTTATGTATAAATTTTTACAAAAATGTGAGTACATTGTTGCATAAAAAAAGCATTTAAATTTTCAAGGAAAAAAATTATTTTAAAAGGAAACTTCATTTAATTTGGTGGAGGGGTGGGGGGGGGGTTGGGCCGGCAAGAAAAAATAGTTTTAACACTTTCAGTTAGATTTCGTTAAGTTTTATTAGGTTTCTTTGATTCAGTTAACATTTTTTTCTTGTGATTCAATCCGAGTCTTTGTAAATTCCAATGAAGGTCAAACAAATTTTAACACGACCTAACGGAAATTGGGATGGCCATCAAGGAGGGAGCAATTTTTTGGGCAGGCCGTTTCTTCAAATCTTCCATATAATTTCAACACTTTTTGTTATATTCCATTAAGTTTTGTTAGGTTTACATTTTTTTCTTGCGATTCAGTCCTAGCATTTATAAATTTGGACAAAGATCTAATGAGACCTAACGTTTATTGGGATCACCATCAAGGGGCGCAGAGCTTGTCGGGGGGCATTTGGGACGGCTATTTAGTTAAATCTTTACAAAAATATAATTTTAATACTTTCTATTATGTTTTGTTAAATTTTTGCTAGCTTTCATCAAGTATTTCAACAATTTTTCTTACTATTTAGACCTAAAATTTGTAAATTCTGACGAATGTCAAACTGGACTAAAATGGGACCTAACATAAATCAAGATGGCCATCGCCATCGATGGGCAACCGGATTTTGGGTTGGCCATCAAGGGAAGACAGAGGCAGTTTTGGCCTTTTGGGCTTGCCATCATGGTGAGTGGATTTTTCAGGACGGCCATTTCTTGAAATCTTTCGGGAAAAAAAGGAAATATTGCGGGCGGTCAACTTTTTAAAATGGGTGATAACGGGGCCGATACCATACGGTGAAATTATAATCGCAAAAGTTCATCGTTTTTTTTTAAAACGCTACAGTGCAGATTTGAGGGAAAATAACAAAAATACACATAATGAAGGAAAGGTGCGCACATAAAACCACTGTCCCAATTTATGCGTCGGTAAAAAAATTGGGAGTCGTTCATTTTTGTGGAAAAAATGACGCCTAATTAATAACACCGAGATATGATTGGAAAAAACGATGCCTAATTAATAACACCGAGACATGATTCGGCGTCGTTCATTTTTGTGGGGCTCAAAACATTAATTAGGCGTCATTGGCTCCAATTTGGGCATCGTTACCTCAAATTTGGACGCCGTTGCCTTAAATTTAGGCGTCATTGCCTCAAATTTGGGCGTTGTTGCTTCTAATTTGAGTGAAGTATGTCACCATATTATTAAAGAAACGACGCCTAATTAATAACACCGAGACATGATTGGAAGAAACGATGCCTAATTAATAACACCGAGACATGATTGGACGTTGTTCATTTTTGTTGGGCTCAAAACATAGGGCATCGTTGCCTCCAATTTGGACGTTGTTGCCTCTAATTTGGACGTCGTTGCCTCTAATTTGGGCGTCGTTGCTTCAAATTTGGACATCGTTGCCTCTAATTTGGGCGAAGTTTGTAACCATATTAAAGAAACGACGCCTAATTAATAACGTCGATACATGATTGAAAGAAACGATGCCTAATTAATAACACTGAGATATGATTGGGCGTCGTTCATTTTTGTGGGGCTCCAAACATTGGGCATCGTTGCCTCTAATTTGAATGTCATTGCCTCTAATTTGGGCGAAGTCTTTCACCATATTAAAGAAACGACACCTAATTAATAACACTGAGACATGATTAAGCGTCTTTCATTTTTGTGGGGCTCAAAACATTAGGCATTGTTGCCTCTAATCATAGGCAACGACTCTCACGTCATAGTCTTCGACACCCATATCATAGTCTTCGTCCATCTCCTCCACTACTATCGAGCAAGATTGTTTACGTATTGCAGCCAGAAATTGAGCTAAATATTGTTTTTATCATGCCCGGAGATGTCAATCCAACCTACCTTACAAAGCCAGTTTCAAATTTTCAAATTTCCAATATTGAACAAGTTTGAGTTTGCTTTTGTGTTTTAGGAGTAGTCTGACCTTTGTGATCATGAGAGATTAGTGAGGTGTATTGTAAAAAATAAATAAATGGACTCGGGATATAAGAAAGAGAAGAGTCAATAGTTCCTAAAGCTCATTATTGAAGATGATGAGGATGACAATGATGGGGAGAGGTAGCGTGGATATTTTAGGAAGAAAAAAAAACAGAAAAGTATTTTTGCGATTAAAAAAAAATAGAATACTAAAGCGGTTACAATTTTATAAAAGTGTACTGGCCTGTAATTATTTCTTTCAAAATTTCTAATCGCCTTAGTACCGTGTTTTTTCTCAGTCGGAAAAATGACACTTTTGGACGCGAATGAGCATGAGGCGCGCTACATAAATGAATTGCGATGCATTGTCTATTGAATCGCAATTCATCAATTTTATTGTATTAATATTTTTCACCGCGGTTCAATAGTTTAATTGTCTAGTTCTATTGCACCGCGATTCACCAATTTTATTACATTAATTTTTGCACCACGGTTCAATAGTTTAATTATTTTTTCTAATTGCACCGCAGCATCAACTTTTATGTACCGCGATAAACTAATTTTTGAACCGCGATACATATACATAATCCATGTTGCACTGCGGTATTAGCTTCTATGTACCACGATAAATTAATTTTTGAACCACGATGCATAAAATATTATTAATCCATTTTTGCAACGTGATGTTGAATGATAATGAACCCGACCATATCCCTCACATTCTTCTTCTATCTCCTCCGTTGTAAGCATTTTTCTTCCCCCTCCTCAGCCTTCGTCTTACTGAAAAATCATTGAACACAGGACATACCCATTAGAGTTTCGTATATATTGAATCAAAGAAACCGTTTCGTTGCGCAACAATGGTGATTTTCGAATTCAAAGAGGTGTCGAAAAGTGTCAATATTTGAAAGAGCGATGTCATTTTTTAACAATACTTTTGTGGTTGAAAAAAAACCGGACTTTTGGGGTTGACCAGAATTTTACCTAAAAAAGGGAGTAAATTCGAGTTGATCCACTTTCTTACATTTTTAATCGCTCCAGTGCCGCATTCATTTTTTCAACCGGAAAAAGTAGCTTTTTGGGGCGAAAATACCCTTAATGAGCCTAAGGCACGCTACAAATCATTCACTCAAATGCACCGCGCTGCATAAATTTTTGCACCGCGATGCATAAATTTTTGCACCGCGATGCATCAAATTTTGCACACCGATACGTCAATTTTTGCATCGCGATGCATCTATTTAAATCCCTCATTCAATTTTGCCTTGCATTACATCACATTTTTGCACCACGATGCAAAATCATAATGAACCAGACTATGTCTTTTGTTTTTTTCTTCCATCTCCTTCGTCGTTAGCTTTTTCTTCATGCTTCTCTTCCGCATTCATCCGTACTGAAAAATTCTTCAAACTCAGCTCAAAAATTCTACTTCCTCCTCCTTCGTCTCCTTCCATCTCCTCCATTGTTGTGTACAATCGTGATTTTCGAACTCAAAGTGTTGATCGAAGCTATGGAAGAAAGCGATCTAGGCATTTTGGAAACAATATTTTGAAAATAGATTTTAGCGATTGAAATAAAAACGCTAGACTGGAGAGAAAAAATATTTGGAAAGTGTACCGACCCGCAATTTTCCCAAAAAAAAAAACCCTTCGTTTTTAAATTATTGTCTACCTTTCATTTTTCGTCTGTTCTTAAACATTTGTCCTCTTTCAAAACTTTCCATTTTAGTAAATATTTTTACCACTTTACTATTACTTTTTCTACCTATTTTAATTATGGTCACATACTCAATGACATTAAAGGAAACCACACATTTCACCAATATTTATAATCCAGTCAATTCTTTTTTTTTTTAACGGTGTGTCGAGTGAACATAAACAATATTTTGAAAACAGAGAAACTATCTTCTAAAGTTTTTGACTCATAGGTAAAAAAAATAAAATTATATTAATTAGTCGTACCATTTAAGAAAGTGCTTCATTTAGCATTTAGCATGCCTTCGTCATATAATTCAATAACATTCTTAACATACAAACATAAGGGCACCTCCAAATGGAGGTTCAAAAAGCTTGATAAAGCAAATAAAAAAATGGTAGGCAACTAACGTGTGTCAAATCGTCAAAATTAATTTACCTACTTCCCTAATAACGAGTATAAGGTAAGTCGGGATCGTATTCATAGGGAATGTTGTACTTATTATTTTTTAGAATTTTACTAAGTAAATAATGCATACGAATTTATATTTTTAATTAACTAAGAATAGACTAACAATTAATTAACTGAAAATTAAAGATTTTAATTAAGTTAACAGATTAAAAACTTGACTTAATTCAATTAAGTAAAGTCCAGCCAATGAACTAATTTTCATCTCGCATTTTATTTCTGATCATAGATGCAAAAATGTCTTGTTAAATAACAAATAAACCGGTTATAAGTATCGACAAACGCCTAATACTCAATCTCTCCTTACCGTGTTGATAATCAAGAGAAGCTCGTTAATTATCGTCTAACCAAATTACAACCTCCGAGACGCTCGTAAGATTTAATAATCCCGGTTGCATTAAGAAGAGAGAGACCTAATTCAAAGCCATGCATATTGAAACAATAACATGTAACTAAGATTATTCGTTTCCGTAATACGGTCCGATTATGCTTGTGATGCCTAAAAGGTGTATTACTCGCCACTTTGTTAAAACTGAGGACAATTACGGATCAACAGTGTTAACTAGCCTTAAACTATTATGATAATTAATATTCTGGCCACAAACATTAATTAAATACAATAGTCATACAACGTGTTAATTGGAGAACGAATAAATATTTGTAATGAAACAAGAATTGATTCCGTTAGATCTCACAGAAGTAAAATGTTGGAGACTTAATTGTTCATTGACTGGAAGAAAATATTTAGTTACTAAACATAATTAAAATACTTACAAAATACCAAGACTAAACTATTTCCAGCAAGTGTTGATGAACTAAAGAAAGAGTACCACTCTTTTCTCCACTTTCTCTCCAACAATATGTGTGACTTTTCCTCACCACAAGTGACTCCCCGGGCCTGCCAAATTATAGCCTAAATATGACCACCTTTTCCCCCACTAAAGCCACTTCTTGGCAGTTTTTTTCTATCAATAAAACTACCACTAACTTCCCTAAACTACTCCCTCCGTCCCTAAATTATAAATTATCGTCCTCCCCTTTTTAAATCCGTCCCAAAATAATTGTCCACTTTGAAACTTACCTTTTAGAACATCACTTTATCACTTTACCCTTACTTCTTTTCACTCTACTTTAATTATGGGCCACATATACATGGGCATTAAAGGAAACTACACATTAAACCAATATAAATAATCAAGTCAATTACGTTTTTTTAAACTGTGCGCCGGGTCAAGCAGGACGATTATTTAGGGACGGAGGGAGTACTAAATAACTACACAAGTAGTTTTCCTTTAACAAATAAATAAGTTAGGAAGAAGAAACAACTCTCTAACTACCTAGAAAATGTGCTGGACAGTCCTTCAGCAAATTGACATCAGCTTCAATTCTGGGATTTAAACAGCACATGCCCACGTGATACCACAAAATTCCATTTTCTTGCAATCCAACCTTTTTTCCTTAGTTTCCCTCTTTTGTCAGCTCCCTTCACACCTACAATCATTAACAAGCACAAAACAATCAAAAGTGTAATATTTACTCTATAATCAATCATAAAATCGGCTAATAATATCACACAATTGTGCTCATATCAGCAACAAGACTACAACTCTCCCAAAAGCAAAATTAGAAAATGTTATTGTCTGTAGAGATTCTTGCATGAGAGATAAAAAAACTGATACATGAGATCTTCTAATTAGACCTTAATATATAACCACCTCTAATCGAAGAAATGTGTTTAATTTTGAATAGGAACCGTTTTGTAAAAAGTTTATTTGAGGAGGCATCCTTTAATCCGAATTTTAAAAAACTAATTAATTAAAAAAATAAAAGTGAAAGGATTAAAACCGAGGGATTAACCCTCGGCATGAAAATGACCTGACCCTCGGCACAAAGAAGGTCCCACCTGCAGAGCCACACGTTGCGAGGACAGGACCACTCACCCCCAAGATAAATCACTGCAACTCGGCATCATGACCCTCGGCAGCGTGACAGGCGACTCCCTGGCCCAGCTACCAGATCACGGGCTCCCTCGGCCCCGCCACCAAATCAGTCTTCATAAATCCTTAGCCTCGACAAATAACAAAAGCGTTCGTCACAAAACCACTCGGCCTCGGCCTCGGGCCATCATCCACCCCGACGACAAACCATTTCACAGGGCCGAGAAAACACCGCGCCGTACCAACTCTCGACAAGTACAGTTCACTCATTCTGGCGAATACCCTCAGCGCATTTAATAGCCGCTTTATGCCCCCGATTATTAAGCGCCACGTCGCGTAAACTTGAGGTATAAATATGAGAGCCCACATTCGGGCAAGGTAAGTAATTTCAGCAATATCAAACTCTTCTTATCACTGACTTCTATCAAACAATTATCACGACCTATTTATTACCAATTCTCTACCGTAATCGACTCATCGCCGGAGGGTTATAGTCGCGCCAACCCGGCACCTTAGCATTTTGTTTTTATCGTAATGCGAGGTCAAGCGAAAGGGCGAACCGGAAGCGCCACATCATCACCGCTCACACGTGGGCGTCAAGGCAGGATCACCACACTTTTGCGTGATCGGTTTGGATTCGTTGGGAAACGCGCTTTTCGGCTAGCGCGTCCATAGGCAGAAAGGATGGTGAAATCAACAAGCCTCGAAGAACGTAACCCCATTGTATCCACCCACCCGAGAAAAGGGAGCATGTCGGCCGCAGTGAGGAGACGAGGGGGACTCCGGCCTCGCTACCGAGTGTCGGCCGGGGACCAAGAAGGATCGCTCTACAGCGACTCTCAAAAAAAATAAAGACAACGCCGACCCAGGAGGTCGAGTCTTCCGAGGGCAACGAGGAGGAGCGAACCACCGATTCAAAGAAGAGGCAGGAATACGCATATTGGGGAGCACCAAAAGGCCTTGTGCACAAAAATCTGAGGCAGAGACCAAAATGCAGAGCAAGCCAAGCACGGGCAGGCCAATCAGCGTCAAAAAAGCACCCGAGCGCCATCAACTCGGTTTGGCGGAGGGTGGGAACTACAGCCAAAAGGCAAAGTTTACCACCAACGTCAAGTCAAGACTTGGAAAAGGGTGGGTGGCGAGGGATCTAAGACGGCGTTCATTCTCGCCTGATTCCCAGGTGCGGACAATTGTGAGGCCCAAAGCGAGGAAGGGAGTCTCGGCCATACGCCGGCCAGTCCTCGACCAACAAAGCCCCCTCAGGATCTCGACATCCCTCTCGCCAACTAGCGAAGGCTCGTTTGGGGTCCCCAAGAAACATGATCGAGGAAGAGCTTTGAGGTACAGAGAGCGAAAAAGGGCTAACTGCATCCCCAGCAAGTCTTTGGCTCGGCATAGGGTGACAGGCCGATGTGGATGCCGAGATTAGGGCATGGATGGAGAAGTTGGAGGCTCGGCCGAGCTACGGAGTTAACTTGGCCATCAAAAAATTGGGGGGTCATTTATTAAACAAATAAGAGAAGTGAAGTGCCTTGAAAGTGAAGATTCCACACTTTGAGGACTTCTGCGGTAACACGACGGCCTGGACCACGTGTCGGGGTTCGAGTTGAAAATGATCATCGTAACAGGCGGGCGACATATGGTGCTTGGTGTTATTGGGACCCTCAAGAAGCCGAGCTCAGCAGGTGGTACAACGGTTAGCACCCGACTATCACTGTTGGGATGACTTTAAGGGGGCATTCTTGAAAAAGTTCGGCGGGTGCTCTCCCAAAAAAGCGAGGCAGGACGTGTAGCGTGAAACAAGAGGTTGGAGAAACACGTCTTGGCATACATGGCATGCTTGAGGTCTGGACGAAATCGAGATATTCCCAGACACCTCGTAGAATGTGTTTCGGGCCGAGGCACAGTGCGTGAGCGCCGAGCGAGCTCCTCATGCGACCAAAAGACACGATCGGTGAGATGTTCTTAGCGGCTTCAAGGTGGCTCTCTGGGC
>CM028379.1:97195064-97252486 GCA_013146195.2 Codonopsis lanceolata
GTTAAAGGGAGAAAAGATACAAAACTACCACGGTCTTTTCCGCTTTGCCTTGATGCGCTGCACTTCCTTTTCTCTTCTCTGCCGTTTAAGTTCTTCGACTCTACGGTGTACTCATCATTGGCGGAGGTAGAGTGCGGTGGAGTGAAGCGGTAGTCGGTTCTTAGCGTAGGCGGTTGTTCTCTTCCATTAGAGTCTTGTTGATAGACCTCGGTTGTCTCTCCTCGGTGATGGCGGATCATGATCACGCTACATGTTGATCTTGTCGTGAGGCGGCGTTGAGAAGCGATTTTGTTGAGCTCGAGGCATGCAGGCGGTTGTGGCGAGATGGAGTGATCTTTGTGGAAGAGGCTGGTAAAGCGAGTTGAGCGAGCCTACGCATTCCTTGAGTTGAGCTTCCACGTTGATCTTGATATCGGTGGACTCGTTCTTCATCTGTCCAAACCGTGTCCACATATCGTCTTGGCTTATCGAAGGAGGGCATCATTTATACATTTGCCTTGGGCGTAGTAGCTATAAGCCGTGACGGTATGAAGATACTTTTAAGCTCTCGATCATCGTATATTGCGTCCAGGCGGGTCAAAATTTCAGAGTTGGTCGGTTGAGATGGAGAAAGGTCGAGGACAATGTGGATATGCTATTCAGCTGAGTAGAAGAGGTGGCATCGGCGGAAGGTGTGGTCGAAAGAGTTGTTGGAGAGGTGGAGTGGTTGTGGTGAAAGAAGTTAGTCGCGTGAAGGAAGGTATGGGTAGAAGAGGAGGTGGATTTTGGGGGAGAGGGAGGAGAGGTTGGGGGGTATTTCGATATCGTGTTCAGTGATCCTGAATATCGGAAGGGAGCTGAGTAGGGTTCGGTGGAGAACCAAAGGAATGAGGTGGATATATAGGTAGAGTCTACAGTCTCACTTGGGTAGGTTCGGAGGTTGAGGAAAGAGGTGCTGCTTGTGAGAGTTCAAAATGAACCTCGTAGAGGCAGAGGAAAGGGTAGGTGGAAACCATGTGAGAGGTACAGGTAGGCTTGGTTTTGTAGGGGTGGGCTAGTTTCGTTCGGATGGTGTAGTTGGGTTGGTTGGGTTACGTTGGGGTGAAGAAGGGGTGGATGGGTTTGGTGAGTAGTTGAAGGGTGAAGGAGGAGCTGGAGAGGGTGTTCTGGTAGGCTCCTCTTGGGTGTGAGGCTCCTCCTGAGGGATGAGTAGATGACTAAGTAGGATTGGGTTGTGAAGCGGTAGAGGGTTGGGTGCCGGCGGACTTCCTTTTACGCCCAGCAAGCTGAATAGGAGGTTCAGTGCTTCATCGGCAGCAAGATGCTGGTGGCTTGGTCGGAAGACCTTTACGTAGACGCCTACATTTAGGTTTAGGTGAAGGTGAGGGTTGGTCAGAAGAGGGTTTTTGTTTGGGTTTAGGGGATGGCTGGGAAGTGGAGGTTAGTGGTTCTGGGTTAGAAGACTGGGGTGATGAAGACATACCAGCAGCTGCAGAGGAGCTGCCAACAGACTTGTCATGTCTGCCGACCTTCATTTCCTGTCGCATCCACTTTGCTCGAAGCTTTTCAGCCTCTTCCCAGCCACTTGCCTTGGCCTGCGGCTTCATACGCTTCAATAGCGCTTCGAAATGCGGCCGGATCCTTTGCTTCGATAGAATATCATGACAAGCAGGACCGGTTGGCCAAATTTTGTCGTTGCAGAGCGATATCCCTTGCTAGCAGCATCATATGCGTCCATGTTGAAACGCGTGACAACCATTGGGGAAAACTTGACAACTTTGTCATGAGAGATATTGGGAAGTCCTCGTTGCTGCCTTCGCTTGTTCTCATAATCGGCATACTTCTTGAAGAAGGTGGTCGTCATCTGTTTGTCCTTGCCCACAGCAATGAGCTCATCCTCCTTAACGGAAGAGTTGATTTCTTGAGTGTCCCATAGAAGGGCATTATGAGCCAGACAAAAGGCCTTTTGAAGCTGGGGCTCTCCTTCACTTTTTCGACGTGGTGCCGCAGCTCGTTGTAGATGATAGTGCCGTAGTTGAGTTGAGTTTGTAGGAAAACGGCACTTATGAGATTGAGCTGTTGGGCAGTGAACAGGTTGTGGGCCCCGTTCTTGAATAGAAGACCCTTGTCAAGCAGGTGGCTTGTGCAGTAAACGTCCAAAGGGAAGAGGTTCCTCAACATTTTGCCTTGAGGTTCCCTTGGAGTGTTGATTCCCCTCATTGCTTCCCAGGCGTGGTCAGCCTCAGCAATGGAAATTTCAAAATCGTCACCATATCGAACGCCGATAATTCTGGAAATAATTTTGGCAGAGATGGAGATTGGTCGTCCTCGAATCCATCCACGCATTGCAGACGGAGTCTTGGGGTCGATGACCATTCTCTGATAGAATTCCTCAGCGAGGAAGATACTGTAGTTGTCGTCGTGTAGGCAGAAGAGCGGTAGAATCCCCGACTCGTTCATATCCTCGCAAGCTTTCCTTGACTGCGTGTGTGCACAGTTTGAGGTCAATGCATATGCCGTGTAGATACATCTTCGGGTCCAGAGCCACAATGACGTCATGAGGGAGAGGAAATGGAGGGTATCCTAGTAAGTTGATGTTCAGACCAAGTGGAATGACCTTCTCGGGGTCAAACTCCTTCCTGTTGTCGCTATTTGACTTTGTAGAGGATTTCACCTACAAAAGCAAATTTAGAAATTAGGGCTTTTTGACCTTACAGAACAAACAATCAACGATTTCATTTTTGAGAAAATAAATTGAAATTTCAGATGAAAAAGTTGAAACCCTTGAATGTTTTGGATAGATACAACATAGAAACACTTAACAGAAGATTTCTCAAAAGAATGAGTATTCAAAGCACAGAGAAAACTGTTAGTTTCAAGGTTTTGAAAAACAACAACAATGGTGGAAATCGTCAAGATACGCAAAGCGTCTTTTCCAATTCCTTAACAATATAACTCAAAAAAAGAATTTTTAAGTGAAAATTAAAGAGGAATTTCTTAAAGAGTGTCGAAAATCTTACCATTGTTGCTTACAGAAGAAGAAGCGAAGAATAACCGGGAAAGAGAGGGAGCAGTTGCAGAGAAGATATGAGGGTTTGAGTAGAGAGAGAAATATTAGAGAGAGAGAGGTTTCGTAAAGTTTTGGAAAGAGCGGTTCAAAGTCTATTTAAAGGAGGAAAAAATCTTTTAGTGAAAAAGTTGTAACTTAAGATTTTTTCAATGTACAAAAAAACTTTGACCTTTAACCCCTTTTCCCTTTAAGAAACATTTCCCGCTTTAATAGACTAAACAGTTGAAATACAAACCTGGTAAAAGCAAAGAGCTTAAGTCTACCGTTTTAGACAGCAAATTAAGTCTGCTGGTTAGTAGAAGTTTAAGCCTACTGGTATGAAAGAAAAACTTGAAAATTGAAATTAAGCAGCATGATCAATCATACCAAGATTTCTCTTTAAATTAGCAAATCTGGAGACTGAAATTGATGTTCTGTTGGAACGTATTCCAGACTGATGTTACCTTTCTCCACATGATCTTTGAGGAAGTGATAACGGATATCAAAGTGCTTTGTCTTTGAGTGCATCACTAGATTCTTGGAGACTGAAATTACAGAAGTGTCGTCACACATGATTGGACAATTTGCAGTCTTGATGTTATAGTCCACTAGTTGCTGCTTCATCCATAGTAGTTGAGAACAATAGCTGCTGGCAGCAATGTATTCTGCCTTAGTGGTAGAGTTTGCAACTAAACCTTGCTTCTTCCATGACTATGAGACAAGTCTATTTCCAAGAAATTGTCAGGTCCCACTGGTGCTTCTTCTGCTCACTTTGCAGGCTTCATAATCTGCATCTGAGTACCCAACTAGATCAAAGTTGTTGCGTTTTGAATACCAGATACCCAGATTTGTAGTTGTTGAAACATATCTGATGATACGTTTGGCAGCAAGCAAATGTGATTCCTTTGGATCTGCCTGAAATCTAGCACAAACACAAGCAACAAACATAATATCAGGTCTATTGGCAGTAAGGTAAAGAAGTGAACCTATAATTCCTCGGTACTTGGTCACGTTCTCTTGCTTTCCCTTTTCATCTTCGTCAAGATGGCAGTCGGTAGACATTGGAGTTTCGAATCCTTTTGCTGAATCAAGACCAAATTTCTTGATGAGTTCCTTTGCATATTTCGTTTGGCTGATGAAGATCCCGTCGGAAGTCTATTGAATCTGCAGTCCTAGAAAGTAGGTGATCTCTCCCATCATACTCATCTCGAACTTGCTTTGCATCAGCTTCTCGAATCTTTTGTACATGCTTTGATTGGTAGATCCAAAGATAATGTCGTCCACGTAGATTTGAACCAGAAGAGAATGACCTTTGTGCTTTAGGATGAACAGAGTTGTGTCTATTCTTCCTCTTATGAATCCTTGTTCAATTAAGAACTTGGATAGAGTTTCATACCAAGCTCTATTTCAGGCCGTAGAGTGCTTTCTTGAGTCAGTAGACATGATCCTGCTTGTTTTGGATGACAAAACCTAGAGGTTGTTCCACATATACCGTTTCTTGAAGATCACCATTGAGAAAGGCACTCTTTACATCCATCTGATAAACTTTGAAGTCCATGAATGAAGCATAGGCTAGAAAGAGTCTGATTGCCTCTAATCTAGCAACATGAGCAAATGTTTCATCGAAGTCAATTCCTTCTTCCTGTCGGTAGCCTTGAGCAACCAATCTAGCTTTGTTTCTGGTGACGTTTCCATCTTCATCTCTCTTGTTCCTGTATACCCTCTTGGTGCCGATAACTGGAAGGCCAGTCGGTCATTGAACTAAGCTCCACACTTTGCATCTTTCATACTGGTTCAGCTCTTCTTGCATAGCTTCAATCCAGTAATGGTCTTCGATAGCTTCATCAATCTTCTTTGGCTCGATTTCAGACACGAATGCAAATGCAAACATAGTCTCATTTCGAACTCTATTCCTCGTACGAACTCCTGAGTTGAGATCACCAATGATTTGAGAGATTGAGTGATCTTTAGTTTCAATAACAGCTGGAGGAAGATCACTTCTAGAGAGTTCTTCCCTTAACGAATCTGGAGTGGGTAGAGAAGGAGATTCACCAAAATCAAGTTCAGAAGAGACAGGATCTTGAAAACCTTCATTTTCTGGTGAACAAGAAGGGTGAGTGATCTACAAAGGTGTTTGGGGTAGAACAGAAGAGATGGGTTCAGGGTCAACAGAAGAGTTTGAGCTGGCACCAGCAGAGTTGAATATGCGAAATGCTTTTGAATGTTTGGAATAGCCCATAAAAATTCCTTCGTCTGATTTTGAATCAAATTTTCCTTTATATTCTTTTCCATTATATAGAATAAAACATTTACAGCCAAAGATTTTGAAAAATCCTATGTTTGGGGCTCTTTCTCTCCATATTTCATATAGAGTTTTGTTATGAAACTTGTTTACCAGGGATTTATTCTGGGTAAAACATGCAGAGTTGACAGCTTCTGCCCAGAAGTACTTTGGAAGTTTAGCTTCTGCCATCATAGTTCTTGCTGCTTCGATGAATGCTATGTTCTTTCGTTCAGCTACACCATTTTGTTGAGGAGTTCCGGCAGCAGAGAAGTTGTGGCCGATCCCGTGGTCATCACAATACCTTTCAACACCGTTATTCTTGAATTCGGTGCCGTTGTCTGATCTGATGTCAATAATGTCTTCAAGCTTTTGGGTTTGAAGTCTTCTGAAAAGAGCGGTGACCAGATCATATGTCTCATCTTTTGAAGTCGTTGTTTCGATCCAGGTGAACCTAGAGTAGTCATCAACTACTACAAGTGTGTACTTGTCTCTAGAGAGATCTTGATGTAGTGATAGGTCCAAAGAGATCCATATCGAGAAGTTGAAGAGTGCAGTCGTTGACATGGCAGACTTTCTTTTGAAGGAAGACTTGGAAAGTTTTCCTAATTGGCAAGCTTTGCAACTTCTGTCATGGTCGGCAGACACCATAGGTAGACCTTTGACAAGCCCATCTTTGGAGAGCTTGGAAAGGTACTTAAAGTTGAGGTGACTGAGACGCTTGTGCCAAAGCCAAATGTTGTCACGAACGTTGTTAGTAACTAGGCAAAGGCTGGAAGATCTCCCTAGTAGATTTTAGTCCACGACATAGACATTTCCTTGTCTATTGCTGGTCAGTAGCGTTGAGCAGGATTCACGATCTTTGATGAGACATTGGTTGGAGGAGAATTGGCATGCTCAGAAGATTATGCTTTAAGTCGTTCACTAGAGAAACTTTGTTGGTAGAGAGACTTCCTCTAGTGATTGAGCAATACCCAATTGTTTTCCCTCTTGCATTGTCGCCAAAAATCACCATAGGACCTTTGGCTTCAGCTATATCTGAGAGTAGACTTCTGTTCCCTGTCATGTGTCTTGAACAACCACTATCTAGGTACCAGATATCCTTATCTTCTGAATCTATAGCCATGAAGCAGACCTGAAAAAGATCAAAGAAACAAGGTCCCCTTTATTTTCTTTTGGGTCCTGAGGATTAGCAACTTTTTGGAACCCATACCTGCCTAACCTTGAGAGAACTGGGTCTCTCAGATTTTGGAGTGAACCTTAACAGGCATTCTGGGGCCAGATGGCCTAAACAATTGCAAGAATGACAAAGATGAAAGTTCCATGGAGGATTGTGATCAACTTTAGCTGTAGAGTGCTTGTGACTTTCCTTGTTCTTAACAGCAGTCTTGGGTTCAGCTGGCTTGTTGACGGTAGACTTAATCGGTTTCTGTTCAACCTTCCTTGATTTGTTACCAGCAGACTTAGCCTTGGTTGGTTTGTTGTTAACCCTTTTAGGAGGATTTGGTAGAATACCTTTAAGTTTATTTTCAAGTAGCTTAGGTGCCTTAGCCGTTTCATAGACAAACTTGACAGGTACCAGCAGAGATTTCGTAGGTCTACCGCCAGCAGACTTTGCCTTGGCAGAGCAGTTGACGATAGACTTTGATTTCTCTACCGTTCCTTTCTCAAGCTTCTCATTAGAAGCAGTTACTTTGGCTTTCCCTTTCTGAGCCTTGGGGTAAACGTATGGTACACTTGTATAACCAAGTCCTTGTTTACCCTTGTTTTCGAATGTCTGTTTGGAGAAGGAGATATCATAAGTAGTCTCGGAGGTTTCACTTTTCTCCATGACAGAAGAGTATGCCGAACTGGGCTCATCATTGTAGCCTAAGCCAGATTTATCTCCATTAGGCTTTTGGCTTGAAAGGATTCCTTCAAAGGTTTCCTTGGAGCTGTTCCAGGAGTTAATTGTCTTTTGCAAGGCAATCTTCTCCAAGTCAAGTCCTTTGATGTGCTCAGTGAGACATTTGACTTTGTCACGAAGGAATTTGTTTTCTCCTTTTAGCTTGATACTTTCCTGTTGACAGCTATTGAGAGTTTGAATCTCAGCTGCCAGCAGAGATTTCTTAACAACAAGCTTCTCACAGTTCTTAGCGAGTTTTACATAGGCTACTCTAAAGGAATTGAACTCTTCAAGCATTTCTTGATTATCTTTGAATAGTTCTTCCTTACTGAAGTTCTCACAGTTGATCTCACTTTTGTCTAAAGGACTAGGCGAGGCTTCGACTTCATGTTCAGAGTCATAGGTGGGACCTGAATCATGAGCTATTAAGCATATGTTAGCTCGCTCACAATCGTCCTCTTCCTCTTCTGAGTCAGTCTCAAACCATGTAGCAACCTGCTTTTCTTATATGTCTTCAGCTAGCATACCTTTATGTTTTTGAAATTTCTTATATGGAGGCTTTCGGTATGCTTCAAAATTTGGCTTTGGACATTTAGAGGCAAAGTGACCAGGTTTTCTACAATTATAACACACAAGCTCTTCGTTAGATGAGCTTTCAGCAGTTTTTCTAAAAGGCTGCTGGTGTGTGTCCTTCCTTCCATATTTTGCAAACTTTTTGAAATGCTTTACGAACATAGCAAATTGTTCATCCAAAAGAAAATCATTTTCACTGAAGGAAGTGGAAGGTTTGTTTTCAACTGTGGTTTCTTCTTGTACCATGGCATGCAAGGATACGGTTCTGAATTGTTTGTCCTGCTCTAGAGATTGATTCACTTCGAGCTCATAAACCTTCAAAATTGCGTAAAGACTACGGAGAGTCATTTCATTTAAGTTTTTTAGATTCTTTCATGGCAGTGGTCTTAACATGCCACTGACTACCTAGAGAGCCTAGAAATCTCATATTCATTTCCTTCTTGTCATAGATTTTACCAAGAGAAAAGCAACTATTAATTACCTCACTGAAGCGATCGTATGCTTGTCTCAAGATCTCCTTGGGATCCTTCTTGAAGGAGTCAAACTGATGGATGAAGGTGTATTTTCTATTGTCTCTTGTGTCTTGGTCTCCTTCCAAGTATTCAACAAGAGCTTCCATCATCTCTTTCGCAGTGGTACACCGGATCACTTGTTGGTAAGTGCTGGTGTCTAGAGAGCTAGTTATGATGTTGATGGCTTTGCTATCTAGCTCTACTAGCTTTCTGTCGTCCTCTGTCCATTCTTATTCTTCTTTGGGTACCTCAGCAGGATTTCCAGTGATGGATGCCAGTAGATTTGCCTTCATGGGTACATGACATCCTGCTAGTACGCACTTCCATAACGTGTTGTCAATAGAATTCATAAAACGCATTACCTTATCCTTCCAAACATTGAAATAGCCTTCGTCCAATATTGGGACGTGGTTCGCATTTGATGTAGGCAGCATGTAGTGTGTTTGTGCCATTGGATCGTGACTCTCAAGAGTTTAATCTTGGAAAAACTAGTTTTCGAAGAATTCAGCTCTGATGCCAATTGTTAGTCCCAAATGGCACAATAATAAGCTAGAAGGGGGGGGGGTTGAATAGCTTATTAGACACTTAAAAACTTTTCCTATAAGTTCCTAAAACAAGCACTTACAATTTATTAAAGAGATTGAAGTAGCGGAAGTCTTGTAAGGAAGACAGTTTAGGTCTACCGGTGAAACACTACCGGTAGACTTGGCTGAATACTCAAGTCTGTTGTTTGAAGTGATAAGTAAATAGATATGAAACAGTTTAAAGCAGTAGTCAACAGTAATGAAAGAACACAAGTATTTTGAGATGGTTCGCACTATAAAGAGTACTACGTCCACCACCAAGGCAGTCAACCTTTGATTTAAATGTGCATTATGTTTTCCACTAGTTCTATTACAAAGAGTTCCAATGGATCGTGTACAAAATATTTCACTTGTGTTTGGGGGTTTGGGAATTGAATATCTGGAAAAACAGAATATTCAATTGTGCAGAAGAATAGTTAAAGAACAACAATAAGAAGTAAATGATAAGGAGTTGATGCAGATCTTCTTGATTGTTGTCGAGGATTTCTTGATCAGTTTATGATCTCTTGAATGCACTGAGTATATAGGACTTGAAGTTGTTGGAGAATTTCAGAGCATTGTTTTCTTCAGTCTTTAATGGCAGTATTTATAGCTGGTGCATTCTTGAGATCCGTTGGAGAAGGCAGTGTAAACTCTATTAGGTTGAATGCATTAAATGCATGGAACTGACTTGTAGATTTCGTCTTCATTGATGCTGAGCAGGGAGTTGGTGCAGAGATGTTGCAGTAGCTGGTAGGTGAACAATCAGAGTTGCAGACCTGCAATAGTTGGTATAGACTGTAAGTGTCAGTTTGTTCACCTGCTATGTCACTGTTCAGAAGGCGAAAGTCTTCTTGCTTTTCGGAAAGCTGGTCAGGCGTGTCTGAGAAGTCATAAAATATGTTTTAATTCAAATTCAAACTGATAATGGATGAATTTAATTAATCTACTAAGACTTGGTGACTGGACACGTCATGCTTGAACACGTGCAAACAAGGTCTGCCGCTGGATACTGAATGAGGTCTTCCGGTGAAGCTTTGCTGAAGTCTTCCACTGAACCTGTGAAGCCTATAAAAACTATTCTATGGCAAAGTTTTATACACAGTTGCCACGCTAATTGATACGCATCCCAATTAGCTACTAATGTATAAAACTAATGTAATGTATGAACAGATGTAAATCAAGATACAAATGAGAAACAACAATAAGTGTGGCTGCAAATTTTTACATGTTATGATAAACATGCCATCGGGTGCATTTGACAAATCAAAATATTTCCAAGCCTTCTTTCCACGAACAGAATTCTCCTGATCATTTCCACTACTCTCTTCCATTTTAACACCTAAAGAGGAGATGAAATTATAAATAAGTCCACAATTATAAATATAAATACTTTTGTTGCATACTCGAAGAACTAAGAAGACAACAGACATTTAATAAATGAATACTGGATGGGAAAAACATGAAATAACTAGTTATCTACACCTCTTTGGGAGTATACAATATCTAACTTGGATTGAAAATTTAACTAGTCAATGAACATAGCAATGAAGAAGATCAGTGTACCAATTCTGTGATATTCCAATATAAGAAAGTGCCTCTGCAACTGCTGTAACATGGGATTTTACACATGCATGCCCCAGTGCAATGATTTCAAAATATATCTTGAATTATCAAAAGGTAACACTCGCTTTCACTATGCAGTGGGCAATTGTGCATATCTGTGGTGTATATATTTTTTTCTACAGAAAATGCAGGCAAATGAATTCCAAAAGAGAAACAAGCCTCTTAATCATACTGATAACAAGGCACGGATTCTTTTATGAAGAAAATCTACTCTACAAATGAAACAATCGTTGATTTGAGATGATCAAGTGGCTCAGAGGTTACACAGACTGCAGGGAAGCAATGCACCATTAGATATGAGTGCAGGCGGAAATACAATTGGTGATGTTTGCAGTATACTATATGGAGAAGGTTTTTATTCTTCATCAGCAGGCTCCGTAGAGCAGTGAAATGCATAAATTCTATGTTCTAGTGCAAGGGAGGCGTGACCCGATGACACATAACAGAAAACTAATTTTCTTTTAAAGTCATGGAGAGAAAATTTCCCAAAGTTTATAAAGCCAGAAGTGATGCAAGTCAACAAAAACAAATTTGACAAAAAGGATAGTTGTGTAAAAGTACATTTCTTTTTTGTCTATTTTGTCACTTGTATTCTATGATTCCCATAAAAAAAAAGTGGCCATTCATGTTATGCAACACTGATTTCTGGTTAAGGACGCATCCTGTTGAAGAAGAGGTATAAAGCACCAATAACACCAACATGGTAACACGACAATTATGATACAACGATTGGGACACATTATTGTCAAAAATCCAGATACAAGTACTATAATCTCAATTGCATATGCACCTGTGCGGCCTTTCATTTAACATCCAAAGAGCATAACTAATCAGACATGTTCAGTATCTTGAGGCTGTCCCTGCATCATTAAAGGAATGTAGATGGGGGCAGGAGGGGGAATTCTTGTCATGTGGGATAAGAGAATGCTTTCTAAAATGGGGACAATTAAAGGTTCACATTCTGTTTCATGTTTGTTAAAGGTGGAGGGGGAGGCTAAGGGGTGGATTTTTTCGAGAGTTTACGATCCATGCACAGATGGGAATCGAGGTCTCCCAGTCCCTTTCTCTATTCCACAACTTCGTCTTAGCCCCTTTCTTTCACAGATTGCATTCAACCTTGATCAAAAGTGGGATTCTGGAATTCTTGTTTAAAGGTTTAATAGAGCTTAGCTAGAAGAGCTAAGGT
Organism: Codonopsis lanceolata; assembly: GCA_013146195.2. Lineage (NCBI taxonomy): Eukaryota > Viridiplantae > Streptophyta > Magnoliopsida > Asterales > Campanulaceae > Codonopsis > Codonopsis lanceolata. The sequence goes on from CM028379.1 coordinate 97,206,719, forward strand.
TCGGTATGTGAAGAATTGAATTCAGTCCAATAAATATGGGGGATTTCAATGTAACGCATCTCCCTCATGAACACTCGGGAGCGAAGTTATCTACTCAAGCTATGACAGAATTTAATGAGTTCATGAACAAGGAGGCCTTGGTGCCTTGGTGGACTTACCCTTGTTTGGTGGACTGTGTACTTGGTTCAGAAGTGGAGAGCGCCTTCAATGTTCCAGACTTGACCGGATTTGTGGTCTCTTCAGGTTGGGCAGATACTTTTGGGGGATCCTTTCAAAAATGTCTTCCAAGGGTTTTATCCAATCGTGTGCCCATTTTACTCAGCTGCGAGGAAATTAGTAGAAGGAAAACTTCGTTGAGATTTGAAAACATGTGATTAGTCGAGCTCAGAATAAGAACCACAATCAGTTTTGCTATTCTAGTGTGCTTTTGCTACCTAATTTGAAACAAATGTATTGTTTCAAAGGCTTTAAAACCACAAATAGAATAGAAAAGTAGTCAGATCTTTTAACCTAAAGACCCTTTTAAAGTGTTTGGTAAGTGGTAACCTCATACTTGAAAAGGACAAAAACAGGGTGTCTTAACTGGACAATCTTATGAGTATATTATATGGAACACATTCATTTCTAACTACCCAGTAAATTCACATAGTACAATTTAAATTGCTGATACCTAAATTGAATAAAATCACACATTTCTGATCGTGAATGGCACACATCTAAACAGATGCGCCAACAATCGCAGAAATCTCGGTCGCATGCTCTCCTATTTAGTAGGTTCTCAGCTATCTTCATTCACAAACCAAATTACACAAGAACCCCACCACCGACTATAAACATATGCTATCTGAGACAACACACATCGTTCCTTTTCTATACCATTCTCGAGTTATTCAGGGCATCACGAATTACATTTTCTCAACAAGAACCTATTCATGGATAGACTAAATAGTTGGACAAGCTCTTTTCTAAAGCAAGAAGTGGTAAATCAAATAATTCAAGGACAAAGGCTACAACAGTGAGGTATTATGCATAAAATTCAATTAGTAGGCAAAAGCAAATCAAATTAAACACAAATTTGAATTTTTGATTTCGCTTCAGTTTCACAGCAAATAAAATTAGCAGGCAAAAGCAAATCAAATTAATCAAAAGATTTTTCAATCAAAAGCAGTGAAAAAATCGATTATACAATTGATAGATATACAACTGAATCAAGCAATTGATCGATGTGAAACTTAAACGAAATTTCCAAGGCTTTACTAACCTTAACGAGATGATCAAGCGAAGATGGAACTCAGTTGAAGAGAGATAATTTAGGGAATGCGATTGGGAAAAGAGAGCGGACTAGTGATAGCTACTTTGAGAAGATCCAACTGACCATAGGGAGACGGAGATAGAGACGAAGACGGAGAGAAGAGGAAAAGGGAGACGGAGACTGAGAGAAGTGGAAGAGAAAGATAGAGAAAGGGATCGAGAACGACAACAACGAGCAGGACGAGAGGGGTTGGAAACTGGAAACGGAGGGGATCGGGTTTTTCGGGTTACATCCTCAAAATCCCTAATCAACCCTTCAGTTTATTGGCATATGTTAATAGGTTGTGTTGGGTCGGGAAAAACTCGGGTCGGGTCGGGTGGGTTTTCAAGTTCTGGGTCAGAATTGCCACCCATACCTATTCCTTATCAATGTGGATGCTACTATGTAGGACACTGTTTCAATCCATTCCATATATACAATCTTTCCAAAAATAATTTAAAGTAAACAATCAACCAGTTAACTAAAATAAGAAAATACCTAAGAAAGGCAAAACCAATAATCAAATAATTAAAATAAAGGCTAAATGCACCATTAGTCCCTGAACTTTGACCAAACCTATCATGGGTCCCTAACTTCAAAAGTGATCACCATTGATCAAACATCGCCCTTTTGATTCACCACTAGTCCCTAGCTCTAAGGTCATTAGTGTATTGTCATTAAGTGAGCATGTGTCACTAACATGAACAAAAATTAAGGGCAAAACAAACTTTTTTCATTTTAAATAAGGAGTCGGTTTGTTATCATCATCAAAATAGGGGGTCATGGATAACATCATCAAAATAAAGGGCCCAATTGAAAATTTTAATGCCCAGTTCATCTTTACCAGACTCCCTCCCGATCTGCGTTGTTGCCCTTACCCCTCCCGCTCTCTACCGCGCCATCTCCATGTGCCTTCGAGTCCTCTCCTCCCTCTCCCTAACATCATCTATATCTCCACCTTCCTCCTCTGCAAAGCCCACGTCTCCTGCCACCAACTCGTCGCGTCATCCATGCTTGTCCTTCGTAGCACAGATTAAGTTCAAGGCTTTCACGATGAGCAACCCGCCCATTAGAAGATGGATCATGTGCACGAATCCCGATCTCATTCGATAACTTTGCAGGCACATGTAACCCCAGAAACCTAGAAATACAATGTAAGTAAAAAACGTGGTGAAGTAAATCATTGGAAGTTGAGTCAAGCCAGCGGGAAGGTAATCATTGACGTCACCAGTGTCTAGGTTGTATAATTCAGTGTGGACGTTCATGGTGACTTATGATTCCGGTGCACTGTTTGTGAAGAAGAGGTACTATTCATTGGGGAGGGTGACCAGGAAGGATTTGTTTGCGGAGGAGAGTGGCAACGTGGAGAGGTCACGGAATCAGAAGAGGAAGGTGATGAAGTGGGAGTCGATTTTTTCACATGGTCCCCTTATTTTTATGATGTTATCCATAGCCCCCCAGTTATGATAATGATAAAAATTGTCTTATTTGAAATGAAAAAGTATGTTTTGCCCTCAAATTTTGTGCATGTGAGTGACACATGCTCACTTAACAACAATACACTAACGACGTTAGAGCTATGGACTAACGGTGAACAAAAAGGGCGATATTTGGTCAATGTTGTTCACTTTCGAAATTAGGGGACTGATGATGAGTTTGGTCAAAGTTCAAGGACTAATGGTGCATTTAGCCTTTAAAATAATTTGAAAAGAGGTATGATATTATGAGCTAGATCAAATTTACTTAGATCTCTACACTATTAGATCAAATATACTCTTTTTTAAGTAATGATATTAACATTCCAAATCATCACCAACTTAATCATCTAACGGCTCTAACATTGAAACACGTATCATCATTTCCCAATTGAAAACTCGAATTATTGGAATTTTCAAATCCAACAATAAGTGTGCAGATGAGTACCCATATATATATATATATATATATATATATGGAATGTTTTAGTAGTATTTTCTATCACTAACAATTGACATTTACTATTATATTATCCATTTGTTTAAATGTAAGCGGTTGAAATTTCTTGACTAGTTGGATGAAGGACAGACTATTTCCTTGACTCTTTGATTATCCACTACATTACCAATTACATCAAATAAACAAATATTTAGAGAAATTTATCCATTGATTATTTGTCATATTAAATGTCCAACAAATTTACTTTCTCAATTACTTTCCTACATAATTTTTTAATTCAAATAACTATCAAATGATGTTTGGTTACCGTCCACATGAATAATATGATTAATATTATTTAAATGTTTAATCAATAAAATTATTGACATCAAGTTACATAGTAAGAAACTAATATGAAAAAAAATTGTCAAATGAATTTTTAGAAAAAAACTTGTGATCGTTCCTTATTGAAACAAAAAACTAATAATTATATTTAATTAAAAGTATAATTGTAAAAAACCAATTCAATAGTAAATTCATATTTTTGATATCATATCGTAAAGTCTTAATACCCTTTTCCTCCAATAACAATTTATTTTAAATATTAATTATGAATTGATTAAAACTAATAATAAATTAATACCTATCATATTGTAATTATTAAATTTACTTTTATAAAAATATTGTTTAAATTAAATTAATATAGTAATGGAGTATCACATCTTAGTTAAAATATTGGTAGATAAATACTTTAATTGATTATTGTTTTGATAATGAAATATGAAACAAGCCATAAGCATGATTGAAAAAATATGGAGTACCTATTAAGAAAAAATAAGAATAGAAAAAACTATCTTGTTTGTTGATGTGTTGAAAATTAAAAAGTAATATTGAAATAATAAATATATTGCTCAACTTAAATAGGAAGTAAATAATTAAGGAATAGTTTTGTCCAAACATACATTAATTTGAAATAGTAATTAATTTGCTAATATTTTGCCCCTAAGTGGGTGGTCCAGTGGTAGACATGAGGTTTCACAAAGTGTGAGGTCTCAGGTTTGGTCTCTTCTTATGCCCCCTTAGGAGAAAAAAAATGTAATTTAGACAATTACGATGGTTTAATAAATCAGAAAAAAAGTAAAGCTTTAAATACAGGGAAACATTAAAAAAGAAAAAAAAAAGTCTCATTAAAAAATTCATATCCAAAAACCCCCAAAAAATAATATAATAATAAACTCAAAATAAATAAATTTGCATGCCATTGCCATCCAATCAACCCTTAAACAAAGGCTTACAAGCAAAAAAAACAAAATCAACAAATATTGAACACATTAAACCCAATCAACCGAAAAGACCACGTCAAAACTCATGAAGCATCCAAGACAAACTTAAGAATTTCGACTAATCTCGCTCAAGGTTTTAATAAACAAACCCAGTAAAATGATCATTCTATTAGTTTTTAATCATTGGCGAAGCCTGGATTTGTAGTATGGACAAAAATAGGGATTTATGAAGTTAGAGCATCTACAGTGGTTCTCCTTATTAACATCTTAAAATCTTTTTTAGAGGTTTTTTTTTATCACATTTAAGCTCCACAGTGGATACTCTATCAATCACCATATCCATAAAAAAAGCTAACTCTCCCCCAACTTATAGGGTGAGTATTAGCCGGCCTCCATTCATCTCTTTCCCCCACCTATCTCCTTCTTTATTGGTCTTCTTTCTAGTATTCGTTCTTTTTCAAAAAAATTGTTCCAAAATTTAAAGAAGACAGCAAAAACTAAATTTTTTTTGGCTTGATCAGAGCATTCAGTTTTTGACCAAAATTTTGATGCGCTAGAGTGGAGAGCCTATGAATTAAATAAACAACCCAACTCATATCATCACTTTGATAATATTATGTTTTCCCACTTTTCCCATTTTCTTTTTCAATTAATTTAGTGTATTTTTTGCACTATCATTTCTTTTTTTATTATTTCTAACTTAAAATTATGGGTATATTGATAATATTAAAAAGCGTGACGAGATTTTATTTAAATAAAATAATTGATATAATCAAAACATATAATATATTTTTCATAAAATATAAAATATAAAAATATAGTATTTTATTTCAATTGCGGTAGGAAAATAAAAAAGTAAAAAGTATAAATATATTGGTAGTTAGAGTGGTTAGTTAAGATGTCACCAATTTAAAGGTATATAGAGGGTGCTCATTGGAGTTGAAACTTTTTAAAGGATCTCTAAAAAAATTTAGGGGGTTATATAAAATGCGTTTTAGGGTGCAATCATTATGGATGCTCTGTGTCTATATTTTTCTAAAATGTCCCAAAATAATTCTTCTCTTTCCTTTTTTGGAAAGTTATTTCAAATCAGTTGTGTATTGTGCTCTTCTTGTTGTGAGATTGAAATATAGGTAAAACCTATTAATTTGATCTTACCAGCGATAAATTGATGGACATTAAATAAATATAATGTAACGTCAAACTTTTTTTTAACTCTTATGTATGTACAATCTAAATTCTTTACTGTCTACATATCCGACTAAATATGAAAGAGTGTTGAAGATCAAAAAACAACATTTATACAATTAATGTGTATAATAATAAATACTTATGTTATTTTTGGATCAAATTGGATTCAGATTGGATATATGTAAATTCAATTTTAATTATTGGATTCGAATTCACGTTTATTGAACAATTATATAGACCTATATTCAAAATATTACATTGATTTCTGATCAAATTCGGACCAAAATGCAATCCATTAAGAGGCAGATATTGAAGTATCTCAAATTATGAAAGCACTTCAATTAGCCAAGTGATTCCATCGGGCTGGTGGTCTTTGAAGATCATAATATTAAACCGGCATTCCATTCATTCATTTACTCCATTTGGCGGTTCAGAACTTCAGATGGAAACTCCTTGCTCACAAATTTTTTCGGCTAATTGCATAATCGCATTGACGTATGTCATGTCCATTTAACCTGCCCAAAATGGCTTAGATGGCAACGTGGCAGTCCGTTATTGGTAAATAGAGTCCCAAGAAAACTGTCCCTTGCCCTCCATACACTGCACAGTACTTTAGCTAATCCATTGGCTGTTACTTAACCCATGGTTCCCAAACGATTATATATAAACCATGATTAAGAAGATAAATTTAACCGCAGTTAGACTAAAAGTCATCGGCAAAAACGGAGTCTTCCGGCATTGGGCCCCTTTGTCCTCTCACAGCCCCGCAATTTTTTGCCCTACACCTACGCATTAATTTAATCCCTATCTTTAATCACACCTCCATACCCATCCAACATATCATACATACCCAGCCGTTGATCTACAATCCAACGGCTGAAATTAGGATGCAGTGATGGAATGCTGACGTAGCGTGAGGTGGAGGAGGCATGGACATCATGTGACAAATGCATGGATGGGGGCAAAGCGTGCAAAGGTAAGTGGCAGCTAATGATGCTGGTGAGACCGAGTATATAAGTATAGTATAGTATACCTACAAGGCACTAAGTGGAGAGAGAGAGAGTGTGAAGGGGAAGGGTAATAATGGAAAAGGAATTATTAAGGGAGGAGAGAGAAAGTGGAGGTTAGATGTCCTGGTCAGGACCCGGCAAAGCAACTTAAAATGCCGCTTTCTTGTCCCCCTTTCGCAGTTTCTCACCCTGTTTTCCTCTGTCCCCCTCAAATCTTTCATTAATTGCCCCTTACGTGACTTACACCCATTCTCCCTTTTTTGCCCTTTTGCACCCCAAGCCTTACTTTATATTCCATTCGCATCCTCATCAGTGATACGTCAGACTTTTACCTCTCATCTCCATTATTATTGTCATTTTTCCTTTTTGTCTATTAAAAAAAAAGTTTTCTTAACATTTTTTTTAAAATAACTTTTTTATCATTTTATCTTTATTTTTTACTTTAATTATGAACTATATATACATAAAAAACTTAAAATAATAGATATAAAATATCAATATTAATAATCAAATCAATTTTTTTTAATCCATAAACCAAATAAAATAAAACAATAATTTTAAGACGAAACAAGTATATACTACCTCATACAAATTACACCACAAAATCTAGGGCGGTTACAGGGCACACATCTACCGGGCTGTCCAGCCCAAGTATTTCCACTCTTATGTCTAACTGCTTGTTATCATTCTATTCCGGATAAGAAGTCTATTATTTTATTTTAAAATATTTTACTTAAATAACTAATTTTTAAAAATTTAGACATGAAAGTATCATTTTATTATTAATAAATCGTTAAAAATGTTATTTTCTTAAAAAAAATTAATTTGCAAACGATGACTCTTTACTTAAAACGGATAAAGTATTTTTTTAGTTTTTACGGTTGATTAAGAAATTAATTGTAATACTATTTTCGTTCCACTCAAAATGCCAACGTTTAAAAAGTTTAATAATTAAGTTATACTCCATTCGTTTCGGACAAGAGTTCATTATTATATTTTTAGATATTTCAATCAAATAGTCCACTTTCAAAAATTAAGGAATAAAAGTATAATTTTATTACAAAAAACTACTAAAATATCATTTTCTTAAAAAAATTAACTTTAAAAGGAACTTTTTGCCCGAAACAAAGAAAGTATATAGTAATATTTGTGTTGATCATACTTACAAAAATATTTTTTTAGCATATTCAAAATGTTTATATCATATACGAGGCCATGAGGGTAAAGTTAAAAAGTTACAAAAAAATGTTGGTATAGTTTTAAAAGGTGACTGACTAAGAAATATTGTAAAATAATATAATAAACTTTTTAAATGGAATTAAAAGAGTAATATGTAGCATTTGGAATCTCTATTAGCATAAATCATAAATGAATGAAAGATTAGTACAATAGTAAAACAACTATAATTTGATGAGCGTTATTATAGTTTCGATCGATTTTAAAAAGATGACCTTTATGGTAGGTAAATTTTTGTTGAAAAAATTAACCTTATTTATTTACAAAGAGAGTGTAATTTTTTAAAAACTGTACAATATTTTCACCCTAAGAATAGATATCAAGCATTTTCCACTTTCCACGTTGCCCCACGGGGATGGAGTTGGACTAGCTAGAATGTTTTTAAAGAGGGAATTGTTGCTAAATGCTAATTTGGTGGTGTGACTTGTAAGTGGAGACACGTGGGGATAGGGAAGGGGTATCGAGGAGGGTATTTGTGTCAATTGAAGGTGTGCGAGCATGGGTAGTGATTAATGAGTGGAGTGGTTGAATTTGATATTTTTGGCTAAACAAGATATCTGATTTTCTTGATTTTGCAATTATAATTTCTGCAAATCCCAGTATCACACTTTGCCTACTCTTTTTATGTCTTCCCTCATCATCACACTTATTGACCTCAACAAATTCGCCAAAGTACCATCCTACCCTTAACATTTGCCAAACATTTGAAAAATATGTTTTTCTACAATGAGCAATATTAGTCAACATACAACACTTGGGGTACACTTTTATAATATATTTTCGAATATGTAACTATTCTTGGTCCAGTTTATCATAGCATTGTAGAAAAAAAAAACTCTATAATCAGGGACGGATTATCATGAAATTGGAAGCATAAGGCCGATCATCTTGAACGGCTCCCTTCATTTATAACATTTTTTTAAAATATTTTTTGAAAATTAAGGAAACAATCAAACAAATATAAAAGACAATAAAAATTACTTCATTTCAATAAAAAAACAAATTTTCATGTACAATTTCTCATTTTTAGTATATAATTATAGTAGATGTATAATTTTCCATTAACATAAATTAATGATTAATTTCAATTTCTCTATTTTAGAATTATAGTATATGTTCAAATAATCAAATTTCAATTAGAATACCACCAATTACCAACAAGTCACTCATTCACATACTTAAATGTCAAAAATTCAATTAGATTATCAAAATACCAACAAGTCAAACACAAAAAAACCATAAAAATTAGAGTAAGCCGCTAATGATTCACTTATCACTGGATACTATAATCTGATTAAAAGTTAATAATTAATTAATAAGTTATAAACTATAACTATTAACTATAAGTCATGACAAATTGAAGAAATCAAGAAAAAAAATCTGAAAATGTGAAAAAAATAATAATTTAATCATAAGTAGTGTATTTTGGGATTTTGGGGCCCAAAAAATTGGATTTTTTTTTTGGTTGGGGGCGGGGGCCTATGGCCATGGCCTCATTTGGCTTATGACAAGGCCGACCCTAGGCGGATCCAACGTGTATCAATACGGGTCCATAGACCTCTTTCAAAATATATTTTTTTACATATTATTTTTTATGATATAAATTTTCTGAAACAATATATAGTTAAAGAGTGAATGTACCTTAAGTGGTAAGTGCTTCTGGGTTTATAACAAAGGCTTTGGTTTAATTCCTTACATTAGCACTTTTTTTTTTTTTGGAACAATTTGCTAGCAATTGGGGGATGTAGCTCAAATGACAGGATACTTGTGTTTGTGTGTTTAATTTTTTTGATTTTTTTAAACCTACATCGTTTTATCGTCGATAAAAAAAATTAACATGAGAAAACATAGATAGCCTTCCTCCCTCCTCTTTCTCTTTCAATGCATTGTGCCCCCCTGAGAAAAATTTATGGATCCGCCATCTGTCTGTAATACATATCTAGGTAAATTTGAGTTTCATTTTAATAACTCTCTCCGTCCCAAAATATATGACGTTTTATGAGAGTTTTTTTGTCTTAAAATAAATGACACTTTTTAATTTTTAAGGATTTTTTTTCTATTTTTTCTAATTCTATCCATATTTATTGATTTCGTAAGTTTTGGGCAAAAATAGCAAGACACCTTATTAATGTTTGAATATAAGCAGTTTAGTCTTTATAATATGTTTTCTTGGTTTGTATGAAAAACCCCAAAACGTCATATATTTTGGGACAGAGATGAATAAATTAGTTTTGATATAAAGAAGGTAAGCCTTGTAACTTTTTAGAAAATACATAAATTAAAAATAATTACCTAAAACCAGTGTTCTAAAACTCCCCGTCTAGCTCCGTCTAGGCGCTAGGCCCCTCTCTATCGCCGCGACTTTCTTAGTTGCCGCCTAATCGACCAAGTCGGCGTCTACGTCAAACCTCGCCGACCTTAACTTATTTTTGTAACTTTGATTTTGTGGCATGCGGTGACCGGAGAAGGATGAGGTGCGAATTGGAGAAGGAAGGGAGAGTGGTAATGGTGAGGCAGAGAGGGAGGTAATGGGGGCAATCTGGAGTAAAATCTTTTTTGTTTTCAGTTCTAAACTTGACTGGTTTATTGCTTTGGGGTTGTTGAGAATTGAGATTAATGGTAGGTTTGTATATTTTTGTTCATTTTACAAATATAGACAAGTGTTTGATAAAATGACATAAAAAAATTAAATTTGTATTCAATGTGTTTGATCTTTGATTTAAATTATAAAAAAAAGGGTAATTATGCCTTAATTATAGGTCCCGCCTAGGCCCCGATTACGCTCCGACTAGTCCACAAGGCGCTAGACGCTAATGTGCCGCCTAGCGGTCGCCTAACGATTTTTAGAACCTTGCCTAAAACGGCAGTGAGATATCAAAGAAGAGTTTCTATTTGTAGATTAAGTCAGAATTAACAACCTGGAAATTTCGAATTAGTGTATTAGTGCTTGTTTGGTGGAACGTTTTGGTCAAAACGCTGGCAAAAAACTCAGCATTTTCTTTTTAAAAGTGTTTTAATGAAGTGTTTTAAAAATATGTAGCGTTTTAAAACGTTCTAATTTGGAGCGTTTTAAAACGTTCTAATTTGGAGCGTTTTAAAAATATGTTGCGTTTACAACTTCTTTGTTTATGAAAAATAACGTTTTGAAATATTTTTTCAAATATGTTTATAAAAATAAAATTATGTTTTGAAAATACTGTATTTTAAAAGCACAAAATTTTGAAAAAACTGTATTTTTAAAACGCTGCACCAAACGAGCCTTACAAGTTTATTATTAAAGACATAAAAATCCAAATTTGGAGATTTGGGTGAACTTTTAATCAATATTGTTACTGGATTTACTACAGTGGAGCCCACGGGCATAGTTTATTAACCAAGCGTGTGACTTTAAAGCAAAAGTAATGTGATAATGTCTCCACTTTAAAAGGTAAAAAGACAAGATATAGCCTTATATGAAAAGAGAGAGAATGAATTTAGGAGTAGTTTGCAATTTAATATCTAATGACCTATTTTCTCTTCGTCAATTAGGAAATATTATTGCAGAGATTAATTAAATTAACAATTTTAAATATAAACTCTTTAACTGTAAGTAAAAGAAACTTCTATGGAGTAATTTATTCCCCATCACCACCCTTAAATATTCAAGATGGAAGAAGAAGCCAAAGGAGGGCATTATCGTCAATGGCTCCTTATTTCTCTGTAGTAATAGTACTTAATATAGTAATTAGTACTAAAAGGATGAGATTAGAGAAGGGCAAAGCTAAAATCAGAAAAGGATAGGGCATATTCGTCATTTGCATCCCAAAGAAGTGCATTTTAATCTAAAACTAGAAAGCAAAGAACCAGAAACCATCTTTATGATACCTTTTCCGTGAAAAATTAAAAAATTCGTCCCCATACCACCTGCAACAACGACAGATATTTAATTTCTATCACAACCAACGTTCCAGATTATCCTCACCCAATCAATCCGAGACGTCTATCCCATCCCCTCCTCGCAGACCATCTCACTATAAATAACATCACTCCAAACATCTTATACCCTTTAAAAAATTGCCACAACTTTTTCTAAAAAATTTCCTTTTTGCCACTCACATACATCCCCTGTCCACTTTTTTATTTTACTCTCTCCAAAGAGGGACTTCGAGTTTCACGGCAGAAAACAGCTCAAAGCCTTTGTTTGCTTGCTTTCTGCTTAATGGAGGGACCTTAAATTCTACTTTCTCTCTCTCTTCTTTTATACTACTACTTCTTTGCGCTCAATCAATCAATCAATCTTCATTTTCGCTTGCTATTTTTTTTGAATTTCCATCATTGAAGATCCCCAACATCTTTACAGGTATGTGGCTCGAGTTAAAATTCTAGCTTTCTTACTGATTTTCTTCGTATTATTTTTGGATATTTTAGCTTCAATGCTAGGTTATTTAGTTGCGGTAGAGGTTTTTGAATGAGATCTTGGTTTTGCATGATTTATTGGAGTAGTTTTTTCTTTTTTTTTTTATATTTTAATTTTTGACTATGCATGGATTTGAGTCGCTATTCTGTGCTTGTTTGTTAGCTCTATTGATTTAATCATAGATATTTTTTGCTTTTATTTGTTAACAAAATCTTTAGCTGCAGCTGGATTGAATGCTTTGGCAGTTTGATAGATGTTTCTGTGAAAGCTGAGGAGAGAGGAATTATAGTAAATTTGTTAGAAGTTCATAGTGAAGATGGTTGAAAATTGTAAAGATAGGGCTTCATTTTGTTATTGAATCAAGTTTTCAGCTTAATAACTCTTATTATGTCTAATCTCTGTCCTCGATTTTTGAAAATTTTAGAGAAATTCATAGTGAAAAATGTGTTACCGGAGTTGGTACTCTAAACAAAGTCAAAGTGGTGGAAAGTTAGTAGTCTTTATAAGATTATGGCTTATTATAGGGTTCCGTTTTGTGTCTTCAACTCTCATCCTGTTCTTTGGTACTTCATGGTTTCGGTTGTTGATTATTGGTCAACTTGTGGATATACTTTCGATAATTTATTTCAATTTTATAACTTGGAGTCTGCCAAGGGATTTATGGCCGACCTGTTGGTTGTTTGCTTTGTTTTCTTTTAGACTTTCTGCCGTCTCAAAGATCCATATGGAGGAGGATTATTTGAGTGGAATATGTAGGAAACTGGAGTTTTGAGTTTGATTTTGGAACTTTCTGGGTCTATCAATTTGCAAAGCTTCCACACTTCGTTTCATCAATGGTCTTTGGAAACCTACCCCACCTGCCTCTCAAGGCAAGGCTGGCTTTAGTTTAAAAATAATGATTCTCTTATTTGATTGAGCTGTTGTCTGGCCTATTCATGGTACACAATTACCCCTCTAAAATATATTGTTCTCAACTCCTTCTTACTTCGAATCATTAAGTAGAGAATGAACTAGTTTGATTGATCTTCTTTCCTTTTCCATCAAATGAATATTCCCAGCCATTTCTGAATAAGTTTTCCTCATAAAATTACTTTTGTCAGTATTAACTGTTAGATTTCATTTATTGTTGGTTAATACTGAGTAGGTGATTTGTGTATGGATATTAATGGGTCATGATATAGCAGGACAAGGAGCAATTCTAAAAGTTTGATAATCTAATGTCTCCACCTCTGCTGGGTATTGAGGGGGATGGACAAGGGCATACCTCTTTGGTGACTTCTTCATCCACTATGGAATCTATTTTTCAGAATGGATCAGGACTAAAAGAACGGAATTATCTTGGGTTATCAGATTGTTCCTCGGTGGACAGCTCTGCTGTTTCGAGCCTGTCACTGGAGAAGAAGAGCAATTTGAATATGAAGGCTACAGAACTGAGGCTTGGTCTCCCAGGATCCCAATCCCCTGAACGGGATCCAGAGATTAACCTGCTGGGCTTGGATAAACTTGATGAAAAATCCCTATTTCCTTTGCTTCCTTCAAAGGATGGAATCTGCTTATCCTCACAAAAGTCTCTTGTTTCAGGCAACAAGAGGGGGTTCTCTGACACCATGGATGGTTTCTCAGAAATGAAAAGCCCTTTGATATCTGAAGGGAATTGGATGTTTAGCGGAACTGGGTCTGATTTTGATGCTCCCAAATCTTTGGTACAAGGTAAATTCTCAGGTAATTCTAGCTTAAATGGAATTCTATCATCAGGGACTCCGCCTGCTACAATTAGAGACGCGCCATCAAAAGTTCCACAGGACCGGCCTCAGACTACCAATGGAACTAGTCTTAACAAAGTGAATGGTTCTAACAACAATGGCAGTGCACCTGCTGCTAAGTAAGTGAAAGCTGTTAAAATTAGCCATTTTTGGTGGGACAGAGAAAAAAAGATAGAGAGTGACATCGGTTTTGATCTTGGTTAGGACTATTGCTGCTAACTTCCCTTTCATTGCAGGGCACAGGTAGTTGGTTGGCCTCCTATTAGATCGTTTCGCAAGAATACACTTGCTACCAGTTCAAAGAACCATGATGAAGTTGATGGAAAACCAGGTCCTGGTGCTCTTTTTGTCAAGGTTAGCATGGATGGTGCTCCTTATCTGAGGAAGGTAGATCTCAGAAGCTACTCTAAATATCAAGAACTCTCTTCCGCTCTTGAGAAGATGTTCAGCTGTTTCACCCTGGGTGAGCTCTTTTTCTGAAGTTCCAAATGTGATTGTGTACAGATGTGCTTACCTTTTATAATCAAATAAGATATATCTGTCAATGTAGATTATAACCAAAATTTTATTTTCAGGGCAATGCGGATCACAGGGAGCTCCAGGTAAGGAAATGCTGAGTGAAAGCAAATTGAGAGATCTCTTGCATGGATCTGAATATGTACTCACTTACGAAGATAAAGATGGTGACTGGATGCTGGTCGGAGATGTTCCTTGGGAGTAAGTGTCTACCAACCCTACCTATTTGTGTTTTTGGTCTTCCTTGCATGTGCTGCTTTCCTTTTTTTTGTTTTTATAAATACCATGTACACTTGTGGAAGATTGCATATATCTATCTTTTACCGATCGAAAAAGGCTCATGCATTGAGTGTAGTACAACAATGGAAATCCTGGTACACTTTATCTCTCATCATTTGGAAGATAATTTTGCCCAAATCAGCATGATATGGACTATAAAGTGTGCTCCAAAAGTTCAATTATGCAAATTGGTTTGAGTTTGTTTTCAACTCCCATAATCCCTGATTTGAGTCGTGATGGACACATGCTTACTAGAAATGAGACGGATACTATTTGTGCATTCATTTATTTCTCCTTTCTACAGGTTGGCTTTATCTTTAAGACTTCCCTATTAAGACATATCAGCTGTTCATTGCTGGACATCTCTTAACTGCCTATCCCCTCCACTTTTCCACTCTCTGCCAAATATAAAGAAACTCCTGAAATGGAAAATGACAAGGAATGTGGTACAGTGGTAATTGCTTCTGGTATAATCTCACATCACACATCCCCTCTCCACAATTCCCACCCTCGGAAAAATAGAAAGGAACTAAATGACAAATTAATATTTGGAATGTGGTACAGTGGTAATTGCTTCTGGTAGAATCTCACATGACAACCTTTACTGTGAGTCAACATGAAAAATGAATTTTATCATCTGCATTTAGTATTTTATTTACTTGATGGCTTGTCTGTCTTGATGTACTTTTCTAAGCAGTAATTGTATTTGTTTCCTGATTTCATGTTCCTAGTTTTAGTTGTCTTTACAATGGGTTCATTAACTACGTGGATCTCTTTGATAAGCCTTGTTTGAACGATTGTGGATAAAATCTTGATGAATTCTTTGATACGTCTGTCTTCGTACTTGATGTATAACAATGTCATAGGTGTGGTACGATAGGAAAAATACTTCACTTTGATCACTTCTTTGTTTTCAAAATTCTAATGATCACAAAACCTAGTGTAATTACATTGTCGACCGGTGATGGGGCTTCTTAGGCATCTTTGACTATCTTGAGTAAACATTCTTTTAATCGAAGCCAGTTACGTTTAATTTCAAATTTAATGTGCTACTCCCTCTGTCCCTTAGCGAGTATCATTTTTTTTCTAAAGTCAAGTGTTTCTATGATGGAATTTAATCACCATCTAGTATGACCTTGTGTTCACCGGTAAATTGGTAATATAGTTTTCTATGGTATATATGCCAAAGTGTCTTCCATGATTTCTGTCATTAAAAACTTATTTTGGGACAGAGGTAGTATTTGATACGGTTCAGCACTTGTTAACTTGCATTTAGTTACTTATGTTTTCAATTTACTCCCTTCTACAAAATCCTATCTTTTGCAGGATGTTTATTGGGTCCTGTAAGAGGCTGAAGATCATGAAGGGCTCTGATGCTATTGGTTTAGGTGTGTATTGAATTTGTTTTGCTTCAAGTAATTATCTTTGTTTGAGAGACAAACTTATAGAACATGCATTTCCTGATTTATGAGTTGGGATGGGAAATAAATCTTGATGTGTTTGTACGGTTTGTACTTGGTACAAAACCCTGATTAAAAACTGCTAGGGATCCCAACATATGTTCTGATATCAAGTACAGTTTTTCGCATTGCTAATGAAAAGTTTTATTGGTCTAATATCATGTTTGATTTAATTACAGCTCCAAGAGCCATGGAGAAATCCAAGAACAGGAATTAAATTCCGCATTGGCATGGTGACTGCTTTCTGGCGGCCTAATCTGATGAGAAAAGACTCCAAAGGTGATGAGCAAGCAAAATTAACTTGGTTGAAGGATTCAATATGCAGAGATGGCTTGGAGGCTGGATTGCAGTTAATGTCTGCCTTGTGAAACATATGTTTTGATTGCATGGAAAAGCTCACGTGGGTATGTGTTTGTGCGAAGTCTATATGATTAATTCATACAAGCCTCGTTGCGATAGTAAGATTAATGCATGTGAAGTTGATATTTTTAAAGTAGGAAACTCTAGCTTAAGTACTATGTATTTTGATGAATGTGTGTGATTGAAAACATGTTGAAAGTTTATGCTTCTTGTTGGTGTCAACTGTTCAATGACATTATGGATTGTGCTATAATGATTTAGCTTTCTGACCTGCATTTTATTCAGCTATTCAGATGAGGGTGATGAATTGTTATTGCGGTAATCTTCGGTTCCTAAGAAACTGTAAAAACTTACAGAATTGGAAGGTTTCGGGTTTCCTAAGGCAGGTATCTTTTGGCTTTTGTGCTGTGGTCTCAATGCATCTGAGTAGTTGTAGAGTGGAATGAGGTGATGAGTAGGTGGTTGTAGTACAAACAAATGATGCATTTTTTTCGTTCAAATTTGATACTCTATATTGAGCACTCATAATGGTAGTACTAGATTAACAAGTCTCCTCGTTCTTGTTAGTTTTTTTTTTCTTGTTAGTTGTTACTACCAAACATCAAACCCGGGAAGTTATGCTTTTGTGACCATTTAGTAACCTTTGAATCTAATCTTGGGTTAGGTTTTGTCTTCACATTATTGTTAATGTTTTTCA
Organism: Codonopsis lanceolata; assembly: GCA_013146195.2. Lineage (NCBI taxonomy): Eukaryota > Viridiplantae > Streptophyta > Magnoliopsida > Asterales > Campanulaceae > Codonopsis > Codonopsis lanceolata. The sequence goes on from CM028379.1 coordinate 97,224,115, forward strand.
TTGTTTATTGTGACCCTTTGAAAACATTGGTTTGGTTTGTTGGCACCAAAACTTGGTGTAGTTATTTTGGGCAAAAGAGGTGCTAAATTATTGGAATGATAATAATAATGAAAAATGCTGGCCGTGTGTTGGCCTGACGTTAAAAGGACAAAAGGTAGGAACCTTTTCGAAGCGGGGTAATGTAATAGTATAAAAATCAGAAAGGGTCAATGGTAAAATGATTTGGTAGTCAGAGCTGCAGCTGGGTAGTGTAGAGGTTGAAAATTCCTGGTAAAATTTTGGATTGTCGTTATATAGATAAACGTCAAAGGAATGAAATTATATTTAGGTGCAGGATAGAGATGATGGGGCCGTAAATTAATTAGGGCGCATACTGGATGGCCTGCACCTTCTAATAGCCTGTAATGTAGCCAGCACAGACTAGGCATTACAGTAGTATTTACTCATCAGATCAGCACGGTGCAGTCCTTGGGTGTTCTTCTTCTTCAGCCCGTGGATGAATACTGGATAGGGCAGCAGTGCACCAACTAATTTAAATTTTTATCCAGTGATTGCGACATCACCCTGTAGATTTTAGGGCTTCACGTGAATCTCCCTTGTGTACTTATTATTTTGTCAACGCTTTCGAATTGTACCCAAATTTCAACAACATTTTATGCTGTGTAATTATTACAATAATATATTTTTTAATTATTTTACTTTTTTTAGGCTATAGTTTCTGTGACATTTTCATTTTACTTGTCATATACTTGCAAAATAAAATAGTTGCAGGCAACATTAAAAGACATTTATTAAGTACGGAGTACTAGTTTTACTCCGACGCACATGTATATATCTTTTTTAACTAAATTATATTTAAATAAAATGAAGATTATAAACAAAATTTAAAAATAAAGAGAAAACATGATGAAAGGAACAAATTATATCGGTATAATTAGGTTCGACAATTACAACAAAAACTTGGCTTGAAAATGACCCGACTCGTTAATTTTTTGGTCGAAACTGGTTACCCATTTCGACATAAAGAATTTAGCGGGTCGGGCCCGTTACCCCATATTTTTGCTATATAAGTGTAGGTTTTTTGGTAGAAAATATAGGTTAAAACGGGTCGACCCGTTTTATTTTAGATTATAATGGGACACGATCCGTTTCGACCCAACCCTCACCCAATCGTTAGCGTATAATTGATATCATTTAATCCATTATTTTATAAATTGTTTAAGTTATTTTCTCGTTTATAATTTTTTGGAGTTTAATAATTGATATTTTTTGTTATTAAAATTTAGGATCTTAAGTAGTATAAATAGTAATTCAGATGTATATTCTTTACAATATAACATATAGATTTATTAAATATTTATAATTTGTGGTTGATATCTACTTCTATGATTTAATCGTATATATTCATATGATTTACCAATAAAGTTATAATAAATTGTGGTTATTTGCAAAAATAAATTTTGTTTTGATATTATAATTTCAGATACGATGAAAGAGACAGAAAAGTTTTAAATACAGGTAAGTCATATATGAAGATTTCCATAGCAGACTTTTTATAATTAATTATAGTTATATTTTCTTTTGTAATCACATGTATTCAACGAACAAAATTTTTATTGCACATTTGTTCTTATTCCAATGTTATTTGTTCATTTTAATTAATCAGTAAATTAAGTGTGCACAAAAAGAGATTTGTATTTAGAGATTTTTAATGTGTGACTACTCCTATTAAATACTACTACATAGAAATTCGGTATTTTCTACCACATGTGTATATTTGCACATTTTCAATAAATCTTGAGAGTTATGTAATCAATTAATTAGATTTGTGTTCTCAATGCATGCTAACTACTATATAAATACTCAAAGATGACTTTCCTTTTTTAGCAAATGTATTTTGGCGGGATCTTACCTCTTTTATACTACCTAGCTTTTATATATAGATAGATTATGTTATGGCTAGTCTCGCCAATAGCCATGGATCTCTCAAAATTAGTGGTGGCAAATTCTGTCAACGCCTATATGTCCGTCTAGACCGCCCATTAAAATATGGGCATGGACACACTTAAATTTTAATATAGGCACAAATGGGTATGCCCACTTAGACCATTAGATTTTATAGGCATAGACGGGCGCCCATATTTTTTAGCTTAGAGTTTGATAACCTCGGGGACCTTGTGTTTCATCCCACTTCAGATCCTTCTTTGCCATAAGAGACGACATCCACGGGAAAAGTTTTCCTAATCAAACTTGCTCTTTCTATAGCTTCCATTATATCTTTCCTCGATACACATTCACCCTATGCATAACCAAGAAGACTCCACATTTGAATCAAGAAACTCAACCACAAAAGTCAAACCTCTTCCAAGCAATCACATAAGTTAAGGTCAACGTGTGAAATAACCAAGGTTGTGGCAATTATAGTTTCGAAATCTTCACACACACACACACACACAAAGAGAGGGACACACACCAATAATCCTCACTGTTCCTGGTTAGATTGCATTAGGTAGCAAGTATGATAATTAAGTTGTGTTTAGTTCACTGGAAATGAATAATTAACAGGATTGGAGAATAAAAACAATCGAGGCACGCTTTTGGCTCGTGCTTGCATGTTAATGAGTAAACTGATGCCCATGCTCATTTAGTGCCCGTCCATACATGTCCATGTTATTAAATGAGAACTTGCATGCCCGGTTATGCCCATCCATTTGCCACCTCTACTCAAAATCTCTTTTCAAACAAGTCTCTTTACTTTAGAATAATCACGGAGTACATTGAAGGAGTATAACTTTATACTACTTCACGTGGGATACGCCTTTTTTTTTTTTTTAATAATGATATGCATTTTAGACATTATAATTAAATTGTTAAACTTTTTCAAGGTTATAATATATATATATTTTTCTATTGTTACTAATATTAAACGTTTTTCTTATTTAAATACTTCTAAAATTAATACTCCCTCCGTCCCTTAATAATCGTCCTGCTTGACCCGGCGCACAGTTTAAGAAAAAATAATTGACTTGATTATTTATATTGGTTTAATGTGTAGTTTCTTTTAAAGCCCATGTGTATATGGCCCATAATTAAAGTAGAGTGAAAAAGTAAGGGTGTTTTAAAAAGGTAAGTTTCAAACTGGACAATTATTTTGGGACGGACAAAAAAGGAAAGGAGGACGATAATTTAGGGACGGAGGGAGTATAAGTTTCTAACTAACGTGAAACACATTTTCTGTATTGGCAATGATAGTAAAAATCTTTGATCTTAAAATTTTTAAAACTAACATCTAATTTGATGATAATAGTAGAAGTCTTTTTATTAAAAACTTTTAAAATTATTATTTATTTTTAAACAATGTAGGATATTTATTTTCTATTTCTATTGGTAATAATACTAATTTAAAACCAACATAAATTTATAACAAATGTGTGATATATCTCTTTTATTGCTAATAATAGTAAAAATCTTTTATCTAATCTAAAATGATTTAAAATCAACATCATTTTTTCTAACCATTGTGATATATACATCTTCTATTGGTAATAATGGTAGAAATCTTTTATCAAAAGACTTTTGAAAATCAACATCACTTTCTAACCAATCTATGATATATCTCTTCTATTGGTAATTTATAATAGTATTTTTAAAACCAAAATCAATTTCTAACAAATGTGGAATACAACTCTTTTATTGGTAATAATAGTAGAATATTCTGTAACCAACGTGAGATACATCTCTTATAAGAGTGAAAGTTTTTAGTCTAAAAACTTTAAAATCCAATTTTTCTTTTTGAACAATGTGATATACATCTCTTTTATTAGTAATAAGAGTATAAGTCTTTTATATATGAATTTTAAAACCAACATTTTTTTCTGAACAATGTAAAATACATCTCTGTAAAAAGTCTTTTATCAAACGAATTTAAAATCAATATCAATTTTTAGTCAATATGTAATACATCTGTTGAAACTTGAATGATTAGAATTACTTAAATACATTAATTAAACTTTAGAAAATAAAACAACAAGTAATAAAACAAGAAGGATTTATAGAAACTCATCTATTGAATTAAGATCACTCTAAAAGGTATATTTAAGTGAAATTCAATATGCTGAGTTAATTAAGTCTTGCATGATTAGAATAAGTTGTTAATTAGTTATTAATTAAAATCAAATTGATTATATTTTAGCAAGTTTAAAGCTTTTCCTACTGATGCTCAAACAGCCTTTCGTTAAAAGATAAGTGTAAGTCATCAGCGGATAGAAACTGCTCATACTAAGTGTAAGTCAATACAATGCTATTCTATCTAGTTACACTTACTCTCCTTTGATTAAATTATTTAAACGATTTCTTATATATATACTAGTAAGGTTCACGTGCGTTGCACGTGATTCTAATGATTTTTTTAAAATGACTTGCTAGTTTCTTTATTTTTATGTTTATTTTTAATTATTGGATGTTTTTTTGTATTTTAATAATTACAATTTTTGAAACTTATATATTGTGCTGTTGTGCTTTTAGCTTTTTTGATACTTTGTTTTCCGGTCATTTATAATGTATATTTTTAGTCATTGTATAGCAACTTATCTTACAAATTTGTCTTTTTTGTTGGTTATTTTCATTCTCTTTTTTTATTACCAAACATGAATTCATTCACTTTTATGAGTGTGTGAATTGAAAATAATTCAAACTTACTATATTAAATAAACACATTGTTTTTGGAGACTTTTTTTTTATGTCATTTCTGAAATTTATGACTCTTTTTAGAAAATAATATATTGTGTTAGAGAAATCAAACTTTCAACCCTAAAGTACATATACTTACACTAAAAAATACGAAATTCACTCAAAATATCTATAAAGCTCCACTATGCCACCCAACCTAAGTTTTGTGTCATTTTCATATCTCATTTTATAATTCTTTTCTAGTTTGCCCCCTAGCCACGACGAAGGTTAGTAATCTGACGTTAATGTGCACATGATATTTCATGTGTAGGGCATTTTAATCATTTTCACAGCAACGCTTTCTCTGCTTTTATTACCCAAATAGAAACTTCATTATCTTCTTCTCCGACAATGCTTTCTCTGCATCTTCTCTAGTAATGACATCGTATATAAATTTTAAGTGAGATAAAACTCAAGAGTGTATTAATGCTTTATTCAAATTATTATATAGAAAAATAAATTAAAATAAAGCGGAATCATATAGAGATATTGAACTCAAGATCAGATAATCACACTTAGGTGTCAAGGCTGCCACGAATTAGAACCCACCAAAAAATTAAAGACGTACAACATAATACACAAGCATGTACCAAGAATTTCTCCCTTTCTCCCTCATACAACATAATACACAAGCATACACCAAGAATTTCAAATCTCATATTAATTTGAATCCATCGCATACGTATACAACAATAATGAGGCAAACAATGGTTCAATCCGTCTTCATCGTCCATTCAACTCCAACAAATTTCTCATCGAACCGTTGATATTGTTTATAGTTTGATTTGAGCAAATTCTCGATCTTAAACATTATTCGCTACTCAATATTCATAACTACGATTACCAGACGGTCCAGACATGACATCTCATCACCAAATTTGATATGAAATATGGAAATGCTAAAAAATTACATTGTGGGCCAAAGTGGATTTGGTGGATACTTTAGAGGGAAATTTGTATTTTGGACTAATTTTGATGAGGGCCAAAATATGATTAGCTCCTAAAATTACACACCAAATCTCACATTGCACTCTAACCTACAAAGTGTCTTACTTTCATAACTTATTTTGCTAATTGTCTCACTTTGCCCCCTTCCGTCTATGGGTGTTAAAAATAGTAACAGAAAATGGTATGTGCATGTCACATGAATATTGTTTTGGTCATTTTGCTTGGCGCATAAAATGAGATTTGGCTATAACTTTAGTATTTAGTTAACCATTACGTATTTAGAATATGTTTTTAAATAAAAATAATAAATAACTATTTTAATAATCCAAAAATAATTATAGGGCCAAATTATAATTTCCCCCCCCCCCAAAGTATCCACAAAATCGTATAGTTTACTCCTATGTAAAGTTTGTTCCATAATGGTATATGAATTTACTCTCCCCCCCCCATTTTCCATCCTATCACTGACGGACGTTAGAAAATTCACGTTAAATAGCACGTGGTCTTCCACGTATGGGGCGAAAATGTCATTTCTCTTATTAGGTTAAGGAGTAAATGTATTGAAAGTACAAACCCTAATCTCACGCCCTTTCCTTCTCTCTTCTCCCGGTGTAAGTTCTCATCTCTAGGTCCACAGTAATAGCCATAATCTCCAACTAGCCCCACCATAGCCGCTGCCATCTCTGGGTGCAAGTTCTCATATACGGCCCAAACCCTTCCCACTTTGATCGCATCTATCATAGCTCTAGCGTCGTCCTCCTTTGATTCTAGCCAAGCTCCATCTTCGATCTCCCTCATTCTCTCCCCTGCAAAAGTCGTGCTTAAAGTAGAAATCAGAGGATATAGAGTATATTTACTAAAAACTCTTGAAAAAACATGCAATTAACAGAAAACACCCATAAACCGTATCAACGAATTCATCAAAGAGAGACGGGCTTGAATAAAGAGAAATAGTTATGAGTTTTATTAAAATACTCTTCAATTTTGAGGGATAAAATTGGGCATATGGCTGGCATGCATATGGTTTAAAACAAAGTATCAAAATTGAGAAGATGTTGAAGAAGCTATGACTTTAGATGATTTTGACCTCATAGAAGCTATCATGACGGTCAAGTTGGTTTATTTAAATAATTAGGAAAGAGAAAGTAAAGGTAAAGTCATGTAAGGGGATGAAGTGGGGATGAGAAATTGATTGATTTCGGTGGTGGATGAGTTTCACCAGAGAAGGTGGGTACGTGGATCCAATTTCATACATGGAATTGGAGATGGAGACGTGTAACTATGGGTAAGAGTTTTTTTTTCTTCATATCTTTCATTTACTTTGTTTTCATTATCAAGATAAGAAAAAGTGACAATTAAATAGAAAAATGCATATATATATATATATATATATATATATATATATATATATCATTTGGGTTAAGAGAGAAATTTAAGAGAAAAATTGGAGGGAGTGGACAAAACCAAGATCAGGTTATGGGTTAATTTTTGTTATGGGAAATGAAGATCAGAAAAAATGATTGGTCTTTTCTTTAGATTTTCTTTCAGTAGGAAAAAATGGAATGGTGGACCCCACTTCATTTTAGCATTTGAACTTTAAGCACCACAAAGTTTACACCGAATTCCTAATATTTTCCTCGAGTTAATGTGGTGGAAGACCACGTGTTTTTGAACGTGATTTTTCTAACTGCAGTCACGGTTAGGGTGGAAAATATGATAAAATATAATATCAGATACCATTATGGGATAAACCTTAGGTTGAGGTGCACTATGTGATTTGGTGGATACTTTGGGGGAGAAGGATTGTAATTTGGCATAGTTATAAGGAAAATACTATCCTTACAAGACTTCGTAGTTGTAAATAAAGTTATAAAATTAGTTGTAATGCTAGCAATGTTGTAATTACAATTTGTCTTATATTTAAATTTAAAATTAAAAAAATGCATTGCTCTCAAAAAAAGAAATTTAGAAGTTCATTAATTTATTTTGTTTTCTTTCATTTTCTTCCACCAACCTCATCTCTCATAGACCCACCACCACTACCACCTCAAATAACATCATTAACCCAAAAATCAAAATTTTTAATTTTTTTTTCTTTCTTTGTTTAATTATGTACTTCTTCGTTCAAATTAACATATACACAAAACTCATCATTTATAGACTCACCACCACCTGAACCTCAATTTTCACTATTTACAAACCTAAATTCAATTTTTTGAATTTTCAAATTTGATGATTGAGACCCAAACCCATATGAAGATTAATTTGAAAAATTGATGATTTGAAAATATAACAATATCGTATTCCACCTAAACCACCATTGTCATGGTTACAATCGCCCCCACTACCACCAGCAGTATCCCTGCAATTGCCACCACCGGTATCACCACCACCAAGAAACACGTTCACCTTACCTTGCTAAAACGGAAAAATAAAATATATTTAACTTCCATTAAATTGGATTGCTTTCTTTAAACGCATCTCCTATAAATTCTAGTGTTCTTCTCTAACAAAACATAAAGATTTGTCAACAAAGTTCTCCATTTTTTTTAAATCTTTTTGACATTATATCACCTTGTCTTAACGCATTTTCTTAGATTATTCACAAGTAATTAGTAAACATACTACATAAATGCCTAATATCTTGATACTCACCAACAAATGTCTTATTATAGTTACATTTTTTCATATACCTCTAATAATGTCTTTCTCAACCTATGATGTCTCACTTTCATACACAATTTTTATATTTGTCCGACTTTGTTCTTCACTGTTCATGGGTGTTAAAAACAGTAATGGAAAATCATACATGTAAGGATTATTTTGATCATATTTTACTTGTGACGCAAAGTGAGATTTGATTATATTTTCATCATTTAGGTTGTCATTTGATATTTAAAATATTTTTTAATTAAAAAATAAATAATTATTTCAATAATTATACTTTGTCTCATTTTAAATTCAAAGGCATAAGAAATGCATTACTCCAAAAAAAAAATGAAATTTATATTTTATTATTTCATCCTTCACTTTCTTCCGTCAACCTCATCATTCATAGACTCACCACCACTACCACCTCAAATTTCACTATTAGCACAAAAGTTATTTTTTAGATTTGATTTCATTTTTTAATTCCTTACTCCAACCTTCAAAGTAACCCATTTGCAAAAGCCATCATTTATGGACACATCACCACCACAACCTTAAATTTCACTTTTTACAAACTTTAATTAATTTTTTTTTAATTTTTCAAATTTTCAAATTGAAACTGAAACCCATATGGATCTTTGAAAATTTAATGATTTGGAAATCTCACAATATTGTATTTCATCTAAACCACCATTGTCATCCTTACAATCGTCGTCATCACCGCCTCTAACATCACCATCACCAAGAAACGCACTCACCTCGCCTTGCTTAATGGAGACATAAAATCTATTTAGCTTTCGTTTAGTCGAACTTCTTTCTTTAAACATCTCTCATTTCTTAGTTCCAATTCACTTTTTGTTCAAATTACTAAATAAGGAGAAAATATAATTTTAGGATGAGACTACTTAAAATTAAGGATGTCGGTTGGTGACAACCTATTTCAATAAAAGGAGAGTTGCGGTAGAAGAAAGAAAGTCGATAGCTAGAAGAGGGAATAGAGAGATTCTCACATGTAACTACCTCGAGTCCGATGAAGAGGAACAATCAAGTTAAGACCAAAAAATGTTAGATGTTTAGAACTCAGTGGTGAAAATGAGTAAAATATTTTGAATCCAGTTATTTGTGATTACTAACATTGTTTTGTTTGTAATCTCTATAAGTTAGGAACCAGCGATAGTTTTAAAAGCTGTAGTAGTCTGAAATTTCAAAGAAGTAAACAATAAATTTTAGCATTATTTTCTAACAAAACGCATAGATTCATCAATTGGTTCTTTATTTTCTTTATCTTCTTGACATTATGACACATTTTCTTAACTCATTTCTCTTAGCTAATTCATGGGTAATAAATAAACACGCTACAAATTTGCTTAATAATTTGATATTCACCAACAAATCTATTATTATAGTTATAATTTTCTATATATATCTAATAATGTCTTTCCCGAATATATATATATATATATATATATATATATATATATATATATATATATAAGAAATAAAGAAATAAAACTATATTATTTTTTAGTTTCAAATATTTTTTTAGTTTCGAATACAATTTTAGTCTTTTGAGTAAATGTATTTTTGTCATTTTAGAATATATTGGACGATATTTGCAACGACAATGGTAGGAGGGGGAAAATGATAACAAAATCAAAAGACAAGACGAAATGAATAGAATTCAATAATGTAGGATCTAACTTTAAAATAAGTACAAGTCAAAGGGTCAAATTATTATTTAATTATTCATGGAATTAATTAGCACATGACAAATTTATTTGTTTAACCTTAGTTAATAGTGAGTGATTTATTATAGTTAGGGCTATTTTTGTCCAAACATTATTTTTTATCATGGTAAATTTACTTATTTTATATATGAAAAACACTTTCGGCCACTATCATGTGATTAGTTTTTTACCATCTCAATTCAAACTTAAAACTGTTCAAATGAAATCTTTTTGTCATTTTATTAAATTACTCTAGAGTTTATCACTGTATTAAATATTCCACAATATATCATATCCTCTAGCTAAACAACCTTCTTTATTACTACATGCTAGAGATATCTACTATCCTGATTGTTGATTTTATACAAAAAAAATATCTAACATCTATCTATAAATTTATGATCTTATGCTAAGTGATATCTCCCGTTGTAAAGAGATATAAGAGATATAGGATTGAAGCTTAATTGTATTCTTTCTTTATTGATTGAATGAATAATACATGTTCTGAATTCTTATATTTATAACTCTAAAATCTGCTAGCCGAATTAAAGGAGGAAAAGGAATAACAAACAATATCAACAACTAACTGATCTACAACTGACTAACTGAATATTTACACTCGACACCCTTCAGCTTTTATGAATTACATCCATGTGCTAAAGCTTTCCATAGTAGTGGCTTCCTTGAACTTCTTCCACTTTGAACTTGCTTCTCCAAACTTTGCCTTGATCTGGATCCCCTTATGCAATTCAGACTTGATGGAATTCAAATTTTCCTTGGTTTTGCCTTCATAGTTAACACCCTCCCCACAAGTTGAGGGTGTAACCAAACTAACAATCCTCAACTTGGATATGAATTTCCAGTGAAGTGCTTTTCCTAGAAATTTGGTGAATATATCTGCCATTTGATTCTTAGTAGATATGTGATGAATGGAGACAAGTCCACTTCTGATTTTCTCACGAATGAAGTGGCAGTCTATTTCTATATGTTTAGTTCTGCCATGGTATACTGGATTGTTGGCTACTGTAATGGCAGATGAGCTGTCACAGTAGATGGGAGTAGGACCATTGAGATTGACTTGCAAGTCTTTTAGGAGGTTATGCATCCAGGTAATTTCACAGCTAGTAGTGGCTAATGCCCTGTACTCAGATTCAGTGGAGGATCTTGAGACAATGGATTGCTTTTTAGATTGCCATGATATCAATGATTTTCCCAGCATTAGGCAAAAACCAGTTATAGACTTTCTATCATTAGGGTTGCCTGCCCAATCACTGTCACAGAAGGCTTAAAGATTGAGTGGACTGCTGGATGACAAATGGATTCCTTGATCTGGAGAGGCCTTGACATATCTGAGAACTATGTGTAATGCCCTTAGATGAGTATCTCTTGGTTCTTGTACAAATTGGCTCAGGCATTGGGCTGCAAAGGCCAAATCTGGCCTGGTAATGGTCAAGTATATGAGTTTTCCCACAAGTTGTCTGTATTCAGAAGGATTTTCAATGAGGGTTCCTGCCTGTCTTAAAAGCTTACCATTGGGGTCATATGGTATGGTGAGAGGTTTACTGTCAATAAGACCTGCTGCCTTGACAAGATCCATAGCATACTTTCTTTGACTTAGGTGGAAGCCTTCAACAGACCTTATGACTTCAATCCCTAAATAGTATTTAATAGGTCCTAAATCCTTAATGTTGAATCTTTGATGTAGTAATTGTTTTAGGGAGTTGATGTGGTCATTATCATTTCCAGCCACTAGAACATCATCCACATAAACCAAAACTGCAGTGAACTTTGATCCTTGCTTTAAAGTGAAGAGGGAATAGTCTGCCATAGATTGCATGTATCCTAGGTTGATTAGGACCTCTGTAAGTTTTGAGAACCATTGTCTTGAGGCCTGTTTTAGGCCATATATGGACTTCTTTAATCTGCAAACTCTTTTCTGGCCTGCTTGTTGCTTATAACCTGGTGGCAGATTCATATATACTTCTTCTTCCAAATCACCATGCAGAAATGCATTGTTTACATCCAACTGGTGCACATCCCATTTTGAGATGCTGGCAACAGCAAGAATGGTTCTTACAGTGACCATTTTTGCCACAGGTGCATATGTTTCTGAATAATCCACTCCTTCAGTCTGGTTATATCCTTTTGCCACAAGCCTGGCTTTAAGCCTTTCCAGACTACCATCTGAGTTATATTTGGCCTTGTAGATCCACTTGCATCCAATAGCTCTTTTTCCTTGGGGTAAATCTGTAATATCCCAGGTGTCATTGGCTTGAAGGGCATTGATTTCTTTGTTCATGGCTTCAATCCATCCAGGGCTTAAAATGGCTTGGTTATAGGATTGTGGTTCTTGTATATGTGCAATGGAATTAGCACATGGTTTGGAGTAGGCACTGGACAGAACATAGTCTTTAAACTTGATAGGAAGCTGTTTAGTTCTGGTGGATGTTCTAAGATTCTGATTTACAGGAGGGTTATCAGGTGGTTCTGTAACTTCTTCATGGTTTTGGTTAGTGGGATTAGTAGTTGGTTCTCTTGGTTTCATGTCATCATGGGATAAATTTATGTCAATGACAGGTGTCACATGTTTAGATTGTTCAGGTTTGATGAAAGGGAAGACAGTTTCATGGAAAACAACATGCCTGCTAACAAATATCCTTTTAGTTTCCATGTTGTATAGTATGTAACCTTTTTGGTCTGAGGGATAACCTAGCAGGATACTTTTAATAGCTCTGGGTTCAAATTTGTCTGAAGGGTGAGTTGAGGCAAAGCAAAAACATCCTATGACCTTCAAATGTTCATATGAAGGTGTGGTTTTAAAGAGGAGCTCATGTGGTGTTTTGAAGTTGGTGGCAGCAGTAGGAAGTCTGTTGATTATGTGAGTTGCAGCAAGGAGGCAATATCCCCAAAAATGTATTAGAAGACCAGATTGAAACCTTATGGCTCTGGCCATATCAAGAAGGTGTTGGTGTTTTCTCTCAACAACTCCATTTTGTTGAGGGGTATCAACACAGGAACTCTCATGTTTTATTCCTAAATTGCTAAGGTAAGGGATGACTTCAGAATTATAAAATTCTGTTCCATGGTTAGTCCTGCAGAATTTAATGCTGGTTTTAAAGTGGTTTGTGACATATGCATTGAACTGTTTTAAAAGGCTGAAGACATGAGTCTTGGTAGGCATGAGGAATGTCCAAACACCTCTGGAATAATCATCTACAATAGTTAGGAAGTATCTGCAGCCATTCATAGTAGTCTTCCTGTATGGTCCCCATAAGTCACAATGAATAAGTTCAAAACAAGCATTAGATCTCATGTGACTAATATTAAAGGGAAGTTTGTGCTGTTTGTCCAAGGGGCATATATCACACATAGTAACATCTTTAATGGAATCTCTGTCTTTTTTACAAGAAGGAAAAAGATGTACAATTCTTTTGAGTGTGCTAAGAGAACTGTGGCCAAGTCTTTTGTGCCAAGAGTTGATATCTTTATCTCTTGAAGAATTCAGGCAAAAGTGGGATTGGTTGTGGGAAGGATCAGCCTTGAATATGTAGAGACCTTCACTGAGGTTACCAATGGTTGTAGTCTTGGTCTTCTGAGGGTCCTGGAAAATACACTGAGTGTTGTTAATCTGAATGTGGCAGTTGGTTTGTGAAATGAGTTTGGGTATGGAGAGAAGGTTGTATTTGAAATTAGGTATATAAAAGACATGATCAAGAGTGAATTGGGAGTTTAGGAACACTTTACCAACATATATAGTCTACATTAACACTGGATCCATTTGGTAGGGTTAGAGTAATAGGGTGATTAAGTTTCTTGACATCATGCATGACAGTGAGTGATGTGCATATGTGATCTGTAGCTCCAGAATCAATAATCCAATCTTGTATGGAGGTAATGTTTTTGTGTTTTTCAGTAATTGAAGTACCTGCCATATTTGTCATGCCAACAAATCCTTGGCCAGTCTGATTGCTGCTGTGATCTTCTGGACTCTCTTTGATTTTGAGTAAGTTCAGAACATGATTCAGTTGTGCTTGCAAATTTTCCAATGTAGGATGGTTGGGAGTTGAACTTTTGTTTTCTGGCATTGATTTGATTGTTCTGAACTTGCATGATTTTTGGATTTCCAGAATGTGGTTGGTTGCCATAGTTGGTTTGATTCTTGCTATCATTTCCTTGTTGACCTTTGTTAGACTGCCTAGACCTGTGAGCAGGATGATTAGGATTGCCTGGATGGTTAATAGGGAATCCTTTAAGCCTGTAGCATTCATCTTTGGTGTGTCCCTCCCTAGTGCAATAATTGCAAAAGATCCCCTTCTTGAATGGGGTTTTGTTACTGTTTGTCTTGGTCTGGGAAGGAACAGAAAAGGTTTTGACAGAATTAGTTTGATATGGTTGTGCAATGTTGCTGGCAATGAAGCCTGTTTCAGGAACATAGCCTTGTCTCTGAGTCTCTTCTTGCCTGATCATGTAGTAGGCCTCTCCAATGGAAGGAAGAGGTTTCATTCTAAGGATTTGACCTCTGATGTTCATAAAACTTTCATGGAGTCCCATCAAGAACTGTATTAACTGTCTTCTTTGCTCCTTGGATTCTTGGTTCTTGACTTCTCCACAATTGCATGGGCACCTACAAGCTGTTGTTGGATCCATGGCTGCAATTTCATCCCATATTCCTTTCATCTTGTGATAATAAAACTCAACAGAGCTGCTACCTTGTTCAATTCTGTGCAAGTCTTTTTCTAATTGAAAAATTCTATGGCCATCAATATTAGCAAATCTTTCTGCCAATTCTTTCCAGACTGAGTGGGCATTAACAACATACCTTAGGTTGTTGCTTATATCTTCAGTGACTACATTGAAGGTCCAAGAAATCACCATGTCATTGGCTCTGGCCCATAGTGAATGTAGTGGATCATCCTTTTCAGGAACAGGAAAAGAACCATCTATAATTGAAAGCTTGTTCTTGGCTGACAGTGCTATCTCAAAGGATCTTTTCCAAGAATTGTAGTTCTCACTTCCAATAAGTTTGGTGGCAATCAAGATCAGCCCTGGATGATCATTATTGTGTAGGTACAAGGGATGCATGTTGGAATCTATCCCTATCTCCATTGTTGTTGCTTTGTTCTTTGAACTGGCAGATTCGTTGGAGGTCTTTGTTATTTCTGTCATGTTCGATACCTTTACAGCCAAAGCAAAAGAGAACGAGAGGAACTGGATAGATGATTGAAAGGGTACGGGTGCCAAGGAATTCTTCGCTCTGATACCATGTAAAGAGATATAAGAGATATATGATTGAAGCTTAATTGTATTCTTTCTTTATTGATTGAATGAATAATACATGTTCTGAATTCCTATATTTATAACTCTAAAATATGCTAGCCGAATTAAAGGAGGAAAAGGAATAACAAACAATATCAACAACTAACTGATCTGCAATTGACTAACTGAATATTTACACTCGACACCCTTCAGCTTTTATGAATTACATCCAGGTGCTAAAGCTTTCCATAGTAGTGGCTTCCTTGAACTTCTTCCACTTTGAACTTGTTTCTCCAAACTTTGCCTTGATCTGGATCCCCTTATGCAATTCAGACTAGATGGAATTCAATTTTTCCTTGGTTTTGCCTTCATAGTTAACACCCGTATCAAAAATCCTTTTCAAGATCACTAAGATTTAAAAAGATAGACTTTTTTATCACTCTTCAAAGATCATCCATGCTCTATCAAAACGGCTATATTTCAAAGATCTCTATATAAAACATTTTGGAGCAAAAATTGAAAAAAAAACTGGATCAAAACATTTCTTATATCCCTTCAAGCAATCATTTTCTTGAAATGTTCTAGTTCTCACCGTGGAAGACATAAGAGGATAGAGTGGTATAAGCTATCATTTATTACTCACACAATATTCCTTCTTTGATCTGCTTCAACATAGAACTGGACATTCAAATTATTCTTTCAAGCAATTCATTCCTTGATTTGTTCCAGTCCTTAAATAATTACTAGATATTTTAACCTCATATTCTTTTCTAGTTCTTTTTTAAACAATCATTGTATTTTTCATTACTTCTTCCAAATCTTAAAAGAATACATGATTGTTGCATGAGTATGATTGCTGCTCAATCATACTCCTCAAACACTGTTTTTGTTGTACACATATCCATTAGTGATCGCTTAGAACTTCAATATATTTAGTGCATTTCAAAATCCAAGTTTAATCAACTTGGTAGTGGACGTAGCAGTTTTTACACTGTGAACCACTCTAAATATCCAATCTTTTATCTTCCAGCTCATAGAACCGTTCTCACACTTAAGCAGCTTCAATCTACATAAGTGTAAGTCAGTTACATTCTTGAATTATCTACTTAGTTGTCTTATAGCTTGTCTTTCAATTAAGTTCATATATATTAGTGATTAAAAGAAAACCAAACCAAACTGTCTATGATTCAACAGCTAGTTGCTACCTGCTGATTTTACATTAGCTGCTGAAGACTTATCTTTTCCGCTACATCTTTTGAAGGTTTTCAAAATAACCTTTAAAGTTTTTAAAAGGCTATTCACCCCCCTCTAGCCTCATTTTGTTGTTAACTGGACTTATAACATCTCTACTAATATTACTATTAGAAGAGACGTTTCTTACATTGGTTATAAATTGATATTAGTTTTAAAAGTCATTAGATTAAAAACCTCATATTTTATTACCAATAGAAGAGTTATATCTCACTATCACATTTTATTATTAATAGAAAAGTTTTATCTCACATTGGTTATGCGTAATGTTAATTGTAAAAGTTTTTAAATATAAGACTTCTACTATTGACAATAGAAGATGTTATATATACTAATATTAATAACATTTATCATATTGATTATTATTATGTATTATTATTAGTCAATGGCTAGAAAAATTAAAAAAAAAAAATATATATATATATATATATATATATATATATATATATATATATATATATATATATATATATATATATATATATATATATATATATATATATATACATAGATTTTAAGTTTGGGTGGAATTCAGACCAATCCCTTTTCAACCGTTATAGTGCCTTATGTTTTTTTAATAGGAAAATGACACATTTGATGTCGAAAAGATCAAGATACTCTTGATGAACTGAAGTTGCATTATGGATCACTTACTCAGTGCATCACATTGCATCAATTTATGCATTGCGATGTATTAATTTAAATCACATAATCCAATTTATACATTGCGATGTATTAATTTACTCATTGCATCAATTTAAATCACCTAATCCAATTTATGCATCGTGAATTCGTGATGCACCAAGTTAGCATTTAATATGCATCAATTGATGCAGTGCGATGCATGATTCCAAAATGTGTAACATAACGATTCCAAATTGTTGCATCACGATTTGAAATCGATTTATCACATTTTGCTTCATGATTCCTTGTTTTGTTGTGTGCCACATTTTGTAATTTGGTGAACAAGTTCTCTCAGACATTTTATCAAACACATTGTGTGCCAATATCATCTCTTTGTTATAATGTATTTTTGATGAGAGTATTAGCCAATATTTGAAAGAAGTGAAGATGAATGATGTAATACTAACTTGATTTTGCTTGTAACATTTTGTTTCATTGTTTAAAATGCTTCGAAACTTAATATTTAAAAGCAGTGATGAGTCATATTTCCGTGAGTGATTCATCGCATTTCTTGTTCACATATAGTAAGGGTATTTTAGTTGAAAAAATTATCAAAGTGATTTTTACGAGTTAAAAAAAAAAAGAAGAAGTGAGGACTGCAATGGTTATTATGTTGGAAAAAAGGATCGACTTGTAATTTTTCCTTTAATTTTGCACATCGATTTTTATGGTCAGTATTTGATGAGTGCAAAACAAATAAACATAAAGGGCTCTGCTGAAAGCTCATTTAAAATCAATTTATGAGATATTCGAGTCGCTCCATTTGGCATGGCTATGGTCTAAAATATTGGAAAAATTACACGCGAGTCACTTTTTCCAAATTTATAATAATTTTAGTACCTTTTTTTTTTCAACGACTACAGTTTACTTTCGAAATATTATTCTTAAAATACCTAGATCGTCTCATTCCGTAGCTCCAACCAACATTTCTTTCACAACTGCAATGTATTCTTCTTAAATTGTTTGAAAATCACAATTGTTGCGACGACGAAATGAGGATCGACGTGCCCGATCAGGTAGTGGGGGTTCGGGGGCAACGCTTCTGAAAGGTAAACCGTTTTTTCGTTTCATTAAGTACAATATTGAAATGGACTTGGGCTGGGTTAGAGGATTTTTTTAAAGGGATGAAGACAGTGGAGGAAGAAGAAGACTTACGACGAAGAAGGATGAAGAAGAAGGCAAAAGAGATGTAATCGAAACTAGTTTGCATCACGATACATCAAATTCAATCGCGATGCGTCGATTTGGATTTGTGATGCATCAATTTAGAGTCCCGATGCATCATTATGAAATGTGAGATTTTGATGCATGATTGTGTGCCTCGCAATTCATGATTTGCGCATCACAATGCACACAGCCATTCATCAAAATCATGCATCACAATTAAATTTCGTGCATCATGATGCACAAATTGATGCAATGCAATGCATTGATTAAGTGATCCGTAGTCATTTTACCTCAAAAAATACATATTTTTGGTTAAAAAAAAGAAGGTATTGTAGCAATTACAAACTTCACAAAGTGTACCGTTCTGAATTTCACCCTAAAATATACTTCCCATGGGCATAAAATTTCTTCCAATACTAACTCCAAGGGTTTCTCTATTTCTAGTACTTCCCTGGTCTGTACTCATTAGAATTATGATTGGCTTATGTTTAATTTCAAATTATTACTCTCTTTGTGCCTAAATATTTTACTATTTGACCTGACATACACCGTTTAGAGAAAAATAGTTGACTGTATTATAAATATTGATTTAATGTGTAGTTTTCTTAATTAAATGTCCTTGTGCATGTGACCATAATTAAAGTAAGAAGAATAGATAAAGATAAAGTGGTATAAGTAGTTTTTCTAAATGAGAAGATTGAGAAACATACAAAAAGGAAAGCATGATAATTATTTAAGAACGAAAGGAGTATTTTATAATTAGAAAGTCCAAAATTTTAAGAGAAATGGAATAGGATTTTGAAGCGTGTCTAGAGCACATTAATTAATATCTCAAAGGTGAATAGCTCAAATGGTGAAGACGGGGGCTAACTACATCCCAAACTCCACTCTATACATCATATAATTTGTTTTTGAAAAATTCCATCGGGTGAAATGTCATTATAGCTCCATGAACAAGTCTCAACACCCTCAGCCGAACTCCACCCAAAGTGTGTGCATAACAAGGGTCGTTAGTTCGGCCACCACCCTAGCCGTGCACTCCCATTTGGTTCCAATAAGAAGTTTGGGAGTTGGTGAGGAAACATATTGAAAAGGAGGATGTGACGAAGCTTGCAATGAAACATAGGGAGAGGAGGCGATGGCCTGCTTTGATTGCTTGTTAAATTTTTCCGATGAAGATGAAGGGTTTCGAAAGAGAAGGGAAGGGAAGATGAAGATGAAGTTGGTGAGACAGGTGGCAGCCATGGAGGTTGGTGACAGAAGACAAAATGAAGATGACGATGAAGATGGTGAGTTACTGGTACATGAGAGAAAAGAGAAGGGGTAAACCTTAGGGAGAAGAGGGAAGGTGTAGAATGGGTAGTTAGGGTGAGGTGGAGAGAGTAGTGTGAAGTTTGTTAAAATAGGTGGGCTGTGGAGAGAAATGAGGTGTAGATAGTGAGTTTTGAGTTGTGGTTAACCCCCGCTAATGGTGAATAACTCTAATGGTCACTAATCTTTGCCCTTATTTGTAATTGGTCTCTAAACATTATTATTATTATTAATATTATTAATATTATTATTATTATTATTATTATTATTATTTGCAATCGCGTTATTGTAATTTGTTTGCAATCGGGTCATTCCGTTAACAATCATCCAAGCTAGATAATGTACTAGGGCCACCTAATGGCAGACGACACAACTTTAGTGAGTTGGTTGTTGACCTCGATAATGACTAGGAAAATGAAAGTCAACAAGAAAATACCCGCCTAAAACCTTCATCCCAATGTCACTCGTTTGTGATGAAGGTATTTAGGAGGGTATTTTTTGGTTTGTTGGCTTTAATTTCCAACATTGTCCCGTCAACTATCAAGACGCTAAAGTTGTGTAGCGAGCGGTCACGAGACCATAGTCGGTTATCTATCTTGGGCGTCCGTTAACGGAATGATCCAATAACTCGATTGCAAAAAACAATTACTATTTAGTAACTCAATTGCAAATAGGTTAAAGTTTAGTGACCATCAAAGTTATTTCACCCTGTCACAAAACTTTAAGAAAACTTGTATTGGGTCAATTGTTACGAAGATGAGGGCAACAATTCATTAGCATTGTCCTGACGTGGTTGCTGATGGTGACACGTTAAACTCAGCAGTATCTCCACTAATTTCATAACAACAATTGAGCCTGTGCGAGTTTCTAGTTGTGCAGGAGCCAGGAGCTCAAAAACAGGGATTTAACTCTAATTTGTTTTATTCCTCTTTCAATAAAGACGCTACCTCAATTCTCAATTTTGAACTTTCATTGTAATTGTGGATTTGGCTCTATTGCTATAGGCTGGGGCAGTAGTTGATTGATTCTTTCTTTTTTTTTTTTTTTTAAGATTTGCTCATTTGTAGCTTTTCTATTTCTGCTGGAATTTATGATTTTTTTGGTTATTGCATTGTTGACGCAAAAACGTGGAGTAGGTTTATAACCAAAAATAGTAACAATAATAAAAAGAAAATGTGCTTCCTATTTGACATTGCTTAATGCTTATGTTAATAGAACCTTGCTTGGTTTCCTTAATATGTCAAAGCACATAGTTTTAACGTTTTGACAGCAAATTGCCTGGCTCAGCTCAGATTATGGATTACGATAACCAAGATCTTCCGCCTTTACTGTTTTACTTTTTGATTCATGCAAGTGTTGTGAAAATTTATTTGAGTTATAGTATTATGTCACTGCACGCATTGAAGGAGCGGTTCTGAGGAATATTTCAGCCTTAAAAGTGTTTCTTTAAAACATTAGAGTTCTTAGTCATCGTGTTGGCTTACTATTGTGGTTATAGATTTATAGAGCACGACATAAGGAATGTCTGTTATTTCTATGCAGTTTAATTAGTAATTTGTACAAAGCTTTTCTGAATGCATTGGCGGCTGTGTGATGATCTGAATCATCTGATCTCGTTTCGATAGGTACAAGTGCTGCTATAAGCTTGAACTCTGCTTTATTCAGAGATTGCTCCCTAAGATAAATGATAATGGGTCTAAATCGTAGTAAAGGTTCAAACTGATGATCACAAGTCAAGTGCACCATCATTAGGCAGAGAGTTAATGGTTTATATCCAGCGCACAGATGATTTGGGATTGTATATCAGAGGGCTTATATACGTTTGCTCTTTTTTCAAAAAAACACGGAACGAGAGGTTAAGAAATCATTAGCTAGGAGACCTTGTGGGTAGTGCTTTATTGTCCCTTCTGTAACTTTAAACTGGAACCACATATGAGATTATAGGTTACATGATGCTGGAAAACAATTTAAAGGAATTCTTACCACGAGAAATTCCAATCAAACAAGCTTATGACAGCTTAGGGTTATCAAGCAAGAAGCAAGGAGAATAAGAAAATTCAATTACTTATCAAAACTGTCTAATAAAACGTTTAAAAGAGTATTTATATGTCCTAAAACAATCCAAACCCTACAAGGAATAAATAAACAAAAATTACGAAAAACTTCCGAAGCCCGTAATAGTGTTTTTGGGCTTAAAACGAACTCGTCACAAGTTACACTTACCACCCTTAAACTTTGATTTACCTTTAAACCCCTCCAATTTTGTCAGGAATGTATCCGCTATCTGTTCTACATCCTTACAGGGTTGAAGAAAAGTGGTCAAAATGTACAGTTCAAGTAAATGGGTGATCAACGATATTCCGTTGGTTAAAATAGGAACATATTTATAGCTTAGAGAAAGATATATACGAGTAATAGGAGAAAGTAGTCCCTGTCTGCTTATGCATCTAGGATCCATATGCATGCAATAAGCAACTACAATCTCACCGAAAAGACTTAAATTAAGGAATGATGTTTAACTGCAATAGCGCTGTTAAAGAAATGGGGAGGAGTCTCTTGCATGTAGAGGTGTGCTGAAGGATGAACAAACTTAGTTGATTACTTCTCTGCTCTCTTGACAGGATGTAAAGTGAACTAGACCACCTAATGTCACTAAGCTTTTGTACGAACTTTCATTCTCCGGATAAACATGCCTAGTTACATGTGGGAAAAATTCCTGACTGCAGTAGAACTGTCTCCATAGCATAGGCTATCCGAGTAGTACATGCACTCTATGCCATGATCAAGTCCCAAACCAGCTGCCCTTGTGCATTTACCACAGCAGAATTGGTTGTGGTTACGAGAGGTCTAATGTATTTCACAGAATACCATACAATTTGTAATGCTCTGTAAGGGTAATTTAGGCATTGCCTAATTTATCTTGTTTTCACTCTCTTGGTCAAAATAGGATTGTATATTGGAATTATTGTAGTAGGATTTAATTAGGATTCTTTTTTAGTTTTAGGTGATATTTTTAGTAACTAAATCCTTGCATAAGTGTTTAGTTATTAATGTTATCAAATTAGGAAAGGTAATCTTGTTTGTTTTTCAGCTAAATCTCTTTCCTAGTAGGTTTTCCTGTCTTGCCGTGTTTTTGCAGGATTCCTTGGAGTCTTGGTTAACAAGTTTTGCAGCCTATAAAAAGATGAGAAGTCGAGCAGTCTGGTGAACGCACAGAAGCAGGAGTACGCTGAGAGAGAGCTTGAGCGAGAATCAGATCATATTCAGTATTAAGAGAGATTAAATAGAGAAGTCTTGTGTGTTGAAACTGAGAGAAGAATTCAAACAATTCATACACGAAGACCTTCTGCATTCCTCGCTGGTAGCCGCTTGAACACGCCTTGTGTTTCCTCGAAGCATTGTGTTTTGGCTTCCAATGGTTTCATTATTTTGGAAGTCGTTCTTATTTTGATCTTTTCTTCCCACGTTTGGTTTAGTGTTTATGTGGGTTTTGTGATCTCCAAGATTCTGTATCTTGTGAGATTTTTTGTGTTGACTGTTAAGTTTCAAAAACAGTTTTTGATTTTAATAAAGTTTGTTGCCTTGAGGCTTGATCTACAAGATTGATTCTTGTAGATTGTTTTTGTGTGATTTTCTGTCCTACTAAATCTGTTTGATTTCAAATCACAAAACAAATCTTCCGCTGCTATTTTCTGAGACACACTTTCGGTTACCGCATTGTTGCAACATTCACCGCAACATTGGCAAGAATATCGCTCCATATTGAGTTTCCGTGGCATCGCTGCTTTCAATTGGTATCGTGAGCCTACTCTTGATATCACTTAGAGTCGATTCGCTTAAAGACGTGATGGATTCTCAATATGAGAATGTGGTTCGCCCCCCTACTCTTACTAATGCTAATTATTCTATATGGAAAGTCAAGATGCGTGATCTTCATCAAATCAATTGATGAAAGAGCGTGGCTTGCTGTGTTAAATGGTTGGAGTCCTCCCAAAATCGTTGATTCTCGATGGTGATGTCAAAATCACAAAGGAGTCCGAGTGGACCAACGATGATAGGAACACAAAGATCTTTTAACTCAAAAGCTTTGTCTCGCAATTTATAAGGCCTTAGATGCAAATACGTTTAGAGTAATAGCAAATTACTTAATCGCCAAAGATGTGGGAGGCCCTTCAAACCTTATGTGAAGGACCCGTTGTTCGCTCCTCTAAGCTAAGAATGTTAACGACTCGGTTTGAGAACACAAGGATGCAAGAGTCCGAGGACATAATGACATATTATGGAAGACTTCTTGATCTATCCACCTCGCTTTAGCCTTAGGAGATCCTATTACAAATGAGCCTTGTCAAGAAGATGATGAGGACTTTGCCTGAAAGATTCAATGTCAAGATATGTGCTATTGAAGAAGCACATGATATTGACAAGATGAGTTTTGAAAGATTGGCTGGAATTCTTCAAAACTTTGAGTTGAATCTAAACGATCAAATAAAAAACAAAGGCAAAGGTGTCTCATCATCTTCTACACCCACTGGGAAAAACATTGCTATGCCTGCACCTATTGATCTGTCATGTGATTTGCTTGAGATCCAAAAGGACATTGATGAGTCTGATTTTGGAGAAGAATCAATTGCTCTATTGACTACTAAATTCAAAAAATTTTTGAAAAATAAAAGTCAAAATAGAACTCCATCATCAAGCTCGAAAAATAATTTCAAACCCGATTCTGCGTGAAATTTGTTCCCAAAGAACAATCCTTTCAATCCTCGAAAAACCCTTCACAAATCCTTTGTTTAAGTCATCCTACAATGGTAAGAATCTTGATTCTATCCAATGTAGAGAATGTCAAGGTTTTGGACACTATGCAAACCAATGTGCTAACACTTTAAGAAAGAAAGGATTGAATTTTTCTGCAACTTTGAGTGATAGTGATGGAGAAGATCCAGGTGATCTTATCACCTTGAATGCAGCTTTATGATTCGATTCAGTAGTACGCTTGTTTCAAAGAATGAGTCACCCGATGTTGCAACATCGTGAGTAACATCGAGAAACATTGTGCGTAAACAGCGAACGCTTTTTTCTGCTTTTAATTCACAGTTGCTTGCAGAGGATGATGGACATTCGATTCAGATCTCGCTGGAAGGGTACAAAGAGCTGTACAAGGATTGGGAGAAAAGGGCTCATCAAGTCACACTACTTGGTAAGGCGAATGAACCGCCGAAAAGGCCAACGAGGATCAAAAGGAATGCATAATCAGCCTGGAAGGAGTCCTAAGTAGAAAGGATGTGGAAATTGAGCGGTTAGCAAAGGAGCAACTTGCTCAAGCAACACCGACCAAGTGGAATTCAAGCAAACGTAAGGTTGAAGATCCGCTAAATTCCTCGTAACGCTTCCAGATCGTATTGGTTTTGTCCCTAAAGTGTTTGTGAAAGAAGGAGAAGGAACTTCGTGAAGCCAAAACCGATGAAAGCTTTCCCGAAATCGCTGTTTTCGTGAAAAACCAAGAGTAAGAAGGAAAAATTATGTTTGTCACTCGCCATAAGCTCGGTCACATACGCCTTTTTGTTTTTTAAAAAGGCAATGTATGAGAATGAAAAAAGGCAAGAATTCTTTGGAAAAGCTCATTGGCGTAACAGATGAAGCAACCAATCGCGCCGCCCAATGCAAAGAACATTGGCGTAAACATTGGAAGCCTCATTCAAGGGCAAATCATAATTTTTTCCAACAACCTCAACCCAAAACTGCGGAAAAAATGTGGGTTCCAAAACATGTGATGAAAAATGCAGAGCCAAATATTGTGAACCTTTTGATATCTCGCTCGGCGCCTCCATGTCACATGATGAAAAATGCAATGTTACATTTACTTCCTTGAAATCTCATGTTGCCGATCCTCGGTATTTCGATAGTGGTTGTTCTAGACATATGACAAAGTGCGGTGAGAATTTGAAGGAATATGTAAGCTTTAATGGTGGTTCTGACGTATGGTGGTGGTGCAAAAGGAAAAATTGTAGGTAAAGGAACATTGAACGTTGAAGGTCTTCCAAACCTCAAAAACGCTTACTCATGTGGAAGGCCTTAAGACAAACCCGATCAAGATAAGTCGGGCTTGTGTGATGATGATCTTCGTGTAAGATTTGACAAACATTCTTGTGAGGTTCTTGATCATAATAACAAATGTCTCTCGACAGTTTAAGATCGCTCGATAACTGGCATTTGTTCAACAATACCAATTTGTGTCAAAAGCAAGTCTTGATGTAATGCATCTCGGCACGGTAAGCTTGGTCACATGAGCTGTGAAGCTCGATGAGCTTGTGAGGCATGATGTCAAAGGACTACCAAATTTGGAAAGAAATTACTCAAAGGTATGTGGATCGTGTCAAAAGGTAAACAAGTCAAGGCCTCACATCTTCCCATCACACAATGCTCCACTTCCGTATGTTTGGAGATGATTCATACCGACCTTTACGGGTCCCATTGAGGTAGAAAGCCTAGGTAAGAAAAAAGTACACCTTTGTTCGTAGATGACTTCTCTAGATATACTTGGGTAATATTTTTAAGAGAGAAGTCGAAACTTTGAGGCTTTCAAAATTTGGTACACCTGTTATGAACTTGTATGATCTAAAACTCACTAGGATTAGATCGATCATGGCACTAATATGAAAATGCATCCTTTTCTAATTATTGTGCCTCTAATGGTATATCACATGAATTCTCTCTCTCCCAAAACTCCACAACAAAATGGAGTGGCGGAGAGAAAGAACAGGACATTGCAAGAAATGGCTAGAGTAATGTTACATTCAAAAATTTGGCTAAAAGATTTTGGGTCAAGCTTTGAACACCGCTTGTCATATTGGAAATAGGGTTTTCTTGAGACCGTAGTAGCTATGACACCTTACGAAATATTTCTTGGGAAGAAACCTACCTTGAAATATTTTCATGTGTTTGGGTGCGTATGTTATTCGCTCAATGATAGAGATCAACTTTCCAAGTTTGACTCTAAAAGTGATAAATGTGTTTTTATGGGATATTCCACAAATAGTCGAGCATATAGAGTATTTAATCTTCGAACTAAGACTATTATGGAATCCATGAATATTGTGTTTGATGATTTAACTGGTCTTGGTCTCAAAACTTCTGAGGAAGACGTTTCAGGGATTTTGGATTTTGGAGACTTTGATCCTGAATTAGGCGCTGAATCCAGTAGTTCAGGGAGCAGACATACAGATTCAGCAGATACAAAGTTGTTCGATGAAAAAGTTCAGAGTTGTCACCCAATGTTGTTCCGGATGTTGTTCCGATGTTGCAACATCGGGAGAAACATTGCCTACGTAACCGACAGAGAAGAAGGCGCCGAGCAGATTCAAATCAGAAGATGATCGCCCAGATTGACTGATCGTGAAATCGACATTCCCAAAGAAGATTCGAGAAACCATCCACTCACCAAGTTATAGGTAATGTAAAAGATGGTGTGTCAACAAGAAAGAAAGGTAAAGTGGACTACAAGAAACTAGCATGCATGACCACTCTTGAATTTGATGATATACATGCTTTCAGGTTTTGTTTCCACTGTTGAACCTAAAAATGTACAAGAGGCCCTTAAAGATGAAAGCTGGATAAATGCCATGCAAGAGGAACTAGATCAATTTTCAAAAAATGATGTATGGTATCTAGTTCCCAGACCCACTTCAATAAATGTTATTGGAACTAAATGGATTTTCAAAAACAAAACGAATGAAGTGGGAGAAATAATGAGGAATAAAGCTAGATTGGTAGCTCAAGGGTATACACAGGTTGAGGGGGTGGACTTTGATGAAACCTTTGCACCTGTAGCCCGTATTGAGTCTATCCGTCTACTTCTGGCAATTGCTTGTTTCCTTGACATTACTCTTCAACAAATGGATGTGAAGAGTGCTTTTTTAAATGGAATTCTTGAGGAGGAAGTTTTGTGGAACAACCAAAAGGATTTGAGGACCCCATAAACCCAACCATGTGTTTAAATTGAAGAAGGCTTTGTATGGTCTCAAACAAGCTCCTAGAGCTTGGTATGGTAGGCTTACGCATCACCTTCTACAAAGTGGGTTTAAAAGGGGAGAGGTGGATAAAACACTGTTCATTCAAAAACAAGATAAACATATTTTGATTGCTCAAATTTATGTGGATGACATCGTGTTTGGATCCACCTCCAAATCCTTGAAAAGAATTTGTGGATTGCATGACATCCACATTTGAAATGAGCATGGTAGGTGAATTGACATATTTCTTAGGCATTCGTGTCAAACAATCACATGAAGGGATGTTCATTTCTCAAGCCAAGTACTCTAAACTTGGTGAAGAAATTCGATCTTGAGAATGGAAAACATAAAAAACCCCTATGGGTACATCCGATAAGCTTAATAAAGATGAAAAATCTAAAGTGTTGATCCTACCTTGTATAGAAGTATGATAGGGAGTTTGTTGATTTAACCGCCACTGCCCGTATATCATGTACGGTGTGTTTGTGTGCAAGTATCAATCAAACCCCAAGGTTTCACCTAAAAGTCACAAAAGAATCATTCGATATGTGGGTGAGACCTTTGGCATGGGTTTGTGGTATACTAAGCATACGAACACCAACTGGGTTTGTCTGATGCCGACCGGGCCGCGCTTTGATGAAT
>CM028379.1:97252586-97326468 GCA_013146195.2 Codonopsis lanceolata
TTGTTTTCTGGATTGATTTGATTGTTCTGAACTTGCATGATTTTTTGGATTTCCGAATGTGGTTGGTTGCCATAGTTGGTTTGATTCTTGCTATCATTTCCTTGTTGACCTTTGTTAGGCGCCTAGACACGTGAAGCGGGATGATTAGGATTGCTGGATGGTTAATAGGGAATCCTTTAAGCCTCGTAGCATTCATCTTTGGTGTGTCCTCCCTAGTGCAATAATTGCAAAAGATCCCCTTCTTGAATGGGGTTTTGTTCTTACTGTTTGTCTTGGTCCTGCAGGAAGGAAATGAAAAGGTTTTGGATGTAATTAGTTTGATATGGTTGTGCAATGTTGCCGGCAATGAAGCCTCGCTTTCGAGAACATAGCCTTGTCTCGAGTCTCTTCTTGCCTCGATCATGTAGTAGGCCTCTCCAATGGAAGGAAGAGGTTTCATTCTAAGGATTTGACCTCCGATGTTCATAAAACTTTCATGGAGTCCCATCAAGAACTGTATTAATCGTCTTCTTTGCTCCTGGATTCTTGGTTCTTGACTTCTCCACAATTGCATGGGCACCTACAAGTCGTTGTTGGATCCATGGCTGCAATTTCATCCCATATTCCTTTCATCTTGTGATAATAAAACTCAACAGAGTTCTGCACCTTGTTCAATTCTCAGGCAAGTCTTTTTCTAATTGAAAAATTCTATGGCCATCAATATTAGCAAATCTTTTCGCCAATTCTTTCCGGTGATCGAGTGGGCATTAACAACATACCTTAGTTGTTGCTTATATCTTCATGACTACATTGAAGGTCCAAGAAATCACCATGTCATTGGCTCGCCCATAGTGAATGTAGTGGATCATCCTTTTCAGAACAGGAAAAGAACCATCTATAATTGAAAGCTTGTTCTTGGCCGGTTGCTATCTCAAAGGATCTTTTCCAAGAATTGTAGTTCTCACTTCCAATAAGTTTGGTGGCAATCAAGATCAGCCTGGATGATCATTATTGTGTAGGTACAAGGATGCATGTTGGAATCTATCCCTATCTCCATTGTTGTTGCTTTGTTCTTTGAAGCGGTCGTTGGAGGTCTTTGTTATTTCTGTCATGTTCGATACCTTTACAGCCAAAGCAAAAGAGAACGAGAGGAACTGGATAGATGATTGAAAGGGTACGGGTGCCAAGGAATTCTTCGCTCTGATACCATGTAAAGAGATATAAGAGATATATGATTGAAGCTTAATTGTATTCTTTCTTTATTGATTGAATGAATAATACATGTTATGAATTCCTATATTTATAACTCTAAAATATGCTAGCCGAATTAAAGGAGGAAAAGGAATAACAAACAATATCAACAACTAACTGATCTGCAATTGACTAAGCGAATATTTACACTCGACACCGCCCGGCTTTTATGAATTACATCCAGTGCTAAAGCTTTCCATAGTAGTGGCTTCCTTGAACTTCTTCCACTTTGAACTTGTTTCTCCAAACTTTGCCTTGATCCGGATCCCTTATGCAATTCGAGACTAGATGGAATTCAATTTTTCCTTGGTTTTGCCTTCATAGTTAACACCCGTATCAAAAATCCTTTTCAAGATCACTAAGATTTAAAAAGATAGACTTTTTTATCACTCTTCAAAGATCATCCATGCTCTATCAAAACGGCTATATTTCAAAGATCTCTATATAAAACATTTTGGAGCAAAAATTGAAAAAAAAAACTGGATCAAAACATTTCTTATATCCCTTCAAGCAATCATTTTCTTGAAATGTTCTAGTTCTCACCGTGGAAGACATAAGAGGATAGAGTGGTATAAGCTATCATTTATTACTCACACAATATTCCTTCTTTGATCTGCTTCAACATAGAACTGGACATTCAAATTATTCTTTCAAGCAATTCATTCCTTGATTTGTTCCAGTCCTTAAATAATTACTAGATATTTTAACCTCATATTCTTTTCTAGTTCTTTTTTAAACAATCATTGTATTTTTCATTACTTCTTCCAAATCTTAAAAGAATACATGATTGTTGCATGAGTATGATTGCTGTTCAATCATACTCCTCAAACACTGTTTTTGTTGTACACATATCCATTAGTGATCGCTTAGAACTTCAATATATTTAGTGCATTTCAAAATCCAAGTTTAATCAACTTGGTAGTGGACGTAGCAGTTTTTACACTGTGAACCACTCTAAATATCCAATCTTTTATCTTCCAGCTCATAGAACCGTTCTCACACTTAAGCAGCTTCAATCTACTTAAGTGTAAGTCAGTTACATTCTTGAATTATCTACTTAGTTGTCTTATAGCTTGTCTTTCAATTAAGTTCATATATATTAGTGATTAAAAGAAAACCAAACCAAACTGTCTATGATTCGACTTATCTTTTCCGCTACATCTTTTGAAGGTTTTCAAAATAACCTTTAAAGTTTTTAAAAGGCTATTCACCCCCCTCTAGCCTCATTTTGTTGTTAACTGGACTTATAACATCTCTACTAATATTACCATTAGAAGAGACGTTTCTTACATTAGTTATAAATTGATATTAGTTTTAAAAGTCATTAGATTAAAAACCTCATATTTTATTACCAATAAAAGAGTTATATCTCACTATCACATTTTATTATTAATAGAAAAGTTTTATCTCACATTGGTTATGCGTAATGTTAATTGTAAAAGTTTTTAAATATAAGACTTCTACTATTGACAATAGAAGATGTTATATATACTAATATTAATAACATTTATCATATTGATTATTATTATGTATTATTATTAGTCAATGGCTAGAAATATATATATATATATATATATATATATATATATATATATATATATATATATATATATATATATATATATATATTATATATATATATATATATATATATATATATATATAGAATTGAGACCAATCCCTTTTCAACCGTTATAGTGCCTTATGTTTTTTTAATAGGAAAATGACACATTTGATGTCGAAAAGATCAAGATACTCTTGATGAACTGAAGTTGCATTATGGATCACTTACTCAGTGCATCACATTGCATCAATTTATGCATTGCGATGTATTAATTTAAATCACATAATCCAATTTATACATTGCGATGTATTAATTTACTCATTGCATCAATTTAAATCACCTAATCCAATTTATGCATCGTGAATTCGTGATGCACCAAGTTAGCATTTAATATGCATCAATTGATGCAGTGCGATGCATGATTCCAAAATGTGTAACATAACGATTCCAAATTGTTGCATCACGATTTGAAATCGATTTATCACATTTTGCTTCATGATTCCTTGTTTTGTTGTGTGCCACATTTTGTAATTTGGTGAACAAGTTTTCTCTCAGACATTTTATCAAACACATTGTGTGCCAATATCATCTCTTTGTTATAATGTATTTTTGATGAGAGTATTAGCCAATATTTGAAAGAAGTGAAGATGAATGATGTAATACTAACTTGATTTTGCTTGTAACATTTTGTTTCATTGTTTAAAATGCTTCGAAACTTAATATTTAAAAGCAGTGATGAGTCATATTTCCGTGAGTGATTCATCGCATTTCTTGTTCACATATAGTAAGGGTATTTTAGTTGAAAAAATTATCAAAGTGATTTTTACGAGTTAAAAAAAAAAAAAAAAGAAGTGAGGACTGCAATGGTTATTATGTTGGAAAAAAGGATCGACTTGTAATTTTTCCTTTAATTTTGCACATCGATTTTTATGGTCAGTACTTGATGAGTGCAAAACAAATAAACATAAAGGGCTCTGCTGAAAGCTCATTTAAAATCAATTTATGAGATATTCGAGTCGCTCCATTTGGCATGGCTATGGTCTAAAATATTGGAAAAATTACACGCGAGTCACTTTTTCCAAATTTATAATAATTTTAGTACCCTTTTTTTTTCAACGACTACAGTTTACTTTCGAAATATTATTCTTAAAATACCTAGATCGTCTCATTCCGTAGCTCAACCAACATTTCTTTCACAACCGCAATGTATTCTTCTTAAATTGTTTGAAAATCACAATTGTTGCGACGACGAAATGAGGATCGGCGTGCCGATCGGTAGTGGGGGTTCGGGGCAACGCTTCTGAAAGGTAAACCGTTTTTTCGTTTCATTAAGTACAATATTGAAATGGACTTGGGCTGGGTTAGAAGATTTTTTTAAAGGGATGAAGACAGTGGAGGAAGAAGAAGACTTACGACGAAGAAGGATGAAGAAGAAGGCAAAAGAGATGTAATCGAAACTAGTTTGCATCACGATACATCAAATTCAATCGCGATGCGTCGATTTGGATTTGTGATGCATCAATTTAGAGTCCCGATGCATCATTATGAAATGTGAGATTTTGATGCATGATTGTGTGCCTCGCGATTCATGATTTGCGCATCACAATGCACACAGGCATTCATCAAAATCATGCATCACAATTAAATTTCGTGCATCATGATGCACAAATTGATGCAATGCAATGCATTGATTAAGTGATCCGTAGTCATTTTACCTCAAAAAATACATAT
This sequence comes from Codonopsis lanceolata, assembly GCA_013146195.2. Taxonomy (NCBI): domain Eukaryota; kingdom Viridiplantae; phylum Streptophyta; class Magnoliopsida; order Asterales; family Campanulaceae; genus Codonopsis; species Codonopsis lanceolata. The sequence continues at coordinate 97,257,112 of CM028379.1, forward strand.
TTTTGGTTAAAAAAAAGAAGGTATTGTAGCAATTACAAACTTCACAAAGTGTACCGTTCTGAATTTCACCCTAAAATATACTTCCCATGGGCATAAAATTTCTTCCAATACTAACTCCAAGGGTTTCTCTATTTCTAGTACTTCCCTGGTCTGTACTCATTAGAATTATGATTGGCTTATGTTTAATTTCAAATTATTACTCTCTTTGTGCCTAAATATTTTACTATTTGACCTGACATACACCGTTTAGAGAAAATAGTTGGTATTATAAATATTGATTTAATGTGTAGTTTTCTTAATTAAATGTCCTTGTGCATGTGACCATAATTAAAGTAAGAAGAATAGATAAAGATAAAGTGGTATAAGTAGTTTTTCTAAATGAGAAGATTGAGAAACATACAAAAAGGAAAGCATGATAATTATTTAAGAACGAAAGGAGTATTTTATAATTAGAAAGTCCAAAATTTTAAGAGAAATGGAATAGGATTTTGAAGCGTGTCTAGAGCACATTAATTAATATCTCAAAGGTGAATAGCTCAAATGGTGAAGACGGGGGCTAACTACATCCCAAACTCCACTCTGTACATCATATAATTTGTTTTTGAAAAATTCCATCGGGTGAAATGTCATTATAGCTCCATGAACAAGTCTCAACACCCTCAGCCGAACTCCACCCAAAGTGTGTGCATAACAAGGGTCGTTAGTTCGGCCACCACCCTAGCCGTGCACTCCCATTTGGTTCCAATAAGAAGTTTGGGAGTTGGTGAGGAAACATATTGAAAAGGAGGATGTGACGAAGCTTGCAATGAAACATAGGGAGAGGAGGCGATTGCCTGCTTTGATTGCTTGTTAAATTTTTCCGATGAAGATGAAGGGTTTCGAAAGAGAAGGGAAGGGAAGATGAAGATGAAGTTGGTGAGACAGGTGGCAGCCATGGAGGTTGGTGACAGAAGACAAAATGAAGATGACGATGAAGATGGTGAGTTACTGGTACATGAGAGAAAAGAGAAGGGGTAAACCTTAGGGAGAAGAGGGAAGGTGTAGAATGGGTAGTTAGGGTGAGGTGGAGAGAGTAGTGTGAAGTTTGTTAAAATAGGTGGGCTGTGGAGAGAAATGAGGTGTAGATAGTGAGTTTTGAGTTGTGGTTAACCCCCGCTAATGGTGAATAACTCTAATGGTCACTAATCTTTGCCCTTATTTGTAATTGGTCTCTAAACATTATTATTATTATTATTATTATTATTATTATTATTATTATTATTTGCAATCGCGTTATTGTAATTTGTTTGCAATCGGGTCATTCCGTTAACAATCATCCAAGCTAGATAATGTACTAGGGCCACCTAATGGCGAGCGACACAACTTTAGTGAGTTGGTTGTTGACCTCGATAATGACTAGGAAAATGAAAGTCAACAAGAAAATACCCGCCTAAAACCTTCATCCCAATGTCACTCGTTTGTGATGAAGGTATTTAGGAGGGTATTTTTGGTTTGTTGGCTTTAATTTCCAACATTGTCCCGTCAACTATCAAGACGCTAAAGTTGTGTAGCGAGCGGTCACGAGACCATAGTCGGTTATCTATCTTGGGCGTCCGTTAACGGAATGATCCAATAACTCGATTGCAAAAAACAATTACTATTTAGTAACTCAATTGCAAATAGGTTAAAGTTTAGTGACCATCAAAGTTATTTCACCCTGTCACAAAACTTTAAGAAAACTTGTATTGGGTCAATTGTTACGAAGATGAGGGCAACAATTCATTAGCATTGTCCTGACGTGGTTGCTGATGGTGACACGTTAAACTCAGCAGTATCTCCACTAATTTCATAACAACAATTGAGCCTGTGCGAGTTTCTAGTTGTGCAGGAGCCAGGAGCTCAAAAACAGGGATTTAACTCTAATTTGTTTTATTCCTCTTTCAATAAAGACGCTACCTCAATTCTCAATTTTGAACTTTCATTGTAATTGTGGATTTGGCTCTATTGCTATAGGCTGGGGCAGTAGTTGATTGATTCTTTCTTTTTTTTTTTTTTTTTAAGATTTGCTCATTTGTAGCTTTTCTATTTCTGCTGGAATTTATGATTTTTTTGGTTATTGCATTGTTGACGCAAAAACGTGGAGTAGGTTTATAACCAAAAATAGTAACAATAATAAAAAGAAAATGTGCTTCCTATTTGACATTGCTTAATGCTTATGTTAATAGAACCTTGCTTGGTTTCCTTAATATGTCAAAGCACATAGTTTTAACGTTTTGACAGCAAATTGCCTGGCTCAGCTCAGATTATGGATTACGATAACCAAGATCTTCCGCCTTTACTGTTTTACTTTTTGATTCATGCAAGTGTTGTGAAAATTTATTTGAGTTATAGTATTATGTCACTGCACGCGTTGTTTCTTTAAAACATTAGAGTTCTTAGTCATCGTGTTGGCTTACTATTGTGGTTATAGATTTATAGAGCACGACATAAGGAATGTCTGTTATTTCTATGCAGTTTAATTAGTAATTTGTACAAAGCTTTTCTGAATGCATTGGCGGCTGTGTGATGATCTGAATCATCTGATCTCGTTTCGATAGGTACAAGTGCTGCTATAAGCTTGAACTCTGCTTTATTCAGAGATTGCTCCCTAAGATAAATGATAATGGGTCTAAATCGTAGTAAAGGTTCAAACTGATGATCACAAGTCAAGTGCACCATCATTAGGCAGAGAGTTAATGGTTTATATCCAGCGCACAGTTGATTTGGGATTGTATATCAGAGGGCTTATATACGTTTGCTCTTTTTTCAAAAAAACACGGAACGAGATAGAGGTTAAGAAATCATTAGCTAGGAGACCTTGTGGGTAGTGCTTTATTGTCCCTTCTATAACTTTAAACTGGAACCACATATGAGATTATAGGTTACATGATGCTGGAAAACAATTTAAAGGAATTCTTACCACGAGAAATTCCTATCAAACAAGCTTATGACAGCTTAGGGTTATCAAGCAAGAAGCAAGGAGAATAAGAAAATTCAATTAATTATCAAAACTGTCTAATAAAACGTCTAAAAGAGTATTTATATGTCTTAAAACAATCCAAACCCTACAAGGAATAAATAAACAAAAATTACGAAAAACGTCCGAAGCCCGGTGTTTTTTGGGCTTAAAATGAACTCGTCACAAGTTACACTTACCACCCTTAAACTTTGATTTACCTTTAAACCCCTCCAATTTTGTCAGGAATGTATCCGCTATCTGTTCTACATCCTTACAGGGTTGAAGAAAAGTGGTCAAAATGTACAGTTCAAGTAAATGGGTGATCAACGATATTCCGTTGGTTAAAATAGGAACATATTTATAGCTTAGAGAAAGATATATACGAGTAATAGGAGAAAGTAGTCCCTGTCTGCTTATGCATCTAGGATCCATATGCATGCAAATATGCAATAAGCAACTACAATCTCACCGAAAAGACTTAAATTAAGGAATGATGTTTAACTGCAATAGCGCTGTTAAAGAAATGGGGAGGAGTCTCTTGCATGTAGAGGTGTGCTGAAGGATGAACAAACTTAGTTGATTACTTCTCTGCTCTCTTGACAGGATGTAAAGTGAACTAGACCACCTAATGTCACTAAGCTTTTGTACGAACTTTCATTCTCCGGATAAACATGCCTAGTTACATGTGGGAAAAATTCCTGACTGTAGTAGAACTGTCTCCATAGCATAGGCTATCCGAGTAGTACATGCACTCTCTGCCATGATCAAGTCCCAAACCAGCTGCCCTTGTGCATTTACCACAGCAGAATTGGTTGTGGTTACGAGAGGTCTAATGTATTTCACAGAATACCATACAATTTGTAATGCTCCAAACTCGCATAGAATATTAGAATAGATGCAGGAGAATGTAGGTTCATAAGTGACTACCTACTACTAGGCACAAACTTATCCATGTTTTTTTTGGGTGGCGCTATTAGGGCTTCGAGCTTTTGGAGGTGAAAAAAAGAAAAGGCCACTAAAAATATATAAAAATAGAATTTTTAGACGAATAATTTGTTTTTTGACTTTTTATCGTTCATAGTATTAAAAATGTACAACACCTATAAATGTATAAGAAAAATAAGCACTAAAATTTTATTGAAAACTACTATTTTGCATCGATTTAAACAATTTATGACAAAAATGATATACCCCATCAATCTTTTTTTTCTTTTTTGACTTCTGGATAGATATTTTCTTGATAACATGTTTGTACTAAAAATTCAAGTTAAAAAAAAGACATAATCACTAATAAAGTTAAGAATTAAAGAAACATAAGCAATAAAAATGAGTCAAATAGCAACAACAACAAAAAACTTGTTTTTTGCTTGAAATGTAATAATTAAGCTGAGAGGTGGATGGACATGAAATTAGCTTGACAAAGAAGAAAGTGGACCTAAAATGAATAAAATAAAAGGCTTTATTGAGACTTGAACTCATAACCTATGCAATCAATTACCCAACAATTTCCATTGAGCCAAGAAGACAATCTTGCATCTAAGTTACGTGGTATATAATATATTTTTAAAATCTGGCCTACACTTCTTTAAAATTAGGCCCTCTAAAATTTTGGGCCCTGTGCGAAGGCCCATGTTGCACCTGTTCAGGGCCGGGCCTGGGCCGCTATTGGACTCAGGTCCTTGCTGAGCAAGTGCGTGGGCTGGCTTTCACCCTTTGAAGCCATAGGATCCTCCTGTTACATCTAGGCACCAACTTATCCATGGTGCTCTTTCTGGGCTGGTGCACCAACATCAGATATGATTGATCCTTACATAATTTGTTTCTGCTGGTCTTGTAGCTTCCCCATGTCGGGGTTCAGTTGGAATTCTCAATGATAATGAGTAATGACAACTTGCACCTGTTTTTCTTAAGTCTTGTTATATATCCTGTATAATGGTTTTGGTGCATTCTATTTGTCTATGCTTATTATCAATAAGAATAGATAAGCTTCTATCAAAATAAAAGACTAAAAGTGATATATAATGACGAATAAGCTGCAGTGTATAGTAAGGGTATTGGCTGTGGGGTGTGAGCAAGGCACCGTATTCAGGCACGTGTTGTACATCTTTTTCCTCTTGATTTTGTACACAGCAAAATAAGTAATTAAAAATAAAGCGCTGATGTTGATCATGATCTGGTGTGATCATCCTGATGATGAAAAGCTTAACTTGTGCCATCCAAGAGTGATGGAGCTATGCATGACAATATCGACTTCCCAGTTACGTGCTCTAAAAGCTTAATACGTATGCCCTGCTACTGCTGGAGCTAGCATGGAAAAGCATGAGAATAATGGTGGATTAGGATTAATTTGCACTTACTTTAAATTGTCTTAGAGTTAGTGGATTTGGTCAAAATATATAGTTCCCTCATTTCAAACATCAAGATTCAAGAACCATGTGGGGTAATGCAACTTAATTTCGGTTACCTAATTCACGGCCCCGACCCCGACCCCTTTAGGCTTTAATATTGATTCTATCTTTATGTTATATACTAAAAGTGTCCGATTTTCAAATCTTTCAGCTATATTTTAAGGTTAAAACTAATAGGAGGAGGACAACGCAAAAAAGTTGGAGTATACTTTGTGATACATATAATACATTCCGGGTTTGATTTGTTGACGGGATTGCACATAGACATTATAATACATATAAAACAAAGTCTTAATAATAATTTGTAGTGATATCCCAGTCAGTGAGAGATGCCTACTTACTTTTGATAGGAGTATTTTATTGTTTTGGTCGATCTGTTCCTTGCCTTTTCCCTTTTATGTAACAATTATCTTCTTAGTGGGGTATTAAAATACAATGTCTAGTCATTAACATAATGCTCTCATCCAATCAACATGCCTTGTCAATCATAACATATCCCAAAGTTTCCCTAAAATATTCCATATACACAAATTGAAAATTATTTTCTTATCCATCGCCTTTCTCCTTTCTTTCAATAAAGAACAAATTTTGAATACTGAATTTATGAAATGCAAGAAATGTGCACCTAATTTTATATTAGTGCCTATTTTGACTTTAACAGTTTGGTTCAAACCCTTTCTTTCTAGTTTAAAGTGGGATCTCATGTGTAAGACTAGATTATTCTTCATTTTGTGCTCACATCGTAAAGCCTCTTGGTGGGTTCGTGGACGACCCACCGTAATTTATCATTTGACAGATGAGGGTAAATCAGCTCACGAATGTGGTGGATCTAAAAAAATTATGAGTTATGGGTTAGATGGTCAGTTCGTTAACTTTCTCTCTCATTTAATCAAATAATAATAATAAATGACACAAAAAATCACATTTCATTAAAAATATTATATTTCCTATAATTATATTCAAAATAGTATTTTTAACAACTTTCTCTAATATTAATAATATAAAATAAGAAATAAATAGAAATAAAAAAATATTTTATCAGTACTTTTTTTGTATATTTTTATAATTTTTTTTCGTCAATATTGCGATTATTCTACCTTATTCTGGCATATGTTATTACTACAAGTGCCACTATTTAACGAATTCAAAATTATTTATTACTCCGTAATATTTTAAATATAAAAAATAATCTTACATTTTAAACGAAAAAAATTTAAATTCATAATTTCAAACTTGTGACTTGTGTTATTTGCAACTACAATACCCCAACCCACAACCCGCCGTGGGCTCAACCTCTTTGATCCACTTCTTAGTGAGTTCATATTTTTTCAACCCGACCCACCTCTTTTAGGTGGTGGGAGGAGCTAGTCCTATAAGCCCAACCTGTTTTGTTAGTCTACTCTCAATGAATTTCAATTTCTAATATTTTCTGGTCCCAAAATGACCGTCTGTTTTCTTAATTTTAGTGATAAACTGAAAATTGAGGCCCATTTTGAGACGGATGGTATTCAGTTTTGTCTATGATACCCACTAACTCAATATCGATGAGCTTTTGAACTCTCTCTTTCCGCCAGTTTCTTCCGAATTCCAACGTTTTGGGGTGAAGATGATAAGAACATGATCATCATAGCGCTTTTTGACTTCTATTATTGATTAAGTTAATGTTAATATTAGTGTACCTTAACTTAATCATTACGAACAACATTAGTCGGTAAGTATTATTGCAAGTGTCAAAGGGAGTTATGCATCCAGTGTTGTGAATCCTCAATATTATCGTATATTTGCAAACTATTTGATGTTGTCACTTTCATACTAAAGTGATACTCCCTCTGCTTTCAGACAAATAGTCCTTATTTGAAAGTCAATTTTTTTTAAAAAAATATGATATTTTTAGTAGCTCATTAACATTTTTAAGCTTTAATTTTTGAAAACAGACTATTTAAATGAAATATCTTAAAATGAAATAATGACTCTTCGTCGAAAATAAGAAAATATCAACGTTCACTATTAATATCTTTTACTCCCATCATTCAAAATCCCGCCATTAGTTTTCTCCATAGTGGAGAAAACCTTGACAATTGTTGAGGTGGTGGTTGTTGACTTTGTTTTTCGTAGGATTGAGACTTGATAGCTCGACCTTATTCGTATAATATCTAGTAAATAACTTACGATATGATTCGTTTCTTAATTGTTCCCAATTCTTTGATTCAGTGATATTAGTTTTCTACTCGTTCCCAATTCTTTGATTCAGTGATATTATATTAGATCGGTGTTATGATCAGAGTGACGACCAATGGACCTGAAGCTTTAATCAATTAGTTGTAATCATCTTGCCTTGTTAGAGGATTTCTTTTTATGTTTCCTTGTTTTCTAATGGAATGTTTGTCCTATTTTTGGGGTTGGAAATAATTACATATTGTTAAACGATTTCGGGAACTAATCATTCTCCTCCTGTCATTCATTAATCTTTGCATATCAGAAGAAGAGGTTGACATTTTTATTAATTAATTGTCAATGTGGATTAGCAATAATATTGTTGGTTGAAAGCTGAGAAAAGAGAAGTAAAGTTGGGAGTGGGTGTGTTTTAGCTGTAATCAGTAGTTCACTAAACTTGTGGATTCTTCGGTGAGTTAATAATGTTACAATTATTGATCCATTAATTAGAAGCTCTAATTAAGAGATCTTCTCTCAAATCCCATACCATAATTATCCTACTCCAATTATTAACCCTAGAAAGTAACTAGTCCAAATATGATGGAGATTTTACCGCCAGGTGAAAATGATTATACCAGAAACAGTCACATACTTCTTTCGTGTCATAGTGACTTGCCCGGTCACTTGTCTATGGAGAAAGTTGAATGTAATTAATCAATATCGATTCCACCGATTTCTGGTTGAAAACTGAAACAAACCCTTACGACTTACATCTCATGTCTCATTGAATCTCAGACGTACATCTTCCTTGTTTTACTTGGCTTTTCTTTTTACAAGCAGACATGTAAGATTGAAGCCACAAAAACCAAAACTATATTAATGAGTTATCTCAGAATATTTATCTATTTTTAGAAAGAAATACATGGGAGTTTTGTGTTAGTCTTTGTTACACTTATGACCAAGTGATTTGAACTTGTACAGAAATATGGGTTACAAATTAGAGGAAGAGGAGATGAAGAAATTCAGATTTCCACAAAAGGAAAGTTTTTTCTTTTAAGTTTTTCTCTCCATCTTTTGCAAACACTTTATTATACATTGTTGATCATAATAGTGATAGTAGTACGAATTGTGCAGAAATTGAAATTGGCTCCCCCACAACCCCACCCCACTTCACCTCACCTCACCTCATCAATTTCATTGATTAAGTACTTGATGTTATGCATATGTGCCTTAAGCGGCCACATTGCACGCTTCAACACCGATGGTTGCACTTGAAACATTATCACTGCTAGTGGTTCTCCGATCCCTCTTTCACTCTCATCATATTCATATTCATATTCATATTCATATTCATTTTGATATGCCCGAGAAGGTTTTTGAATGTTTTCCACAACGTGGATATCGAAAAAAAAACCCTAATCGGCGTGTCTTTATACTATAATTGTTTGATATTGACTGCAACTGCAGGGCTTAGGCGTAGTCATAACTCATAACATGTGTTTATTGAAAGACATAGAGTTCGGACCATAAAATGTTAGCTTCAGTCTCTGTTAGGTCGATTGGGTGGTCCTGGTATTAGCTAGCTCAATATCTATTCTAGTCTCGTGTTCACAACACAAGCCCAGACTGTACTGTGATTGACCCACACCCACGTATATCATATATGTACAGCTATATATGATAATTCATCTTCAGACTGCTGAGGATTATAATTATTGACTAAGACCTGATTGAGACTTTGCTTGGAATAAATCGAAAATGTATCCTTCCAGGAAAAAAAAATTCGACTTCAATAATATACTACTCTCACCATTCTTAGGTAATTGTTCTGATGGATTTTTTTTTTAAGTTCAAACGATTAATTTTTTTTCAAATAAATATCTAACGTATATTTTCACAAAAAAATATCATAAAACACGTAATTTTTTAGTATGTTTTAACTTCTACAAAATACATCTTTTATGATTTTAAAAAGAATGGAAAAAATATGTCAAATTTTATTTTAAAAACAGAGCTCAAATAAGTCAAATGTTGTGCGCGGTGGAAGCAATTTAACAATAACAATTAATAAACAAAATCAATCAAAAAAAATATAAAGAGATCAAGGTTAACGGTCTATCAAAATTTTATTAGACTCAAACTTTTTTCACGTTTAAGAATTACACTTATGTATAGAATATAAGACCTAATTAAACAATACAGGAAAAACAATTTGGAATCATACTTGCCGCACCGGCACGATTGCTCTACTGATCGTGAGCTCCACAACTTGTCGCAGAGAGTCCATTGACGAGGCGAAGTCTAACTACCCTTATAAAATACTCCCACCGTTTTTAAATTATTATTTTATTTAACCCGACATATCATTTAAGAAAAAATATTTAATTATATTATAAATATTGGTGAAATGTGTGATTTTTTATAATACCATTGAACATGTGGTCTAATTGGATCAAAAAACCATTAGAATGAGAACAAGAACAATAGCTGCAACTGAATTAGCTTTCACCATGTCATAATTAAAGTATGTAGAAAAAGTAAGGGTAAAGTTGTAATATTATCCTAAAAGAAATTTTTTGAAAAAGAACAATTATTTTAGAAAAAAAAAAAGAGGACAATAATTTGAAAACGGATAGAATACTATTTTGCTGTTCTTTTGGTTTTATTTTATTTTTATATCCAAACACGTCCCCAAGAATTAGGGGTATACATCAGAACCACCGAATTAAACCAAACCAGTCGGTTTCGGTTTCAGTTTCAAATTTTGGAAAACAGACCCGTTCGGTTCACGGTTTTTGGTATCGAATCAAATCAATCTCTATTTTTTTATTTATTAAATTATATAATATATATTATATAATATTTGTTAACTATTCTGAACATTTGAATCATCTGATAAGCATAATATATATATATATATATATACACACACACACATATACTAAACCAAACAAAATCTTGATTGTTGAAGGACTATTATTTCTTTCATTGTTTGTATTTATTTTCGAATTTATATTGTTTTCTTTATGATAATTTTGTTTTTAGCAGGTTATTTTCTAATTTTGATATTAATTCCAAATTAAAATCTTATTTTTATTGTTATTCTTAATGTTGGTTAAGTTTATTAAAAAAATTTCTATAAACCACAAAACTGAATCCAACCAAACCAAACCAAATCGAGTGGTTTGGCTCAGTTTGGTTCGATTTCAAGCCTTAGTTGGTTCGGTTCCGTTTGAAAATTTTGAACCCAATAGATTTCATTTATGGTTTTGGCCTAAACCAAACCAAATCACGTACACCCTACCAAGAATAGAGGCAATTTCATCACCTCTCGAGTCCATACCTTTAATCGATAACACTTTTTATTTATAGGTATTTTTAGGAAGATTAATCCTCAAAACAACATTGCTAGCCTTACAACTAATTCATAACAACGAAAGTGCATATCCATATTTAAAAAATAAATTAATTAAAGGCATCTCCAATGATAATGTTTATACGAGGCTTATAAAGGTATAATCTCGACATTCAATAACCTTACCGTTGTAAAAGGTTAAATTAATTGCGAAAAAAAATGTTGTCATATTTCACAAATTGTAAATTAAACCTTGTATTTTGATTTTTGACTTTTAAACCTCCACCTTGAATTTTTTTTCAATTCAAATCTTTCGTTTGTTAGGGGTTAATAGCTTTAACGGAAAAGTTGAATCAGCTGCTTACATGTAGCTTATGTGGTCATGGCGGGAGTTTTCCACCAGTTTCTCTCCATTCTCTTAGAATTCATTCCATAATAAACCATGCACAAAGAATTGTATTGGAAATTAAACCTTTTATCTCCTTTTTAAAATTAGCAAAATTCCAATTAAATTCAACACTTTCAATTGGAATAATGAATACCTAATAAATAAATAATAAAATAATAAACAATTGAAAAAGTATAATAATAATAATAATAATAATAATAATAATAATACCAAATTAATTATAAATAATATGATCAAAACAAAATAAATAATTTTAAACAAAATAAATAATTTTTCATTATTTTTAGGCTAAATTACTTTTTACCCCCAAAGTTTCCACCAAATCCCAGTTAACCACCTAACCTAAGGTTTGTCTCATTTTAGCATTCAAGATTTTCATTTGTCTCATTTAACCCCCTCTTGTTTGTAGTTTGAATAAAGACGTTAAATCGGGGTATTTTCGTATTTTTCGTATCTCGGTTAACTAAAGTCCATATCTCAGGCAAAGAAACCAACTAAGATCGATTGTTTTCTTTCTCTGACTCACTTTCATCATTCATTTCCACAATCAAATTCATTTATAACCCTTATTTTGTGAGATCTTCGAGATTTGCTACTCTAATGGATGCTTCCACTAATTCTACAATCCCACCTTTGCATTGCTATTTTGATGAGAAATGGAAGTTATCGAAGAAAGAAGACTCTTCCAGAAGTCGTTCTTCAACTTCGTCTCTCATGAGAAATTCGTCGACGACTTCTTCCACTCACCAGCTCCAGTCCCTACTCTCAGATCCCCTGAATTTCACTCAAGGACATCAGTAACAAACAATAATAGGGTAGGGGTTTCACCCTTTGGCGGTCGGAAATGGTGTTCAGATCACTGGCGTCTCGAACCAGAACAAGAACCCATTTACTCTTCAACCATTTGATCTATCCTTGTCCTCGCCCCTCCTTAACACGCACCCACATCTCTCTCTCCCCTCCCCATATTCTTCTCCTTCCCAATCAGAACTTGTGAACAACCTCTCTCGCATCCTTAGCGACTTCTGTGACCCCCGCCATGACATAGTTTCAGCTCTCAATCCTTTCTCCTTCAACATTTCCCCAGACTTGGTCGATCAAGTTCTCAAACGCTGTAAAAACCTTGGATTCTCCGCTCACGGGTTCTTTCTTTGGGCTAATCACTTGCCAAATTTTGAACCTAGCTACGAAAGCTATCATATTCTCGTTGACATTTTGGGTAGTAGGAAGCAGTTCCCGCTAATTTGGGACTTTCTCCTTGAAATCAAAGAGAAGAAATCTTGTGAAATTAACTCTGAAATTTTATGGATTATTTTTAGGGCTTACATCAGAGTTTATTTACCTGAAGATGCTATAAGAGCTTTGAACAAGATGGTTGATTTCGATACAGAACCGGGTATTGATGATCTTGACCATCTTTTGTACTTAATGTGTAAAAGGAAGCTTGTGAAACATGCTCAACAGTTGTTTGATAAAATGAAGCACAAATTTAGCCCCACCGTCAAAACTTACAGCATTTTGGTGAGGTGGTGGGGTTTTATTGGCGAGTTGAGGGAAGCACGGAGAGTGTTCGATGAAATGCTCGATCTTTAGTTGGTTTCTTTGCCTGAGATATGGATTTTAGTTAACTGAGATATGGAAAATACGAAAAATACCCCGATTTAACGTCTTCATTCAAACGGCAACAGACGGGAGGGGGTTAAATGAGACAAATGGAAACCTTGAGTGCTAAAATGGGACAAACCTTAGTTTAAGTAGTTAACTGAGATTTGGTGGAAACTTTGGGGGGTAAAAAGTAATTTGGCCTTATTTTTTTAATTCTTTTTCAATTTTCTTTTTATTATAATTGATTTTCTTGTGATTCTTTTTCAATTAACTTTTTTATTTTTTTATAATTTTTATTATTATTTTGTATTTTGTTATTATTTATTTTATTTATTTATTTGTTTGTTTATTATTTAGAAATTATAAATAATAAGATATAAAATAATATTAATTTATTTAGTTCTGTCCAATGATGATTAAGATGAAGAGCAAATTAAAGACACATGACAACATCAAACAAAATCAAAGACATTTGTTTCTTTCCATTGTTTTTCCACTACCATCTTCTGGATCATACCAGAGAAAAAATTCACAACTCTCTAGCTGCAATACCAAACAAAAAACTTTACTTGACAAATAATTACAAAAAACAAAAATATATACTGCTAACCTAATAACTTTATTATACATTAACATTATTTATATTGACAAATAATCACAAAAATAAAAAATAAAAAATAAAAAATACTAATAAAAAAGTTAAAATTATTTATACAATGACGTGTCACAAATCGTTGACAATCTAAGAATCTTATCCCTACATTTTGATCTGCCCTTGTTGTCCTCAGGACAGTTATTCTCTCACAATAACAATAACTAATGTTATAGCGACCCAACCCCCAATTTCTATATGAACATCGGGTTGAGCACCTAATAAATAAATAAAACACATGCAAGACCCCTATTAATTATAGGCTAAACAAAACACACCCGATAAAACATAATTAATCATGTGAATAATATAAACACCACAACTTCTGAAAAATTGGAGAAAACAAAAATTAAGAAGCTATTTCTCGTAAACTAAACACAATGACTCCAGTCTCAGGCCAACCAACTAGTGAAATATAATACACAAGTAACAATCAAAACCTATAATAAAGTATATATAACTATATACATCCCAGTCCACACTACCATCAAAACAAGCCTTCTCTCAAAACAACATGTTAGGTCTTACGTGTCTTATCGATCACACAAGAACTCTCGATCTCGCCAGCTCAAATTCGTGGATAAACTGCATACTAAAGTAAACAAAAACGGGTGAGTGATAATTCGGTAAATTATTACATGCAACTACATTGCATGCTATTATGCACATGTAAACATTATATCAGTCGATTAAGTATAGTTGTATATATATTTGCATACACCATGTTGATCATGTTATAATGCATATTGACCCAACGTAATTAAACACATAAACTAAGATATACAACTGTAGAAGAGCTTTCTGTTTTGTCATGTCTTTCAATTATCGTAGTTGTGCTACTGTTGTCTTTCAATTATCATAATTGTGCTACTGTTGCAGTATACACGTTGAATCATATCTGAACTCATTAGTATCCAAAATGAGTATCCTTGGCTGAACCCAAGTTAAATATAATTAAGCATGAATGGACGGTTTTGGTATTATGGAGACTTAAGTCTCCAGCAACTTCGAATTCATAGCGACTCATTTAGGGTAGCATGATATGTCTGCTTGTGAGAGCTTCATTTTTGAAGTGCCGAGTCCCCATTGGTTGATTTCACAATGATCAATTCGTTAATCGATTTAAGTTACTATTAATCACTCACCGTTAACACTAACTGTATTTAATTAAGACTAATTAGATCTGATTAAGTCTAATCAAACTTTATTAAAACTAATCATAATTAATTAGTAAAATTTAAAAACATAATTTTGACCAATTAAAAGAAAGCTAGTAGAATAACAATGTACACATAGAATAAAAATGGGACTGGGTTATTACTAATGTATTCATAAAAAAATATTATAAATACTTTATTGTGTTTTGATCTTACTCCTTCCGTCCCAAAATTATTGCCTTATTTTCTTTTTTCGTTCGTTCCAAAATAATTTTCTTGTTGTATGAATATTTTCTTTTTAGAATATCATCTTACCACTTTACCCTTACTTTTTTTCTTGCTTTAACGAATATTAATAATCTAATTGACAGAATGTTTGAATTGAAAAAAATCAAAAGTAGAGGTTTAAAAGGGCAAAGATCAAAACATAAGATTTAATTTGTAATTGGTGAAATATGACGGTGTTAATTAACTTTGTTGTAAATAAAGTTTAACATGGTAGAGAAAAATCCATTAAAATATGAATTTCTTGTTTTCTACACAACGGATGATGTGATATATAAAAATTCATGAAAAAAACCTTTAAAAAAATTTTCCCATTAGAAATGCCCTATTAATTATCAAGACGCATCAACTTTAATTTCAATCTTATCAAGAACAGTGCAATCATTTATGTTAATAAAATGCAGGGGGCACTTTATATCCTATCTATATCTATATTACAATAGAGATGTGATTACACATGTGCAATTGGTAGAGGCTAATGAGGGGTTGGGATTGATTTTGTAACCAAATTCGTACGGCCAAGATTAAATGAATTTTGTAAGCGTGTGAAAGGTGGTTAAAATTCTAAAATTTCCTTCCTCTTCCGTTTCTTCCTCTTCCGTTCATTGTTCCACTTCCAATTTTGGCTTCCACCGCCTTCTTCCTCCTTTTCATCCTCTAAGATTTCTCTATATCTCTGAATCAAGAGTTTTCTATTCTTCTGCTTTCTTTTCTTTCTCTTTTCTTTCTGCTCTCTTCTATGTATTTTTTCCAACAGCACAGCTTAGAAATGGGTGTCTGCAACAAAAATCGAAAAGTAGTTAATAATCCAAATAACAAGAGATTATAATGGGTGTCTCGAAGGAAGAGAATTGGAGAGATAAAGAGAGAGAGAAATTATACAAAATTACACGAATATAAGGAAGGGAATGGAGAGATGTGCGCCATGCCATTTGCTCGCCTCCACACATCACCCTAATTAACCCACACCCATCAAACAATTTCTTTCTCATGTAATTACCAATTTCTTTCTCATGTAAGTTGGGTGTCTACTGGTAAGAGTTTTCTCGGATCATCCATCCGCCATAGTCCCCTCAGTTTCCTCCTTCAACATTTACCAATGTCTTTCTGTAAGTTGGTTCTTTCTTTTACGACTTTTTTGACCCTAATAAAGAGAGAGAGAGAGAGATAAAAGGCTAAAGAAGGCTTGGAAGATAGATTTGAATCCTTTGTTATTATCTGTTGGAATTTTCCATGTTTTTGACTTTTACTTAGTTGATTCCTGTAACTTTTATTGTCACTCCTTTTCTTATGTCCCTATGTAGTTCTATTTTTATCTCTCGGTATCCATTGGGTGTGTATGACTATTCCTTTTTGGTATTTTTATCTCTCGGTATCCATTGGGTGTGTATGACTATTCCTTTTTGGTATTTTTTAATTGGCTAATGCTTGACTTAATTGTTATATGCTCAATTATTATGTAAAACATTTGCCACTTGGTTATTTATTTCGTGAGGTTGAATTAGTGAAGCGGGTTATTACATATTCTTAATCTCTTTTTTTTTGTCACACTTTGTTTACTTTATTTCGACATCAACTCGATTTTCTCCGTTTTTCTTCCACTCTCTCTCAATTTTAATTAATTGATTTTTATGCATACATTATATAAAGTTAAGTAAATATGTTGATATCTTTTTCATTCACATGCGGTGCGATAATGGAAAATTTTTATTGCAAGTCACGTTTCCAAACCATTTATTGTTGTGAAGCAAGAGGCTCAAGAGAAAGATTAAGTTGTTATTACTACAATCTCATTTCTTTTGCTAAAAGTTTGAATATTTCATAATTTCATTTCTTTTGCTAAAAGTTTGAATATTTCATAATTGTTTTTCCTTTGAAATTAATAAATTACACTCGATTATTATTTCAATATTTTTGTTTTTCCATGCAATATCCAATGAACTTTCGTGAAATGTATCAATCGTAATATTTGATTTATACACAATGTCATAAACGTAGCAGTAAATAAAATGTGTTTTTTCTTTATTTTTTTGGTTTTGTTCTCTTTCGTTGTGTAGTTTACATTGATCTGATACCAATAAAATCATAAACATATATTGGAATATTCACATATTGTCTTCTCCATACTTTAATCAAGTCATACTTGCGCCGTGCCATAGGCACGGGCACAAAGACTAGTATTAAGTACTCTCTCTCTGTCTGACTCGCTCTCTCTCCTTCAAATGGCCAAACAGTTTCATTATTTTCTAAGAACTAATGACATGTCAATATGAGACCATTCCATATTAACTGTATGTGTTTGGGAGTTGGGAATAAGAAAAAATTGAATCCCTTCCAATTAGGCATGATTCTGATCACATCAGTTAAATTTATTATCTTACTCCCTCCGTCCCTAAATAATTATCCTGTTTGACCCCGCACACAGTTTAAGAAAAAGTAATTGACTTGATTATTTATATTGGTTTAATGTGTAGTTTCCATTAATGTCCATGCATATGTGGCCCATAATTAAAGTAGAGTGAAAAAGTAAGGATAAAGTGGTAAAAATGATGTTCTAAAAAGGTAAGTTTCAAAGTGGACAATTATTTTGGGACGGACGAAAAAGGAAAGGAGGACGATAATTTAGGGACGGAGGGAGTATTTTTTAAGAAATTATTTGATTTGGATTAGATAGAATTATCTTTTAGATATTTAAAAACTCCATCCATATCCTAAGTTTTTAGATTCTGATCGAATTTAAATTTTATTCACCTCTAATTAAAATACGGAATATAATTAATGTTGAGGTATTTTTATTTAATCAAAAGTTGAATAAAATTAAAAATTTATATTTTAGCTTACACAAATATGAATAATAATGTTAGTAAGATTTAGAGTTTTTGAAAAATTTATATTTAGTAGAATTAGTAATGATTAATGGCTAGAAACTCATCATTAATAACTTTTATAATACATATTTATATCGGATCGAATTGGGTTATTAACGAATCGGAATACCTTAATCCATATCCAATTTATTAAACTTTTGTATTTTCAGATTTAGATCAAAGTCAAATAATCGAATTTAAAAACTATATTTATATCTTAAAAATAATATCGAATTCGAATCAAAATTCGATCCATTGAGATTGTTACTTCCCATCTTCAGTCTTCACATAAGGTTGCTTCCCAAAATGCAATAAGTAATGAATTTAAGTTTTTTTTTACATAGAATTATTCGGATTGGGAATATATGTAATTAATTAATTATATATGGAGTTGGTTGGTGAAGATTGTATTGGAGTTAATGAGCCCATGTCATGTGCCCAACTAAATTTCAAAACCTCAACTACCATGGCTACTGCCTACTGGGGTGGGGGTGGGGTGCTGGCTCCATTCTTTTTCATTGGCATTATATATATATATATTGAACTATAAATATTTGTTACACCTACTGCTAATCATTTGCCCAAGAAATTAAATATGTTTATAATCGAACCACCCCCAACTTCCAAAAAAGAATAAAAACAGCAATAAAGAAAAGAGAGAACATAGGATTTTGAAGGTTACCATAATTCAAAGTTAAAACGTTAACACGAAATTGTAGAGTATTTAAAGGAGATGGAAACACTTCAAATCTAGTGAAACTATTTTAACATGATCTATAAACATGAAAATTTTCAATTAAAAAAAGGTGTCATCAATTAGCGCTAGTTAACTTAAACATGAATATGATAAGAGCATCTTCAAGGGAGACTTCAAGTCTTCAAAATAGAGTAAAAATCTACTATTTCTCTCTCCAAAGAAGACTTCAAATAGGCCTTCAAAATAAAAAACCCCTCCAACTATTTCAAATTTGGTGCAACATGGGAGGGTCTTCATCTTCTTCACTCTCCTTCATTTCTCTTTGTTCTTTGTTTAAATGATGGTTTTATTTTTTATTTTTATTTTTTATTTTTATTTTTTGTTTTGTGTTTTGGCTTATATATTGTACTAGTTTGTGTCTTGTGTTAAGTATTAGTTTTATGTTTTATGTTAAATGCTAGTTTTGTGTTTGATTTAAATACTACATAAAATTAATTTAATACTTGTTTTGTGTTTTAGTTTTTATTTATATTGTTAATATTGTTATTATTGTGT
This sequence comes from Codonopsis lanceolata, assembly GCA_013146195.2. Lineage (NCBI taxonomy): Eukaryota > Viridiplantae > Streptophyta > Magnoliopsida > Asterales > Campanulaceae > Codonopsis > Codonopsis lanceolata. The sequence continues at coordinate 97,276,233 of CM028379.1, forward strand.
TTTGATTTTTACACTATTAAATTCTTGCATTTAATTATTAATATTAATGCATGGTATTTAATTTAATTTAATATTAATTCAAATGAATAATATATTTGTTTTGTTCAAATACATTAATACAAATAAAATAAAATAAAATATATGTTTTAAATAGAATAATGAAGAATATACTTGAAATATTCATTTTAGAGTAAAATTTGAAGTAGAACTGTTGGAGATGATATAAGAAATTTGATGCAAAAATTACAAAAATTTAAAAATTTGGTGCAATTTTTAAACCAAACTGTTGGAGATGATATGATAAAAGAACCCCTTCAACTTAAAAGCAACCGAGGAACAACGGTTTCATGATAACTAAGACTTGAAAGTAAATGTAGCCGGTAACTAGGGTTGAGGCATGATTTTTTTCAAAATTAGATCGGACCAATGGAACGAGATCAAACCAGTGAAAATTAGACCACACCAATTTATAGGTTTGGTTTCTGTTCTAAATTTTAGTAAAATCGGTCAATTGGTTTGGTTTTGATTTTGAAACTTATTAATTGGTTTTAGAATCGGACCGGATCAATATCTACAATATATAATATATCCTCATTTCATAGTGCAACAATAATGATCTTCGAATCCAAAGTGTTGACCGAAGCTGTTGAAGGAGACGATTTGGACATTTTAGGAACAATGTTTCAAAAATGGACTTTAGTGATTGAAAAAAAAAACGAGGGAGTGAAGGGGTTACAAACTTGACAAAATGAACTAGTCTGAAATTACCCCTATAATATAAATATATATGTTCATATCTTTCTTTTCATTCGAGTTGATTGTTCTTCAAGTTCTTCATTTGTTGTTTGATAATTTTTGAAAGAATGAAAACATAGTGACTTTTTTCTACATGATACTCTCTTCGTCCCAAAATTATTATCTTGTTTTTATTTTTCGTTCGTCTCAAAATAATTGTCTTGTTTAAAAGTTTATTTTTTTGGACGTCACATTACTCTACTTTTTATTCTTATTTTAATTTTGAGTCACATACTCATAAGCTTTGAAAGAAACTACGTACTATACCAATATTAATAATCAAGTTAATTTTTTTTTTAACAGTGTGCTGGTTAAACAAAATAATAATTTTAGGACGGGGAATACAATAATTAAGACTTTGAAGTTTTATATGTTTTATCATAAATATCTTTTTATACCCAGAAGTGTTTTGATGCACTGTATTCATCTACCTACTTTTTCTTCACTTTACTTCTGGTGCATGAACTAAATTGTAATGCTTATTACTATACAAATTTTAATTTTTAAATGTACTTTTTTTTTCTTTTGTGAACCAGTGTATACTTTCAACTTTATATTATTGTTGAATGTTTTTTAATCTTTGTATAAAATATTAGATTTTATTATTTGTTTGTATTAAGCAGTTAAAAACAAAAATATTGGTTTAGTTTTGGTTTTAATACATTTTGGATTGGTTCTAGACTGGACCAAAGTTTTAGTTTTCATATATATGTATATGTATATGCATATATGTGTGTGTGTGTGTGTATATATATATATATATATATATATATATATATATATATATATATATATATATATATATATATAAAATTTTGAATTTTTAAAAATCAGAGTATTGGTCTAGTTTTGATTCTTGGTTCTTTTTAGCAAAACTAGACTGAACCGGATCATGATGACCTATTCCGGTAACGGCTAATATAATTAGAAAGAATGGTATGTTTATAGTGACAATGAATAATTCGTTTATTCTTAACAGTGATCTTCATTTTACAATCTCTATTTCTTTAGTGATTTTTTTTTTTTTGGTTTAGGTTGGACATCACCCAATGATGTTATGCTTTAGTCGTCCTCCATGATTGGACCAATAACTTGTGAGGAAGAAGCTTCATGGTAACAATATTGCATTATTTAAAGCTCCCTTTTATCCTCTTTTCTTCTTTTAATGCACATATTTATTTATACATAAAACTTTTCTAAATTGAAGCAAGCTAGGTCTAAGGGATTTGTCAACATAGCAATTGGATTGGTCCTCTAGATCTCTTCTTGAGTATGTATCTTCATGATACAAAAAATGGTCAAATGTATATATATTTGGGGGAAGGGTGGGGGGAACTTCAGAGATCTAAGTAGAGATTAGGAGGGCACACAACTTTTTAAGTTGAAAAAGATTTCTTTTAAAAAATATAATAAATCTGGTTTGAGTGGATCTTTCATGTGGTGTGTTCCAATTATTTCATGTGCAAGTTGAGTAGCTTTGTGCATATGTATTTGTTTTAATTTTCAATTTTATAAGGAATCAGTCATTTGGTTGCCAATTATTTGGCATCTTTGATATTACCCATGTATGTAAAATGACCTTTTTGTCCATGATCTGCTCACCCTATTGTCCTCAATGGAGAGAAGAATGAAGGGCAGTGTGGTGTCACTTCCCTAATGAATTGGGTGAGTGTCCACATCACATGTCTTCTTTTCATGTGTCCAAATCAGGTGTATTGGGATTATTCCAACTGTAGATTAAAATAAATCTAAGTGTCTTGATCCTATCATAGATAGAGATATATAGGAGTATATTAGCCAAAGACAATTTATTATTCCTTATTAAGTCAAAAGGAAGATGGGGTAGGTACTATGGTCACATTACATAAGATTAGTAGGAAACTAGGAGTATCACTATTATAGAAACTTGAATTGACAAGACTTTTAATTATCTCTAACGTCCATTTTTTTTTTAATAATTATCCATCTCAATGGAGTGTCGTCAAAGGCAGCTGCATGTGTCCACAAGTGCAAAACGCATGGCAAATAGAAACTTCTCATGCCTCATCACCAATTAGACATGTACATCAATTCCTTTCGATATCTATGGGACCACTCAATCATGTTTAGCCAAATGCTATTGTATTACCATTATTACCTTATTTTACTTATTTCAAATCTTTTGTGTAATGAGAAAGTTACATTTTGAGACATTTTAGTAATACATTTAAATCAATTAATGTCCCTTAATGTTCACTTATAAAATTCAAAGTTCACACAAGGACATGTTATGTGTCAAATGTAAAATTCAATTTGGTTAGTGGTTTACCTTTGAAATCAATTGCTGGATACATTCTATTAATTAGATAGATAATATAATTAATATTTCAGATTAATGGTCTACTATTTTATTTTTAGATATTAAAATATTATTTTATTATTAATAAACTATTAAAAATATTATTTAAATAAAATTTACTTTCTTTTTTTCTTATATCCATATGACGGCAATTATTTAAAATTGTTTGACCAATTATAATTAAATCACGACTATTATCTTGAATCACTAATTAGCAATTTTTTCATCCTTTAATCTTTTATAATTACTATTTTTTTGATAATTTACTCAAATTAAAACACATATAAAAAAAATTTATATTTGTCATTTTATCAAACACTTTAATCTATCCTCTATATTAGCCCACCGAATAGGGCTGACGATTGAATGGGTCGGATCGGGTATGTGTCAGGTAGAAACGGGTAATATGTTGAAACGGGTCGTAGCCCGTTATGACCCAAATATTAAACAGGTCGAAATGGGTTGGGTCAGAACGGGTAACCGGTCAAAATTGGTCGACCATTCTCACCCCATATTTTTCACCAAAAAACATACATTTGTATAATAAAAAATTTATGGGTCAAAATGGGTCGACCCATGAAAAATTTTCAAGTCGGATTGGGTTGGGTGCTTTTCAAGTTTGATTTGGCGGGTTAACGGGTTTTGGGTTGTAATTGTCAGCCCTACTACCGAATATCCACAAAATCAAACCTCTTTTTTTTTATCTCCCTCTCTTCCTCACTATTATCACTTCTCTTTCTTTCTTTAGTTCGTCCCCCTTTTTTCTCCGGTCATCATATACATAAAATTAAAGCTAAAAAAATAAATTAAGATTAATGAGGTTTGGTATAGATACTGACTTAATCAATTAAACGATGATTAAAAAACTCACGATGATGAAAAAACGCCTAACACGTAGCAGAGTTAGACGAAAAGTTTCAAAACACCGCTTCTTAAAAGCTCATTTGAGGTAAAGTTGGGAATCATACGAGTAATTCAACTTGTGAATAGTAAAATTAATAATGCAATCATCCATCTAGTTAGTACTGTTAGTGTTAGAAAAGTTCTTTGTTTTTTATGCATTGGTACTTACGACGACGTTCTTGCCTTCCTTTTTGTAATCTACTCAACCCAACCAACCATATTCCAGTACCCAATGCCACAGCCTTCTGACTCACACTACTATTCACGTGCCACATGGCCACCCCTACGCACACCTTTTAAATTACATATAGTCAAACATGAGATTAAAGATATTTTTCTAAAATAAATAAATACTCCATAAAAGTGATAAGAAATAATCCATCCGCCCCCCAAAAAATATTGATTGTCTTCCCTTTTTCTATCTTCTTACAAAACTTAGAGCGGTAGTGATATAATCAGCAGTATTATTAATCATAATATTATTAGTATCTTTATTATTAATTATTACTTATATATTGAGAATAGTTTTGAGAAAAAAAATATTAATTTCAATTATTTTTAGTGATGACGTAAATAATATCACCTTCTTCCTTGGTATTAATAGTGATAGGATAATAATTTTATCCGAATAACTCATGTTATTAGTTTTGATCACTTATTGTACACTAAATATGAGACAACTTGGATTATTAATCTATCTAGCTTAAATTCTAACTACCAAACGATACCTTATAATATTATTTACAAGAATTTTTAGAGAAATTATACATTATCTATATTATAAAACATATAAATAATTGACTATGGCTATTCAGAGGTTGAAATTAAATCAACTTAAAAAAAAATTAACAATTGAGATTTACCCTCACATTCACATGTGTAAGTAGTTTTCTATTTTTAACTCCTTATTTTTTTATTTCCCTATTACAAGTCACCCCTTACAATTAATATTATGAGCAGTCATCATTTTTCTTTTCCATATGTTTTATCTTCGCATTATAAAGTCACATCTTGCAATTAATCTTTTGAACAATCATTTTTTTTTATAAAACATCAATCCCTCAACTATCACTTGAAACAATATACCCCTCAACTATAACATTTTTTTTAAAATCGCACATTCTATTTAGGCATTGTCATTTTATTTGACGAAATCAGATATACTAGTACCATGTCATAGGCACGGGTATGAAGATCTAGTCTATATTATAAAACAGTTAGGTAATTGACTAGGGCTATTCAGAGGTTGAGATTAAATTATCTTTAAAAATTTAACAGTTGAGATTCACTCTCGCATTCACATGTGTGAGTAGTTATCTATTTTTAACTTCATATTTTTTTTCTTTCTCTATTACAAGTCACCCCTACAATTAATATTATAAACAATCACCCATTTTTCTTCTCCCTATATTTTATCTTCACATTATAAAGTCGCACCATGCGATTAATCTTCTAAACAGTCACCCCGTATAAAACATTAATCCATCAACTATCACTTGAAACAATGTACCCTCAAGTGTAACATTTTTAAAAATAACATCTTCTATTTAGGCATTGTCATTTCAATTGACGAAATCAGATATACTGGTATCGTGACATAGGTATGTCACGACCATGAAAATCTAGTACTCCCTCCGTCCCTAAATTATCGTCCTCCTTTCATTTTTCGTCCATCCCAAAATAATTGTTTACTTTGAAACTTACTTTTTTAGAACATTACTTTTACCACTTTACCCTTACTTTTTACCTTACTTTAATTATGAGCCACATACACATGGACTTTAAAGGAAACTACACATTAAACCAATATTAATAATCCAGTCAAATATGTTTTCTTAAACGGTGCGCCGGGTCAACCAGGACAATAAATTAGGGACGGAGGGAGTATTAATATAAATAATCATGTCAATTGATATATTACGTAACACAAGTGTGTGTGTGTGTGTGTGTGTGTGTGTATATAATGAAGCTCATATACAAGTAGGGTGTAAACGAATCGATTCGAATCGAATATTTTAATATTCAATTCGTATTCGTGAAATTATTCGAGTGTTCGTATTCGTCTTCATTTATTATTTGAATATTAAAATTGATTCGTATTCAATTCGATTAGAGTATTCGATTTGATATTTATTTATGTTTTTTTTACAAAATTTATTTAACAATCAATTATTCGAGTATTCGATTTTTCAATATGAATTAATATGAATAAAACATCAATTACATCAATTATCAATAATAAAAACCCATAACATTAAATATCTATAACAAAAATTAATAACATCCATAAGATCAAATATCCATAACATCCACAATAATTATCAAATACATAAATAAATGTCAATTGTCAAATTTATAAAAAAATACCGAATAAAAATTTGACTAGCATCTACCATCCAACCATCATGTTCGCAATATGACATGAATCGACTCGTCCTCCTCCTAAATAAAAATAAAAATCAATTAGATATCAATTTTATTGTCATAAATCATAATCATGCAAATATACAAATATCGCAAATAAATTTTAAAACATAAAACTCACATGTGACATAATGAGCTTCTTAATCCCGTGAAGTTGGTGAACTCAATCTGCTCCACAAATCAAAACTTGTATCATATTAGAAGTTAATCATGAACGGTAAGGATTTAACACTCGGGTTCCTGCACTAAATGTGGCTTCTGATGCCACACTACTAATAGGAATAGCTAATACGTCACGAGCTAACTTGGATAAAATTTTAAACTTTAATTCTTGAGATTTCCACCAAACTAAGACATCAAACTCAATGGTTACGTTTGCATCCCCATCGTGACATTTAAAAATCCCTTCCTCCAAGTAAATGTCCAACTCTGATTTTAAAGGAGCAACACCTTCAACAGAGTTCAAATACTCATCAAACATAGATAAACCCATAAGCACTAATTTTCCTTTAGATGAAGAGTTTACAATACAAATAGAAGAACATGTTTCTGAAGTGAAAGAACTACCCTTTCGTGACCTCACTTGATCTTGTTCAACATACTCAAAGAACAAATTATATAATGCATCTCAAACTTTCATAATGTGTGTACATGCATCAATCTCATTATATATTTTGCTGAAAGTGAAATCAACCAACCTCATTTGGAACCTAGGGTCAAGTATTGCTCAAATAGCCATCAAAAGATTAGTATTTCCCAAATATTTATCAAAATTTTGCTTCATACTTTAACCATCCCTCTGATAAATTCATTAATATGGTTTTCTTTTTCATTCAACACATGTTTGACTCTCCAAATAACGACGAGGAAAACATTAGAGGTATGATAATCAACTCCAGAAATTACATGAGTAGCTTCATAAAAAACCTCTAAAATGTCAACAACATCCTTAACTTTGTTCCAATCTTCAAGGCTAGGTGTTCAAATACATAATTGAATGAATCCTGTTGTTGGGTAATTGGAATTTACAGATTAAGTAATTCCTTGTATTGAAGAATTTTGAGAAGAAGAATTAGTCTTCTTTGTATTGTGTCTTACAGAAACGAAGAAGAAACAAAGCTATATATAAAAACATTAACTAACCTAACAGACTCCAATAAGAAGAAGGATTAACAAAATTACACTCGCTACTCCTTAACTTAAGTAGACTCAAATAATTAGGAGCTTATGACTGGTTGCCCCCTGCACTTACTTCTAAACCATGAATATCAACATCCCCCCTCAAGTTGAGAGTGGAAAAGAGATTTTACACTTGCAACTTGGATAGAAGAAAGATAAATTGATTATTGGATTGAGATTTGGTGAAGAAATCAGCTGGTTGTTCATGAGAGGCAATGTATTAAGTAGTAATGAGTCATCTTTGAATCATTTCTCTTACTAGATGGCAGTCGATGTCGATGTGTTTTGTCCTTTCATGAAAGATATGATTTGCAGCTATGTGAAGAGCTGATTGATTGTCACAGTGAAGAGAGACAGGGAGATGAGGTTCCATTTGTAAGTCTTTGAGAAGAGATAGGAACCATTTCAATTCACAACAAGTATTTGCCATACTTCGGTACTCAGCCTCTGCAGAAGATCTGCTGACAGTAGGTTGTTTCTTACATTTCCATGATATAAGTAAGTTTCCTATAAACACACAGAAACCAGACAGAGATCTCCTTGTAATTGGGCAGACAGCCCAGTCTGAATCACAGTATGCTCTAAGGATTAGTTGGGAAGAGCTAGAGAAGATAATTCCTTGTCCAGGACATCCTTTAAGATATTTAACCAACATCTGGCCTTGTTATTGATAGATATATAAGTCTGCCAATGAGTCTTCTGTATGGAGCAGGATTCTATAAGGGAGCACTGATGGTGGATACAAGTTTGTGATTTTTCTCAATGGGAGTAGAGATAGGTTTGGCATTGGTTAGACCAGTATCTGTAATGATATCTAATGCATATTTTTTTTATGTAGGCAGATTCTAGTTTTGTTTCTAGCAACTTCTAATCCAAGGAAGTATTTTAGTGATCCAAGATCCTTCACAAGGAATTTGGTTTGGAGATAGGCCTGTACTTCCTCAATTAGTTTCCTGTCAATTCTTGCGATGAGAAGATCATCCACATAGACAAGGATAGCAACAAATTTTGAGCCAGTATTGAGAGTGAATAGAGTATGATCATTTTGAGATTGATGAAAACCAAAGTGTAGAAGAGTGGAGGGGAGTTTTTCAAATCATTGTATTGGGGCTTGTTTAAGTCCATACAAGGATTTTATAAGTTTACACAGAGTGGGAGTATCACCTGGAGGTAGATTATGAGAGTATCCCGGAGGAATGTCCATATAGACCTCTTCATGAAGATCCCCATGAAGAAAGGCATTGGAAACATCCATTTGGGATATGGGCCACTGTTTGGCAGCAACTAAGGCAAGGTAGACTTTGACAGTAGTCATCTTGGCAACAGGTGAAAAGGTTTCAAAATAGTCATTGCCCTCTACTTGAGTAAACCCCTTTGCAACAAGTTTAGCTTTATACTTGTCAATACTTCCACCAGCATTGTGTTTTATCTTGAAGATCCATTTGCATCCCACGGTTTTCATTTGAGATGGTAGATGCTGTAGTGTCCAGGTTCCATTGTTTTCTAGGGCCTGCAGTTCTTTAGACATGGCTTTGCACCATAGGGGGTCTTGAGAAGCTTGTTGATAAGTCTTGGGTTCATGTAGAGTGGATATGTTGCAATAGAAGGTTTTGTATGTGGATGAGATATTGTCATACTTGCAGTATTTGTTCATAGGGTAGGATGTAGAATAGTTGATGGAAGGTTGAGTTAAGTGGGGTGGTAGACCAATGTAGTCTTTGAATTTAGTTGGTAAAGTTCTGACTCTTTGAGGTCTGATTGGTATGGGTGAGGTGTCAGAAGTAGAAGGTGTGGTATTCTCATTGGTAGGTTGGTTTTCAGAGGGCATTGTCTCATTTGGTTCATTGTGTTCAATGTATGGAGTATTTGTGATATTTGTATTGTTTTCCTCAGAGACAGGATTACTATAACCAGGATTAAAGTTATCTGGAAAGAGATGGTTCATGTCTGTTTGAGTAGAGGGAACATCATTTGTCTTGAAGGGAAAGATAGATTCATGAAAGGTAACATCTCTGTTGTAGAAGACTTTGTGTGTCTCCAAGTTATAAACCTTATAGGCCTTCTTATTTTTAGGATAGCCAATGAAAACACACCTTTGGGACCCGGGGTCAAATTCATCTCTGTTGTGTGAGGAAGTAGAAGCATAGCATAAGCAACCAAGAGTTCTGAGATGACTGTACTTGGGTGTTGTTCCAAATAAACCTTCAAAAGGGGTCTTAAACTTGAGACTGAACTAGGAATTTTGTTTATTATGTAGGTAGCAGTGAGTAGGCAGTCACCCCAAAAGGATTTTGGGAGGTTGGCTTGAAATCTCAGAGCTATGGCAAGTTCAAGAAGATATCTATGTTTTCTTTCAGTCCTTCCATTTTGTTGTGGTGTGTCAACACAAGTACATTCATGTAGAAGACCTTGAGATAGAAGAAGACTGCCAACTCCTTCATTGAGAAATTTTGTACCATTGTCTGTTCTTAGATGTTTTAACACTTGTTTTGAATTGAGTTTTCACCATATTGAGAAAGAATTAAAGAGTTTGACAAACTTGGTTCTTGGATTTCAATAGGAAAGTCCATGTAGCCCTGGAATAATCATCAACTATGGTAAAGAAAGAAGTACATCCATCATAGGTACTTTGCCTGTAAGGACCCTAGACATCACAGTGTATGAGGTCAAATTTGTTGGTACTGTAGGAATCACTTAAGGGGAATGGCTTGTTTGTCTGGCTAGATGACAGATATCATAATAAATATGAAATTTGGAATTGACTTGCAACTTAAGATCATCAATGTATTTCATAGATTGAAGAGGAACATGTCCAAGTCTAGTGTGCCATAGGTACAGTTTATTTATTGGTTGAGTAATAGAAAAGAAATTGCTAAATTTGCATAAGTCTGGTGTGGCAGTGGCTTTGGACACAAATGTGGCTTCTTTGGTCTTGTTACTTTCAGGTGGGATCCATTTATATAGGCCACCAACATATCTACCAATCTTCTTCATTTTCTGTAGAGTTTGGTCCTAAATGAAGCGAGATGAGGCAGAGAATGTCAAACAAATATTACTGTCACCAGTTAGCTTACTGCCAGATATCAGATTGAAGTGGAAGTCAGGTGCATAAAAGACATTTTTAGAATAATATATGGGGACATATTTACACTTCCTTTGTGTGTGATACTAGATGCCTTCCCATTACGTAGGTGAATCATGGTGTTGATAGGTATAGGGTCAATGAGGTGATCAAAGGAATTAGTGATGGGGTCACTAGCTCCAGTGTCAATAATCCAGTCCAGAAAGGTAGGTTTGGTGCTAGCAAGACATATATGTTCAGAAGTATTGGTACCTGACAAGTGATCTTCAGGATTATCAAGGACAGCAACAGCAGTGCTAACATTTTTCACATTGTTCAGCAGGTTCATGAGTTGAAGATATTGTTCAGAAGTGAAGAGGTTATTGGTAGTTCTGGTATTGCTTTCTTTGCTTTCAACAGTTTTGGTGGGGTTTTGAACAGTGGTGTTGTTGATAGTAGCATTGTTTCTGTTTTTACCTTTATTCCTTGGCATTTTAGCAGGATCAGGTTTGGTTCCAAATAAAGGATGTCATTCAGGAAAGCCAATAAGGAAGAAACACTTGTCTTTTGAATGAGAATCTCAATGGCAATGTTCACAAAAGAATTTCCCTTTAGTAGAGAAAGCTTGATATCCACCAGTAGACTTGCCTTTGAAGTACTTGTTATTGCCTGGATTAGAGTTGATTTTGCCCATCAAGGCAGAGGACACACTTCCAAAATTTATATTATTGGTTTGCAGTCTCTAGCCTTCTTCTTGAATCAACATAGATACTGCCTTTGCCACAGAAGGAAGAGGGTTCATCCTAAGTATTTGACCCCTAGCATCAGTGTATTTCTCAGAAAGGCCCATTAGGAATTGAGTTAATTTGGTAATATAGTCATAGTCATCTTGGGCAGTGTTGGCTCCACATGTACAGTTAAACGAACACTTGGGTGTTTGAAGAAGATTTGTTAACTCATCCCATAGTCCTCTTAATTTAGTAAAATAGGCATTGATATTCAAGTTACCTTGGGTGCAGAGCATAATGTTTTTCTGGATTTGGAAGTTCTTGGGAGCATCACTTTGGAAGAATCTGGTAACAATATCCTCCCATATTTCATGAGCAGTAGAGAAGTAGACTATGCTCTTACGAATTTTTGTATTGACAACATTAAGTAGCCAAGAAACAACCATGCTGTTGCATCTTTCCCATGCACTTACATACTTGGATGGGGGAGTAGGTTTCTTGTTAGAGCCAGGTTTCTTGTTAGAGCCATTGATCATGCCAAGTTTGTTTTTGGCAGACAAGGCAGTAGTAACCGAAATCTTCCATTGGTTGAAATTGAAATCTGATAGAACTTCTGAGACGAGGATCATTCCAGGGTGATCATTGGGATGAAGGTAGAGAGGGTGGCCAGAGGTTAATTGTAAGGAGGGTTCTGGAAAATCGTAGTCATCAATTATTGTTTTGGTATCTTTAGTTTTTCCCTTCTTACTATCAGAGGTGGAATCAGTCATGATGGGTAATAGGGAGAAAGATTAAGATCAAGAATTATTTTTAAAGGGATAATAGAAACAAGAGAGTTACCAAGAGAAAGGAGCAGAATCAGATTTTGGAATCAAAGTTCAATGCTCTGATACCATGTTCAAATACAGAATTGAATGAATCATGTTGTTGGGTAATTGGAATTTACAGATTAAGTAATTCCTTGTATTAAAGAATTTTGATAAGAAGAATTAGTCTTCTCTGTATTGTGTCTTATAGAAACGAAAAAGAAACAAAGCTATATATAAAAATAGTAACTAACCTAACAAACTCACATAAGAAGAAGGATTAACGAAATTACACTCGCTATCCCTTAACTTAAGTAGACCCAAATAATTAGGAGCTTATGACTGGTTGCCCCTTGCACTTACTTCTAAACCATGAATATCAACACTAGGACAATTCCTATATAAAGTCTCTCTTTCTGTAAATATAGAGAATTCATCCTTAACTCTACATGCTTTAACTAACATCTCATAAGTAGAATTCCAACCGGTTGGACAATTAATGATCAACATTTTCACGAAAATTCCTAAATGATGCATAATATTAGAGAATTTCAATAACCTAGATTCTGATTGATTAATAAACTGCACGCTACTTTTAACATCTTAAATAATGCGTTGAATCTCATATACAAGTAGAATATATTTTATTAAAGTAGTAAGTAAAACATTGATAAAATTAAAATGTAATTTTTAAAAATGGAAGATTAAGTTTATTTATTTATTATAGCCAAATGAAAAAGGATGAACTCTTAAAATTTTTAAAAGAAAGGATTGAGTACTGCTCAGACCGGTAGCCGGTAAGAGCTCTTATATATATATATATATATATATATATATATATATATATATATATATATATATATATATATATATAACTTTTGGTTTTCTAGCCATTAGCTAATAATAATACATAATAATAATCAATATGATAAGGGGTATTAGTATTAGTAAATATAACTTCTTCTATTGTCAATAGTAGAAGACTTATATTTAAAAACTTTTACAACTAACATTACTTCTAACCAATGTGAGATAAAACTCTTCAAGACTAAATATTACTTCTAATGACTCACTTTTAACATCATACTTTAAGCTTTGATATCTTATTCATCCAAAACTTAATTTGGACAAATAAATATATCATTTCGATGTTCTTGCCGAGTAGAACACATTTGCACAATTAATTTTGTCAACAAACAAATGACACGTAAAGAAATTTGTGCCTCAAGTTGCACAATTTCTTTCACTAAAAACACTAATTTTTAATAAGTATTATACTTTGAGTCTTGATATCTTATTCATCTAAAACTCGATTTGGACAAATAAATATATCATTTTGATACTCTTACTGAGTAGAACACATTTGCGCAATTACCTTCGCCAACAAACAAATGACATGTAAAGAAAATAGTGCCTCAAGTTGCACAATTTCTCTCAATAAAAACATTAATTTTTTTTAACAAGTATTATATTTTAAGTCTTGATATCTTATTATCCAAAACTCGATTTGGACAAATAAAAATATATCATTTTGATGCTCTCACCGAGTAGAACACATTTGCGCAATTACCTTCACCAACAAATAAATGACACGTAAAGAAATTCGTGCCTCAAGTTGCACAATTTCTTTCATTAAAAAACATTAATCTTTCAATAATAGAAGAGATGTATCACATATTGGTTAGAAATTGATATTGGTTTTAAACATACTATTATTAAGTACCAATAGAAGAAATGCATCATACATTGGTTGGAAAGTGATGTTGATTTTCAAAGTCACTAAAAAATCAAAAGTTTTTAAACCTTCCACATGAATGCTTTAGAATGAAGATTTATCCAAAGGTAGTGAGGTGGCACAACCATAGTGCTCCTCACCAACTTTATATATATATATATATATATATATATATATATATATATATATGATAAAAGACTTTTACTATTATTACCAATAGAAGATGTATATCTCACATTGATTAGAAAATGATGTTGAGTTTAAATTATTTTATATTATTACAAATAAAAGAGATGTATAACACATTGTTTAAAAAAGAAAATGTTAGATTTGAAAGTCTTTAGACTAAAGACTTTCATTTTTACAAGAGATGCATCTCACATGGTTACAAAATATTTTACTATTATTACCAATAGAAGAGATGTATCACACATTGGTTAGAAATTGATGTTTGTATTAAAAATTTATTATTAATTACTAATTGAAAAGATGTATCATACATTGGTTAGAAAGTTATGTTGGTTTTCAAAGTTTTTTGATAAAAGACTTCTACCATTATTACCGATAGCAGATGTATATCTCACATTAGTTAAAAAAATGATGTTGATTTTTAATTATTTTAAATTATATAAAAGACTTACTATTATTAGCAATATAAGATATATATCACGCATTTGTTATAAATTGATGTTGGTTTTAAATTACTATTATTACCAATAAAAGAGATAAATCTTACATTGGTTAAAAAGTGATGTTGATTTTAAACGTCTTTAAATAAAAAGACTTCTACTTTTATCATTAATAAAAGAGAAGGGAAGATGTATATCTCATATATAGAAAGAGATGTTGGTTTTAAATATATTTTTTAAATAAAAAACTTCTACTACTATTACCAAATGATGAGATGTATTACACATTGGTTAGATAGTGATGTATGTATTAAAAGTCTTTTTATAAAAGACTTAATACCAATAGAAAAAATATGTATTTCACATTAGTTAAGAAAATGATATTGGTTTAAAATGTTTTTAGATAATGTACATCGCATTGGTTATAAAGAGATCCACATTATTTAGACACAAATATTGGTTATAAAATTCATAGATAAATAAATTTTTTATGTTATTATTAATACAATAAATGTATTACACATTGTTTACAAAGAGATGTTGGTTTCAAAATTATTTAGATAAAATACTATTATTATTATTATTATTATTATTATTATTATTATGTTATAACCAATAAAAGAGACGTATCCCACATTGTTTAGAAATAGATGTTGATTTCAAAAGTTTTTATTTAAAAGATTATTATTATTACTATCGAATAATGTATCTCACATTTGTTAGAAATTAATGTTGGTTTTAAAAGTACTATTATTACCAATAGAAAAGATGTATACCACATGGTTAGAAAGAGATGTTTGTTTTAAAAGTCTTTAGATAAAAACCTTAAACTTTTATTACCAATTGAAATAGAAAAGAAGTATCTCACATTGTTAGAATATGAAAAATGTATCTTACATTATTTAGAAAAAACGATGTTAGTTTTAAAAGTCTTATAGTAAATATTTTTACTCTTATTACCAATAAAAGATATGTATTTCACATTATTTAAAAAATAAATATTGGTTTAAAAAGTCTTTAGATTAAAGACTTTTTGTTACAAATGGAATAGATGCATGCATTTCACATTGGTTACAAAGTATTTTACTATTATTATCAATAGAAAGATGTATCACACATTGGTTATAAATTAATGTTGGTTTTAAAAATACTATTATTACCAATAGAATAAATGTATCATACATTTGGTAGAGGGTAATGTTTGTTTTTAAAGTCTTTAGATATAAGACTTCTACCATTATTATCAATAGAAAATGTATATCTCACATTGGTTAGAAAGTGATGATTTTTTAATTTTAGATAAAAGACTTTTACTATTATTACTAATAAAAGAGATATCATACATTTGTTAAAAAATGATGTTGGTTTTAAAAGTCTTTAGATAAAAGACTTTTACTTTTATCATCAATATAATAGAAGAGATGTATCTCACATTATTTAGGAAGAGATGTAGTTATAAAATGTTTAAAATAAAATACTTCTACTATTATTACCAAATGATGATATGTATTATACATTGGTTAGAGAGTGATGTTGATTTTAAAAGTCTACAGTTATTAGCAATAGAAGAGAAGTATTTCACATTGGTTATAAAAATGATATTGATTTAAAAAGTTTTTAGATGATGTATCTCACATTGATTATAAAGAAATGTATCTCACATTATTTAGAAATAAGTATTGGTTATAAAAGTCATTTATCTATTACTATTATTACTAATAGAAAATATGTATACCACATGATTAGAATGTGGTGTTGGTTTTAAAATCTTTAGATAAAAGACTTAAACTTTCATTACCAATAAAAATATAAAATAAATATCTCACATTGTTTAAAAATGAATTATGATTTTAAAAGTTTTTAACAAAATAACTTCTAATATTATTATCAAGATAAATATTAATTTTAAAAGTCTTTAGATACAAAAATTATAATTATTATTAATATAAAATATGTATCTCACGTTAGTTAGAAACTTATATTAATTTTAAAAGTATTTAGGTAAAAAATTATTTAATATTAGTAACAATAGAAAAAAAATTATAACCATAAAATAGATTAATAATCTAATTATAATGTTCAAAGTTATATTATTATTATAAAATATATATATATATCTCATATTATACCCATACAAAATACGGACAAAATAACTAGTTTAAAAAAAGAAAAGAACATAATTAAACCGCGAGAGTTAAAGAAAGGAAAAACAAAGTACCGTCCGTGTCTGTGTTTTAGGCGACTTTATCCTCGCTGTATAAATAATTAAAAATAATCCTCTTTATCCGAGAAATATTACTGTGGTAATTTTTGGCAGTATTTACTGCAGGAACTTTGCGTGTTTTTGGTAAATTTCTGACTGATGAGACTACGTTGACACATGACAGTATGATGGAATCTCCGATGGGAAACACAATTCCTTTGGCTTTAAATAGTGAGATAATTAACGTTTTGATTTTAACGGCGTTAAATGAGCTCAGTGAGAAAAGACGGAAGTGGGTAACACGTGAGTAAATGACCAAGTGTCAGCACTTGGGAGGTTGCATTGTCAGCTGTCAAATCGAAGTGCCCCTCCTTTTTACCACGGTAGTACTCCAACAAGCGCTGTTAATTGAGAATATTACTCCCTCGTCGATTGAATTGTTTAACGATTATTTATATTGGTTTAATGTATAGTTTTTTAATGTATATGTAATTAAAGTAGAATGAAAAAGTAAAGTGGTAAAAGTGATGTTAAAAGGTAAGTTTAAAAGACGATAATTTAGGGACGGATGGAGTATACTCTTTAAAAAAATAATTAATTATATTATAAATATTGATAAAATATACTCCATCCGTCCCTAAATTATCGTCCTCCTTCCTTTTTCGTCCGTCCCAAAATAATTGTCCACTTTGAAACTTACATTTTTAGAACATCACTTTTACCACTTTACCCTTACTTTTTCACTCTATTTTAATTATGGGCCACATATACATGGATATTAAAGGAAACTACACATTAAATCAATATAAATAATCAAGTCAATTACTTTTTCTTAAACTGTGCGCCGGGTCAACCCAGACGATTATTTAGGGACGGATGGAGTATAATTTTTTTAATAACTTTGAATATGTGACTATAATTAAAGTAGGTAGAAAAAAATTAGGTAAAGTGGTAAAAGTATTTTTCTAGAAAAAAACGTTTTGAAAAAGACTAATTATTTTAAAACAGATTAAAAAAGAAAAGAGAACGATAATTTGAAAACAGAGAGAATAGTAAAAAAAAAAAAAGAATATATAACATATATTGAGTATGACGTAGATAACAATTTATTGTAAAAGAAGAATCAATATGAACGTTGTTATTTAGATCAGAATTCATTGAAAATTTGTTGGAAAGAGAATAAAAGTTTAGGGTTTATGGTTAAATGTAACGGAGTGTTTGAGGTATATCAGTATTCAAAGCTGATATAATTTTTTTGGTATAAACTTATATAAGATGGGCTTAACAAATATTTTTTGTAAGATGAATCTTCTTTACCTGACATACCATGTGTTGGTGGGTTAAGTTGTGAGTGAGTGAACTCCCTTTCAGAAATTACTCAAAAAAAATTTACTAAGAGGATAAATTAGTATTTAAAGTTTAAGATAAATTATAACCTGTATTTTATAAGAATTAATTAATAATAAAACTTTTAAGTATATATTATATTTAGTATTTTTTGTATTGTATTTAGGATCCGATCCTTAATTTATAGTGTTCATTTTGAGTGGGTTAACAAGCTAGATATGGACAGGTTCTTTAATCGCCTAATTAAGAGGACTTGGCGTACCTTGTTTAGCAAGGTTCCATTATCGTCTAGTTAACAATACTTAACAAACATCGATCAGTGGGTTAATGAGCTATGGATTGAAGTTGAGGAAGAAGGTCCCTTTATCGCCACGATTAACTTGAATAAGTTGGACTTTGATGGTCCCCATGAAACCAATAACCATATTAGCTATTTAGTATCTACCTAACCTAAGTTAGGACCATATAGAAGTTGATGATATGCAACAATATCAAATTGTAGGAAGTTCTCGGCTTTATACACATACTTTGTACGAGTAAACCAATGAGAAAAATGACAAGGATTCAAGCATGCATTTTGTCTAACTCTCTCATTCAAAATTAATATATAGTCTTTCAATTCAAGTGATGTAATTATTTTTCGCTCGTTGTTACCATGGCATCAGTTGATATGGTAGTCCAAAACCAAGAGGAATATTCGTAACAAATATGCTGAGGTTTCAAATTTTCAAAAAATGAAAAAGTTTTTAAAAATTAGGACTTCATTTTATGGAAAGGTATCCCCTTCAAGAAAAATGGTGGCATCTCATTGGCATTAGATATATGGTGGTCAAGATCACTAAATATTTTCTTATATATATATATATATATATATATATATATATATATATATATATATATATATATATATATATATATATATATATATGAATGAAATCTTTGAACAAAACCTTATATCCATTACTACTCAAAAAAAAAAAAAAAAAAAAACTGAAACATTATGTTTGCATATAAGGTAAGAAAGACTAGGTGCAGCACTATTTTTATTTCAATTTTAAACTAAGGTACTAAAAAAACGTTTTATATAACTTATACTACAACATAATGTTGTAGAAACTGATAAAGTTTAGAAATAATTGCATTAGTCTTTTATAGATTGAAACACCTATTTATAGAAAGATACAAATTAGGATTGATATCATATTTAAATCCAATATATAATAACAAATAAAATTAATATCAAAATTATATGATGAAAAAAAAATTAAAATATCAAATGCCAAAATTAAGAGCAAAATAAAAAAAACCAATTTATATCGAGTAGAAAATATTATATTTGAAATCAATACAGAATTGAAGTAAGAAAATAACACAAATAAAATTATAACTAAAAAAGAATTAATAAAAATAAAATAACTGTTTAAAAAAACAATGGCAACACTCAAGGTCAAAACCAATATAAAAACTTGCACAAAAATCAATATAATTTTATTTAAATAGAAGTAAATTTTAAAAAAACAAAATCTCATTTGAAACAAAGCTTTTAATCAAGAACCATAAACTTAAAATGAAACCTAAAAGAAATCTATGAATCAATTAAAAAAATTAAAACTGAAATCATATCTAAATCCAAAATATAATAAAAAAATAAAATTAATAACAAATTTTAAAATATCAAATGCCAAAATTAAGATCAAAATAGAAAACCAATCTATAATGAGTAGCAAATATTAGATTTGGAATCAAATATGGAATCAAACAAAGAAAATAACACAAATAAAATTATAACTAAAACAAGTTAATAAAAATAAAATAACCATTTAAAAAAACAAAGGCAACAATCAAGATTAAAACCAATAAAAAAACTTGCACAAAAATCTAAAACTAAAATTGGAGCCAAAACCAAATATTATAATCAGTCAAAATCAATATAATTTTATCTAAATAGAAACAAATCAAAAAATCAAAATATCATTTGAAACAGAGCTATTAATCAAGAACCATAAACCAAAACTAAAACCTAAAAGAAATCTATAAATTAATTTTAAAAAATTAAAACTGAAATCATATTTAAATCCAACATATAATAAAAATAAAATTAATATCAAAATCATTGGATGAACAAAATTTAAAATTAAAACAAATCATGAAGGTCAATCCCAAGAGATAATCAAAACCATGGTATTATCCAAGAAATTGAAAACGAAACACAAATTAAACAATTTTTTTAATAATGATACATCAAGCCAAAACCAAAATTAAAATTAAAATTCTATCACCGAAATCACTTAATACGGGTTTATCGTATCACTATCATTTTTGCGTGTCATGATAACAACTTAATAAACTATTGAAAGTACAAAAGATGAATCTCTAATGAGGTCTCAATATAAGATGTCCATGGCGCTGGCCAAAAACAAACTCACTTCAATATCTTTAGTTTGTTGTTCCAATCTGTCAAATTCAATTGAAGTCGTCGCCCAGTGATCCTTTTGGAATCTAGCTTTCAATCTCCCTCCATTTACTGAATGAAAGAGAATTAAAGGAGATGATGAAGTTACCGCATGTGAGAATGAAAAAGAAAGGATCAGGGGCGAGACATGGAAGGGACAATATTAGGAAAGTTATGATTTTTGTCAACTTAAACACACAAGATATATAAGATGTCCATGGCGTTGGCCCAAAACAAACTCACTTCAATATATTTAGTTTGTTGTTCCAATATGTCGAATTCAATTGAAGTCGTCGCCCAGTGATCCTTTTGGAATCTAGCTTTCAATCTCCCTCCATTTAATGAATGAAAGAGAATTAAAGAGGATGATGAAGTTACCGCATGTGAGAATGAAAAAGAAAGGATAAGGGGCGAGACATGGAAGGGACAATGTTGGGAAAGTTATGGTTTTTGTCAACTTAAACACACAATGTTGGGAAAGTTATATATATATATATATATACTATATAGGAGTGATATATGAAGGATTATGAGAATTGTATAGAAGAGGTGAAAGTACCTAATGTTATACTATATAGGAGTGATATATGAAGGATTATGAGAATTGTATAGAAGAGGTGAAAGTACCTAATGTTATAGCTATTGTAATTAATTATAATTATTAGATAATGACAAACAAATCATTTAAAGTTGAATTTGAAAAGACTCCATTGTTAGGAAGCTTAATAATGCAACTTTAACAAAATGATGTGAGGTGTTACATCCTCAAGCTTCCTCACTAACTTTAAATATATATACTAGTTAGTACCAATGTGATACACGATTTTCAAAAAAAAAGTCAAAAGTTTTTTGTAATCAAAAATCAAAAGTTTTTTGTAATCAAAAGTTTTTCAAAAAAATCAAAAGTTTTTTGTAATCAGATGATTTTATGAACTTGTTAGAAATTGTTAAAATAATTAATTATAATATTTTGAATAAAATTAAAATAAGGAAAATACGTAATTCATCATATGAATCAGTAATTGAAGATTTGCGTAGAAACTTAAAAAAATCAAGTAATTAAGAATTAGTAGATAAAAATTTATTTGTAAATTTTTTATTGAAACCAATTATTTTGACATAGTCACAACGTGGCAATTTTGGATGTTTTCGGTAATTAATAATTAATAGATATAATTTAATAGAAGAAAAAATTACATAAAATTGTTCCGTAAATAACTTGTATAAATCAAATAGTAGGAAATGAAAAGGGATGAGAATTGAAGTGTTTCAGGCAAGTTAAATTTGTATATATTAAATATGATAAACCTAGTTTTAAATTAAGCAAAATTTGACAAAAAAAAACCAAAAAAAACAAATATTTTATTATTTTACAGAAAGTTGACATTTGACATTCATTTTACATAAAGTTTACACGTGGTATCACTTTTTCATAAATCTAATAAAAAAATTCATAAATCTCAAATGGGATTCAATTTTATTTTGATAGAAATATGGATAAAACAGAAAGCTGCCACTTAGTAGCACCAGTTTTTTGAAAGGGTTTTTCCATTATAAAGTGGTCATATGGCAGCAACCGTTTTTGCAAATATTGTTTATAAGCTAAATATTGAAACAGATTATATGAATTGGTAATTGAAATATTTGCGTAGGAATTTTCTATAGAAAAAATAACTTAAAATGTATTAATTAATAATTAGTAGATATTGATTAATTAGTACTTTTTTTTTTAAATTGATCATTTTAATATAAAGTCGTCATGTGGCGGCAGGCGGCAATGGTTCTGGTATTGTTCTGGCATTAGCAATAAATATTAATAGATATAGATTAATAGAAGAAAAATTAAATGAACACAAAATTTTCTTGTGAATAACTAGTATAAATTAGATAGTAGGTAAATGAAAAATGATGAGAATTGAAGAGTTTAAATTTGTATTATAGTTTTAAATCAGGCAATATTTGACAAAAAAAACAAAAATAATTATTTTCTTATTTTACATTAAGTTGACACGTGACAATTATTTTACAAAAAGTGATTTATTTATTTTTTTCAAATGCTCAGAATCATATAAGTCAATTGTTAATAGGAATCGTTTTTATATGTAGCAAAAACAAGAGTTCATAGAATGATATTAGGAGATTTGATAGAATCTTTAAGTGAGCGATTATACTTACCTGATAAAATATTGTATATTAAATTAGAAAATATTATTATCATTTCATATAAAGTTCTCACGTGGCGACACTAGTTTTATTTATAGTTTTTCTTATTTCACATAAAATTGTGATGTGGTAGCAATGGCTTCATTTTTAGTAATATACTAGGTTATACCCGTGCGATGCACGGTTTTTAAGATTTTTTTTTTTTTGCAAAAGTTGTTTATAAGAAGAGAGTTTTCTAAACTCGTTATATTTAGAATATTTTAAACTAAACGAAAAGGGTAAATACTAAAATGTATAAATGAATAAGTAATATAAAGATGCACATTCGAATTTGTTGCAGAAAAAAGAAGTTAAAAGACAAATGTTGTTGTTCATTATAAAAATAAAGCATGATCGCAAATAAAATAATAAAAAAAGAACGAAAGAGATTTAAGCAAAGACAAAGTATATCCGAAATATTAAAAGAAAAAAAAATAAAGGGACAGAGCTTGCTATGAAAATATTATCCAATCAATGTTCTCAAAGAGAGATAAAGGTAGATGGATATTTATATTTAAGTAGGTAAAAAGATGAGATATGATTATCTCAAAAATTGCTTTTGGTAAGCAAAAATATATATATACTCGTTAAGCTTAATTTACTTCTTCTTCACATAGTCAGTGTGGGGGATTTCTTAGCATGCAAGCAACTTTCCTCATGGTAGGACTAAATGCAGTCTTATTCTCAACTCACGTCATTGCAATATTGAATTGTAACATTTTCCAAATTGATAAAGTCAAACAGTAAGCCTTGAATCTAACATTGCTTGAGAGAATGATTTTAAATAGTTTTTGGTTTGTATGTTTTTTTGTTCAAATTTTTGTTTTTGTTATTTATAGTGACTAAGGGTAATATAGTAATTTTATAATCAAAAGTGTTGTATTAAGTATTTTATACGTGTTGTGTTAAGTATGCCCCAATTAGAAAAGTAAGAAATTTGAGAGAGGTAGAGTTAAAATTTGAGAGATGTACTGATAAGTGGATTGAATTACGACGGTTAAAATCTCTTGTAGATAACGGAGGATTATAAATTTCAATTGTCTAACATTATTTATAGATCAAGGAACAAATGTTGTTTAGAGTAGATAAACATAATTTGAATTTGAAAGAGATTGTTTAAAACAGATAAACATAATTTGAATTTGAAAAAGATTTGTTTGTTAAAATTTCATTATTAATAATAATAAAATCATAGAAATCTGCTCATAGAGATTTTATCTTTTTTTATTATTCATGGTTTATATGTGTTTATTGATGATAAAACTTTCATCAATAAAATCAAAAAAAATTATAAGTTATATGAGGGTGACACGTGGAAGTATGAAATTCTTTAAAAAGTTTAAGCATTTAACAGAAATACACCACGTGGTAGCAGCGAATTTTGTTTTAGTAATAGTTAATAGATAGATAATTAATAATTAATAAATATAGATTAGTAGAATAACAAATAACGTAAAACCATCATGTGAATAATTTGTATAAATTAAAAAGTAAAAGAGATGAGAATTGAAGAATTTCAGTCAAATTTAACTTGTATAAATTCCATAGAATAAAATCTAGTTTAATTAAGCAATATTTGAAAAAATATATAAATGGGAAGTTGACACGTGATTTTTATCTGTAAATCTCTATCATAAATTTACGTGTAAAACTATATCCTAAATCTATTTTATCTTATCAAATTAGTTTTATGATTTTTTTATCTTACCTAAGTAGATTTAAGATTTTTATCTTAAACTAATTAGATTTAAGATTTTTATTCGAATATATAATTAATTATGAGGTATGATATTAAAAAATCATAAATCTCTATCATAAATTTGTTTTATCTTATCTATTTAGTTTTAAGATTTTTATCTTATCTAATTAGATTTATGATTTTTATCTTAAACTAATTGATTTGGGAAAAAGATTTTTTTTTTTTTTACCATTTCGAATGTGACACATGACAGTACAAAATCTCTTTAAAACTTTAACTTTTCACAGAAAACCGACATGTGGTAGCAACGGTTTTTGTTTTAGTATTAGTTATAGATAGATAGATGGTTTTCCACATGGATGTTTACAATGAAGATTTATTAAAATTAAATAAATATAGTTATTGAATAACAAAAAATATAAAATTATCCAGTGAATAATTTGTATAAATTAAACATTGGAAAATGAAAGAATTGAAGAATTTCGGAAGTTAAATGTTATAAAATCCATAGAATAAAATCTAGTTTAATTAAGCGATATTTGGAAAAAATAAACGGGAAGTTGAAATGTGATTTTTATCAATAAATCTAAATTTGTTTTATCTTATCAAATTAGTTTTATGATTTTTTTTATCTTACCTAAGTAGATTTAGGATTTTTATCTTAAACTAATTAGATTTAAGATTTTTATTTGAATATATAATTAAAAAGATGAGATATGATTATAAGTTATATGAGGGTGATACGTGGAAGTATAAAATTCTTTAAAAAGTTTAAGCATTTAACAGAAATACACCACGTGGTAGCAGCGACTTTTGTTTTAGAAATAGTTAATAGATAGATAATTAATAATTAATAAATATAGATTAGTAGAATAACAAATAACATAAAACCATCCAGTGAATAATTTGTATAAATAAAAAAGTGAAAGAAATGAGAATTGAAGAATTTCAGTCAAATTTAACTTGTATAAATTCCATAGAATTAAAATCTAGTTTAATTACGCAATATTTGAAAAAATATATAAATGGGAAATTGACACGTGATTTTTATCTGTAAATCTCTATCATAAATTTACGTGTAAAACTATATCATAAATCTATTTTATCTTATCAAATTAGTTTTAGGATTTTTTATCTTACCTAAGTAGATTTAGGATTTTTATCTTAAACTAATTAGATTTAAGATTTTATTCGAATATATAATTAATTATGAGGTATGATATTAAAAACAAAATCATAAATCTCTATCATAAATTTGTTTTATCTTATCTAATTAGTTTTAAGATTTTTATCTTATCTAATTGAATTTATGATTTTTATCTTAAACTAATTGATTTGGGAAAAAGATTTTTTTTTTTTACCATTTCGAATGTGACACATGACAGTACAAAATCTCTTTAAAACTTTAACTTTTCACAGAAAGCCGCCACGTGGTAGCAACGGTTTCTGTTTTAGTATTAGTTATATATATATATATATATATATATATATATATATATATATATATATATATATATATATTATTTATTTATGTATATAAGAAAGAGTTGCACAAAATATTTATATCCCTATTCTATTTTCTTTCCGTGATCAATAAATCAAACGAATTAGAATCCTTATGTTGCAGTAAACCGTTGAATTTTGTTTTCTATAGCCTTAAACAAACAAACAATATTATGTAAATTAGTAATTTAATTTTGATGATGTTTTAAGGATATTATTTGTTTAATGTTTAAAAGTAATAAAATATTTGCTACATAGTATCCTTATCACACTTGCTAAACCTTTTGAATTGAGAAAGTCAAACAACGTTTTCACCAACTGGTGTAGTTAAACTCTATTTCTAAATTTTAATCCCCACATTTGTTTGATCGTTGTACCTATGAAAATGAAACTTTTTTTTTACTCTGTATTAGTGGGAATATCAATGTAAACTATGTGGACAAACAAAGATCAGTAATGAGTATCATGTTTGACGACTTGATACACAGAATAAATAAAGATAATTGTTTCTAGAACAAATATTAAGATATTTTGAGTATTCAAAAGTTACTCATGTAAAAGCGGGAACTCATTAAGTATTAGTAAAATTAGGGGTTTACGAACCACCGAACCAAATCAAATCAGTTGTTCGATTTTAGTTTTAAAAATAGAAAAACTTAGTTCAGTTTGATTTGAAAAATTAAAACCAATAATGGTGATTTTGTTCGTGATATTGGTCTAAATCAAACCAAACCAAAACACATATCTCTTTAATAAAATAAAATCTAGAATACAAATGATAAATATGACTTTCCAAAACAAGAAAAATGAAAAGTTAACTTTCTAAAAAAGGAAAGATATACTCTCTCTCTCTCTAAATATATATGTATATATACTATCTATTTCTTAAAATTATTGTCTTATTTTTCCTTTTTATCTATCCTAAAAAATTATCTTATTTGTAACTTTTATTTTTTTAAATATTTCATTATTTTACCCTTATTTTTTTATTGTTAACACATGATTTTTAAAAATACATACTCCCTCCGTCTCTAATTTATTCTCCTGGTTGACCCGACACACCGTTTAAGAAAACTTATTTGACTGAATTATTAATATTGGTTTAATATGTAGTTTCCTTTAAAGTCCATGTGTATGTGGCTCATAATTAAAGTAGGATAAAAAAGTAAGGGTAAAGTAATAAAAATGGTGTTCTAAAAAAGTAAGTTTCAAAATGGACAATTATTTTAAAACGGACAAAAAATAAAATGAAGACGATAATTTAGAGACGGATGAAGTAGTATATAAGTCCATAATTTTTTTTCCTTGGACATGTATGACGTTCTAAACTTGACAATAACTTTATAAGAGTGACCGTACTATATTTTCAATTTCAAAGGGTAGAAGGGAGTAAATGCTATCCTAAAAAAGTTAATCCAGTTAAGTAAATGCAGATGTAAAAAGTTTATTTTCTAAAAAGTGTTGCTGGCGCTGGCAGTCATTGACCGGTAGCATTTATGAAGTAGCATCATATCATATGTGTACTGTGTACAATTGCAAAGAATTATTGCCCATCAAATTCAATTATATGCATAACCGTTTTATTCTATCTCCAGGGCTTTGACCTCTAATTATTTAAGAGAAATTATTCACTTAATCATGGTGTTGACCTACCCGCATAGGAGTATTACATTTTACCTATCATTTGCAGTGTAATACTTACAATTTTTTTTAGAGCAAATCAAAATGTTTGAATGAAATACTTTACAATAGTAAAATATTTAGTGATAAGACCAAAAATTGCTTAATCAACAACCATAACGAGCCAAGTGTGTTTTGAATGCATATTTTAATTGTATCCCTCATTACTCAATTATCAATGATGAATTAAATTAACCTCAAACCTCGTAAATTCACGTGAGGGGAGGAATATGAGAATGTAAATGTGGGTCTTGGGGTGCTCTAATTGAAGGCACTGAGAACAGAGACGAAGAGAGATCTCTCTGCAGTGAGGGGGCGGGGCAGGGCAGGGTCGGTGTCCTTATTATGGGAACGGGACAGAAGATAAGTCCCAAAAAAGAGCCCACCCGTTGACTTGCTGCAACAAGTAAAATATACCCCCACATGCCGGTCACTCGGTAAAAACCAACCCCTCCCTTCCCACAATTTAAATATTCTCCTCGTGTAATAAAACCCTCTGCCCAACAACTCGACTGAGATTGGTAGTATCATTTTCAACTCATTTACATAGAGAGAATGGAGCTGCTTCTGCAATCATCTTTTTGAGTTTCTCCATAGAAAACATAGAGAGAGAGAGAGAGAACAAGCTAGAGATATATATATATAATATATAAACCCAGGAACTTGTTTTCTTTTCAACCTTTTTGTTCTATTGAAAACCTCTTCCATCGTTATCTACAATTCAAAACAAAAACAGGGGAGAAATTGCGAAACATACAAAGGATTGCTTGAAAAAATGGTGTTAGGATGGCGAAGAGCGTTTTGTACATCGATCCCTCGAGATCGAGACCCTCCAAACCAAGAACAGAGCATCAACACCACTAATTCCACCCCCAAATCCACAACCAAATTTAGCTTCTTCTCATCCAATCCGTCTACGCCACGTATGAAATCCGAGCCAGCTCCCGGCTCTGGTCTCCGTTGTCGTACCACGGCTACTGCCCCGACCGGTTCAGTCCCCGAGTCTCCGAAGCTTCAATGCAAGACTAAAGATAGCCCGAGGCTTTTTCATCGATCATCTAATCCGTCTTCTCCACGATCGCCTTCCACTTTCTCTCTCTTCAAATCCAGCCTGCGCCTTTCCAAAGTAAGATTCTCAGAACAACAAAGTACAGTTTCCTGATAGTGCTTTCCTTTTCTCCTTTTTCGTGTTCTCTCTCTTTCTCATCATTTGAACAGTGAAATTTTGTTATTGACTTAATTTTGTTTTGGCATTGGAAAAAGCAGGGCAGATGTGGAATCTGCTTACAGAGCGTGAAGACAGGGCAAGGCCTTGCAATTTTCACCGCAGAGTGTTCCCACAGCTTTCACTTTCCGTGCATCGCCGGCCACGTGAAGAAGCAAGGCAGCCTTGCTTGCCCTATTTGCAGCTCTCTGTGGAAGGAAATGCCTGTTCTGTCCCTCCACAGCCACCAGAAGCAGCAGCTATCAGTTGATGATAAGAAGCGAGAGAAATTATCACCAAGAGTGCCTACTAAGCAAAACCTGAGGCCTGACTTGAAGGTTTATAACGATGATGAGCCGTTGACGTCCCCAACTACCGGAGCTCGGTTCAATCCGATTCCGGAATCGGATGAATATTTCGACGAAGATAGTGTTGAGTTTCAAGGATTTTTCGCTAATGGAGGCAATAACAGTCCAATTGGTATGAATTCTGGGAATGTTGAGGTGAGATTGTTGCCGGAGGCGGCTGTGGTGTCTGAAAGCCGGAGTTACGAGACTTGTGCTATTGTTTTGAAGATTAAAGCCCCGAAAGCTCCGACAAAGGCAGAATGTCGAGCTCCGATCGATTTGATCACGGTGATGGACGTCGGAGGAGGTATGACAAATGAGAAGCTGCAGATGATGAAACGCGCTATGAGATTAGTCGTTTCATCTCTTACATCGTCTGACCGTCTCTCCATTGTAGCTTTCTCCGCAACCTCTAAGCGATTGTTGCCGTTAAGGAGGATGACAACAAGCGGTCGGAGGTCTGCGCGTCGTATTGTCGACGCGATTGTTGCTTTGGATGGAACCTCCAGTGCAAGCGATGCGCTAAAGAAAGCTGCGAAAGTTCTAGAGGATCGACGAGAGAAAAACGCAGTTGCCAGTATCATGCTCATGTCCGAGAGCCAGGATAACCGATCGTCGGCCACATATTCCGTCAATCAGCGTCATCAGTCATCGTTCGTGTCCTCCACGCGTTACGCTCACCTTGAAATTCCAGTGCATTCATTGGGATTGAGCCACGGCGGTGCGCATGGACAGGCTCCTTCAGAAGATGCATTGGCCAAGTGCGTTGGAGGTTTGTTAAGCGTGGTGGTACAGAATCTCCGGCTCCAGCTCGGATTTGTGTCCGGCTCAGCTCCGGCGGAGATTGCAGCGGTGTATTCATGTACCTCAAGACCAGTAGCGCTCGGGTCGGGTTCAATCAGGGTTGGGGATTTTTACGCAGAGGAGGAGAGAGAATTGCTGGTGGAACTGAAAGTGCCATCATCGGCTCTTGGGGCCCACCACGTACTGTCCGTGCGATGCTCTCACAAAGACCCGTCAACTCAAGAGGTGATTTACGGGAAAGAGCAGGCGCTGCTGGTACCCCGACCCCACGCCGTCCGGTCGTCAGCACCAAGCATCCAACGGCTCAAATATATTTTTGTCACTATGAGGGCCATGGCCGAATGTCGAAGGCTAGCTGATCGAAACGACGTTACAGGCGCTCATCACATGCTGGCGTCGGCTAGGGTTCTGTTGTTGCAATCTGATTCAGCTTCAGCCGGTGAGTTCGTGCGTAGCGTGGAAGCCGAGCTGTCCGAGCTGCAGCGGAAGCGTCAGAGTCAAATGGTGCAGCAGGAGCAGATCCCAAGGAGGGAAGTGGGCTACGTGGATGAGAAAGGTGAGCCGCTGACGCCAACATCGGCTTGGAAAGCGGCGGAAAGGCTGGCTAAAGTAGCAATAATGAGGAAGTCATTAAATAGAGTAAGCGACTTACACGGCTTTGAAGACGCCAGATTCTGAGCTATTCTTTCTAAATCAAAAGAATACTCCTCCACTTGAAAATTAAGAATTAAGAAAATTAAAAAAAAATAATGAGAAATGGGGGCCCAATGGGCATAATAGAGACAAGAGGTACCCGACGGCCCGGCCCTTTTGTGAAGAAGGAAACAAGAGATGATGAGAGAGAAAACCCCACACCAAAAAAGAGTGATTGATTGACAAAGTTTAGCTCTACTAGAGCTTTGTCTTTTATTACGAATTTTTATATAATCCTCCAAAGCTCTGCTCTTGCTCTGTTAGACTGGTCTTCTAGTGTAGCGTTGTAGTAGTATATAAAAAATATAAAGAATAAGTTAAAGAAATGGTGAATGATTGAAACAAGTATTATTTTGTGTTTTATATTTAAAATTAATGCCTGATGATTAGTGGGGGTAGGATATGTAAGCAAATGGATAGTGAAAATTTGTTTAGTTTTATATATAAATTTTGTAATTGTGGGTTGGGTTTGGTTCCCAAAAGCCAAAAGATTAAAGATGGTTGAGTGCAGAACAGAATCATAGTTTATTATTATGGTGAGGTGTTAGAGTTTAATTATGAGGTAGGGATCGATAGAGCTCAGATTTTTCTGTTTGATACGTTGGTTAAAGGTTTTTTTTTTTCTATTCTAGCTAGGGCTTATGTTCAAAGAGCCTTGAAGATCACCCGTTTGACATATACTTGTGTCTTGCTAAGAGGCCAAGGATTCTCCATTAAAGTGCTAGCTTAATGCAGAAGCCAGAAAGCAATTGCTTCTTAGTTCTTCAACTTTGAAAACTTGTTTTGAGGATACAGAGGGAGTAATGACAAATAAACACGAAACCGAAACTAAGAAAAAACAAATGTGATAAATTGTAGATAAGTGAATGAAATCACAAAATGAATACCAAATGTTATTTAATAAATTTGAAAAACCAAATAAGAACATTCTATTTTAGAGATGAAATTGCTGCACCGCTCATTTTCCAATTTTTTTAACCACTCCAAGCCCATTTTTCGAAATATTGTTATTTCTTAAAGCCCACAAACCATAGGCATAGGCATAGGTAGGTCTGGACTGGAGTACTAATTAACGTTGCAGATATAAGTTATTCCAATTGTGAAAACTAAGGTAAAAGGTATCCACTATTGTTTTCAAGTGAAAAGTGTGTAAGCTAACATAGTACAGTAGAATATTTTCAAGTGACAAAAAGCTAGTACGTAGGAATATAATATTTTTCTAGTATTGTTTCCTGGAAGGAATCCTTTTTCCATTGTTAACTACTCCTCGGATTGGATCCTACCAATCAGGTCAAAGTGTAACCTATTTATTCTTTTCTATGCTGCTGAAATGTTTTATTATTTCTTATATTTTTCCTCTCAAATACAATAAGTAACGTAAATTTAGAATAATTTTGAAGAGTTTGTAGTAGTGCGGATGATTACGAGATTGAAAGGTACACGTACATGGTACATCCTTTTGTTGTTGTTTCTAATAGAGTAGTAAATATTCCTCACCCCACTCACCAGCTCCGACATGTGATTATATTTCATCATATCTATGGATTAGGCCGCATTTGTTTCTTCACTTTTTCCCCTACATTGTATTTAGTAAACCCATATTAATTAAGATCATTACCATTTACCAACCCCCACATAATCATTTCTTTAAAACCAAAATGATATTTTTATGTTTTAATTTTTGAAAATCGACTCTTTAAGTGAAACATCTCAAAATGAAATAGTGGAGTCTTTCCCCGGAACGGAGGGAGTAATATATTACGGGCCCCAAAATATACCAGCAGTAACCTAAGTTTTTTTAAAAAAAAAAAAAAACTTGCCAGATTAACACTAGGAAAAGTGATGGAGTATATATATAGAGCAAAATTCATCAACATCATGTACTATTGATGAGCATAATAGACCCTGAAGCACACTGTTGAGTGTTGATATCTGATAATTGATATTTATTGTCCACATAGCGCTGCTCTTCTCAGTTCTCACACATAAAATGATTTCTCATTCTGGAAAGTGAAGGCCAGTCCATCTTCAGCAAGACTAGGACAATTAATCACAAAGAACTCTTTTATGTTTGGGTTTATCCAACTATAGATCAAATGAACCTCCCATCAGGTTCCCATGTTCCACCTACTTATATTTCCCTTCTTAAGACGTCAGTACCTCACAGCAATGTACAAAGAATTTCTATTTACACACACAATAAATCAAATAGTACAACACATTAACAGTCCCCACCACCACAATTCCTCACTAGACAACATGACAACTAAAGTTCAACCTTGAGATAAAGAGAGGGTACGTACTTGGATACAAGCAGAGCACAAATCAGAATGCACGTCAGAAATACAACTGCCTACATTGAGCTACTTCAACCTCGGATGGGCAGTATGGACACTTGAAAGGTCTTGTGCTATTATTCTTAGACAGCTTCGTGATAGACTGCTTGCATAGAACGTGCCCACATGACATCAACATTGGTGGATTTTCTTCACTTGCCTGGTCGCGACTCACTGGACACACAAAAATTGAATGAAACTGGAATTCTCTGTCCAAATCCACCGGCACAGGTAATTGCTTCATAGACTGCCATTCATGCTTCTTCCCTGTCATCACATTCATGAGCTTCAGAAGGGTTGGCAACCCTTGAACTCCAGCTGCAATGGTAACACTCAACGGGCTTTCATAAGATTGACCCAAAAGATTGCAGAACTGTTGGGTCAGCTCCTGGGCCAGTTTAGCCCAGTGGGTTGCTGATAGTAATTCTGAATACGGGGAGGAACCAAGCTTTCCAGCCCACAATAAACATGCCATGAGTTTTTGGATTTCGGGCATATGTTTTGTAGCAAAAGGGGCGAGACAAGTCCTGGCATATTTCAGGGCATCGTCCCGACCGCAATTCTGCAGAATTTCCATAAATTGCAATCGATGAAGTTTCAACTCAATGTCTGTTCCAGTTTGCTCCAGGATTTTATGGTTGGTGCTAGCCCAACTCAGAGCGGGGCCCAAGTTCCGAGACCTCATAGCTTCAAGTATCTCATACATTTCTAGAAACATAGATTTCTTATCACCAGTAGCCTCTTGACGGGCTTCATTTATGAAGCAATCCCCAATATCAAACAGACCCTCCCTATAGAAGTGGCACGCGATTATCTCATTAACTGTGTGGATGTCGATATCCACGTTTCTATAAGACTTGGATATATCAGGATTGAAAGATTTCTCCAGGAGCTTTGGGTACTTGCTCAAAGCAACATTCAGTTCCTTCTGTGTGCCTTCTATTTGACCATGTGGAGCCATCTCTTTTAACTTCGTTTTCAGTTCTGAAAGGATCAACTTATGATCAGGTTGGGATGAAGTATCATGGACTGCTGACTGTATTGTTGATAATGCCTGTTCTATTTCTTGGCTAATCTGTTCAATAACCTCCTGAGATTTGGCGGATGACAGCTTCTGCTTCTTTGCAACACGATCAAATGCATCCTTAATGGGATTTAGATCCATATTCTCAAATACTATATGCTTCTGGATTCTAATAGCTGTATCTATGGAAATAGCAAATACCTAGAACAAAACGATGAAAGTATAAGTTACAATTGATCCTCATATTAACTTCCATTGACATGCAAAGATGAACTTCAAGCATCAACGTCTCTACTCTACTTGCCACTAATACGATGACGGACCCTTCTTTGTGTTTTTGGTTTCCTCTTTTTCTAAAGGTAAGCATTCTAATTTATACACCAGGAATCAGAAATCAAAAACAATCCACACTAGTAGCAGAGAACAAATTATAAGAAACTCGAGAGCCACTATAATTGCGAAATTCGAACACTAGAAACTTTGTTCGAATACACATGTATTAGCAAGTACAATCCAAGTAAAAGAAGGCCCAAGTTTTATCAGGACTATCAAGTAATACGTGGGTTGTCCTGAATAGAAACGAAATCGTGTATGTCTCTGCAAAATAAGAAAGAGACCCAACACAACACCAATGAGATAACTAACTACTCATCAAGTAAAGCACCTATACAGCTCTACCATTATTTTTATTTTTATTTTTATTTTTATTTTTTTGATAGGTAATTATGGCCTCTTGGTATGGAACAGCTCTACCATAATTTGATGTTCAAGAGCTAATTTGTTTGTATATTAGCATTAAGTCCTGTGAGATGAAAGTGAAGAAGAAATAATAGAAACAGCTGTGATGCTGAATAAAAGAAGTTTCTCACAGCATCATGGGGGGCATGCAAGCAAGTTAGGCGAACAAAAACTATTACTCACTAGCTCACTCCATACCTTCAACATAAGGAAAAACTGCAAAAAAAGAAAAGGAGGGTATGGGCAGTTGGGTGCAGGGGCAGGAGTCGGCAAAGAGATCCCAACAACCGTAAGAAGGCCATAGCCCCTCTTCCCCACAAAAACACACCCCACTTCCCAAATATTTTTTATATACTGTCTATTAGATAAATTAAGATTATTTTTTGTAAATAAATTAAGACAGTTACAAAATCAATATCATAAAATTCTGGGAAAATGTGTAGGCTAATCCTCATACAGCCATCTATACTACTCCCTTCGTCCCAAAATGAGTGTCCCTTTTGAAAATAAATTGTTCCAAAATGAGTGTCCATTTTCTAATGAAGTTACTAAATTCTCCTTAATCAACAATTATGACTAATGTGCATTTATATTGCTATAATGTGGAACCTAATGATATTAATGTCTACATGCTACTAAATTAGCTCAAAAGTCAACTTTCTTAATTTCCTCAAAAAATCAAAAGGGGACACTCTTGGGACAGAGGGAATATACATTAAGGGAGAGGAGCCTGAAGGTCTCTGAAACCACTTTGGACTCCTCCCCCCACTTGCCTCCCTATTCCTACTTTTTCTCTCAACTGTACCCATCTTCTAGTGAAAAAAATGAAAAAAAAAAATTTACTTGTCTCTAAAATAAACAATTAAATTAGTTTAGTTTCATTAACAGTTAAAAATCATAAAATTTAAGAAAATAAAGGTATGCTTGTCCTATATAATTTGTGCTTCCTACCTAAATCTAGTGGAAATTGTCCTACTGAAATCGGGGAGATCAATATTCTATTAAGAAGAATCTAGAACCATACTTGGACCAATGTTGTTAGCGGTTCTGTTTCAAACAAAAGATGCAAAAACTCATACAAGAAAACAAAACTTAGTACTTGAGATCTCTGATAATAAAAGTGTTATCTCTATCATCAATTATTCGTATATTTATTATCACTCACCAGCATCCTAACTCCTTGCTCCACAACTAAGAATGTACACAGGCATAACTATATTCAGGGGAAGAGGCTACCCTCAAATTTCATCCCACAGCTTCACAACAACCAAGATTTAACAATGCATAAGGCAATAATATCAATCAATGATAAAACAGAAGTAAAACATTGCAGCAGCCTCTTATATTTTAACTATTACGAATGATCTTGGATAAATGTCTTAATACCTCAATAGGGCACCTTCATTCTTTAAAATATGGTTTCTTATATTTCTCTCACCTTGCAATTTTAAAAATCCTTTTTGATAAAAAATCACAAGAACTCCGTCCTTCTCTAGGCTTTAGCTAATCTAGTCTTGAGGTCTGACTTCCTCTAAGCTAGAAAGAAGAAGATGAATGTATCAATAATCAACAGGACAAGGGACGAGCAGTCAATCAAACAAAGACAAGTCCATGAAACAAAGACAGAAATTCAATTGCAGGTTGAACCAAATCATAAAATCCTATAGCCTTCAGTTAAAAGTCATCTTCAAAGGTAGTACACCTAGTTGTGTTTCTTTAACTCATTTGTAAGACAATGATGACCTGGAGTTCCAAATTACAGGTGGGCCTCAAGCAAACATAATACGTGTGTTCTTTCATCAGTTCTGTGGTATATCAAGCACAATACTATCTTAAAAGTGGTAACCTAAAAGAAGATCTCAGTTGGAAAGCTAACTATTTCAATACCAAACCACCAATAGAATGTAAGAAAGTGAAGTAGAAATCAAAGTAGAATAACATACTAATTCTTAATGGTTACCATCCCAGGTTATGAGAAGATCAGAGGACCTTATTATTAATGATGGTTAGTTTAGCTTGTGATCCTGCTTTTAATCCCTTTATATTCTGAGATGTTAGACTAGCTCCTATCTGTTACTACGCTTAGGAGCGTGCCAGGTGTTGTTTGTTTGGTTCACAATGGGATTGAGGGGGTTCCATGAGCTAGCTTGGGCTTGTTTAGTTTACAAAGACACCAACTCACCGACCAGGAACAAAGTCCCTTATAAGCACTTCTTGATCACCCTAAATGGCTAAATCCAAGACATGTATTACTAAAATAATGCAGGAGGGGTGCTTTAAAAGCTTCATCATGCATTTTATAATTACCATTGTAGTGTCCCCAAGGGTGTGATGTGTGCCGGGTAAAGAGCTTGGTGTGAGACGTTGCTATCAAACAACCTCAAAAAGAGTAAAGGTCGGAGGGGGGGGGGAAGTCAAGACAAATTATGTAAAGAGAAAAGGGTAATGGCTGATAATAGAGAGAGTGCTCTCCAATACTCAGTAGCTCAAGTTAAGCTACAAACTTGAGTCAGATTAACGATTAACTTTAAAATGAGGTTTTACGACCTCTATTTTCAGTGAGTGTCGAATGATACAGGGAATATTCCAAGATTTTCCTATTAGTTGTCATTATCCAATTGATCATTCAATGATCATGGGACAAGTGTACAGTAAGCGGGAACCACAATCAACTCTCTCTCCTTAGTAATCATGTCATATACGTTGCACACACGTGGTATTGCACACGTACAACAGCCCGGTAGCCGCAAAATCAATAACCCTCGAAGTTCTCAAAGCCGGCTTGGCTTCTTGGGTATTTAGAAACCCTAGGCACTGGCGTTGCACTTATAGTAGACAGCCCAGTAGTGCCCTAAGACGTGTAATCCCTGAAGGATGAAAGTGCACGTGGTAAGTTGTTGCTGCTTACCCCAGGCGTAGAGTTATCTCCTTGGAACACTTATTGAAAGGAGATCATGACTCTAAAGCCAGCTCCATGCCTCCATCTCCTAGGAGGCAGGCAAGATTTTTCCTTGGAACCTTTACCATTTGAAGGTCAGAGCTCTAGTCAGCTCAATCTCCCATGGTCAGGCAAGAAGTCTTCCGCATTTTGACCTTCGGGCTGGCTTGCTCATGGAGGCTCTTGATAGAGCCAACGTGTGGCAGTGGAGACCCGAGTGTCATTACCCTTAACACTCTCAGTCTCGGCCCCCCTTAGCCTAACGCCAGAGTGTGCCCGCAAGCTAGGTCTTAGTTCAGAGAAGATTAGGTTTCACCTGAAATGACGTGGCGCAACCCCTACTACAACCATTAACACTGAATAATACTCCCTCCATCCCTAAATAATCTTCCTAATTGATCCGGCACACAGTTTGAGAAAAAGTAATTGATTGTATTATAAATAAAGGTGGTAAAAGTATGTACAAAGTAGTAAAAGTGTTTTCCTAAAAAGGAAAGTTTTGAAAGAGGACAATTATTTAGGAAGGGAGGGAGTAATAATTACTGCTAGCAAATGGAAAGTTAATCCACATCTCTTTAAAATATCTACCAACTTCTTCACCTCCTAAAATGAAAATTGTTCAAAACTGCCAAATCCTAAAATTTTCAAACAGAAGTCCAGGCATTCCAATAAAATATTACTCCCTCCGTCCTGGATAAATATTTCTAGTTGACAAAGCACAAAAATTAAGAAACGTAATAAATGATGAGTTGTTAAATGTGTCATGACAATAATACCCATTACAATCTTTCTCTCTCATTAACTATGGGCCCATTACCCATTACACTCTCTCTCTCATTAATTATTTAACTTCCCTAGTTGATAGTATTAAATGAAGGGGGTATACCGGGAAGAATGGTAGAAAATTTGTACACCAAAAGTTTTTAAGAACATTAATTGAGACATCTCAAAATAGAAAGTAGGAACATTCATTCGGGACGAAGATAGTATATAAATTATAAAGAATATAGATAAATTAAAAAAACAAATAACCAAGCATAAGTATTATGTGTCACGACCCAAGCTCAAAAGCCCGACATGCAACTTGCACCCACTGACTTGCTAATGGAGATCAAGACTATTCCGGCTGAGATAATCACGATCCATTAAGCATAAGAGGAGGCCCAATAACTCACGTGTATGTGAGAAGGATTCAAGCAGCTTTCATCCGGCTTGTGGAGGAGATTTGGAGTGAAATAGAAGCTAAGAAGGACCAAGGGAGTCGAGCTCAATTCATATGCAAGTTGGAGGATCTAACAAGCAATTCTGGAGAAGTCCAAGGACCTACAGAACTGTTTTAAATTCTCTTGGAATTTGGATGGTTTTTTCTTTAAAGTGTTAATCATTTGTTGATTCACTGCCTAGTAGCTAGGCATTTTTGAGATCTGGAATGTTAAAGATTGCGTGGGTGAAGCCTAGCTCATTTAAAGATGTGCTGATGAGTTGATCTATTTATAAGAGGAAAAGGAGGAATTTTTTTTGGGATATGATTCCTTTAGATGTGGTGTGGACTATTTGGGGGAGAGAAATAAAAGGGCGTTTGAGAATGAGGAAAGTTCTATGCTTAAGCTGGAAGACACCATGCTTTGCACTCTGTTTCTTTGGTGTTCTGAGTCTTTGGAGACTATTCTAACTAATTATTCTTTTGTAGAATTTGTTAATAGTCATACTTTTGACTAATATGTATACTCCTAGTGTACAAAGGATGCGTCACCTGATTTGACGCTTTGTTTTATATCATACTTTTTTTATCCAAAAAAAAAAATCTCTTAGAATTTGGATGGTTTCTTCTTTAATATTTTCAACCCTTTTAGTATTTGTAAGCCTATAAAAGGCATGCTAAAACTCTTTGTAAGATCATCTTGGATCATATATGCTAAGTGCATTTCTTGAGTGTTTAAACACTTGTTCACAAATAGATTTTGTGACCTTTTAGGCTTCTTGGACCGGAAGCCAACCTTGAACTTATCAGCTCGATTGAGTCGGAAGGGCTTGTGGTGTTCCATGATCGTGGGTTGTAGGCAATCGCGTCGACGGTTCTCGTTCGCACCCCGAGGTTCCTAGTCAATTGCGACTAGTGAGTCAAGCGAGACTCTTATCTATCCTTCAATTTTCTGTTATTATTTTGTTATTCCATTGTCTAATTTCGCGTTCTTTGTTTGTCCTTGAGGTTCCGAGTTCTTCGATCCGGTCTTGGGAGGAATCCGTATCCGTCATCGGGGTAGGGTTCACATCAATTGGTATCAGAGCCAATCAAAGAGGTAACCGAAATCGTTCTATCGTATTTCTGTTCTTATCGTTCTTTCGATTCTCATTCATCTTTCTTCATCTCATAATAAAGTCTCTAGAACATAGGAAATTCTGAAATTATATGTTTTTCATTGTTCTTGAACAGCCCTATTGTTTACAAAAAAAAAAAAAGGTGCTGAATCAAGCTAGTGAAAAAAAAAAGGAGAGCCTGGAATCTGAATTACACAAAAAAAAAGGGCCTAAAATTTGAGACTCCAAAGTCAAGTTTAGAAAATTGTCAATTGTTCGGTTCTTGTTCGTTAAATTGCTAGATGACTTGACTGGTTTCTTATATCATCATATTTCCATCTTGATAATCAAAGTTTCATCATCCAATTTGTTCATTTCTTTTCTTGCTTTCAAGTGAATTTGTTTCTCACTTTGAATTGTCGTAACCAAAAGAATCAAAGAGAACCTAGATTGTGATTTTTTGTGACTCACTTCAGGAATGATCATTACACTTTGACTCTAAGTTGTTGGTATTTTCAAGGGCAGGTGACTATCTAAGAACCAAGAGTGTGAGTGTGTGAGGTGAGTGTAAACACGAGTGAAGATTCTGTGAGGTTGTGTGAATTGTTTCTCTAAAAATACGGCTCAAGAAGGAAGAAATAATGATGTACCACCAGGGGGTAATGGAGGTTTAGGCGGAGAGAATCCGGTCAATCTCAATGAGAGCCTGACTAGGAGGATGGAGATGATGGGGGATCTTACACAAAGGATGGCTAGATGTAGCTAACACAACACCTCAAGAAATCCCAATTGATTCCAACCAAGAAGGGGAGTGCAAGTTGAGGAAAGTGATGAGGATTTAGAGAGAGAATATGAGGAAGAGAGGAGGCATGATAGAAGAAGAGGAGAGAGGGTCAATAACCCACGTCGGGAAGGGGAAATTAAAAATATCAAAATGAAGGTGCCACCCTTTAAAGGTAAGACAGAACCGGAGGAATACCTTGAATGGGTTAGGAAGGTGGAGGTACTTTTTAGTTGCAACCATTTCACGGAAGCACAAAAAGTGAAGCTAGCATCTCTAGAGTTCACCGACTATGCTAGTGTTTGGTGGGAGTAACATGTTCTCAACCGTAGGAGGATAGGAGAAGGGCGTATCAATACTTGGGAAGATATGAAGAGGGTAATGCATAGGAAGTTTGTTCCTAATTACTATTCTCAGGATTTGATGAGGAAACTTCAATCTTTAACTCAAGGGAGTAAGTCGGTCGAGGAGTAAAATAGGGAGTTGGAGTTAGCTCTTGCTTGAGCTAATGTGGAGGAGGACGGTGATACAATGATTGCTTGGTTTATCAATGAGTTGAATCATGATATAGCCAATGTTGTGGAGATGCAAGAGTATGAGGACATGGAAGAGGTTGTCCATGCCGCCCTCAAAAGGGAAAGGCAACTCAAGAGGAAGGGAACCTATACCCGAACCCAAAACACTTCTTCCCCTTCATACCAAAAACCTAACAAAACTTGGGGAGAGGGAAGCAAGAACCCTAGTGTCACACACCAACCAAATCAATTGGGGATTCTTTTGAAGGGAATGTTGTGGATAAAGGGAAGAGTGTAAACCCAAGCCCTTCAAAAGCTAGAGATATTGTGTGTTTCAAATGTAATGGGAGGGGACACATCGCATCCCAATGTCCGAACAAAAAGGTAGTATACTTGGAGGGTAACAAGTATATTTCCGAGGAAGATGTAGGGCATGAAAGGAAGAGGATCAAGAGAGTGAGGAAGAAGATCCGTTTACCCTAAAGACGTTAGTTGTGAAAAAGGTGTTGAGTACCCAAGTCAAGGAGTCTAGTGATCAACAAAGGGAACATATCTTTCATACTTGTTGCAACATTATGGGGAAGGGTTGTGACTTGCTTATCGATACTGGGAGTTATACCAATGTTGTGGGCACTGAGGTGAAAGAAAAGCCAAGTACACTAGTCATTAGGCATCCACAACTTTATAAACTTCAATGGCTTAATGATTGTGGGGAATTGAGGGTGACTTAGCAAGCTTTGATTTCGTTTTCAATAGGGAAGTATAGGGATGAAATCATGTTCGATGTGGTCCCTATGCAAGTGGGGTATGTTCTTTAGGGGAGGCCCAATAACTCGCGTGTATGTAAGAAGGATTCGAGTAGCTTTAATCCGGCTTATGGAGGAGATTTGGAGTGAAATAGAAGCTAAGAAGGACAAAGGGAGTCGAGCTCAATTCATATGCAAGTTGGAGTGTCTAACAAGCAATTCTGGAAAGTCCAAGGACCTGCAGAACTGTTTTAAATTCTCTTGGAATTTGGATGGTTTCTTCTTTAATAGTTTCAGCCCTTTTAATATTTGTAAGCCTATAAAAGGCATGCTAAAACTCATTGTAATATCATCTTGGATCATATATGCTAAGTGCATTTCTTGAGTGTTTAAACACTTGTTCACAAATAGATTTTGTGAGTTTTTTGGTTTCTTGGACGGGAAACCAACCTTGAACTATCAAGCTCATTTGAGTCCAGGACTTTTAGCGTTCCGTGATCGTGGGTCGTAGGCAATCGCGTCCGACGGTTCTCATTCGTACCCCGAGGTTCCTACTCAATTGCGACTAGTGGTTCAAGGGAGACTCTTATCTATCCTTTAATTTTTTGTTATTATTTCGTTATTCCGTTGTCTAATTCTGTGTTCTTTGTTTGTCCTTGAGGTTCCGAGTTCTTCAATTCGGTCTTGGAAGGAATCCGTATCCGTCATCGGGGTAGGGTTCACATCAATTGCCCAAAGAATACCTGGGTCAACTAAGCCCACCATAAACCCCTCAAAAGTTCATGGATAATTGTTGGTGCTAGTTAGTGGTAGGTGGACACGTATAAGCCTACAATTCTTCCCTGTGGGATCAAGTGTTACAATCTCCCCCACTGAATAGTCATCAAGATCATAGCCTTGGGTGATGTAGGATTCAATCAGGTAGCTCCCAACGCGCCTCCCACGATGTAACACTTAATGCTCCCGTACTGAACAATCACTAAGTTTGTAGTGACCAATGAAGGGTGTATTAGTACTTTATCGGATTCATGCGAGTCTCCTTCCGCAGAAACTCGCCACTTTCTCAACGTCACTCCTTTGCATGCGATTGTGATAGCAACGACTAACAACCACCCCTCAATGAACACTAAACCAACAACCATCACGTTCACGTTGACACATTCACTTGCAATTTACATCCCCTAAACCTTGGTCAAGGTAATGGTCGCAGCAACCAACACTTCAATCTGCAATCCATATCCACACCACAGTAAATCTCCCAATCATTCTGCCCCCAAATTAAAGAGGCTAGGATAGGAGTCATTTGATAAAACCAGCGACTTTTCCACATTCGACACTTTAGTGAAATGAAATTTTTCATTTTCTTTTGGATCAGTTAAACTCTTTCCCCACTTTTCTTTTTTCCACTTCCATTAAAAATTCCCTACATAGTCTGAATATTGGTTGGTCATTGTGGGGTAACCATGGTGGATGCACTTTCACATATTAATTTCTAAGCTTTCACAACCCTCGTCTTCTAAAAAGTTGTCTCCATCTTTGATATTATGGCCCCAACATTGATTGATCAGATCCAGCTTTGAAATAACTAATTGGGTCTGTTGAGATTGCATCTCATATATGACGAATGGCTCTGCCACTCAAGTTCTTTTGCT
The DNA here is from genome assembly GCA_013146195.2 of Codonopsis lanceolata. NCBI lineage: Eukaryota > Viridiplantae > Streptophyta > Magnoliopsida > Asterales > Campanulaceae > Codonopsis > Codonopsis lanceolata. Next base: position 97,319,993 of record CM028379.1, read on the forward strand.
GGAGAAGAAATATGGGGAAAGAAATAGAGGGGCACTCACGTGGATAGCCTATTTGAGATGTTTATCGTTTCAAACCAAAAAAACATGAGAGGAGTTCGTTTGACACAACCAATATATAAAGAAGCCACCCGTCGCTGTGTTTTGAGCGAAAGAAGATAGAGGCGTATGGTAGAACACAGATAAGCTTTGAATAAACAACCCATGGTGACCACATGTCTTTAAGGGATATAGAAACTGAAATTACAAGAGTGCCCCCACACAACATGTTATGATCAAACAAACCAATGGCATATTATGTCTAATACACAAATCATTTGTTAGGATATCCCATGTGATTAGTCAGATATCACATAACTTACCATATGTCACCCTTTAACCTAGGGGTGTACTGTGTATATCGAAACCATTGAACCATGGAACCAAACCAAACCAAACCAGTCAGTTTGGTTCGGTTTTGATTGAAAACAATTCGATTCCGGTTTCAAAAATTGAAAACCCACTCGGTTCGGTTCACGATTTATGGTATCGAACCAAACCAAACCAAACCAAACCTATATATTTTTATTTATTTATTATTATTATATAATATATATTATATAATATTTGTTAACTATTTTAAACCTTTGGATCATAATCTAGGCCAGTCATAAATATATATATATATATATATATATACTAAACCAAACAAAATCTTGATTGTTGGAGGACTATTATCTCTTCAATTGTTTGTGTTTATTTTGAAATTTGTATTGTTTTCTTTATGATAATTTATTTTTAGTAGGTTATTTTCTAATTTTGATGTTAATTTCAAATTAAAATCTTATTTTTATGTTGTTTTTAATGTTGGTTAAGTTGATTAAAAAGAATATATATAAACCACAAAACCGAACCAAACCGAGTGGTTCGATTCGGTTTGAAATTTTTGGAGCCAATAGCAGACGGTTCGGTTCGTGGTTTTGGCCTAAACCGAACCACGTACACCCCTACTTTAACCCATCACAAGTTTGACATCTAAAATGGGATGAAAAGTTTGTCTCTCTATCATTTTCCTTATCCTTATATATATATATACACACACACACGCACATAAGACTGAAAACCATATCATATTGTAAATGGTAAATTCTTTGCAGCATTCAAACAGTGGCCTCAATAACGAAACTAGATTGGCATCTTAGGTAAAGCTGTTTACATTACTAGGCAACCAATCATTTGCATGAGGAATAATACTCCCTCCGTTCCGGGCAAAAGTCCCGTTTGAAAGTCAATTTTTTTTAAGAAAATGACACTTTTAGTAGTCCATTAGTAATTAAATGACATTTTTATGCATTCATTTTTTTTAAGAGGATTCCTTAAGTGAAACATCCAAAAATGGAATTATGGACTTTTTGCTCGTAGTGGAGGGAGTATGTCACATATGAAGGTAACTAAGTCCAAACAATCAACTTTTAAACAATATCCATCAAGAATTGTAAAGAATCAACTTTTAAATGGGGGTCTCAAGAACTGTAGAGTTAACTGCTAAGGGGTAGTTGTATACTTACTTTGATGGGGGGGTGTTATTCGAACCCCCTCAATCTCTAAACAGACACCCTCACTCTTTGAACTACCTATTTTGCCCTTCCCCTTCCAAATACACCCCCTCTCTTCTCTCTCCCTCGCTTCCCCTCCCTCCGTCACTCCCTCCCTCTCAACCTCTAGCTCTCCCCTCCCTCTCAGACTCTCAATTTTTTTTCTTCCTCACTCCCTTTTTTCCTCTCCCTATGATTTTTTTATTCCCCACCCTCCCTTGTTTTTCCCCCAAAATTGCCACCATACTCGCCTCCCTTGTTTTCTGATGGGAATCAAGATAGCTCGGGTCAAGATAATCAAGACCCGTTGATCATAAAAAAGGACCAATCACTCGTGTTTATGTGAGGGGGGTGCGAGCAACTTTACTTCAACTTGTGGGAGAGATTTGGAATCAAATTGAAGTTACCAATGATCCGGTATATAAAGAGAAGTTCATATGCAAGTTAGAAGTTCAAATCGATAATCCTAGATACTTAAAGATTGGACAGCCTTAAGTTGGACAGTCCTAAAAGATGGGCAGTCTTCTTGTTTTCTTCTCCGAAGTTGGACCAGCTTCGAGATTTGATTCATCCCTTAGTAATTGTTGCATTTTAAGCCTATAAAAGGCAGCTCTAAACTCATTGTAGAGATAACTTGGTTGATATATTAAAGCATAAGCTTTGTTTGAGTGTTCTTATACACTTGTGTTTCTCCACAATTGAGTTTGTGAGAGTATTTGGGTTTCTTGGATTGGAAACCACCTTGAACTTATCAATCTTCACGAGTCGGAAGATTGTGGCATTCCGTGGTCGTGGGTCTCCGACAATCGCGTCGAAGGTTCTCTACCGCCCCCCGAGGTTCCTAGTCAATCGCGACTAGCGGGTCGAGGGAGACTCCCTATCCTTTTCATTCTGCGTTCTTTGTCCGTCTACTACAAGGGTCCGTTAATCTTCAAATCGATCTTGGCTCGAATCCTAACCCTGATTCACATCAATTGGTATCAGAGCCAATCGAAGAGGTAACCCAAATTCGTTCTACTCGTCTTTCTATTTTTCGTTGAATTCTTCTTCTTCGAAATTCTCAGAAAATTGAAAAAAAACAAAAAAAAACTGAAAATTGTCTTGTTGTCTGGAAAGTGTTCTTGTTACTCTTAAATTGAAATATGTAATTTGTTCTTGAAAAGCCCTGTTGAAAAAAAAAAAAAGTTGATGAAATTCGAGCACATCAAAAGCTTGAAATCTGAAATTAAAATAAAAAAAAAAGAGAAAAGGGCTGAAATTGTTGGGAATCAAAATCTAAAAATTGAGAACACGGAATTGAGTTGGAAATTGTGTTTTATTCAATCTTGTTTTTTTTTTTTTGATAAGTAAGGTATAATAAGGTATATATTATATCATCAATTGCTTGGGAACTTATTTGCTTATCTTCATTCCGCTCTGTTCATCCTACATATAAATCATCTATAGCATTTGTTCTTTTCTTACTTTCATTACTTTCAATACTTTCAAGTGAATTATTTCTCGCTTTGAATTATCATCGTAGCCCAAAGAATCCTAGGGAGCCTAGATTGTAATTGTCTTGATTCACTCACGGAACAATCACTTTGACTCTATTTGTTGATTTATTCAAGGATTGGTGACTATCTTGGAAACTAGAGTATGAGTGTGTGTGAGTTGAGTGTAAACACGAGTGATACACTTGTGAGGTTGTTGAAAATTGTAATCTAAAACATGGCTCAACAAGGACAAACTAATGAGGTTCCACCAACTGGGGGTAACGGGGATGATGGAGGTTTAGGGGGATGGCTAGGATGATGAAAATGATGGCGGAACTAACCCGAAGAGTAGCCACATTAGAAATACCCAATGCACCACCTCAAGGAAATCCACCTAGGTACCAACCATGGAGGAGAAGTAGAAGATGATGATGAGGATGATGAGGGGGAATACGAGGAGGATAGAAGGCAAGGTAGAAGAGGGGAAATTAGAAACATTAAAATGAAGGTACCTCCTTTTAAAGGTAAGGCGGAACCGGAAGAATACCTTGAGTGGATTAGGAAAGTAGAAGTCCTTTTTAGTTGTAACCAATTCACGGAAGTACAAAAAGTGAAACTAGCATCCCTAAATTCACCGACTATGCTAGTGTTTGGTGGAACAACTCATTCTAAATCGTAGGAGGAATGGAGAAGGGCGTATTCGTGATTGGGAGGAGATGAAAGGGGTAATGCGTAGAAGTTTGTCCCTAACTATTACCACCGGATTTGACGAAGAAAGTCCATAATTTCACCCAGGGAACTAAGTCAGTGGAGGAGTATAGCAAGGAATTAGAGTTGGCTCTTGCTCGAGCTAATGTGATCGAAGAAGTTGATACGACCATTTCTAGGTTTATCAATGGATTGAATGATGACATAGCCAAGGTTGTTGAAAGCAAGGAATATGACGACATGGAGGATGTTGTCCATGCTGCCCTTAAAAGGGAAAGACGCCTCAAGAAGAAAAAGGGAACCCATACACGAGGCCAAAAACACTTCATCATCTTCTACCAAAACCCAACAAGTCTTGGGAGAGGGAAACAAGAACTCTAGCACCACACCTACCAAATCATTTGGGGAATCGTCAAAGGAAATGTGGTAGATAAAGGGAAGGGTGTGAACCCAAGTCCATCAGGCTAGGGAAATTGTTTGTTTCAAGTGTATGGGAGGACATTGCATCCCATGTCCTAACAAACGGATAGTGTATTTGAAGGGAAATGAGTATGTATCAGGGGATGATGAGGGAAGAAGAGGAAGAGAGTGAGGATGAGGACCCGTTTACCCTAGAAGCATTGGTCGTGAAAAGGTGTTGAGTGCCCAAGTCAAAAAGTCTAGTGATCATCAAAGGGAACACATTTTCCATACTCGTTGCAACATTAAGGAAAAGGTTGTGATTTGTTGATAGATAGTGGGAGTTGCACTAATGTTGTTATACGGAAGTGATAGAGAGCTAAACATTCAGGTCATTAGGCACCCGCATCCTTACAAACTTGAGTGGTTAAATGATTGTGGGGAGTTAAAGGTGACTAAGCAAGCCTTGATCTCGTTCTCGATTGGGAAGTATAAGGATGAGATTATGTTTGATGTGGTTCCATGCAAGTGGGGCATGTTCTATTGGGAAGACCATGGCAATTTGATCGCCATGTGATGCATGATGGATTCTTGAATCACTACACCTTAAAACATAAGGGTAAGTCATCACACACTTCAATCATTGACACCACTGACAAGTCCATGAACTTCAGCTTCAAAAGCAAGGAAAAGTGAGGTTAGAGAGGTGGAGAGGAAAGATAAAGAAAAGAGTGGGTTGATGAGCAGTGAGAATAAGAGTGTCGAGAGAAAAAAGGAGGAAAATGAGAAAAATATGAGGGGGAAACACAGAGAGAAAGAGGAAGAAAATAAAAGGTTGAAAGGCGAGGGCGAAGAGTGAAAAAATTTTTTGTCAAATCAAGTGAGGTTTCGAGGGAGTTGGGGGATAAAGAGAGGTCTTTATCATGGTTTTCAAAAACACTTTGATTACTAATGATATATCAAGAAGCGTGCCTTCTTTTGTCTCTTCTTTATTGCAGAATTCAAGGATGTCTTTCCCGATGGCGAACCAAGTGGCTTGCCACCTTTGAGGATAGAGCATCAAATTGACTTCATCAGGGTCAACTTTGCCAAGCCGACACACCTTGCTATCGAGTAAATCCGGAGGAAACCAAAAGAAATTCAAAGGCAAGTTGAGAATTGCTCAATCATGGTAAGATTCGTGAATCCTTGAGTCCTTGTGCAGTATCCGGTAATTTTGGTACCCAAGAAAAATGGTGAGTGGCGTGTGTACCGATTGTAGGGCCATTAACCAAATCACTGTCAAGTATCGTTATCTATCCCACGATTAGGCGACATGCTTGATGAGTTGAATGGTGCTACAATCTACACTCGAATTGATCTTAAAAGTGGTTATCACCAAATTAGAATTCGAGAAGGTGATGAATGGAAAAGCGCTTTTAAAACCAAATTTGGGTTGTATGAGTGGTTGGTTATGCCTTTTGATTTGACGATGCACCGAGTACATTCATGAGGTTGATGAACCAAGTTCTTAGGGATTTCATTGGGAAATTTGTTGTTGTGTACTTCGATGATATTCTAATTTATAGTAAAAGCATGGAAGAACACACACATCATATTCGTTATGTTTTTGTGCACTTCAACTTTCCGCCGTGCGCCGTTTGAAAAGAGGTATTGGTTCATTGGGTGGGAAAATAAGGCCCTTCAACTTGGGGTGAAAAACCAAGGGATGCTTTTGAACTTTGAAAGAAAGTTTAGTTTCTGCACTACTATTCTTTGTTTTACCTAATTTTGAGAAAATGTTTGAATTGGAGTGTGATGCATCGGGAGTTGGGATTGGTGGTGTTTTGAACCAAGAAGGTAAACCCGTTGCATATTTTAGTGAAAGTTGAGTGGAGCATCATTGAATTATTCCACCTATGATAAGGAATTATATGCTTTGATGAGATGCCTTCAGGACATGGGAGCATTACCTTAGACTAGGGAATTTGTGATCGCACAGAATCATGAGTCAATCAAATACCTAAAGAGTCAAGGGAAATTGAACAAAAGGCATGTTAGGTGGGTTGAATTCATTGAATCCTTTCCATATGTCATCAAGTATAAGGATAAAGACAATATAGTAGCCGATGCTTTATCGCGTAGGCATACTTTGATCAACACCATGCATTCTAGATTACTTGGATTTACTTTTTATTAAAGAGTTGTATGCGATGATGGCGATTTCAAAGATGTGTTCTCATTGTGTGAAAAATTGGCTTTTGAAGAATAGACATGAAGGGTTATCTTTTCAATGAAAATCAGCTTTGTATACCCAAATGTTCTATGCGTGAAGTTACAAATG
>CM028379.1:97326568-97533083 GCA_013146195.2 Codonopsis lanceolata
AAATAAGCAAACTTTGGTAGCATCCGGTGGCTTGGTGAGAATATCGACAATTGATGTTCGGTTGGAACATATTCCAAAGCGATGTTACCATTTTCCACATGATCCTTGAGGAAATGATAACGGATATCAATGTGATTTGTCTTTAAGTGCATCACTAGATTTTTTGAGACTGAAATTGCAGAAGTGTTGTCACACATAATGGGAAAATTCTGGTCTTGATGTTGTAGTCCACTAGTTGCTGCTTCATCCATAGTAGTTGAGAACAAATTCTTGGCAATGTATTACCTCGTGGTTGAGTTTGCAGATCCTTGCTTTTGCATGACCAATAGACAAGTCTATTTCCAAGAAATTGACAAGTTCCTTGGTGCTTCTACGCTAACTGCGAGGCATGAATGCATCGAGTATCAACTAGATCAAAGTTGTTCCTTTTTGAATACCATATACCCAGATTTGTAGTTGTTGAAACATATCTGATGATACGTTTAGCAGCAAGCAAATGTGATTCCTTTGGATCTACCTGAAATCTAGCACAAACACAAACAACAAACATTATATCGGGTCTCTTGGCGAAGGTAAATAAAAAGTGAACCTATGATTCCTCGATTCTTGGTCACGTTCTCTTGCTTTCCATTCTCATCTTTGTCAAGATGGCGGTCGGTAGACATTGGAGTCTCGAATCCTTTAGCCTGAATCAAGACCAAATTTCTTGATAAGTTCCTTTGCATATTTGGTTTGGCTGATGAAGATCCCGTCTGAAGTCTGTTGAATTTGAAGTCCTAGAAAGTAGGTGAGCTCTCCCATCATGCTCATTTCGAACTTGCTTTGCATCAGCTTCTCGAATCTCTTGCACAGGCTTTGATTTGTAGATCCAAAAATGATGTCGTCCACATAGATTTGTACCAGAGAGAATGACATTTGTGTTTGAGGATGAACAGAGTTGTGTCTATTCTTCCTCTCATGAATCCTTGTTCAATTAAGAACTTGGATAGTGTTTCGTACCAAGCTCTGGGAGCTTGTTTGAGGCCATAGAGTGCTTTCTTGAGTCGGTATACTTGTTCCAGTTTGTCTTGTATGACAAAACCTGGAGGTTGTTCAACATATACTGTTTCTTGAAGATCACCATTGAGAAAGGCACTCTTTACATCCATCTGATATACTTTGAAGTCCATGAACGAAGCATAGGCTAGAAAGAGTCGGATTGCGCCTCTAATTTGCCGCAACATGAGCAAATGTTTCATCGAAGTCAATTCCTTCTTCTGTCGGTAGCCTGACCGAGCAACCAGTTCTAGCTTTGTTTCTAGTGACATTTCCATCTTCATCTCTCTTGTTCTGAATACCCACTTGGTGCCAATGACTGGATGGCCAGTAGGTCTTTGAACTAAGCTCCACACTTTGCATCTTTCAAACTGGTTCAGCTCCTCTTGCATAGCTTCAATCCAGTAATGGTCTTCGATAGCTTCATCAATCTTCTTTGGCTCGAGTTCAGACACGAATGCGAAGGCAAACATAGTCTCATTTCGAACATTACTTCTTGTACGAACTCCTGAGTTGAGATCACCAATGATTTGGGAGATGGGGTGATCTCTTGTTTCAATAACAACTAGAGGGAGATCACTTCTGGTGAGTTCTTCCCTTAAAGATTCTGGAGAGGGTAGAGAAGCAGATTCACTAAAATTAGGTTCAGAAGAGGTAGAATTTTCGAGACCTTCATTTTCTGGTGAACAAGAGGGGTGAGTGATCTGCAAAGGTGTTTGGGGAAGAACAGAAGAGATAGGTTCAGGGTCATGAAGGGTTGGATGAGGTACCAGCGAGTTGAAGTCTGTGGTCTTTGGATTAGCGAACTAGATGAGTCTGCAGTTGGAGGATTCTGAGGTGAAGTAGAAGTAGAAGCTCTATTTGTACCTGTCCCAACATCATCAGAATCATCAGCAACATTTGGAGCCACTCGTGGCTCTAATAAATCATATTCATCAAAAGTAACATGCACAGATTCTAAGATTTTCAAAGAAGATTGGAATAGCCTAGAAAAATTCCTTCGCCTGATTTTGAATCAAATTTGCCTCTATATTCTTTTCCATTGTATAGAATAAAACATTTACAGCCGAATATTTTGAAAAATCCTATACTTGGGGCTCTTCCTCTCCATATTTCATATGGAGTTTTATTATGGAATTTGTTTACCAAGGATTGATTCTGGGTAAAACAGGCGCGATTGGCGGCTTACGCTTGAGTATTTAGGAAGTCTAGCTTCTGCCAGCATAGTTCTTGCTGCTTCAATCAGTGTTCTGTTCTTCCGTTCAGCTACACCATTCTATTGAGGAGTTCCGGCAGCAGAGAAGTTGTGGTCGATCCCGTGGTCATCACAGTATCTTTCAACATCGTTGTTTTTGAATTCGATGTCGTTGTCTGATCTGATGTCACTTATATCTTCAAGCTTTTGAGTTTGAAGTCTTATGAAAAGGGCGGTGACTAGATCATATGTCTCATCCTTTGAGGTCATTGTTTCGATCCATGTGAATCTAGAGTAGTCATCAACTACTACAAGTGTATACTTGTCTCCTGAGATATTGACTATTGTCATTGGTCCAAAGAGATCCATGTGGAGAAGTTGAAGAGGTCTAGAAGGAATACTTGGAGAGTTTTCCTAGTTGGAAAGCTTTGCAACTTCTGTCGTGGTCGACAGACACCGCATGTAGACCTTTGACAAGCCCATCTTTGGGAGCTTGGAGAGGTACTTGAATTTGAGGTGACTGAGACGCTTGTGCCAAAGCCAACTATTGTCACGAATGCTGTTAGCAACTAGGCAAAGGCTGGAGGATCACCCTAGAAGGTTTAAGTCCACGACATAGACGTTTCCTTGTCTATTTTCGGTCAGCAATGTTGAGCAGGATTCACGATCTTTGATGAGACATTGGTTGGAGGAGAATTGGTAGATGAAACATTTGTCGCGGAATTGGGATATGCTCAGAAGGTTATGCTTTAAGCCATTCACTAGAGAAACTTTGCTGATGGAGAGGTTGCCTCTAGTGATTGAGCCATACCCAATCGTTTTCCCTCTTGCATTGTCGCAAAAAATCACCATAGGATCTTTAGCTTCTGCTATATCTGAGAGAAGATTTCTGTTCCCTGTCATGTGCCTTGAACAGCCACTATCGAGGTACCAGATGTCGTTATCTTCTGAATCTATAGCCATGAAGCAGACCTGAAAAAGTCAAAGAAACAAGGTCCCTTTTATTTTCTTTTGGGTCCTGAGGATTAGCAACCTTTTGGGACCCATACCTGCCTAACCTTAAGAGAACTAGGTCTCTCAAATTTTGGTCTGAACCTTAGCAGGCATTCTGGGGCCAGATGGCCTAAACAATTGCAAGAATGACTTAGATGAAATTTCCATGGATGACTGTGATCAGCTTTTGCTGTAGAGTGCTTATGACTTTCCTTCTTCCCAACAGCAGTCTTGGGTTCAGCTAGTTTGTTGACATTAGGCTTAAGTGGTTTCTATTGAGTTTTCCTTGATCTATTACCAGCAGACTTAGCCTTGGCGTCACATTGTTAAGCGATTTAGGAGGATTTGGCAGAATTCCTTTAAGTTTATTGTCAATTAACTTGGGTGCTTTAGCCATTTCATAGACAAACTTGATAGGTACCAACAGAGATTTGTTGGTTTACCGCCAGCAGACTTTGCTTTAGAAAGTTTCTGACGGTAGACTTTGACTTCTCTACCGTTCCTTTAACAAGTTTCTCATTAGAAGCAGTCTCTTTGACTTTCCCTTTGTGAGCCTTGGGGTAAACATATGGTACACTTGTATAGCCAAGTCCATTTTTACCCTTGTTGCCGAAGGTCTGTTTGGAGAAGGAAGTATCATCAGCAGTCTTGGAGGATTCACCTTTCTCTGTGACAGAAGAGCATGTAATGTTGGGTTCATCATTATAGCCTAAGCATGATTTGTCTCCACTTGACTTTTGGCTAGAGAGGATTCCTTTGAAGGTTTCCTTGGAGGCTTTCGAGAGTCAATTGTCTTTGCAAGGCAATTTTCTCAGTCTATCCCTTTGATGTGCTCAACTAAGCGGTCAATTTTGTCACAAAGGAATTTGTTTTCTCCTTTTAGCTTGATACTCTCCTGTTGACAGCGGCTATTGAGAGTTTGAATCTCACCAGCGAGATTTCTCGACAAGCTTTTCATAGTTCTTTGCGAGTTTTACATAGGCTACTCTGAAAGAGTTGAACTCCTCGAGTATTTCTTGATTATCCATGAGCAGTTCTTCCTTACTGAAGCTTTCATAATTGATCTTACCTTTTACGAAGGGACTAGGTGAGATTTCGACTTCATGTTCAGAGTCATAGGTGGGACTTGATTCATGAGCTATTAAGCATATGTTGGCTTGCTCATGTCGTCCTCATCATCTCTTACGAATCCGTCTCAAACCATGTAGCAACTTTGTTTCTATTCAATGTCTTGACAAGGCATACCTTTTGTTTTTGAAATTTTTTATAAAGAGGCTTTCGGTATGCTTCAAATTTTGGCTTCGGACATTTAGATGCAAAATGACCAGGTTTTCTACAGTTATAACACACGAGCTCATTGTTAGATGGGCTTTCATCAGATTTTCTAAAAGGCTGTTGGTGTGTGTCCTTCCTTCCATATTTTGCAAATTTTTAAAATGTTTAACAAACATGGAAAATTGTTCATCGAAAGAAAATCATTTTCCTTTGGAGGAAGTAGAGGGTTTGTCTTCAATTGGAGTTACTTCTTGTACCATGGTGGCAGGGGACAAAGTTTTGAAGCTGTTTGTCTGCTCTAGAGCTTGACTAACCGAGCTCGTAAACCTTTAAACTTGCATAAAGACTACGAAGAGTCATTTCATTTAAGTTCTTAGATTCCTTCATGGCGGTAGTCTTAACATGTCACGAGACTACCTAGAGAGCCTAGAAATCTCATGTTCATTTCTTTCTTGTCATATAGGTTTTACCGAGAGAGAAAACAACTATTTATTACCTCGCTGAAGTGATCGTATGCTTGTCTCAAGGTCTCATTGGGATCCTTTTTGAAAGAGTCGAATTGTTGGATGAATGTGTACTTTCTGTTGTCTCTTGTATCTTGGTCTCCTTCCAAGTATTCGACAAGAGCTTCCCACATTTCTTTGGCAGACGTACACCGTATCACTTGTTGGTACGTACTGGTGTCTAGTGAGCTTGTAATGATGTTAATGGCTTTACTGTCCAGCTCTACTAGTTTTCTTTCGTCCTCAGTCCATTCTTTTTCTTCTTTTGGAATCTCGGGAGGATTTCCACCAACGGTTGCCGAAAGGTTTGGCTTCATTGGTACATGGCGTCCTTCTAGCACGCACTTCCATAACTTTGTTGTCAATAGAATTCATAAAACACAATTATCTTATCCTTCCAAACATCGAAATGGCCTTCATCCAATATTTGGGCGTGATTCACATTTGGCGTAGGTAGCATGTAGTGTGTTTGTGCCATTGGATCTTATCTCTCAAGAGGTTAATCTTGGAAAAACTAGTTTTCGAAGAGTTAAGCTCTGATACCAATTGTTAGTCCCAAAGGGCACAATAATAAGCTAGAAGGGGGGGTTGAATAGCTTATTAAACACTTAAAACTTTTCGTAATTATCTCTAAAACAAGTACTTGAAATCTATTAAGAAGATTGAAGTAGCGGAAGACTTGTAAAGAAGACAAACTAAGTCTGCTGGTGAAGCATTACCGGTAGACTTAGCTGGTTACTCAAGTTTGTTGTTAAAGGAATAAGTTAAGGGATATGAAACAATATAAAACAGTAAGTAAGGAACATATGTATTTTGAGATGGTTCGCACTATAAAGAGTGTTACGTCCACCACAAAGGCAGTCAACCTTGGATTTAAATGTGCACTATATTTTCCACTAGTTCTATTACAGAAATATCCAATGGATCGTGTACAAAATATTTGACTTGTGTTTGGGGGTGAGGAATTGAATATCTGGACAAAACAAAATATTCAATGTGCAGAAAAATAGTATAAAGAACAACAATAAGAAGCGAAAGATTAATGGTTGATGCAGTTCTTCTTGTTGTTGTTGAGGACTTCGATGATCAGTTAATGATCTCTTGAATGCACTGAGTATAAAGCTTGATGTTGTTGATAGTTTCAGAGCATTGTTTTCTTCAGTCTTTAATGACAGTATTTATAGCTGTGCATCCTTGAGACCGTTGGGGAAGATGAAGTGAGAAACAACTCTATTAGGTTGAATGCATTAAATGATTTGAGCTATTTTGTTGACTTCTTCTTCAATTGATACTGAGCAGGGAATGGTGAAGAGTTGTTGCAGCAACTAGCAGGTGGGCGACAATCAGAGTTGCAAACCTGCAATAGTTGGTACAGTCTGTGCACCTGCTCTATCACTTTTTAGGAGGCGAAAGTCTTCATGCTTTTTCGGAAAAGCTGGAGGGACTTGTCTGAGAAGTCATGCATTGGTTGAGGATGAATTTAATTCAAATTCAAACGATTTAAGGCTGAATTAAATAATCCACTTAAGCTTGAAGTCTGGAGGAGCTGGACACGTCATGCTATCCGAGTGCAGACAAGGTCTGCCGCTGGAGGTTGCTTGAAGTCTGCTGGTGAAGCCTTCAGCTGAAGTCTTCCGCTGAAACCTGTGAAGTCTAGAAAACTATTCTAAGGCAAAGTTCAATACATAGTTGTCATGCTAACTGGTACGCAGTCCATTTAGCCACTAAGTATAGAACCTCATGTAATGAATGAACAAATGCAAATCAAGATACAGTGATAAACAACAGGTGTCACAACTATAGTGCTCCTCACCAACTTTATATATATATATATATATATATATATATATATATATATATATATATATAGCTCATACTCACACGCTTGAAATTTAAAAACTAACTACTGGTCAGGATTTATTTTTACCAAACACAACTACTGGCCAGGATTAACTCTCAATTTCCCCAAGCGTGTGAATATGATTAATTTTTGCTAACCATTTTCCAAACCCACCTCACTATTAACTCTCAGTTAATAGAATTTCTTGATTTAGTAGTTTTTAATAGGATTTATTTATTTAGTTTTTAATAGGATTTACTTGATTTAGTTTTTTAATAGGATTCTTGATTTGGTTTTTAATAGGTTTTTTGATTTAGTTTTTAATAGGATTTGAGATAGTGATTTCTTGTTTATTATAAATTCTTTATTTCTCTCTCTCTCTCTCTCCATAGCATCGGTTACTTGCTTGCAACGGTTAATAGGATTTCTTGATTTAGTTTTTAATAGGATTTACTTCTCTCTCATCCCTAGTTCTCTCTCTAATCCAACGTTTTCTCTTCATCGAATTTAAAAATATTTTTTGTTGCTAAACTTTTTTATTTCTCCCTTAGAATTAATTCGTTATTTTTGCAAAAAAAAATTGGTTTCTAATTCGGTATTTTTTTTATCTGAGATAAGAATTTTGGTGAAACCAATGTTTCATCACTTCACTTTCTTAGACCAATAATATAATTGTTGAGCATCTCTTTTTACAAAAAAAAAAATGGTTTTAAATTCGTTATTTTTTATCTAAGATAAGAATTTTTTCATCACTTCACTTTCTTTGACCAATAATATAACAATGAGTATCTCTATGAGGACATCTACGGGCGAGATTTTGAATTTCTATACGATCCAATCACAGATGTTGAAGAGATGAAATTATACCCCTATATATTGATTTATTTGAATACCCACACCATCCCATACCGACGTCGTACCCTAGGCACGAGGCTGGCGGCCCGGATCGAATTGTATCAAATACAATTGGTCATTCGAATTGATTCGTAAATATGTGAGTTACATATAAACTCATTAGTTATGAGTTTTGTTTAAATTATGAACAAATGGTGTATTAGCTCATTTGGTTAGAGCATTGTGCTAATAATAATAATGTGAAGGTTGCAGGTTTCAAACCTGCATGGGCTATTTCACTCATATAGACTTTGTGGCCCAATGGATAAGGTGCTAGTCTACATAAGGAGATTCTAGGTTCGATCCCCATAGAGTTGTTCTTCTTTGGTTTATAAAATGTGAAACAAAGACTCAAAGGTGTGCAAAGAAAATACAAATACTCATTCCGTTCCAGAGTCTACCATACTAAATTTAAAATATTTCACTTTAAGAGTTCATAAAATTTATATAATATTTCAACATTACTCTTCATATTTGATATGAACATATGGATTATGCTCGAACATTATTTTAACTAGTGTATAACACATGCTCTGCACGGATAGTTTTACTTTTTTCTCATTAAATTAAATTTATTAAATATGGTACATATTTATTTTATAAGATATATTATATAATATAAATGTATTAATTGAAACATGAAGCTTGGTATTTCAATGTTATTTAATAATAAATTTAATTGTAAAATAACTTACAAATCGGTAAAATGAAGTTTAAAGGTCGGTCAATTAAGAAAGTAATGATTATGTTCAATTTATTATTATCATTATTCAAATAAAAAGTAAATGAATAATTCGGTTACATAAGTTTGCAAGTAAAATTTGAATGATTGCTTTTTAAAGGTTACATATTCAATACTCAAATAAATGAAATTGATTGTCATTTTATTGTTACAATAATAACACAATGAGAACCAAATTATTATTTTTTTCTCCCCCCTCCTCTATCTAAGGACTCTTTGCATTTCCATTTGGCGAGATAGAGCTGCTTTCGATTATATTGGAG
This sequence comes from Codonopsis lanceolata, assembly GCA_013146195.2. NCBI lineage: Eukaryota > Viridiplantae > Streptophyta > Magnoliopsida > Asterales > Campanulaceae > Codonopsis > Codonopsis lanceolata. The sequence goes on from CM028379.1 coordinate 97,335,309, forward strand.
GATCTTTGAAAAGATCATTTTACGCTTTCCATGTCAAGTACCTATGTTGTGCTTGACAATTGTATCTAATTTGAGAAGCATCAATTTCCTCATGACATGATCCATTAAACCAAGCCATGCCTGCAATTGCAATTTAAAAAGCTGTAACAAAAAATAGATGGTTGTCATGCATCTAACTATTAGTGGATCTATTGTTCAAAATGGAAAATGATATAATCAATAGAGATGAATGGGACCTTAATTAATCACTCAGTAATACAAATAAGCTTCAATCTCTTGGGAAATGATAGAAGTGATAAACCGATAATTTGGTCATATTCATCTTCTTTAACAGAAACACGAAAAATGTGAACATACACGGCAACTCTATCGGGATTGAAGACTCCAGTAGAAGAATTATACTCAAAACGACAGAAAAAATCGTCGTTGCCAATGGCATCAAGCTTGGTATAACTCTTGAAGCTGTGGACCGTACACTTGCCTTCGATTGTGTCGGCGCTTTGAATGTCTTAGTGATCGGAGAGGAAAACCTCCTTGGGCTGAGTGAAATTGGCCGGCGGCCGCCGATTGACTCTTCGGGCAGTAATACCACCGACGTGAACCTTAACGTTTCCGCCTTTGCCTCCGTTTGTCCGACTCGATCTTCTCTACTTTGGCCACGCACGATGGCTTCGAGGATTCTGGAAGGCGCATCAACACGCAATCCCCGTGAGAGAGGCAAATAACGGCGAATTCAAAATTTGATGGAAATTATGGATGGGAAATCACAACGGATAGATGAAATTGGACTGACCTGTAATGATTTTGTTGGTGCCATTGACGGTTGGTTCCTTCTAAAATGAAATTCCACAAAATATTCAATCATGAGTATAATCAAGAAATATGTTCAAAAGATGCACATATAATTCCCAGAAATCTTTTAGTTTCGTATCTACAACTACATATCGAAATTGGATCCAAAGGACACCAAAAATCAAGAAAATTACCAGAACCAAATTACCTGTTTAACATATGTGAATTGACCTCCCTCCGTTCCGCTCAGATTTCCTTTATTTATCGTCATAATTTGGGGCACTTCCATCCACGTCTATTAGAGCTTGTGAGAGAGAGGGGTATGAAGGAGAGAGAAACCCTTTCAAAGAAATCAATAAAACAAAACTATAATAAAGAGGAGGCGAGAAGGTGAGAGACCATAGTCCTTTCGACTCCTTCCCGTATTAGCTAAAGTTCCTAGCTATTGTTTATTGTGAAAAGTCCTTAGATAAATATCTCTATTATTATATATAGCTATAACTTAATACTCATTATCATAATAATTATTAATAAATATTGTTATTAGATAATTGATGAAATATAAAGAGTCAAATATGGATGCATAAGAATCAAACTTTATTTAGAGTGGGTGAGGTGGCAACATCATAGTGCTCCTCATCAACTTTAAATATATATATATATATATAGATTTCTTTATAACTTATTTATGTTAATAGATATTTTTTATGCAATTATAAAAAATTAATTTGATGTTCAAATAAAGTAAACCAATCATTTATTTATAAATAAAAATGTGTCTTCTTTTTAAAAAACTTATTTGTTATAAAAAATGATTAAAAACCGGAGAAAAACAAATTTTGACCTTTTTTCCCTTTGCTAAACTCCGGTAACAAACTACGCTACCCACCCATCTTTTTCCCAGCTAAACTACCCTTTCAATACCTTATAAAAAGGGAATTTTTTAAAAATAGTCTAGTCAAAGCTATTTATAACAAAAAAAAAACGACTTCACTTACTCAAAACTATAAAAAAAATGATCTTTTTTTTTCTATGAAAACCTCCAAATATCCTTACTGAGTCGATTAAACGGCTTAAGGATCGATTAAATGACTCAAGGGTCAACTAATCGACTCATGTGTCGATCAAAACGACTCAATGAGTTAGAAAGAGAGAGAGAAACACAGAGAGCACAAATTGTAATTGATCAAACCCTAGGGTTTCGACCTAGCGTTTGAAGCAGAAAGAAAAGAAACGAAAAAAAGATATAGACGAGAGAGGGAGACGAAGAGAGAGAGAGAGAGAGAGAGAGAGAGAGAGAGAAAGGAGATGAACCTTCGATGGCGAAGGACCGCAGAAAGAGAGAGAAAGAGATAGGGAAGATATAGTCGGAAGACTGGGGTGGGGAGAGAGAATGAATTGATTGATTCATGGCCTGAATTAGAGGGGTACTTAGGACAACTCCAACCGGACCCCCAAATCCTCAATTTGGGTCCAACCTTCCCCCAAATCCATTCCAACCGAACCCCAAACCTCTCTCTAATTTGGGTTGGTGAATAGTATCACCTCAAATTTGGGGCAACACTATTCATCTAACCCCAAATTGAGGTTGATGGGACCCACTCCTTTTTAAAACAAAAAAATGATTTTTAAATACAACAAATTGATTTTTAAATACAAAAAATTATTAATAATTTATATTATGATTTTAAAAATATTTTAATTGATTAATAACTAATAATAACTGTGTAATAAATGTTAATAATATAATTTATTTTAAAGCATTAAAAAAAGAATAATAAATTATAATAAATTGATCTATTATGTAAATTGAAAATAAAAAAAGACATACAACTTGAAATTAAAAATGACATACAATTTGAAATTAAAAATGACATACAATTTGAAAATAAAAACGACATACAACTTTAAAAAATGACATACAACTTGAAAATAAAATATGACATGCAACTTGAAATGAAAAATGACATACAACTTGAAAATAAAAATGGCATACAACTTAAAAATAAAAATGACATACACCTTAAAAATAATAAGAATTAAGTTAAAATAATATGTACTTTGAATTGAGTGTTGTGGTTGAATTTTTTTTTGGATAGTTTTTAACATTTAAATAGATATATTGTTTGTTTTATCGTAATGTATGTGTTTGTATTTATCAAATGATTTATAATTAAAATATATTAAATTACTAATTTTAATATATAATTAATTATAAAAATAATATTATAAAAATAAATTTATTAAATATAATAATTATTAATTGTGTAATCTTAATGATTACAATTTTAAATGTTATAGTAGAAAATCAAAATATAATATGCTAAGGAATATTCTTTTTGGTATAAGATTTGATATTTTATGTTAGATTTGAAATAGTGGATAATGTTGAAACTGTTCCAAATTGGGATAAGTTTGGACTCAAATTAAGGTTTTTGGGTTGGAGATAATCTTAGGGTTTGGTCAAGGGCTTTTTGGGACAATACAATTTTTTGTTGTCAAGAGGCCATAAAAGTAAAAGAATAAGGTATTAAGGTTGTACTTGATGATAGTCACTAAAAAAAATGTATTAAGCTATCCATTTAACTCGTAAAAAATGTTTCACTGTACATGCTCTTATAATCTAGTTTGAAAAACGCCTCTAACCTTTACTTATTCGACATATAACTAACCTACTTTGAAAATTGCTTACATCAACCAATATGAATATTCCCTATCCCAAAATAAATACATAAATAAAAATAATGCGAAGGTTGATTAATCCACTAAGTGGGAATAGAACATGCACAAAAGGTTTGTGGTTCGAGCCTTGAAGAACCAAACCTTCGACTGAACTGAAACCGAAGATTTACTAGTTCAGTTAGGGTTCGACTAAACATTTTTTTTTTCGTGAACCGGTGGTTTATTAGTGTTTTTATGAAAAAATATATATATTTTTGGTTTTTTCTTTTGCTCTTAACCTATAAATATTCTCACTCCTTCAATTTTTTTCTACTTCTAATATCTCAAAACTCTTTGTCTCTATTTTTTTTACAAAATATTTTTGTTATTTTACAAAGTAGAAAATGTTTAAAATAATTGCTTTTGGTCACATTTAAAAATTCAAAAATATTTTACACAAAGTTTACAAATGTTTGAAGATAGTTTTTTTAAAAAAATCAATAAAAAATCATAAAATGTAAAAAAAACTAAACATTAAAAATTTGGAACTGTGGAACCAATGAACCATATTTAAAGTCACTATCTGAATCCGGTTCCCTATATACCCCTCCAAGAACCAATAATTTTGAAACCAAAACGTGAACCAAAACCGTTTGAACATGTGTAAGTGGGATGGTGAATGTGGCTTGAGCAGAACTCCACCATCACAAATTTCTTAGCACTTACCCAACCATAAGCTTCAGTGAATGACTAAAACTTGTAAAGCCATTTTGGTTGTTTACAAAATAGTAGGGCTAGCAATTGGGTAAGTTGGGTCGTGTCGAAACGGGTGACAGGTAAAACTAGTCGTGACCTATTATAACCAAAAATTAACGGGTTGAAATGGGTCGTCCCGTTTTAATCCATATTTTTTGTCAACGAAACCTACATTTATATAATAGAAATTTAACAAGTCGAAATGGGTAACAGGTCCAACCCATTTTTTGATCAAAATGGATAATCCGTTTCGACCCAAAAAAATAACTAGTCGGATTGGGTAGGAAAATTTTCAAACCGGATTGGACAGTTTAACGAGTTTTAGGTTGTAATTGTCAGACCTACAAAATAGACACAATTGAGTTGAGCTTTTGGATCCCGGCTAATTTTAAAACTCAATGGGTGAAAGTAGGGGTGACAAGATGGGTGTTTTGGATCAATGGATAATAGGCCATTATCCATGGTTATCCATGGATAATTGCCTATTATCCATTGATCCAAAACACCCATTTTACCACCCCTAGATGAAAGCATCACCCATTATAATAGCCTACTAAAAATATATTTTTTTTAAAAATGTTTTTATTTTCAAACAGAAACTCTTTAGCATAACTGAGGAAATATTAAAAAAGATGAATGAATGTGGGTACGAAGGAAATTGCGGCGTTGAGTTGTAATGTGAATAAAAATACTAAAATCTAGCTTCTTGTGAGAACAGATCCTTCTAACATTGACCAACATGAAAATGAAATTATGAAACTATACATACATTGTTGAAGGTCAATGCATTATGCGGGGCAGATGGGGAAGATCGGTCCAGGCAATGAAAATCAATAATGTACCATACGCGTATCATCTGAGAACTCACGTGTGACGGGGTTGAAGTTTGTATACATCCGTTGGACCGTTGCGGGTTGCCCCACCCTACATATTCTTTTGTATTCTTATAAATTAAATGCTATAACAATCTATTTATCTACCCCACCCATACACTCACACAAATATTCTTTTGATGTACGACATATAATTTTTACAATTAAATTATATAAAAGCAAAATAAAAAAAATTAAATTAAATTAAATTAAAGAGAACAATTGTGATTTTGATACTCCCCACAGCAGATTAATAGAAGATTGTTTCGGCTGGTAAATAAAGTCATTAAGCTATTATATTCTTTGAAACCATATAGAGAGGGAGAGGGGGAGAGAGAAGGAGACGGTGGGAGATGTGAAGATATGCATTTGAGAGGTATATATATATATATGTCCAAAAAATGCTTCATTTTTCATTCTTAAAGTTTAATGTATCTAGAAATATGTGTAATTAATGTCAAGTCTTTTTATATTTCAAGATTTTCAACCAAAATAATATGATCTATTTTTTGCAAGTGCGTTTTGGCGGGATCTTGCTATATTTTGTTGTGTTAATTGTTTCTGCCTTTATAAATATAGATAGATGGATATAGATTTCACTGTAATGAGAGAATCAACAAGTATTTATTTTCTCAAGGTATTTTCAATTAATCCAAATGTTTAAGATTAATTTTTAAGTTAGATAGAACCACATGAGCGTTAAAATCTCTTCCTACCAAGTTTTAATTCAATTGCAATATCATTACTCAAATCCAAAATTTATAGTTAAATTAAACAATTTCTTACGGAATGATTTATATGTTGTAACAAATTAGAAGTAGTGTAGTATGAAAGAATAATTGCGGGCCGGTGCCTTTTAAAAAAATTATAACCTCTTCAGTCAATTTTCTTTTTATTCAATTGGTGAAATGTTTTTTTATAAAAAAATTCCAAAACTGCCCACGACCTCATACTACTTAATTCTTCTTCTTCCGTCTTCTCATTTTATTATTCTTCTTCTGTCTTCTTCCTCCTGTTATTTCTTTTTCTCCACTCTGTCACACACACCCTATCTCTCTCTTCTTTTCCATCCTCTTCTTCTTAGATCTGCTCGCCATCCAGCTTCATCTCCATCTCTCTTTTCTCAATTGCCGACCTCTTTTTATCTTCTTCGACCATTTTCTCTACAACTTTTGATCTCGGATGAATCACATGACCCACCGTATATCAAATCGAAGCTCTCAACGAGATCTACAATTTTTACAGGACTTACCTTGTGATGTCTTCATTTTAAGACCAAAAATCAATGTTTAAGCACTATTTTAGGTTTCGAAAGTTTCCCAATGCCCAACTTTTACACACAAATTTGGGGCAGTGTTCAATGTATTCATTCTGATGCTACTTTTGTCCACTTCGATACCCAACTTTATTCATATTTGGTGGCAATATTTGATTTATTCATTTTGATGTCAATTTTGTCCATTGCGATGCCCAACTAAGTTGATATTTGGTGGCATTGTTCAATTTTGTCCATTTCGATGCCCAATTTTGTTGATATTTGGTGGCAGTGTTTAATTTATTCATTCCGACATCAATTTTGTCCATTACGATTGTCAACTATGTTGATATTTGGTGACAGTGTTTAATTTTGTCCATTTTGATGCCAAACTTTGTTGATATTTGGTGTCAATTTTGTCTATTACGTTACCCAACAATGTTGATATTTGGTGGCCGTGTTCAACATATTCATTCTAATGCCCAATTTTTCTAATGTGATGCCCGAATTTGGTTAAAGATTTTTATAATGCGATGCCTAAAATTGGACAGACTTCAAATGTGTTTTGCGATGCCCACTGTTTTCATTCTGATGCCTAAATTTGGGCAGTGTGATTTGCGCAAAACGCAATTCGAACAAGAATACCCGGTCGTATTAAGTAATAAAGTGTACATAGGTACGAGTTATCAATCCCACAGATAATGTACATAATTCTCACTCCAACTAAGTACCAAAATAAGGTTAACTAATTATATTTCATAGAAAAGAAAATTAATTAAAAACTAAAATATAAACAACATAAGAAAACAATTAAATCTACACTACCACAGAGGTGGTTTGACAACAAAAAATCAAAATTAAAAAGATAGGAGTGCAATATTTCTAGTGTAGTCGGTGACTAAATTAATCATCTTTTTGTTTTTCTTTAACTCAAGTCTTGGTAGTCGGGCGCAATACTTTATTCATTATGGGCTTTCGCTACGTGTAGCAAATCTAGTTATCACCCATCTTTGCTACGGGCTCATATCATTGCAACACATAACATAGGGGAGAAAATAACCACATGTCAAAACAAGCACCCAATGACTATTTACGCACGATCTCTTTTCGGTCTCATGTCACGCAAACTATTATTGTGTTTTTCGGAATAACAGGAAAGACTTTCGCTTTGTATCCTATTATTCTAGGGTTCATTTAATGGTTCGCTACGCCATCAAAAGCATTAAGAACACACAATAATAACCAAGCACATGAGTAATAATTTGCAAAAATATATTGTAGATACCTCAATTTCGCACCCCTACGATATAATGTCCTATAATAATGATAACATATATTTTATAAAATTATTGGACTTATAAATATGACTTTCCGTTAGTGTTTCAGTTAACTGGACTTAACGAGCGTTGAATACAAACATAACAAAACATAACATGAAGGGCCTGACTGAAAGTCCAAATTGGTCGTGAAATGCTTGATGGAGCCGCTCCCAGCCCATGGGAGCCGTACCCCTTATAAGGGAGCTGCTCCATGCTCCCCTTTCCTCCAGGCACGCTGAAACGCTACCATTTCTTCAACCGCCTCGTGTGTTCTTCTGGTGTCTCGCTCTCAGGCCTCCACCTGGCGCGCCATGCATTGAAATGTAAAGACGTCATCGTTTAATCAATCGTCTTTCCCATATAAATATGAGGCTTCAGCTCTCTCATTTCATACCCAACATATACATACCCATCACACAGCCAACACACTCATACCCATCTAATGTCCATATTTCCTTCCCGAAGCCTCCTCTGCCGAAGAAGAAGAAGAAAGCCTCGTCGCTTTCCAATCCCCAGCGAGCCATTCCCAGAGCCAGTCTTTGCCCCCGGCAAGCCGATCACATACCTATATCCATACTCATATATATTCATACTCATATCCATACTCATACTCATATTCCCTATTTCGGAAGGACATAAAAAAGACTCCCTCTCTTGGAAGGACAGATGTAAGCCTATGTGTATATACCGAGTCAGACATTCATACTACAAGAGGTAAGTACAAATTTATTTGTCTTGCCCCCTTAATATATGCATGCAATGTAAATAGTAATATTATTATAATATAATAATGTAAATAAAATACTTATATATATATATATATATATATATATATATATATATATTCGAACGGAACGATTCATTAGATTTAGATAATGAACTCTTGGCTCTTATAAGCCATCTCCGGCGATGAATCAACCATTCGAAGCTCTTTTCTCGCGTCTCAGTGAAAAGCCAGCTTTTAGTCATAGATTTGATTTCAGTAGTAATATACCACTTTTCTTCATCTCCATTTGCAAAGAATTCTCGATGTGAAAACATAGCGCCAATGGCCAGATCGTCGGATAGGACACAGAGTGGATTTATATATATATATATATATATATATATATATATATATATATATATATATATATATATATAGGCATAAAACACACATAGTCGTTACTATGTCTGTAGACACCCCAATTTCGTACCCCTGTTGATAGCATTCTATAAAATGTTAAATCAAGTCAAAAAGGATTGACAGATGTTAAGTTTCAGGGGTTCAAAATGTTAAAGGATGGAAGAACAGACAAACAAGGAACGACAGGGAGTAAAGTGTTAAAAATGAAAAGAAAAACAAAAAGGAGAGCAACATACAACTTTGGGCGATGCGCCCAAAGTTGCAGTGGGCAGCACCCATTTTTGTTTATAATGTATTACATTTTGCTCTTTGGTGCAATCTTTTCAGCCCATGGTACAACACTTTTATACACAAAGATAAAATATCAGCCCTTACCTTCACTGTTAAGTTTTCACAAGCTATAAATACGAGGCTTCGGCCAGTGCACAAAAAACGAAAAATTGAGAGAAAAATTACAGAGAGATTACGACGGAGAAACGCTGCAGAAGTTATGCTGTTATTTCTCAAATAAGTTCCAAAGCCCCGTTAAGCTGCCAAAATCTCCCCTAAATACTTGTACTCTCCGGCCAAAGTTAAACCTAGTTACCCGATTAGGTTTCTGTCTTATTTCACTAGTTCCAAAAACCTGAAACAAACAGTTGCTGTACTCGATTCCAGACGCAATGTCAAGCAAAAGCAAGCAGTTGCGCTGTCTAATTTCAGACACGATATCAAGCAAAAGCAAGCAGATGTGCCATCCGGATCCCGAAGCGAAAAGCAACGAAATCAAGATGCCACACTGCCCGAATTCTGACAAAACAAAGCAAACAAACAAAAAAAAAACCCTCTCTCCCTATAGGACATAGCCAGCACATCTAAAGCCTGCTAGGAGAGAAGTTGGTATGGGATAAAACGCTCACGCTTCAAGAGGTATGTACCCTAAAGTTATTGTTATTTTCTTAATAAAATAATGCTGTTAAAATAATAATATATATATCACAAAATAAATTGTTATGCTGGTAAAATTTATAGTGTAAAATAGCACTAAAATAAGTCATTATTATAGCCTAAATTTAATAGTCATTATTTGCAACTCTAAAAAAATGAGGCTCCTATAAATTTATTTATTTCTTTTGGGTACCTAACATCTTCCCAACTCGTAACTTAGCTTCCGAACCCTTATAAATCTGGTATATTTGAGTTTTCTTTGTCTATCCTTAAAATAAAGACGACAAATCTGTTATACATATTCTGAGTCCACAAATTGAGGCCGGGTGTAGTCCACACGCTCGAAGTTTTGAAACCACCCCGCTTTTCATGTAGCGCGGAACTGGTTCGGAACGAAGCACTCACAATGCCCAAATAACATTAAACAAAGTAATGCTATCATCAGCATATATAATAATAATAATAATAATAATAATAATAATAATAATAATAATAATAATAATAATAATAATAATAATAATAATAATAATAATAATAATAATAATAATAATAATAATAATAATAATAATAATAATAATAATAATAATAATAATAATAATAATAATAATAATAATAATAATAATAATAATAATAATAATAATAATAATAATAATAATAATAATAATAATAATAATAATAATAATAATAATAATAATAATAATAATAATAATAATAATAATAATAATAATAATAATAATAATAATAATAATAATAATAATAATAATAATAATAATAATAATAATAATAATAATAATAATAATAATAATAATAATAATAATAATAATAATAATAATAATAATAATAATAATAATAATAATAATAATAATAATAATAATAATAATAATAATAATAATAATAATAATAATAATAATAATAATAATAATAATAATAATAATAATAATAAAAAAAAAATATTTCTCTTGGACTATATACATATAAGATCATGTTAACTAATTTTAAACCCTAAATTGAGACCGAAAGAGCGAGTTGGGTGTCTAACCCCTTCCCAACTCGTAACCTAGCCACTGAACCTACATATTTTATGAAATAACTTATTTTTCTCTGTTTAACCTTAAAATAGAGGTGACGACTCTGTACATACACATTTAGAGTCCACAACGAGACCGGACGTATTCCATGCGCTCAGATGTTTGTTGAGATACGTCGATGTTTTCATCACGGATGACGGGAGTCGCAAAACGGGGTTCTCACAAATATTCTCTTTATTTTTCTACAAATCTTGTCGGTAGTCGAGACACACAAAATTGGTTAACTACGAGCTTTTACATCTTATAGTCAACCCTAATTTCTCCGACCTCGCAAATAAATAAGGTGGTTCGATCGCGTGTCAAACCAAGTCTCACAATGACTATCAGTGAGTGTTACAAAAACATTAACTATTAAATTGATTGGTCTGAATTACAAAAGTAGCTCTCGCGGATCCTAGGCATTTCTAAAATCATTTAATTAATGGTCAATTAATTAAAAGCATTAAACCGACAAAATAATAACCAAACATGAATGTGTACTAAATAAAGAGAGATTAAATTAAATCACTACATTTGATATAGAAAATAATTGCATCCATAAATCAATTAAGCACAAACCAATTCCACAATTACAAAATATTCAACTCAAGAAAATACAATAAATACCTTGAAATAGAGATAGGAAGAATTAGACCGAAGAAAGTGCAAATCTCGGGTTGAAATCTCTTGTAAATGCATCATTGGCTCTTGATTTGAAGCTTCAAACCTTCAATGATGATCAATCAATGGAGGCATTGAGGAATTTTGGAAAAAATGGGGCCTGCTACCCCGGTTAGGGTTTGCAACCCGTAAATGGGGACTTAGGTTCGAAATGGAGGCAACGTTGGAGATAAATGGAAAGGGAAAAAAAGTGGGCACCAAGCTGAGGGGAAATTTAGGGAGAGCAATGAGGTTTTAGGGGCATAATCAAAGAGAAAGGGCTTGGGTCAAGCTGGAAAAAGGGCAACCCAGGTGGAAGGACCGCGGGTCAACCAGGGATGGAAATGGGTGAGAGATGTGAGTGGAAACGGGCTGATGGGAAAACAAATGGAGCATGTATGGGCCGGAATGGCTGGAGCGGTTTGGATCCACATGAAGCAGGATGCGGGTTGCTGGAGGTTGGGGCTGGTGACGTGGCGCACTAGGAGGACGACAACGTGAAGATGCGGAAGTTTCCATACTTGGCGTCGGCCTCCCCTAGTCTTCTGAATGTTACTCTGGTGTCCTTATCTTTCTGGAATTGGCTAGGGAAGTCCTTCCCTCTCCAGGCTTTGCAAATAGGTTCGTTGTTAGCTCCGTCAGCCCCTATTAACTCTCATTTGCCTTGGACTGCTAAACGGACGTTGACCGAATGATTTGTAACTCAACTTTAAAGTCCGGAATAGCCTCTAACTTCGTGCTAAATACCATGATTGCTCGATTAAACCTTGGAAACCTACAATAAAGCATAAATACACAAATAATAATATTTCCAAGGCATAATTAACTCAAAAATAACACAAAATCAAAGTAAATTCAAGGAAAAATTAGTGGAAATCTTGGGCTCATCACATTGGATTTTTGAATTTCGATGCCCAAATTTTGAAAGATTTGAATTGTGTATTGCGAGGCCCAATGTTTACATTCCGATGCCTAAATTTGAGCAGTGACTTTTTGATAGATTTCTATTGTGAATTGCGATGCCCAATGTTTTTATTTCGATACCCAAATTTGGGCAGTGGCTTTTTGAATTTTGATGCCCAAATTTTGACAGATTTTAATTGTGCATTGCGATGCCCAATGTTTTCATTTCGATGCCCAAATTTGGGCAATGGCTTTCTGCGCGCGTTTGTTATTCATTAAGAGTATATTCGTCATTTTATCTCCAAAAGTGTACTTTAGCAGTTGGAAACAAATACAAGGGACTTTTCGAGTTATAATATAATCATAGGGGACCAATGCAGTTATCATCGTGAAGGTCATATTACTATTTACTCCCTCCGTTTTTTAAATTATTGTCTACCTTTCATTTTTCATCCGTTCTTAAATAGTTGTTATCTTTCAAAACTTTCTCTTTTAGGAAAACACTTTTACCACTTTTCCCTTACTTTTTCTATCTACTTTAATTATGACCATATAATCAAGGGTATCAAAGGAAACCACACATTTTACCAATATTTATAATCTAGTCAATTCATTTTTCTTAAACGGTGTGTCGGGTCAACCCAGATAATATTTTGAAAATAGAGGGAGAATTTTTTGGTTGAGAGCTCATTAATCTATAGAAGGTACTAACTACATAGCATCAAAATTTGAAATGAAATAAGTGAAAAATGATATAGTCAAAGTAGGAGTACAAATTTACAACCATAGACTAGAAAGAGCATATCTAAAATAATCTATAATACAATAGAGCTCATATTCACACATTTGCAATTGACTAAAGCTATTTAGAGGCTGGGATTTATTTTTCTACCAAGATCCTACAGTCATAATCTCTTCCCAAGTTCACATTTATGAGGCGGTTGTATAACCCCTCTTTCTCTCTCTCTCTAACTCCCTGTTTCTCTCCCTCCTCACTGGCTCACTGTCGATATTTCTCAATCCCTCCTTTCTCAATCGCTTCGCAACCCATCTTTCTCCGTGCCCCTCTCCCTCTGCGACTTCACTTTCTTTCTTTCTCTCTCTCTCTCTCTCTCTCTCTCTCTTTATTAATCGGTTATGCATGAGTTTATTAAGGAGTTTGTTGATCGTTTGTCCATACGTTATTCTTGCTAATTAGTACTATAATTGGTCCAAAAATTGGTCCAAGTAATTTAACTTTGTTTTTCCAATATCACTCTACCATGTTCTATAAACTATGAAGTATTTTTTATTTTCACACTACCATGCTCTGTAACATGGTTGATTTTGCATTTCAATGTTATGGTTTTCTCATGTTCTGTATTGATGAATTGAGTATAGATAACATGCCTATAGTTTTCCAATCACATTCTCTCTCCCCCCCACCCCCAAACTACCGCCCTCATTTTCCCATTTCTAGAATCTATTGATCAATAATTGGATCTATGTTTACGTCCCCAATATGTTCAATTCCAATATAGTTGAAAGAGAGTGGCATGTGAAATGGTGGTGGGGATGAGAAAGGTGAGGGTGGAATGCAAAGAACAATAAGGGTAGATTTGAAGGTGAAGAATTCGAAAAACAATGTGGTTGAATCGTAGAGTGTTAGTAGGAGGCATGAGAGCGGGTGCGAGAAAAAGGAGTGAGTGAATGTGGTGGTGGAGAAAGAGGAAAGTAGGAGTGGTGTTAAAAGTTTAACGCCAAAGGGTGGGAGAGATGGTTGTTTTGGTGATGCTATTGTTTCTACCCTAGCATTGTATTGATGGGTTCAAGTGGTTAATGATTTAAGTTGCTGTTATGATAATATATAGATAACAAGCTTTAAAAAGTCACTAGAATCTAAGCTATTGGTACCAATGATTACTTTCATTCTGGTATAAATCACTTGACAAATTTCATTAAGAAAAAACCAATTTCTCATTTCTTGACTCATGTTGTAATTCTTACCTACTTCAATAGTCCATAGCAATTACATCTGTGTGATGAATAAATGTATTGTATGCCTTTGATTAGTTACATTTTCTGGTATAACAATTGATTACTACTCATTTCCACTACAATGCTCTAATGATTTGGTGTTTTCAGAATTAATTTTCGTTTTTAATTACTTTTACTTTTACATTTCAAATTTCAACTTTACCTTTTGACACATCTTTTTTGAAAAACAGAATGTCACCATCAAAAATAAAAGTTATTGTAGATTAGCATTCTTCTTTGAAGAAATATGTACTTGAATACAATATGAATAGAGTCAAAAGGGAAGAAAAAAAGTCAGAGGTCCAAGTAAGCCCAAAAGTGCAAAAAATAATAATAATAAAGAACAATAAACAATCAAAGTGCAAGCTATAGATGGTGTCGTAGCTATTAGTCCATGTAAAAAAAAAAAAAGAAGAAAAAACATGCTGCTGTATTAGTATATTTACTATTCTAAATTTCCAACTTTTATACTAATTGTCTTTCCTTTTCCTTTTGCCAGCAACCTAAATTATAATGGCTCAATTTTCGCTTAGATAATTGATGTTACTCAGTTATCTCGTGGACGTGTCTACAAGAAACTCTTATTTTTTTGGTAATGTGTAATTGTTGGATTTGAAGTCAAATTTTCAGTTCATTTATGAGTGAATTCTTATAAATTTAGCTGGTTTGGGTTGCAAGCATTTTGATGAGCTCGGCCCAAATTCTGGTCACGAGCCAAGCACATGTGCCACCACGTGATAAGCACATGCATGCTAGAGACCAAGAAAGAGGTCACCCGGGCAGGATAGCCATGGGGTGGACACCTTGCACCTATCCCCGAGCAGGAATCTATCTATCAATCAGCGAGCAGGGAGCAGGGATGCTCGAATGAACTTGATATCAATCTCGAGCTTAACTGGGAAGTAATCCCCGACCCCGAGATTTAAGCCATCACTCTGTCAGTTACGCGGTCAACACACATTTATGGTCATAAAGGCCTATGATCTTGCCATAGCGGTAATTCAGCCCGAATTTCACTCCCATAAGGGCTATATATACCTAACAATGTTTCATTTCAAAGGTACGCACACTTGTACACACCGAAACCTTGTCATTTTTGCTTTCAACAAGCTTAATACTTACTCTCATGCCTGAGGGGTTTCGCGAGGCCCTGCCTTGCATTCCTACTAAGGTCTTTTTCTTTTGACAGGTTTCTACAAGATCCTACCTTTACATAAACCCAGATATCCTACAAACCGCAAGGAATGGCCCAAGACCAAATTGTGTAGCATTAGTTTGGTTCCGTTGCCGGGAAAGATATTTTTTAAATCCATTTTTCATCAAATCTTATTAGCATGGCTAAGAACGGAAAGGGACATGTGGGAGCAAGCGGAAATGTTGGTGGTGATGTGTTTGTTCATCAAGGAGATTGGCCCCCAATTAGTAACAGACCCGAGGGAATTCCCCAACCTGACCAGTTTCCATGGAATGGACTTCCTCCACTAGGTGGGGTAATGACCAGATCTCAAGCAGCAGCACAACATGCACCAACTGGCGAAGATGGTTTCGTCCCAGCAGCTGATCCACCTCAGCATGATTTAAGAAATCAGTTGTAACATCAAAGAGCCAATTCGGTTGAGCTACGTGACCAATTGAACCAACGTCGGGAAGCTGCTCGACTTAATGCAGTGGCAGAGCCTGTCCCGTTGAATGAACAAGCACATGCTCAAGCTCTTCGCAATCAGGCTCAGTATCTGAGTAAGATGTTTATTCTGAACCAATAGCTGGCCGCGTTGGGTCGGCCACTAGTTCCCATAGAGGAGCAGTTAATACCAGTTGTGCCCACAGTCAGTGCTCCACATGTGGTCGAAAGGGTGCCTAGTGTTGCCGGCCATGCCCCACACAGACCCCCCTTTGGCCATCGATCAGGTACCAGCCCGAAATCGTGCAGAAAGTGGTGGCAGCCACAATCAAGATGCTAATGCAATAGAAATCCATGAGGAAAGACGAGGGCGGGATAAACACCGTGCCAGAGAGCACAGTATGGTCGACGAGTCACAACCGGCTAGTAGGCGGAGTCGAAAAGATGAACATGAACGTTCCTATCACTCTCGGTCCCGTTATTCTCATCGTTCTCGACGGACATCACCACGTCGCGAACACGACAGGCGAGCAGACCGCTATGAGACCGTTAGACCACCAAGGGTCCCCCAGCAGCTCCAAGCACAGCAAATTGAGCCACTTCTGGCTGCTGTAGCTCAGCTAGTAGTAATCCCAACGGCACCATTACCAGCTCAACCTCAGACAATGACCGAGGTTTGGCAATTGTGCAAGCTAGAATGGATGGATGGGAGGCCGGTCGCTGGTCTGATGGGACTGTTCGATCAACGGATGGTAGTCCATTTGCGGACTGGATCGAAAACACACCTCCAGCACAGGGAGCTGTCTTCCCAAATTTTGATAAATACTCGGGCAAAAGCCAGGCAGGAGATTGGTTACGCTCATTTGAAGCTCAGGTCGGCCTGGTAACTAGTAATGAAGCCTTGAAAATAAAGGCATTTGCAGGGGCCATATAGGGTAAAGCCCAGAGTTGGTTGGGACGTTTCCCAAGAGGATCTATTACAGCATGGAAGGATCTGAGGGAGAAATTTCTAGCAGAATTTGGCTCGACCGGAGCTCTTCCTAAGAGTCGTTTCGACCTCTGCAAAGTGGTCCAAGGAGTTGATGAATCCTCCATTAGTTATGTGGAAAGATTCACTAAAGTGCTTGAACAAGTCACGGGCATGATCGAATGAGAGGTCACGCTTTGTTTCCTGAATAACATGCGAAGTGGGGACCTGAAGCAGGAACTGGTGATGCACCCTCCAGCCACTCAGGGTGAGATGCTTGCTCGGGCACAGCTGTTCAGCTCGACGGAAGCGGATCGGAAGGGAAAAGGGAAGGAAAAGGTTGAAAATAGCTCGACAACAGCAGCAGCTCCTAGCTCGGGAAACAACAATAATTTTCGGAGAGACCGGAGCAGGACTTCTGATTCCACTCAACGATTCAGAGAGCAGTATTTCACTCCCTTGAATACTTCAAGAGAGGAAATTATGATGCAGATCCAAAACGATCTTCCTGCTCTCTATCCCATGAATCCGGATACATCCCAATACCGAGATAACACAAAATTTTGTGCTTATCACAACGATGTGGGGCATGTCACAGAGGAATGTTTCATCCTCAAAAAAGATATTCAACGCTTGATAAATCAAGGACGTCTTGATAGGTTCAAGCAAGGAAACAACAATGGCAACAATCGTCGTGATCCTCTTGCTCGGGGAAATGGAGGAAACATGGGAAATGCCCCCCAGATACATGGAGTGGTTAATGTTATTCTCGAGGAGGAGCCCAGCTCGACTCAACTGGGAAAGCACATTTATTCGCTGTCAAAGGTGATGAATATGCCACCAGTAACTCGTTTTGGCGAGCAGACTATCCACTTCACTCGCAGCGAGCTAGCGAGCACAACCCTTGCTTTCGAGCAGCCTTTGGTTATATCGGCTCTGATTAACAATTGACAAGTGCATCGAGTGCTCGTAGATACGGGAGCATGTCAGGACGTGCTCTACTACAATTGTTTTAAGGAGATCGGTCTCACTGATGCCCGCTTAAAACCTTATTTGGGAACTCTAGAAGGTTTTACAAATCACAAAGTCGGTGTTAAGGGCACAGTTGACTTGGAAGTTTACATAGGTGATGGGGAGCATACGAGGCTAGAAGTCATAACTTTCCTCGTGATTGATCTAAAATCACCATACAATGCCATCATGGGCATCCCTTCCATGGCTCGCTTCCAGATGGTAGCCTCGGTACCTCACCAGCGAGCAAAATTTTACACAGACACTGGCATTGGGATTCTTCATAGCCAACCCCGAACAATGTGGGAATATGTTCGGGAAACACAGAAGAAGAAGCAGAAAGTCGCGCTCTCCATCCCCAGCGAGGAAATCACTGTTCCAGAGAAAGCTCTCGTCAATATAACAGTAATTTCAGAAGATAAATGCTCACAACCAGAGGATATGGAGATTGACGAACCCGAGGATACGGAGAAAAAGGTCGTGGAAGAAGTGCCAAAGCCTGCTCGTCGAAAATGGGCAAAAGACGAAAAAATTGAGATGGATACACTGCAGGTCCGTGAGGAACCAGAATTTCGAGCTGAGGATGAGCTCGAAGAAATCGTCATCAACCCTGCCTTTCCAGAGCAGAAGATCAAAATTGGGACGACGCTTTCCTCGAGGAGCGAACATGGTTGATCGATCAGTTAAAATCAAGTCTTAATGTGTTTGCCTGGACGGTGGAGGATATGAGGGGCATAAGCGAGGAGGTAGCTCTTCATCGGCTAAGTGTGGATTCAACATACCGACCGATTCAGCAACGACCTCGGCAATTCTCTACGGAGAAGGATAAAGCAATTAAAATCGAAGTAGAGAAGCTGCTGAAAGTCGACATCATTGAAGAAATTCATTACCCATCTTGGCTTGCCAACGTGGTAATGGTAAAAAAGAGTAATGATAAGTGGAGGATGTGTGTTGACTTCACAGATCTCAACAAGGTTTGTCCTAAAGACAGCTACCCTCTTCCTCGCATTGATAGGCTGGTCGATGCTATCGCTGGGTTTGAGATGCTCAGCTTCTTGGATGCGTACTCAGGGTACCATCAGGTGAAAATGTGCGAGCAGGACAAGGCCTTAACCGCATTTAGGGCAGCTGGCGGTCTCTACTGTTATAAAATGATGCCATTTGGGTTGAAGAACGCTGGGGCTACCTATCAACGTATGGTCAACAAAGTTTTTGGCCGACAGATTGGCCGAAACATGGAGGCGTTCATTGATGACATGGTCATCAAAACAAAGGGGAGAGACCACATCAAAGACTTGGAGGAGACTTTCGCCAATCTGAGAAAGCACAACATGAAACTAAACCAGAGCAAATGTGTGTTCGGAGTCCGAGCTGGTAAGTTCTTGGGGTTCATGGTCAACTAGAGGGGAATAGAAGCCAACCCGGAGAAGATTCAGGCTCTGCTCAACATGAAGTTGCCTAGGTGCATTAAAGATGTCCAGCGCTTGAATGGGACCATCATTGCTTTCGGTCATTTCATCTCCCGCTCAGCTGAGCGATGTCTGCCCTTCTTCAAAGTTCTCCGCGGTAATAAGACTTTTGAGTGGAATGAAGAGTGTGCATAAGCATTCAAGCAACTTAAGAAATACCTCGACGAACCACCCCTAATGAACAGCCCGAAAACGGGAGAAAATTTATACTTGTACTTGGCTGCCACACCTGGTGTGGCCGCTTTGTTAGTGGAGGAGTCCAATGTTCAAAAACATGTGTATTACGTGTCAAAAGCTCTCACAACTATAGAGAGCCGATATTTTAATATAGAAAAGTTGGCCTACTCTCTTGTCATTGCTGCTCGGAAATTACGAGCTTACTTTTCTGCACACGTGATAATTGTATACACCGATTCACCATTACGAAAATTTTTGCACAAGCCTGATTTTTCGGGAAGAATGCTTGGCTGGTCCATCGAGCTCACAAAGTTTCACATCGATTATCAACCACGAAAAGCAATCAAGGCACATACATTAGCCGACTTTCTGGTAGAAACAAGTTTTTCTAACCATGAGGAAGAATTTGTCCCGATTACAAATCTGCCTGACGAACAAGAAAAAACGGTTAAAATCAAGCCAGCCCATTGTTGGGAATTATTCGTGGATGGCGCAGCAAGCAAAACTGGAAGCGGAGCAGGCATCTTGCTGGTCACACCCGACCAAGCTGACGAGTTCAAGATGGCACTTCGATTCAAATTCACGGCCTCCAATAATCAAGCCGAGTACGAGGCCAAGATCGTCGGACTGGAGCTCGCGCTGGACATGGATATTGATTCGGTTACAGTGTACTCAGATTCACAGCTAGTAGTGAACCAAGTACAAGGGGAGTATGCAGTTCATAATCCTACATTGGTCAAGTACTGCGAATTAGTCAAAGAAATCTTGAAGAACTTCAAATTCTGGAAAATCATCAGGATTGATCGGTCACATAATATGAGAGCAAACTACCTCTTCAAAATAGCAGACAACGATTTATCTGTGTTAAGGCCGGCAGTAATGATTGATCATCTGGAAACGCCTTCAATTGATAAAGATCGA
The DNA here is from genome assembly GCA_013146195.2 of Codonopsis lanceolata. Taxonomy (NCBI): domain Eukaryota; kingdom Viridiplantae; phylum Streptophyta; class Magnoliopsida; order Asterales; family Campanulaceae; genus Codonopsis; species Codonopsis lanceolata. Next base: position 97,355,829 of record CM028379.1, read on the forward strand.
ATAATGGATATCAAGCCGGCGAGCAGATGTTGGATTGATGAATACAAAGATTTCATCGAGCAGGGTATATTACCAGAAGATAAAAACCGAGCAATAGTCGTACGGAACCAGGTATGTCGATATTCGGTGGTCGGAGGAGTACTGTACAAGCGATTAAAGGTAAGGCCGATGCTTCGTTGTGTTCGACCAGAGATGACTCAAGAACTTCTGTATGAGGTTCATCAAGGAGAATGTGGTGGTCATCCAGGGGCCCGAACCTTGGCACAAAAGATTCTGTTCGTAGGATACTATTGGATCACGCTGAGAAGAGATGCAACCTTGTATGTATAGAAATGTGACAAGTGTCAAATATTTGCAGACATACCCAGATTGCCGTCCACCGAACAGACCCCGGTAGTTGCTACTTGGCCATTCGACATGTGGGGAATCGACCTAATCGGACCTTTTCCTCTGGCGCGATCTCAGTTTAAGTATGCAGTAGTGGCAATTGACTACTTCACCAAATGGATTGAAGCGAAACCATTAGCAACCATAACGGAGAACAACATCATCAACTTCGTGCATGACCACATTTGGTGTCGATTTGGGTTACCCAGAGCTATTGTTTCTGATCATGGCACATAGTTCTCGGACAAATTTACAGCAGAATGTAACAGGATGTATGTTAAGCATTGGCAGTCTTCAGTTGCATATAGAGCCGTCAAAACGGACCAACGGGGCGGATCAACCCGCAAAATGGCGGACTAGGAAGACATTGATCCAACCCAACACACCTTGGGTTGCGAGGCGGGGCGGACCAACCCATCCAAAAAGGAAATTGTGTATCCAAGTTAAAGTGAGTCCTTCCTAGCTTCCTGGTCCAGTACAGTAAATTGTAAATTTTGTATCCAATGAAAATATGAAATGCACTACAAAATCGATTTTGCTGGAATTCTGAATATTCAAATTACTTGTGAATTGTGATTGTGATACAATTATACAAATTGTAAATTGTGTAAAGAATAGCTAAAAAAAAGTAAAAGAGAGATGAGTCAGTCAGTCAGATAACTATTTTTTTTACTAGAAATCAAGAATTCAAGATACTTAGTTATTACATTTACATATAACAAAAAACTGAAAAAAGCAACTTCCAAGTTCCATGATAGTTCCAACATCATGGATTCTGATTTTGCCAAGGTATTAGTCTTGCAAAGTATTAACTATCAACTCAAGTATCAAACAGACAAACACCTTGCTGGCTTGCTACTTGCTAGGGTATCAATATCGTGGAACTTCGTAGAAGTCGATATCTCCAAAATTCACAGCTTTCAAAAGCATCACGTAACTGCATAAACATGTGCACCATATCAGCTTTCAAAAAATCTCAAACATTCACACAATACATGTAATGCCACGATTGAACATCCCTTGTCCTTGTGAAACATGTTGGTCAACCAAATTCCAGTTATTCTTAGATTGTGGGAGGCTGGGAGCCTGAACTTAAAAATTAAAATCTTACAACATTTAATGTAAATATACTAACATGTGATTTGGGGATGATTTCAACAAGTAGCATCAACCAAACAAAGCCAAAAACTAAGGCTCTTCACAGTTCAAAGGAGATTCATTTCACTGATTCAGTGGCTCCTGTAAATCAACAAACGATTATGTACGTATAGCTCAAAGTCCAAAACAGAATTTTATAATCAGAAACTACATAAATCACATTCAACCATAAATTTGTAGGAAAAAATCGAGAAACACTAGTTTTCAATGCTAGGTTGTACATATCATACAAATTTCTGACGACAAAAATAGAATCCGCCACCAAAGACTAAAAGAGCACCGGCGGTACCAGAATTGCAGTAAACTTTTACTTTCTCCCCACACAAACACCCATACATACAGAAAAATAAAATTAAATTAAAAGCGGCCAGATCAACTTTCACTAGCAAAAGCAGAAAATGAGCATCAAATTAACGTTAGAGAAAATTAAGGAACAATTCAAAAAATCAAAAACTATAACGCATTGATCGAAGTGGAGAAGAATTTATGTTTTACCTGTTATTGCGGGAAATGAAAGTCAAAACAGTTACGAAACATGAACTGGACCTAAGAGCAGGGCAGCAAAAACACATGTTCACACATGCTGGGAATATCTTCCAGGAAATCACACCCATTTTCCTACAAATTTTAACATAAAAGACAAAAATTGTCAACAATAAAGCTAGGCATTCCTTCAATCTCATCTATAGAAGTATGAACCAAATGACCACACCACAAATTAGATTTTCTCACAGCCAAGTTTAAAGACTTAAAAGCAATTACGTAACTGTTTACCTTTGTGCTTTCTTATAATTGAAAAGAAAACACTACACCAAAAAAGAACCAGCATGGCAGCATATAACTCTTCTGTCTTCTCCATCTTCTCCCCACAAAAATCAACTTCCAATACAAGTAGATATCTCCAAAATTCACAGCTTTCAAAAGTATCACGAAACTACATAAACATGCACAATTGCACACCATATCTTATCAGCTTTCAAAAATTCAGTACATAAGATCCTCAACTTCCAATATTAGTGAATAAGATCCCTAACAAAAAATATAACAACTAGGGATAGACGAAAAATTGGAACTAAAGAGTAAGTTGGATTACCTTTGTGCTTCTTTAAACTGAAATAACAACACTCAATCCTCCTCTTAATCCTCATCAATAACCTCCAAAACATTGGGTCCATCGCATGATAAAATTGTTTTAATACTAGCACCATCTTCATAGACTTCGTTATCTAAATATAAATACAAATACAAAACAAATGTTTGTAAGAATCATAATAATCCAATATCTCAAACACAACTATAAAGAATAGTAATAATTTAAAAATAAAATTACCATTACCATAGCCATGTAACCAATTACGTGCACAAATAAGAGCCTGCACATTGTTAGAAAGTGTACAACTTATGTACTTGGTGAGCACACGAGCACCAATAGAAAATGATGATTCCGATGCAACAGTGGTTATGGGGATAGCTAGAACATCACCTGTCATAAGTGCAAGAGTTGGGTATCGATGCTTTTGATTTTTCCAATGTTCCAAGACATCCAACTCATTTTCATATGAAAATTCAAGTTTTGGCTCTTCCAAATAGAGATCCAATTGAGATTTTCCAGCATTCTTATTAGTTTGATTCTCATATGCCTTCATTTCCTACAAAAATTAAAGTATGTTATGAAGACGAAATGAAAAAAATATAACTCAACGAGGAAAAACAAGAAAAAAATATAAAAAGTTAGAATACTTACATCAAATATTCTTTTGCCCTTCCCTTTAAATCCTCCTCCACTTTCCATTCTTGCAAGTTTAATAGAAGATGATCGTGGTTGTGAATAACTTGTCACATTGGCATTAGAATTAGAATATTGCTCAAAAAGATTATATAACTATGTCTTCACAAGTGACATTTTTTCTTGGCATTTCTTAGGATCACTCTCAATCTTTGAAAAAAAATACTCCAACATTGAAAACTTTATTCGTGGGTCAAGAATAGCCCCAAATAAAAGCACCATGCTATATCGAGCCCAATACTTGTCGAACTTTTCTTTCATTCTTCTACACATATCACTTATCACCACATCTTCACTCCACAAGTTTTCTTTTAACAAAACTTCAATCTTCCAAACTTGCATAAAATATAAGTTTGATGTAGGGTAACAAGAGTCGGATATCAAGTTGGTAGTGTCATAAAATGGCTCAAGGAACTCACAAATTTTCTCACCTCTTTTCCACTCTTCAATTGAAGGACAATATTTATAATTCTTATCATTCAATTGAAGAGATGCAAAAGCCTTCTTATATTTGATGGCACTATCTAACATCAAAAATGTCGAATTCCAACGAGTAGACACATCCAATCGCAAGCCAACACTAGTGTCAATGTTACCGACAACTCTCACACATTCTTCAAATTTTTTCATCCTACTCTCTGAACCTTTCACATACTTAACAGATTCTCTAATTTTAGTTAGAGCTGAGCTAGCCACTTTCAAACCTTCTTGGACAATGAGATTCAATATGTGAGCAGAACAACGAATATGAAAAAATTCACCATCACACAATAAGCTATCATTCAAATAGAGTTGATCTTTCAAAATGTCTTGCATATTGTCATTACTAGATGCATTATCCAACGTCAAAGAAAATATCTTTCTATCAATCCCCCATTCCTTCAAAAACTCAAATAATTTTGCAGCCAATTCAACTCCCGAGTGTGGAGGAGGCATATGAGAAAAACTAAGTATTTTACTATTCAGTTTCCAGTTCTCATCAACAAAATGACCGGTCAAACAAATATAACCCTCGCTAGTGCATGCAGTCCACAAATCTGAAGTTAAGCAAATTCTATTTGGAATATTAGCCAAAACTTGCTTAAGCTTCTCCTTCTCTCTCACGTAAATTTTTTTAATGTCAGAAACAACTGTATTTCTAGAAATACAAGCAAATTCACCATTTAAGTACTTCATCAAAGCTCTAAACCCATCATATTCAACAAAAGAAAATGGCATATCATGTTTAACTATTGCAGCAGCTAACATCTCTCGTACAATCTTTTGGTCAATTTTTTTAGATCTAATCTTCCCATCATGATCAACAATCATTTGACTCACATCATGGAACTTTAGCATTGAACATTTTCCTATGTGACGGTTCAATGTAGATGTCCCATATCTTTTACCTCCAGCCTTGTACACCTTTTTACATCCCTTACATTCAGCTAGTTTAGCTCCATCTTCACTAATTCCTACCTCTTTAAAGTGATTCCAAGCATCAGAAAATTCTCTACTTTTTTTATTTTTAGATGACCCCTCTTTACAAACCGCAGTTGTTTGAGTGGTTTCTAGTTTATCAAGTTCATCCACATTGATGGCTTGATTTAAAGTAGGTTCCATATATTCTTTTCTCCAAAACTACAATAAAATAAAACAAAGGAAAAACTCAAACAAATTTCCAAGTTTCCAACAAGAATCCAAGAGAATATACACAGTATGCTCAATAAGAAAAAATTAATTACAAAACCCAGAATAATTACAAAATTATACTATATTACAGTTTTAACTATTAACGGAGTCACAAAAATAAGAGTTGACACTATAAGGCATGGGCAGTAAGACTATAAGAGAAATAATGACATAACTCACAAAATCATACTATACATGAATAATGTTAGATTAAGATTTAAAACAATTAAAACTTAAAACACAGGGCCTAAATATTAAATAAAAATTGCAACTTAATCAGAGATTCAGAATCAAATACAAAGGATAGGATATAACAACAATATGATGCAGATAAAGAAGTGAATTAATATTCGGAATAATCAAGACAGGACTAAAAGATTCCAATTACTGTTTCAATCACTAAACAGAACGAGAACAAGAGAGGAACCCACACTCAAGCCACTATTAGAGTCTCATATCATAATTAACCATGGAAGAAATTGTCAAAGTGAACACAGGAAGGTTCAAAAAAGAAAAGAAAAGAAACAACTCGCTTACAAAAAATTCAAGGAATAAATGTATAGGACAATGGATAGATCCAATCATCAAAGTAACTAAACAAACAAACCCATCTGTAACAAAAATAGTCTACATGCATATATTGAGAGACATTGGAAACTCAAAACTAATAGTACGGAAATAATCAGATTATACCCAAAACAAAAGAAGAACTAGGGCTCAAAAGAAATTAAAACAGAAATTAAATCATTTAAGTCATATCTTACCTCAATTGTGACTTGTGACTGTGAGACAAACGGTGGCAGTGGACTGGCCGGAGGATGTCGGAAGGAGACGAAGCGCGAGATCGACCAACAGAGATACACGGTGGACTGATAAGACTGAGAGGGAGATCGATTGTCGGATGGTGGACTGTGAGAGAGAAAGAACGATGACGGTCGGATGATGAACAGAGAGAGAGAGCGAGTGAGCGGGTGAGCGACGATGGTGGACCAGTCTGATCAGAGGGAGAACCGGAGAGGAGTCAACAATGGTTGAGACACAGTTGGAGAATGGAGATCAGGAGATGACGGACGGACAGACATGGGATACTGGGGATTTTTCGATTTGAGAATTGAGATCGAGAAATGGAGAAAGGTTGCGGCCGAAGGGATTAAGGGAATAAGGGATTGAGTGAATGAGTGGTTGTAAATTTATAAATTGTAAATTTGTAATGTTTGGTTGGGACTTGGGGGTACTCTACTAGACTACTACTCAGTCTACTCTTGACTCTTGGTTCTCTACAGACTACAGCTACTAGTCTACTTCTCTTGTCTTGGAAATTGCCAAATTGGGTTATTGTATTGGGTTAGCCGGTTAGGTAAGTAATGAGTGAACTGAGACTGAGAGCATTGTGCATTGAGCAGTGAACTACTGATTCACTGAACAGTTTGAACTGATGGGTCAATGCCCGATGGCAAGGCAGTGAATCAGTGATTCATTGATGGATTTTAATTTTAAACTCTTGATATTTCACAATCACAATTCACAACTTTTCAAAAAAAGCAAAAAACCTTCTTTTTCGGTCTTGAATCTCGAGAAACAATATATATATATATTTTAAATAATAATTGCATTTGCATATTTTTGTTTTTCAATTTTGCTTTTTTCAGCTTCCAAAAATAGCGGGTTACCCGCCCCCGCCCCGCCTTAGCCCGCGACCCGTGTGTTTCAAGCCCGTTAGGCCCGCCCAACAACAGACCTATAATTTACTAACCCAACCCACCATTTTTGCATGGCGGGGCGGACTAACCCAACGGGTTTGGTCCATTTTGACGGCTCTAGTTGCATATCCACAGGGCAACGGACAAGCAGAAGCTGCGAATAAACAAATCCTGCACGCTCTCAAACGGAATTTGGACGATCGAGCAGGGAAGTGGGCAGATGAGTTACCAGCTGTTTTATGGTCGATCAGGACAACAGTAAGGGGGTCAACGGGCGAAACACCTTTTGCTCTCACGTATGGATCCGAAGCTGTAATTCCAACAGAAACAGCCTTTCCTAGTTACAGAGTGGCCCATTATAACGAGCAGGACAATGAAGTTGCCCGGGAAATCAACCTTGACCTTCTTGAAGCTCGTATCAGGATGATTAACTACAAGCAGAAAGCTAAAGCTCATCACGATAGGAAGGTTCGGGGAAGAGCATTTCAAGTTGGGGACTGGGTCCTTAGGAAAATCGAAGTTACAGGACAGCGATCAGAACGAGGGAAATTGTCACCTAATTGGGAGGGACCATTTAAGATTACATGAGTTGTTAGAGAAGGTACTTACACCTTGCAAAATCAAGAAGGCAAACATTTGAAGCATCCCTGGCATTCTGATCATTTGAAGAAATATTACCATTAACATGGAGTTAAGTTCAGTTATTTTGATTTACTGTATGTACATTAATGGGTTCTTTGATAATAAAAGTTTTCTCGAACATTCTTGATCGAAAGTGATTACTTTGATGGATTGAAAGTTCAAAATTGTGCTCATCAAATAGGAAGTATACTCAAACAAATATGAACAAAGCTTTGTTCGATAAATCGAGCAAAGTAGGGCCCTGCCCGGTTTATATTTTACGTTTGAATGCCTCAACAGGAGAAGGGGAACAACCCACTGTCCGATATTGTTTGACCGCTTTGTTCGCTATGGCAGCAAAGGGAGATAAGTCTCATTCAAATGAATATCCAGCCTAAATAATTAGTTAACGGTTTAATAAACCAAGGGCCACGCCCAGTTAACGCGGTCATACAATCCTGCCCGATAACTCGGGCAGCAGGCAGTTATTTAGATGCCTGCCGAATTAGCAGAAGGGGCCCTGCCCGATAACATCGTTTGTTGTACTTAAAAAAAAAAGAGCAAACATTCACACAAAATTATAAATCAGAAAGTTCTCATTTCATTAAAAGTTAAAATTGCATCAAAGGAAAAACTATCACTATTACAATATATTAACTCCCTCCTTGCTCGCTGTTTCTCCCCGGCGTCTCAAGCTCGGCAAAGATTTTGTCCATTTCGGTTTGCAAGTTGGGAGGAAGAGGAGGAGGTGGTGGTAACTAAATCACGTTCTGCCCATGAGGAGGAGGAGGTAGGTTTGTTTCCGCACCAGAAGAGGAAGCAGACTGATTGTCCTCCACATCTATCACAACATGGCCGGCGGGCTAGGGAGCAGGATCCTCATCATCTTCATCCTTGGCCTCACGCTCAAAAATAAAGTTTATCTGGTCAACCACATTATTGGCCAACGAAGTAGGAGGAACCTATTCCGGCTCATCGCTCTCCCGGTCATTATTCGCGATGATCCCCAGTTCATCTTCGGTATAGGGGACCAAGGCATGGCTCTTCTGGGTCGCCGCACACCAGGGCGAAGCCGCTCCCCATTCTGCCATCATTTCAGGAGTAATATTGGGCAGCCCGCTGCTCGCCAGCATGCGCAGAACATGGTTGCACCCTTGGGAATAGTAGGGGACCAGCTTTGCATCTACGAGCTGGTCAAGCTCGGTTGACTGTTTAAACTCTTCAATAGCAGCAGTCTTGGCAGCCGCAACCTCCCGTGCCAACCTGGCCTGCCAAGCTTTCTCTTTCTGCTAGACCGCGACCTGAGCGTTCTCGGCTTGCTTCCTCTCCTCGCTCAAAATTTTCTGAGCGACCACCTCCCTATTCTAGGCAAACTCCACCTGGGCTTTCAGGCGGATAATTTCCTCCTCGAGCTTAGACAACTCAGCAACCTTTGCTAGGACTTCGTTGTCCTTAGCCAGCAAATCTTCTTTGTAAGACCGAGCAGCTTCCTCGGACTTCCTCTTCTGCTCAAACAAAGCTCCAGCCTTATCTTTATATTCATTTGCACGTTTGTGCAGAAGAGTGACCTTGGAGGTGAACTGCAAAACAAGAAACACAAATGAGCAAGACATATATATGCATACTACAATCGGCAAAACTTACCTCGCTGACCAACATGCCAATTTCACCGAGCAGAAAAACTATTCAGAGTCTTAGAGTCTCCTCGAACAACATCGGGCTGGACAACCCTCTTCAAAATCCCCTGCCCGCAAATGACACTCATGGTCCCCCTATCACGGACATTAATCCCTTCGAGGAGGGGGGAACAACAGCGATCTCATTCCACTAAAGCCCTCACCCCATCCTGAGTTATAGGCATTATGAAGTTGGCCCTCAACAAACTGGGGCCACCAGCCCGTTGACTTTCTTCACGTCGGGGGGTGGAGGAGGAAGTCCAGAGACCGGTGGAGTCATAACGGGGGGAGGAGGCAAGGGACCAGACCCTGCTTGAATTGTTTCTTGGGGTTCATCCTCCCCTGCCCTTGGTCGAGTGCTTCGACCCCCTGCTCGAACATCCCCTTCAGCGGGCCTTTTCCGAGATATGAACTCAGATGTGGGCACCGTTACAGAAGATGACCGTGGCTCAGTCGATGACCCAAGAGCCCGGGATGATTTTTTGCTCCTCTCAACAAACGACACCTTGGGTAGAGAGGCAAAAGCAGGCTGCTCGCGGCCTATCAATTCGCCATGGCGAGCAACGGACCTCGCCTTGAATTCGGTCTTCCTCTGCCTTAATATGTCCTTCACCATTGCCAACAAAAAGGAAAGTAGTCAGCAAATATCAAGACATATTTTCCACAACTCATAATTAACATAATGAGGAACAAATACCAGCATCTTCAAAGTCGAGATGGGGAGTACAATCCCCTGCCAGACCACACAATTCATATTCACTTGGGAACTTGTGATCGTGACAAGTCCCCCAAAAGGGGTGGGCAGGCTCGGGGGCCACGGCAACCAAAGGCTCTACACCTTCCACAGAAGCGGGGTACATCTCGGCCAGACGAAGGATTCGAGCATCCTGCACGATTGATTTCCAATCAATCAGCTACTGCTGACCCTGCTCGGTCACACCCAATGCTCCCTGCAACATCGCCATACACCTATCCTCTCCGGTGAATGTGGCATGACGATCATAAGTAGGAGGCTTCAATTCATAAGGGGTCGGGGCGAATGGCCATCCCACTCGAGACTCCACAACAATGATCCCCTTATCCCATTTATCAACCTTGTGGGGAAACTCAGTAAAAAGCTTAAGAGCCCCAGCTTTGGAGCGACCTATAATCCTGCCCGATCTCTTATCTTTGGTAAATTGGAAAAGCTTTCGGAGTATGGTCGTCTCGGGTTCAAAGCCAACCAGTCAGCACGTCACACTGAAGGCGATCAGGATTAACATTGTGGTAAGTTGGAGGTCGCATGGAACGACGTTGGTCTCCCTTAAGAATTCAATGACAAAGGGATCCAATGGAAAACGCATCCCAACCGGGAAGAAATCGTAGAAAAAGATTATTCTCTTCGTCTTACTCCTCATCTGAGCAGGAGTCATCTCGGACTCGTAGGGAACTCCTAGTGAGCAAGCGAGCTCAGATTATAGTAATCCTCGTTACGGAGTCTCCTTCCAGCTCGGGGTCGACCAACGACTTCCTCATCACTAGGGATCCCACTCGAGCTCGCCTCATCCGCCCCACCTTGGTCGGTACTCAGGTCATTCACAATCCTTCCGAAAGGAATTTGGCTGCTCGCTTCTTGGCTATTCCTTTCCTAAAAAATGTTTACATCCGACCCCGTTCGCTCAGAATCCACTGGTGCATGATGCTCCTGGGCACCATGGTCGTAATCATAAGCTTCTTGTTCATGATCAGAGTTTTCATGAAACAGTCGAAGAGGGGAAGACATCCTATAATAGATTGAGGAATATCTTGATTAAACCCTAGAAACCCTGTGATTCCCTGAAGATCTCTCCTCGACCTCCCTATAAACTACCCAGATCTAGACGCAAAGTTATAATAACCTACCCAGAAAGCATAAACATGAAGAACATACATAAAAAACCAGAAATTCAAAATATAATTTGTGCAGAAACAAAAGAATGAAATTAAAAAGACAAAGCAAGCTCACTTGTGCGTTGGACATGTATCAATTTGCTGGAAGCCGAAATGTTGAACTGATCTAGAATGGCAGAAGATGAATTTCTTGATTAACTGAAAGGGGCACGGACAATGGCAGAAAAGAGTTTAGAAGGGTTTGGGGAAGAAGGCAGTAAAAAGTCCAAAAGAGTTGGAGGGTTCCTCTTTTATAGGCGAGATTTGGGGAAAAGGGCACTCAAATCACGCGCCCAAATCCTTCACCAAATTCAAAATGACGGCTGCAACACACCCAATCAAACCCATCATTAATGAACGCCTCGAAAACACGCAACTCATCGTGACTAAACCCAGCCGTTGTCACCTCAGAAAAACTTTTCAGCTTCCTGCAACCAACGTTTCGAGTACACCAGCTGTCACCAACAAAACAACTCCCCTCACTTCGGTCACAACAAAATTAAAAAAATGTGTTGCTCCCCGCACCGAGCATAAATACTCGCTGGACAGGGAGCAGGGGGCCATTGATGAGCTCGATCCAAATTCTAGTCACGAGGCAAGCACATGTGCCACCACGTGATAAGCACATGCATGCTAGAGACCAAGAAAGAGGTCACCCGGGCAGGATAGCCATGGGGTGGATACCTTGCACCTATCCCCGAGCAGGAATCTATCTATCAATCAGCGAGCAGGGAGCAGGGCTGCTCGAATGAACTTGATATCAATCTCGAGCTTAACTGGGAAGTAATCATCGACCCCGAGATTTAAGCCATCACTCAGTCAGTTACGCGGTCAACCCGCATTTATGGTCATAAAGGCCTATGATCTCGCCATAGCGGTAATTCGGCTCGAATTTCACTCCCATAAGTGCTATATATACCTAACAATGTTTCATTTCAAAGGTACACATACTTGTACACACCGAAACCTTGTCATTTTTGCTTTCAACAAGCTTAATACTTACTCTCACGCCTGAGGGGTTTTGCGAGGCCCTGCCTTGCATTCCTACTAAGGTCTTTTTCTTTTGATAGGTTTCTACAAGACCCTACCTTTACATAAGCCCAGATATCCTACAAACCGCAAGGAACGACCCAAGATCAAATTGTGTAGCATCACATTTGATTTTAATATTTTTCGAGGTTCTATTCCACAGTTTTTCTGGTCCTCCTTCATCAAGCTCAAGGACTTAGGATAACACCTTTGTAAAGGAGTTGGGTTTTGAAATTTAATTGTGCACATATTGTAACTTGGCTGAAAGTATGTATGCTAATACCTTACTAATTAAAGGTTTATTCCTAACTTGCTTGACTCAAGAAGTTATGCACTGTATGTAAATAACTTGAAGAACCCTGTGAACAAGTGAAATGTGATTCTCCAATAACGGTAGGGTTTGTTCATCATCATGTTTAGTGACCAATTATCCAGTGTTGTCAAAGAAACTCTAGAAAGTCTCCAAATCTAGAATATTGTTTATTTTGTTTTCTTACTTACATTTACCGGTTACCACTCACTTCTTGGACCCACCAGGCACCCATGAAGGGAGTAATGTTGCTATCTTTTTTTTTTCTTTTATGGCAAGTAATAGTTCAATGTCTAAAGGCCTAGATTCAGACAAGTTTGACTTTTTTTTAGATAAAACGCGGTATTTGTGTTCGTCCATATGGTACGATGCCAATATCATGATTAATGTATATTCGAGGTTTTGTAGTGAGATATCAAGACCTATTTGCTGATGAGATGTTATGTTTTTTTAGAATGAAGTTGTGTCCTAATTTGTTGCAAGTGTTAGGTGTGGAGTATTTGGTTACTGATGTGCGCGAACGCAACACGGGCAAGATTACTCGGTCGAATCAAGTAATAAAGTTCGAAGTACGAGTCGATCCCACGAGGATAGAGCTAGAAATAAATCCTAAGTACTAAAATTGGGCACACCTAATTTTATCTAAGCTAACGGAAATTAGATTTAAAATAAAAATAAAATAAACAAAATAAATGCAAGAAAATAAACTAAATTAACGCGACAGTGAAACGGCGGCAACATCAAATCAAGGTTAAAAAGGTAGGATTGTGATATTTCTAGTTTAGCCAATGTCTAATTTAACTCTCTCTATTTTTCTTAACTCAAATTTTCGGTAGTCGGGTGCGCACTAATATTTTCTACGGGCTTTCGCTACGTATAGAAAAACCTAGCTATCACTCATCCTTGCTACGGACTCATATCCTCGCAACACATAGCCTAGGGGAGAAAATAGCCGCGTGGTAGATCAAGCACCTAATGACTATCTACGGCCTTCGACAATCGGTGTGCCTTAGAGACGTAAACAATTATCACGATTTTCGGAATAATAGGAAGGGCTTTCGCTTCGTATCCTATCGTTCTAGGGTTCATTTAATGATTCATGACTTCATTAAAAGCATTAATCACACAATGATAATAACCAAAAATATATGAGTAATACATCAAATAGAGAGAAATTAAATTAAAACATTACATTCAACATAGATAATAATCACAATCCAAAAATGTATTTAGCTCATCATCAAGGTATCAAAATAAATACAAAGTTTCTCCAAAAATTACAACATTAAAATAATTAAAGAGGTGGAAGAATTAAACCAATTAATGTTGCAATCTTGGGTTGACTTCAATTAATCTTGCTCCCTTGACCCTTGATTTGATGCTCCAAGCCTTCAAAATGGGTGCATTTTTGATTTTGGAGGAGAGATGGAGAGTGGAATTAATGGAGTTGGGAAAGTTTAGGGCTGTTGCCCTAAACCTGAAGGCTTCTCTCTGTTCACTATTCTGCCCGAAAGAATGAGCTCTCTGAATCTCTCAAGGAAGCTAAGGCATAAAGGGCAATTTAGGGAGTTCAAATAAGCTTTAGGGGCTGAATGGGGAAAGAAAGAGGGACCTGGGTCGCGGCTGGGAAAGGGTCAAGGAGGGGGGGAGTTCGCGGGTCGCCCAGGTGAAATGGGCTGAAGCTTGTGAGGGGGAATGGGCTGGAAAGGTGGATGGTGGGCCGGATGGAGCAAGAAAGGACGCGGGCCGGATCCGACCCATGAAGAACACGCGGGTCATCACCAGGAACCGGGCGACGTGGCCGCTCCTCTTGCCGACAGCGCATTAATGAGGAGCATTTTCAGGAAATTGCTCCGGTGCCCCTGCCTTTCAGAATTGAGCGCCGCTGCCCCTGTCTTCTTGAATGCGGCTGCCGAAGACCCTATGCCCCCAGACTTTGCAATTTAGGCCGCATTTTGCTTCAGTTACTCTCTGTTGCCTTTTTGTGCTTTGAAACTCTTAACGGAACTTAATAGAAAGTGCACAAACTTAACATTGGAGCCCGGGATGTCCTCGATTTGCACGTATTGAGCCTTAGAACCTCGAATATCTTTGAGATACCTACATGAAGCATAAAAAAACATAAAAATAGGCTCTCAAATGCAATTAATTATCAACCAAAGCTCAAAATAACCTATAAAATTTCGAAAAATTAATGAAAATAATAGAAAATAATAAGCTTATCAGTTACTCAAAACAATTTTGATTTGTGCTTTTCAATGTTTAGTTATGTGAGTGTTAACAAGAGTGAGACTCTTTCATGATGTACTTAAGAAACTTTATAGCCAATAAAATGTGTTCTTTTACTTAGTTTTTGGGTTTTTTACTTTTTTCGGTGAGTAGTATACATCGATCTGACTCTACAAATCCCAAGCATATATTGATTTAGTCTTATATTGGTCAAGCATACATAAATCAAATTTCAAATTGACACTTTGCCATTGGGACAGGTTGTCTTTAATATTACTCCCTTCGTCATGGATAAATATTTCTAATAGACAAAACTCAAGCATTAAAAATGTAATTATTGATGAGTTGTAAAATATGTTGTTACAATAATACACATGACACAAACTTTCTCTCATTAATTATGTACCTACTACAGTTGCTCTCTCTATAGGATGTACAATAATTATAGTATTAAATGAAGAGATATATTAAAAAGAATAGTCTATTTTGAGACATTCCAAAATAGAAAGTATGAACATTTATCTGAGACGGAGGGAGTATATCCGCGTGATAAATACTCTTTTCGTTTCGGGAAAAAAATCTACTATTTTATTTTTGAAATGTTTCACTTAAAAAGTCTATTTTTAGTAATTAAAGTATAAAAATGTTATTTAATTACTAATAAACTACTAAAAGTGTTATTTTCTAAAAAATAAAGCAGAATGTTATTTAGGACCACTCACTTTAAAGGAAATGATAGGAGCTTATCTGGATTTCATTTCATTAGGCCTTCTCAATCAATCATCTTTAGGGGGCACCCTACTGATTGCTTGATTAACAATATTAATTAATTGACACCAAAATCTTAATATTAGACATCATTGGAGTACATTTATTAATTAAAAATGTATTCCAATGATGTATAATGTTCATTAATTATACATGATTATATTTAATACCATTATCATTTCAGATTTTTTTTAATGAAATTGGGTCTACTTGTGTATATGTGTTAAAATATTGTTGTAAAAAAATGTATTAAAATATTATTGAGCTTTTTTGAAGGACTAAAGTACCAAAAGATATGAACAAAAAAAATAAAAAGTAAAACTATGCACATCTAACCGTTGAATTTCTCTTAGAACGTGTTTGACTACAAGCTCACTGAGGATTGCAATAAAGTGAAGTCAACTACCGGCAGGAAACTAAGAATGACAATGAAGTAGCACGGGATGGTTATGTATCATATCATCAACATTCCTCAATTTTAATTTGATGTCCCATAACCCTCATTCCCCATCGGATAAACAATTTGTCATAGCATATTCATTCCACGGCTGATGGTTAATCAAAGATTACCTATGATGTCAACATAATAGATATTGTGTGTGTGAAAAAGAGAAACAAATATTATTGAGACACAAGTAATGTTTTGTTGATAAATTATTATCGATGTTTATAAATTTATTTGATTAATAGAAATTTTTATTGTTTGTCAGATGCAAACTTTAAAGTGAAAGGAATGCATGATTAAACACACAAAGCAGCAAATTCGCATAGTTGAGAATAATGTTATGAATTTTCTGTTTTTAATATAAAATATACTCACACACACATATATACCTAGGTTAGTTGATAAATTTTTGTATGAATAAAGATTACGTTTATATTATTAGCAGTTCGGGTAAAGGTTCAAGAATTGTGGTGGGTAATGGCGCAGTTACTTCTAATACCAAAACCTAATCATTCCCAAATTTTTCGGTTATTTCCCGTTATCCACCTCATATCCAGTCAAACCAGCTAATGACCCTCAGCTTCGGTCCAATTTAGTTCAGGGTATCCACGGTTTAGTTTGAAATTGCAAAACCTGACTATGAGCTTGATTTGAGTCGCTCATAAGTTTTTAGAGGTGTTTTAAGCCAGCTCGACACACAACAAACATTAACTGTGATTAAAATCCTTATATAAGCTGATAAGAAACATGATTAGGCCTAGTCCAAGATCTTGGTACAAACCATTTAGCCCAATTCAATAACTATGTTTCATACTCCATACTTAAACTGGATCATAGTCAGTTAATAAAAATCAGTGTCTTTTAAGAAATTGAGCTTAGAAGAATAACAAAGCTTAAAACTCCTAGGATGGGCCGGATAGCCTAGGTTCTTTATCTCTCCCCACAACTTTTCTCCTTCTCTTCGAATACTCCTTTGGATGCTCAGCCTGACCTTTGCTTTCTCTTTTCTTTGCACACCTCTATCAATTGATTCACAGAAAGATCTTATTTTTCTTGTCTTGCATCCAAACCCAATTATCTGGCTCTTCTGGGCTACTCTTAGATGAGTCATGAGCCCTATACAAGGTCCTCATCAGGACGAAGGCCCAAGATTACCAAACCCAATTACGTCCGTAGGTTGGTTATTGACGATACACTCCACTCAAATAGCTCAAAGCTCAATCCAGTCCCTTCTAATATGATGAGATTAAATGAAAACAAAAATTAAAGAAATACTTCATTCGTTGCACTAAATAGTTCGTATTTAATAAACCTAATTATTAAATAATTTATAACTAGCGTTAAAATTTATTATAATTACAAATATGTTTTTGGATGATCTATCTATATGTTAACATCAAATGTAAAGGGTACAGTTGGAATGTTATAAAGATGATAAATATAATTTGGGGTATACTTAATATAGCACCTATAAAATGCTTAATATATCACTTTTAAAAAATGTTTGACCAAAATACCCTTTACATAATTTATTTTTTTCGTTTTTTTATTAAATTTAATTTAACAAATTTTAAATTTAAAAATATTTTAAACACAATTAATTTATTAATTAATTTTATTTAGTTACTAAACACAATTAAATTACTAATTAATTTGATTTAGTTATACTAAGTGAAAAATTATCTTTGAGTATAAATATCAGATTGTAAAATTTTTCTTGTAAGTGAAAAAAAATTGCATACGCATTTTTCTCTCAGTCAAAATTTCAATCAATTAAAACTTCCAAAAAGTCTACAATTTGGAAGCAAATCGGCAAAAAAATGTTGAAATGTGGATATGGAAGATGACGACAACGTTATATTTACCACTTACGCGAACTTAACGGTAATATTTAATTCTAATTGTTCAATTTTTATCTCCAAATGTTAAATTTTTATCTGTTAATTTATTTTTTAATGTTTAAATGAAAAAAAAAACAAAAAAAAGAAAGGATTAGGGACCGGTTTTGTAAAAAAATGTTTTACCAAAATACCCTTTACGTAATTTAATCTTTTTGTTTTTTTAATTAAATTTAAATTAACTAAAATTAAATTTTTTTGTTTTTTATTAAATTTAAATTAGGTAATTTAAAATTTAATAATTAATTTGATTTGAATTAGGTTTAAATTAAAAAAAACAAGTTTTGGGTAATTTAATTTTTTTGTTTTTTTAATTAAATTTAAATTAGCTAAAATTTAATTTTTTATTTTTTATTAAATTTAAATTAGCTAATTTAAAATTTAATAATTAATTTGATTTGAATTAGGTTTAAATTAAAAAAAACAACAACAAGTTTTGGGTTTAGGACCGGTTTTGGATCAGTCCAAATTGGGCAGATGGGCTGGGGACTGATCTGCTAGCAGTCCAAATTGGGGGGATGGGTTTAGGCCTAGTTGGTTGGCAGTCCAAAAGGGGGAAACAGTTTTGGGCTGGTCTGGTGAGTTTAGGCCTGGTTGGTTGGCAGTCCAAAAGGCGGGAAAGGGTTATGGGCTGGTCTTGTAGCAGGCGGTGGGCTTGTGGGGTAAATTATTGGGTTTGGGACTGGTACCAATCCAGTCCTTAAACCCAAAACTTGTTTTTTTTTTTAAATTTAAATATAATTCAAATCAAATTAATTATTAAATTTTAAATTAGCTAATTTAAATTTAATAAAAAACAAAAAAATAAATTTTAGCTAATTTAAATTTAATTAAAAAAATAAAAATAATAAATTACCCAAAACTTGTTTTTTTAAACCCAAAACTTGTTTTTTTAATTTAAACCTAATTCAAATCAAATTAATTATTAAATTTTAAATTAGCTAATTTAAATTTAATAAAAAAACAAAAAATTAAATTACGTAAAGGGTATTTTGGTAAAACATTTTTTAAAAGTGTTGTATTAAGCATTTTATAGGTGGTGTATTAAGTACCTATGATATAATTTTTGAAAGAATACTTTTAAAGTGAAACATTTATAATAATATAATAGACTCTTCGCCTGAAACGAAAATAATATAAATAAAAACCAATACATGGCATATCATGTAACTATTTCATATAAAATTAGATGGTCCTCAGACAACTCCAATAAATAAATTAATTAATTAAGTCTAAAGCAGTGATTAAACTCAAGACCAATTTTGTTTTCAGGCCTAGTTTTATTAATACTCTCTTCTTTCCGGACAAAAAATTCTCGTTTGAAAGTTATTTTTTTTTAAATGATGCTTTTAGGAATTCATTAGTAATAAAATAACATTTTATGTCTTAATTGTTAAAAGTAGACTTTTTAAGTAAACCATCTCAAAATAAAATAATAGAATGACGAAACAGAGAGAGGTCATGAACTGAGGGATCACCAAAGGGAGGAGACTTATGGAACTATAAACGTACACATGCTTGTTTAAAGCATAAGAAAGAAGAGTTGTAATTTAAACTTAACTGCTTCTAAGGTTGATCGAGCTTCTATCCATAATGTTGTTATCATTTGTACGAGCTTGGCCCTCTGATTTTTTGTTCAGTTTAAAATCTACGATTGAGAAACGATCCCAGCCCTTTGCACATAAATAAATTACTATGTGATCACGCCACGAGAGGGGGTGCCGAAAGTCTCGTCGTCTGTGACTGGTCCGTGATGTCGTCCGGTGGATATCTGGCAAAATGAAGCACCGTGAGTGGGTGGGGTTGTCCATCAAAACCCTCCGGTGTGATAATCAGTATAATGTATAAGAGAGTGATAAATCAAATGAAAGTGGTGTTTATGTTTGTGTTTGAACCGTGAGGGAGAGAGATTCAGAGAGAGCCCCTTGTTACTTTGTTATTTGAGAGAGAAAAAGAGGTTGGTCTTTGAAGGAGGAAGTTTTCTTCTTTATATAGGGTGTACATTTGGTATGTTATTGGGCTTGTGCCCTCTTTTAAATATAGGCTCAGGCTTTCTTCTGAATACAGACTTGACCCAATCTTAAAGGCATAATTTTAAAATATTCTATTGGACTATATTTTCGAGCTCATTATTTTGGTGTACATCACTGTGGAAAAGACTCTAGAATAGAAAGGACAACATATCAAAGAAAGTTTATTCCTTGGTAAATGAATGATTTTCTCACTTTCTCTTCAATTTTGTTGGCCCCATTTTAATTTCCTAAGAAACTTCCTCTCTCTTTTCTCAAAATAAATAAATAAAGAAACTTCCTCTATCTAACGCGCATACAACACGGAACACGGAAACAGTACATCCATTATTATTGTTGGTAGCACAACACATTTTCGTATCTACTACATTTATCTAAATTTAAGCTTGTATAAACAAAAGTACATTTTATTCAATAAATATTATGAATACAATGGTGACATATATTTATTTTGCAAATAAACAAATAAACAAATATATTATGATATTTTCATATTAATATTAGATTTTTTTTGGGAATAAAATTTCATGCTTGGAAATAGACTCCTTGGGATCTTATAGACTGAGCCATGTCTTTTTTTTTTTTACATTTTAATTTTTGTATGATTATAAATAATTAAGTATGATTATTCAATAAAATAAGAAAGAAATAAAAGTGTATTGTTCGGTTGATAAACAAATTAGTTTTTTTTTGTTGTTGTTGAGTGGTAACTTAACAAATATTAATAATTGAAGTGCAGAGAAATAAATCATATTAACATAATTGAAAAGAATAATATGATTTCATCAAAAATAAAAAGTTTTTATCCAAAAGACTTTATTAGAATCGTTAAGTTTTGAAATATTTGATATTAAAAGTTTAACTATGAGAATTAACTTTTTAGATAGAAGAATTATTTTTGAAACTTTTTGGAATTGAAAGTTTTTTAATAGAATCATTTGATATATTCCCCAAAAAATAATAGTTATAAATTTGGATAGTGGAGGGTGACAGAGAATAGGGATATGGTGGAAGAAGTGGCTGTAACATTCAAATCAAAAATACCAAATATTGATGACGAGCAAAGTTAAGGAGATTAGATCATACTATGATTAGCAAAGTCCCCAATATAGCTGGAGCCACTGCACTCATTGGATAAGATTTTGCCTGAAATGTTGAAGAATGGAGTTTAACATTAATACATTATATATAAATAAAAGCAACCAAAGATGCTAATTCCCAATTAATAGTAATTTTTATGATTCTATTCAATAGATAATTGAAGCACTAAATTTGGAAAGCCCTTTCCTAGGACGTAACCTTGCCCAGTTGGGAACTACTATTGGTCCTATTGGATAAGACCACACTCATCTCAAGTTTAAAAAATACAACACTGCCACTAGGATATGAAAATGATATGGATATATACTTTGAGGCTTAAAGTGAGTCATGACTCATGAGTGAGTCACTCACTCCATTTTACACCCTAGTCTTGTTGAAAGCAACAATAAAGGAGTAGCCCATTCATCTGGTTACTAGTTAGTCTAGTCCCAGTGGTACCAGAATTTGTTCATTCCCCACGGTTTACCCATTACCCTTATAATCTTAAACTTAAAGTTGGAAAAATATGTGAAATGCATAAATTTAACACATGATTTGTTTTCCACATATGAACTTCTAAACAAAAATGGAAGAGTGGACCGTTTTGATCTGACGTAGTGAAGGCATACTGATTACTTGTTAACACTAATTGTCCGTCAATTTCAATTTTCAACTTTAACACGATATAAATTTTAGATATTTATAAGAAAATAAATGTGGGCATGATTTATGCCCTTATATTGGGTTAGGCTGTGGGGACCGCGTTCACCAGCTCAAACAATGCAGGAAGTTGTCCAATGGAGCTATAAGATATTTTTAACCGGACATTGACCTCTCCAATCCAATGTACTCTGTGTATGAATGTAAACTCTACACAATGTTTATTAATTTTAGGGCTTATTTTTTTTACAGTCAATTAAAAGTTAACTAATTACTAGTAGTAATTACTGATTAGTTAGGTTGAAAAAAATAATTGAAACACACACTATCACTTCCACTTTTTGAATATAAATAGATAAATAGATGTGTTAAGGATGGTTTAGGGGTAATATTATTATTGACTCTCTCCCGACCGTTTGGTTCCAACTAATGGAAATCAGTTTCAGTCCCAATGTGGTTTAAGGACACTTTGAGGAAGACCAATATTGATTGCTTTTATTTTATTTATTTGGACAAATTACATAAATGTTGTTACAATTTTGCTCATACTTGGTTCAAAGTAGATCATAAATGTATACAAAGTGAAAGGACGAAACCGAGGAAACCATCCTCGACATAATTACGGGCCCCACTATGAAAACCACTAGCAGATTCAGCAAAGCCGCCAAACCAATACCGTCGAGACAACGCGAGCTCACTGGAGACAAGGGGCAAGCAAAACCCGTGGCTCCCAACACCCTCGGCCTCGGCAACTAGAGTGGCTTCCAACGCCCTCGGCCTCGGCAAGCAGAGTAGCTAAAGTCTTCAGCAGCAGGTCTCCCTCCAGGGACGTTATCTTCTTGGCCGAAGATGAGATCTCCCCCTTCGCTTTCAACAAGGCCCACTCCAGGCCCCTCACAGACTCAGTAGCCTTACCCAACTTGGCGTTGTAAGTCGCGAGACCGATGCCGAGCTGCATGAGCAAAAAACAGGCAATGAGCAAACAAACCAAATTAATAAGTAAAGAATAAAAGAACAAGATCCACCTACCTCGCTCATGGCCAGCGCACACAGATCGTTCAATTGAAACTCCCTGGCAGGGAGCATCGTCTCCATGGACTCGGCCGGTACACTCTAGCCCATTAATCTCTACCCATAGCCAGCGAATGAGGCAGGAAAGTTGTTGATCGTCTTACAAATGTGACCGATAATAGAGTCATTATCGGCCACCTCCTCCCTCGCCGGAGTAGGGGCCGGGGCCAAGGCCAGTTGAAGCTCGGCAGGAGTCGAAGTGGGCGGGAGCTGACCTTGAGTAGTGCCCAGCCTCTGCCTCTTGGGCCTTGGGACGTCAGAGACCGGTTGTTTGCCCTTCGCCTTAGGAGCCGGGGCAGTGGAAGCGGGGACCACCTTCGAAGGATCTTCCATCGCCAACCATAAAGAACCCAAAGACTACCATCATCGCCTCAGCGAAGCCTTCACCGACCTCCATCCGCTCCTCCTCGGCCTTCTTCCAGGCCAAAATGGCATCCCGAGTCAAAACCATATTTACAAATCAGAAAGCTCGCATCAGAAACCAAGAGACAAATACAACAAAAATAACGGAAAAATAAACAAGGCAGAAGTAACAGTATTAACCTGGTGTTGAGCACTCGGACCCATCCATACCCTTACACTCCGGACACTCCGAGCCAAACACCCATCCTCGGTGCAGGGCCCAGCCCTCTCGGCTCGCATACTCAAATTCCAAATAGGCCCTCTCCACCCCCTCGACACTGGCCGCCGAGACCCGGAACTTGGACAGCAGGCCCTCATCCCCAACTATGGCCTTCCAGTTGTAAGACCGAACCTGCACCCCTTCATCATTGAACAAGGGGGCCTCAATGGCGCTCTTCGCGGCCTCATCGGCAGCACCCAAACTCTTTGTCTTCAAAAGACCATGGGGTTTTCCCTCGGGAGCCTCGAAATTCTATCCTCGGCTAGACTCCACCAGGGGGACCTTCTTTGACCACCGATGATCTTTATTGCCGAAGTTGGCCAGCAGGGGAAATCCTTGTGGATGCCTTAAGACAGTCAGCCGATTCATGGAGATACTGACTTTGTAGTAATAGCAGAAGAGCGAGAGTGTCGGCTCGAACCCCTTCGACCAGGTACAGATGATGAAGCTGACCAACGCTCGGGTAAGGTTGGGCGCGAGGTCCAAAGGGACAGAGCTTGTCTGGGTCAGAAACTCGCAGATAAAGGGGTCAAGAGGCAGACGCAGCCACGACAACTCGAAAAGACTCGAGTAAAAGCCCACGTAGCTGCGAAGACTGCGCATCTCGGAAATACCCAATCTCGAATCAGGGACCAAACCCCGGAAAAAGTTGGAGCCGTACGCCCGAGACCATTCTTCTACATCCGACAAACTTATCTTATTCTCACCTTCTCGCCATCATTTCCAGCTCACCCAGAAACAGAGGCCTCAGCTCCACTCGCCATTCTCCCAAATTGCCGACGCTGCAGGCTTCTCTCGATATGACGGAAGTGCAGGACTCTCTCCCTGGTGAAAAATTGAGCAATCAGACTTAACGCAATACGGTCTCGGCTCAAGAACACCCTCATAGGGGTGTTAGATGGATAATTCGGAGCAGAAAATACTTCATCACCGAACTTCCAATGCGAGCTAACCTTCACTCCAAAGCTCGCGAGGAGAAACCTCGCTTACGAGGAGTAACCGCTACCCACCTACACTGGCATTGCCTGTACATAGGACCCCCACACAGAGACTTCCCGAAAATTGACTCAAGAAACGGGCCTTCGTCATCAGAGTCTAATGAGGAAATCGAGCACGATGAAGAGGTATCCGAGCTCAGAGGGCCCACGGTTGTCTCCACATGAACAGTGGTGTCTACCACTCTCTCCTCGGTCAAACAAACACTCACCTCGATACCTCCCCAGACGGGGCCGCGAGGGACAGACTCGGCCTCGCCATCACTTAGCTCATCACCCCTAGACTCGGCTAAATTAGGGTCCTCGGCGTCAGGATTAGCCGAAACCTCGGAAGGAACCTCGGCAAGAGGACTGTTCATACTGTGATAGGGTACTAGGGCACGAGAAAGATCCTCGTCCCGAGGAGACACACCGGAATATCCTCGGCCACGTTACTAGGAAGGGGAAGAAGAGGACTCCTAACTGACACGGGTATACGAATTACCTTATTCCAGTAATCTATCAGCTCTATGGAGGAGCTACTAGAAGAAGAAGAAGCGGAAAAAACAGGAAAAAGGATTCTACGAGACATATTCTAAACAAGAAAAGGAAAGAAAAATCGTACCAAGAGATAAAGCTGGAAGAACGCCGGAGAAATCAACAAGGTAAGCAGAAACACGCCTGAAAAAGCCAAAAGGAAGCCGAAAAATTAAGCAAGTAGGAGAAAAACGGCACCCAGGACAGAGTAGCAAACCGGAGAATACCAATTGGTGACAATAAAAGCCACCAGAAAAAAGCAGAAAGTGGAAAGTGGAAAGGAAAAGCAAACTTACGGATGCAGACAAACAAGATTCAACGGGAAGGATGGCCGGAAGAATCACCGGAAATCGCCCAAAACTTAGTAGAAGAAACAGTGAGAAAGTGAAAAGTGAAAACGGTGAAAAGTGAAAAAAGGAGAAAAAGGCTTTTGTACCCCCCTGCAACGACGTCGCATCAAAGTGGGGCACCTTTGCCCACCGGGTCAACCCGCGTGTTTTTCTCTTAAAAACACCCGAAACGATATCGTATGCCTTGGATTTCTCTGGATTTGGGAAAAAACGGCATTAAAGACATTTCGAAATTCAAAAAGCCGCCAAAACTTACATTTAATACCATGTCAGCACCGAAAAGACAACCGTCATGATTGGACAGATATCCAAAAACGCCCCATAAAATCCCTCAGCCCTTGGCTTAAACCCTGGAACCAACCTCGGTACCAGGTTTTTACCACCAAAGATTCAAAGGAATACTTCTTGGCCTTACGGCAGTGAGCGGCCAAAAAGTAGGGGGCCACTGAAAGGACGAAACCGAGGAAACCATCCTCGGCATAATTACGGGCCCGACTATGAAAACTACTAGCAGATTCAGCAAAGCCACCGAACCAATACCGCCGAGACAACGCGAGCTCACTGGAGACATGGGGCAAGCAAAACCCGTGGCTCCCAACACCCTCGGCCTCAGCAACTAGAGTGGCTTCCAACGCCCTCGGCCTCGGCAAGCAGAGTAGCTTCCAGTACCCTCGGCCTCGGCAGCAATAGCCCACTATCCTTAGACCGCTCGACCTCGGCGTTAGGTCAATGATCACCAGGTCTGACAAAGAAGCTTCCCCAGACCCGGTAAAGCCGCTACACGCAACCACCAACCCCGTGACAGCGGTCAGCCCACTTATTTCTGACAAAGCCACCAGTGCATTTAATATCCACCGCAACCTGTTCCCCAATAAGAAGCCGCCACGTCATCAGGAGAATCAGGTATAAATAGGGGACATTCATTATTTGAAAAGGTATGTACAATTTGAGATATCAAAACTCTCTTATTACAACCTCTTATCGGACCATTTATTATTACGGCATATTTATTACTCATTTCCACCAAAATCTGATTCTCACGCCGGAGGGTTCCAGTCAGACTACCCCGACTTCTTAACGGCGTTCACTGTTTATCTCGTGCAGGTAGCTGGATGTCGTGACAAGGACGACCGTATAAAAACTTTACCATTCTTGTTACATACGTGGATAACAAGATAAGATCACCACCAAAATTGCATGATCGCAAAGATATACACATTATTGCGGTTGACCAACCACGATGTATCTCTTGTCAATTGTCATACAAGATTTTTTTGGGGACAAATTTGTTGCTAGTCAATAGAATGCAGTATTTAAGTGGAAAAAAAAGATATTATCATATTAATTAAATGTTTCAATTCTGGATATTCGTCACAACATATCCATTCTCCCTCCCCCCAAAGCCAACTGTGGTTATCTTGTCCGCATTAGCACAATCTGAGACTTGAAACTTGAAAGTGACGCTCAAGTAATATACTGTATATACTTTGTCAATTCTCAGCATTTTCTACGGATCTCGTCAGTATTCAATTTTGGCATAATCTAGTTAGGCAAATAAACAATTTTGTTAATGTTTCTTAATTTATCTGGGTCTGGGTCTCGTGTCTTTGTAATAAGGAGCAGAATTGAATGCAAATGTGTCCTGTCCTTTGCAAGCTCAAAAGGGCAAACAATAACATCCTCCAAATGCACCTACGGGCTACGACCCACCCCCGTCTGACCAGTGACCATCTACCGGTCTACCCTAACAAAGGAGGGAGGGTTTACTGTTTACGTGTGCAAACGGCAAACGCCCAGCCACACATTCAAGGCAAGTGGAGGATCCGCAATTCGGGTGTGCCTTTTAGACGTAGGGACTAGATCCAAATGCATAATATGCATTCCTGTTTCTGTTCCATGAATCATGATGAAACAACATTTATAAGGGTTTAAATTGAATCTTGCTTGTTGCAACTTGATTTCACCATGTTCATGTACTTTTGTCAAGTTAGACTAGTCCTTGTCCACTCTATTAAACTTCACAGTTGAATTATTTGAGTTTGACTCCAATACATTGGATGTTTTAAACAGTTTTTGTATTGTCTTAATGATTGTAATTTACTAATTTTTAGCTTTTGACACGATGAACATTAATAGAGGCAGGGCTACAAAGTTCTTGTTACCAAACACAACAACTCCGTATTAATAATTAGTTGCATTGCCACTATCTAATGAAAGAAAACGAATAAATAACTGACATCAAGAATTATGTGACTTTTTGTGCCCAAAGCATTATTCAATATCAAGCTATTCTTGATTAAATTGATTAAAAATTAAGTCTTTCAGAATATCAAGCATCTTTAGTAATTTACACCCCAATGAAAGTATTGACTTAAAATCAGACTTGTACAATTGTATTTCCAAGATCGTCTAATATGTACTCCTTCATTTTTAAATTATTGTTCTTTTTAATTCGATACACCATTTTAAAAAATATAATTAATTGTAATATAAAAATTTGTGAAATATGTGATTTTCTTTAATGTTTTTGAGCATGTGACCATAATTAAAACAGTTAGAAAAAGTAAGGGTAAGTGATAAAAATGTTTTCCTGAAAAAAAAAAGGTTTGAAAGATGACAATTATTTTAAAACGGACGAAAAAAAAAGGAGGACGATAGTTTGAAAATAAAAGACCAAAATATAAATAGTCCCCCAAAGTATCCACTCAATCTCATTGTGCACCCCAACCTAATTTTTTTCTCATAATGTCATCTGACGTTACCTTTTGTCCCACGTTGCCCCTGGCATAGATGACCGTTACTTTTGTCTCGTTAACTTGCATGTGCTCTTGCATGTTTGGGATAAAAATGTCATTTACATATTAAAAATAATCAAAACAAAAGCTGCCCACACCCCAACTCTTGCGAGTCCATCCCGTCCTTTGGACCACCACCATTTACTTTACCACTGTTGTTCTCCGACAGAAAGAACACATACATCTCCGTCCAAATTGCAAAATTCTCCTTCCGACCCATATTTTCACATTCGCAGTACCTCTTTCACAAAATAAACTAGTATTCTCGCCCATCTCAGGTCCCTTCTATCCTCCTCGGCTTCTTCAAGCCTGATAAAACCACTGCACATGTCACCAATCTTACGGAACACTGCACGCCCCCACAAATGTACCGGAAGTCCAAGGACCCTCATCCACGTGCTACTTGCAGTTTTCTATTGTTGTTTTTACAATACCCCACCTCATTCCACTGCTCCAAATACAGGGGTTATTGGTTGACAACCCATCTATTCTCTCATAAAATTCACTAAGCTTTGATCTTTTACGGGAATACAAAAAGAAAGAGCTTCCCATTCATATCTAAAACCCTAGCGCCACCAGCCGTCTTCCACCTCGAGTCCACCCATTTATGCATCTCAAAGTTCGACGGAGTTAGGTAATATGACTCACCCACCCTACCAACCAAGCATCTATCAAGAAAGATCAAATTATCCCCATAAGAGCTCTCTTGTACTATAAAATCCAGACGTGAACGATTTAGGACAGTCTTTGTTCGAAGCTCTAAATCGGGTCATGTAGGGATCTCCACCGCTTCTTTAAGAGAGTTATCGAGATCTGGGTTTAATTTAAGACAAACAACTCATATGCATCTCAATGTAGGGTTGAAGAAGAAGGTCAGCAAATGACCAAAATACCCTTCCCAGTAAAATGAAAATTTTAAAATCCCCCTTGCACATGATTTGCACATGACAAATTCTATTATCTTTTTAATGCAGGTCGGGGCCAGAGGACAAAGTGAGACAAAAGGTAACATGTTGCGTCAATCACCCTTCCACTATGAGAGAGTTGCGTCAATATTAGAAATCAAAAATAGTTTAGTATTTAAATAAAATGAAAAACCAGAATAGAAAAGGGAAGGAGAGTGGAGAGAGGCAGCAAGCACATCTGTGTGTAGAGACGTAGATCAACAGTGGAGAGAGGCTACAGCTAAACAGCACTTTTCGTATAATTTTCAAACTTTGTTTTTATGCTTTCACATCTTTTACTACTTACTATGCATTTCTCATCCATTGCTCGAGTGTGGCATCTCGTAAATTGAGTGATAGACTGATAGCTAATTTATAAATTTGGTTTTAAAATTAACAATATACACAACCATTTTGGCAATTACTGATTTATTATAATTCCTAGAAAATGCTTTAAGGTTACGCGCCGGCGCCACCACACCGGTACCAAGAAATTACGCGACGATGCAATTACAATTAGCAAAAGAAAGCCTTTTTCATGGCCCCCAGCACAAAAACTAACTGGGTCCCACCATCTCTTTCCTTTCCGTACCATTCCCCGAACAGGAGCTGTACTCCTTTACACGTACGCAACCCCGTTTCGTTTCCCCCAAGCCCACTTTATAAATTCACACTCCCACCCCCGTTCTCTTCCTCACACCAATCTTTAGCCCAAAAACAGAAAACCAAACCCTCTCTCTCTCTCTACTGTAAATTAAGAGAAGCAGCAAATAGTGTTTGTTGGTTAGACTTAGACTTGGTTGGTTGGGGTTCGCCCTCTCATGAGAGGAGGAGAAGTTTGGAAATCATCGTCTATTATAAGTTACTTACATAGTGGTGAATATGGAGAGTCCTTACTATGCACCGCCACACGTGGACCCATCTCGACCGTCCCTGGGTTTCCCTCTCGGCACTGCCCTCCTCTTGATCATCATTTTCAGCTTGAGCGGTATCTTCTCCTGCTGTTACCACTGGGACAAGCTTCGTTCCCTCCGTCAATCTTTCTCCGATGCCACGGATCCCGATGCCGATAGCGACGATGGCCCCACCAAACCTAAACCCACCCAAGCGGTACGTACTGCATCTCTCCCGCCTATGAATTACTCCACTCCACTCCTCTAAGGCTCTAATAACACCAAATTAAATTATGCTTCATTAATTGTGTTCTAATACGGATTTAATAAATTAATATGTGCAGAATTCGAAGCAGAGAGAAAATCAAAGTTTGCCGGTGATAATGCCGGGGGATAGGATTGCCAAGTTCATAGCATTGCCATGTCCTTGTGAGCCATTACGGGAGGAGAAGATAATTGTAGAGGTGCAGAAGCCGCCTAAGCCTCACCAAATCGCTGTCCCTTTGTATTAACAGCAAACTAAAACCACCAATTTCTTTGTTTGTACATATTTATACCCACTTCAATCTTTTAGAATTCAATCAATTTCTCCTCCCCGGAATTTATTTTTCTTTTTCACTCCATTAACGCTAAATATATTACCCAACGCCAAAGCTCGATTTGATCTATCTTAAAAAAAATTAAACTGTACAAAAATACTATGTAATGGAATATCCATTTTTACATCATTAAATTTAAATAGAAAGTTGATAATAAGTCAATTTATTTAGGGATTGGATAATATTATCCATCATTAAATTTAAATAGAAAGTTGATAATAAGTCAAACTTATGCGTATTCGACTTATGATTTCAAATTATGCTCAGCAAAGCTAAACATGATAGTGTTAAAATTTTATTTGAGTTAGAACGTGTGAATTCAAGATTAAAGAGGTTGATTAAATACGATAATCGATCTTAAATTGGAGTGGCCAAGTTTGTGTAGCAGTACTGTCCAGTGTACCCAGTAATTTTCAGCCGACAAGTTACCTCGATTCTTCGCACATGTACGCTGTATCCTTTCTACAAGTACACGTATGAACATTGAGGACCAGCTTCGGATTAAAAAAAAAAAAACAAAGGAAATGAAAATTGAGGATCCAGTTAACCTTGGCCTGAATTGGTAATAATCTTTTGTATGTAAACGATAATAACCATTGTATTTTTCCTTTTTCGGCTGTCTTTAACTGGCTATTCTAAATTCCATTGTACAATTTTGATTAGTATGCCAAAAGTTATTTACCTGAATTGTTTTATGAAGTTGTTTTGAGTTTTTATGTGTTTTAATAATAATAATAATTATTATTATCATTATTATTGCTTATTATTATTATTATTTTAGTAACATTAATATTATTCTTATTATTCCTCATTGGTAGTATTTATTTTTATTATATTAATATTATTTATATTATTATTATGGATTTTATAATTATTAATATTACTTTATTATCATTATTATTACCTTATTTCAATTAAAAACTAGGGTAATTTTGGAATTTGAAAAATGTATTAAAGTTTACTATTCTTCCATGTTTTTTAAAGATAAGTCAATAGCACTAAGGTTTGTGCTTATGACTTATTATGACAAAAATGAAATCAAAACTTCCAAAATGAATTTTTGAGAAATCATAAGTCATAAACACCTTGACATTTGCAAATATTGAGGCAAAATCTCTATCTGCTAAAAAAAAGGAGCTAGCATATATATATAGTTAGTCATTCTATTCTAGCCTAAAAGTCTCTGTTTAAAGTAAAAAAAAATCAAAAAATGATACTTTTAATAGTTTATTAGTAATAAAAAAAAATACTTTAATGCCTTAATTTTTGAAAGTGAACTCTTTAACTGAAACATCTCAAAATAAAAAGTGAACTCTTTGCTCAGAACGAAGAGAGTATATGCTAAGATATTTTTTTTCCGTATAATTAGCACATTATTAATGAACCGAAAGATATTTCATACCAATTGATAGACATTTTCAATGAAAGATACTGCCTCTGTTCCAGACAAAAAGTTTATTATTTCATTTTGAGATTTTTCAATTAAAGAGTTCATTTTCAAAAATTAAGATATACGAATATCATTTTATTTTACTAAATAACTAATAAAATAGTCATTTTTCTAAAAAAAATAACTTTTACTAAATAACCGAGTATTTAGATATGGAGAATGTAGCAAATTAAAGGATAACAATATACACATATATAGCAATGCCAAAATAATTTGAGAACTATCTCCATACGAGTATGGAGTACAAACTAAACCTTAGTGAGGTTGTCTTGTCGACCCATTTCCCCTTAAATTAGGTCTTAATTGTGAGGAAATTAATTAAATTGAAAGTCAAGCAAAATGAATAATGGTTGGTAAGTGCATCACGTCTTTCTTTTTTCAATTGAATGGCCGTGTTTGAATATACGGAGAATTTTTTGAGTCAAAAATGTGGCCAAAAGGCAGTCATTTGCAACTCAATTATATGGTCTGCCATTTTCTATAACCAAGTAATCGATCGATCAATGGATTGCATTTTGAAAAGAAGAAAAAAAATTAAAAAGTGCACTCTTTGAGAGTCTTTACATGATACCATCGTGTAAAAAGACCATTAGTTGTGATAGATTGAGGCTCAAAGTGGAATTTTGATATCTTTGCTCCATACTGTTTAAGATAGATTGCTTCTCTCATTTTATTTGATCTTTTTGCTTAAAGAAGAGTCAAGTGGTCAAGTTAATTATGTTGTGTTTTTAGATATTATGACAATTAATTTTACCCCTAAACATATTCATGACCGAAAGTTATTATAGTGTTATAGGGATATTATGAAAACGATGAAAAAATAAGAATAGTTTGCCAAAGTTTTCACTTTTACTCTACTTTTTATTCTCTTCATCCCATTCGGACGTTTTCCACGATAACTAAAACGTTAAAATTTGTTCCTTAATACTTACCAATATCAATCAACAATCTTAGAAAATATCGATAATTAGATTTTTATTTTTTTTCTTCCTCCTAAGAGGGATATGAGAAAGGAAAAACCTGATATCTTACACTTTTTGAAGCCTCGTCTCTCTATCACTGATCCAATCTCTTAAAAGCAATTAGATTTTTAATAATCGTAGTAATTTACTGCAAAATCTCAACATCCTCTGAATAATAAATAATGAAAAATGCACATGGCTTTACCCCGAAAATGTTTGTACGATTCTTTGGTAGCAGTGAATGAACTCTCTCAAAATGCAATAATAATGTCTTTTAAGTATTTTGAATAGCCTCTTTTCTTTGTTTTGACTAGTGTAATGAATGGAATCATTTTACTTGGAATAGGGGTGGAGTTGTCCAACTGAAAGTTGAAGTGCTTGTTCAACGGCCGCCTTTATCAAAGCCATGGGTTAAAATTAGGGACACATTCATTCCGGACTTTACACAATATTTAATCTTAAAATTATTTATATTTTTATTTAATCGGTAAAAGATATTTTTGGGATGAAATAACGAATATACCCTTAATGAAATAGGATTTGGCAGGCTGCATCGGAAACCCAGTTTGTGCATCGAAAAATAAAATTGTACATCGGAAATTCGATTAGACACACTACATTGCAATTCCAAGTCGATGCATCGCAACTCTAATTTTGCATTGAAAATTTCTGAATCGTAAATCCGATGTGTGCATTGCGAAATCCAATTTGTGCATCGGCATTCACTTTTTGTATTCTAATGCCAAATTGATGCATCGTAATTCAAAAAGAGTGGCATCGTGAACCAAAACGATGTTGGGTTAAACTCTTCTTCGTCAATCGAGTAAGATTGTTTGATAAGAGGGTGGTCTTTATTGGCCCTGAACAGATTTGAGTTGAGAGAGAGAAGATATTTTTGTTATTTCTGTTAATGATCAGAAAATCAATCCGATACAATGGAGGGAACTCAAACTTATACAAAAGAGCCCTAACAAACATAACAGACTAATCACACTAATACAATTAGGTCCCTTGTGATTCTTCAGTTTTGTAATTACAGCCCAAGTCTTCATTTAATCTTTGAGACACTTTCCTAGAAATACACTCGCCACCCTTATGTGTAGTTGAAGTTTTGTCCTTTGCAATCTTGCCAGCATCATTGACTTCTACATTATAGGTAGTGACTTCTGCATCATTGTTATCAGCCCCCCCCCCCAAGCTAAACGTGCGAAACAAATTGAGAACATTGAGCTTGGACAAAAGGAAAACAATTGTGGCAGAAGGTAAAGCTTTAGTAAACAAATCGGCAAGCTGAGCATTGGAGGGAACATAGTGAGGAAGAACAAGACCAGCAACAATCTTGCCACGAATGAGATGACAATCAATCTCAATATGTTTGGTGCGTTCATGAAAGACGGGATTATTGGCTAGATGCAATGCTGCCTTATTGTCACAGAAAAAAGCAACAGGAGTAATAGTGGAAATGCCAAATTCCTTCATAAGAGACACCAACCACTGAATCTCACAGACTGCATTTGCCATACTTCTATATTCTGCTTCACAAGAAGACCTAGAGACAACGCTTTGTTTCTTAGCCTTCCATGAAATCAATGAACCACCTAGAAGAACACAGTAGCCAGAGAGGGATCTTCTTGTGGTTGGACATGCTGCCCAATAAGCATCACAGTACACAGACAAAGTCAAAGGGGCAGAGGCTGAATAAAGAAGACCCTGACCAATAGAACCATTAAGATATCTAACAAGCTTGAGAGAAGCATCCCAATGAGGTTGTCTAGGATGGGCAAGAAACTGACTTAAGATATGGACTGAATAGACAACATCAGGTCTAGTAATGGTTAGGTAAATGAGTCTGCCTATTAACCTCCTACTGATGTGGATTACTGAGAAGAGGACCAACATCAGCAGCTAGATGAGCATCATGTTTCATAGGAAGCTTTGAAGACTTGGCAGACATATAACCCACATCAGAGACAATATCTAATGTATATTTCCTTTGATGAATGCATATTCTAGCCTTGGATCTAGCAATTTCAATCCCCAAAAAGAACTTGAGTGGACCAAGATCTTTAACATTGAATTGATTGTGCAGAAAGGCTTTCACTTGAGAAATCACAGAAGGATGAGAACCTGTAATGAGAATATCATCTACATACACCAGGATAGCTGTGAATGAATTATCTCTAATCAGAGTGAACAAGGAATGATCATTTTTGGACTCAACAAACCCAAAGGAATGAAGAGCAGATGCAAACTTACTATACCACTGCCTTGGTGCTTGCTTGAGACCATAAAGAGATTTCCTGAGCTTACACACAACAGGTGCAGAACCAGAGGAAAGAAATGTAGCAGGAGGAGAATAACCCTGAGGCAAGTGCATATAGACTTCCTCATCTAAGTCCCCATACAAGAATGCATTAGCAACATCCATTTGAGAGAGATGCCAACCCTTAAGGGAAGTGATAGCTAAGATAAGCCTCACAGTAGTCATCTTAGCAACTGGGGCAAATGTCTCAAAGTAATCTTCACCCTCTGTCTGTTTAAAGCCCTTGGCAACAAGCCTAGCCTTGTACTTGTTCAAAGAACCATCAGGGTTATATTTGATCCTATACACCCATTTGCATCCTACATGTTTCTTATTTGAAGGTAATTCCTGTAATTCCCAAGTCTTATTGAGTTCTAAGGCATTAAGTTTTGCAGCCATGGCCTTGCACCAGTTTGGATCTTTCAAGGCTTGATTGTAGCTAGTAGGCTCAGTTAGAGCAAAAATATTACATATATAAGAAAAATAGGTAGGAGAAACAACAGAATAAAAAAGTGGAGACTCTAACCTGGCAGAGCAAGAAGTCTTAGTAAATTGAGAGGGCAGACCAGTATAATCTTGATACTTGCTTGGCACAACTTTTTGTCTCACAGGTCTAGAAGGAATAGGTGAAGGACAGTGATCTGAAGAAATATGGGAATTAGTAGGAAGAGCAGAACTATCAGGACTAATAGAGCTGTTAGATGGAGGAGCAGAACTAGGAGGACTATTAGAAGAAGAGGCAACAACCTCAGGACATGAGGTATGATTAAGAGGAGAAGACATCATAGGTTGAAAGGAAGAAGAAGGAGAATCCTCAGGAATGGCAGCATCATAGAAAGTAGAAGGATGGATGAACATGGGAATCAAGCAGTCAGGACTTGAAAAGGCTGGTTGAGAGAATGGAAATTGATCTTCATAAAAGAAGACATCTCTTGAAAAGAAAATTTTATGAGTTGTCAGATCATATAATTTGTATGCCTTTTTACCATAGGGATAGCCTAAGAAGATGCACTTGGAGGCTCTTGGTGAAAATTTATTTCTTTGAGACTGAAGTGTAGAAGCAAAATAAAGACAACCAAGAACCCTCAAATGAGTGTAGGTAGGTAATTTGTTCAGTAGGACTTCATAAGGTGTTTTGAACGAGAGGACAGAACTAGGAGTTCTGTTGAGCAGATAAGTAGCAGTCAAAAGACAATCCCCCCAAAACTTAATGGGTAAATGAGCTTGAAACCTAAGAGCTCTAGCAACATTTAACAAATGTATGTGTTTCCTTTCTACTCTACCATTTTGTTGTGGAGTGGCTACACATGAACTCCGTTGTTCAATCCCAAGAGAAGTAAGAAGAGAAGCTAGGGCAGTATTAAAAAATTATGTTCCATTATCAGATCTAACAACTTTAACTGATGTATGAAATTGATTTTTAATAAATGTAAGAAAGGAAGAAAATGAGACAGGACCTGAGACTTTGAAGAAAGTAAATAAGTCCAGGTAGTCCTAGAATAGTCATCAACAATTGTGAGAAATGAGTTGCAACCATTATATGTTTTATGTGTGTAAGGACCCCACACATCACAATGAATAAGAGCAAATTGTTCACAAGCATGAGTAATACTTAAAGGAAAAGGAATTCTACACTGTTTTGCCAAATGACAAGGTTCACATATAGAGACAATATCATATTTCTTACATGATATAGGCAAATGTTTTAAAGTGGAAATAAGAACATGGCCTAGTCTAAGATGCCACAGAGATTCAGAAATAGCAGTAACAGTGGAAGCAATAGAACCAGGACATGGAGATCTAGCAGGAGCAGATGTAGTATCATGCAAGTCAAGTTTATAAAGGCCTCCTTCCAATTTACCAATCCCCTTCATACTCTTACTGCTAAGTCCCGAAACAAACAGTAAGAAGATAGAAAAGAAACACAACAAGGATTGTGAGCAATTAGTTTACTAACAGATAACAAATTGAAGGTAAATTCAGGAGCATAGAGGACATTAACAAAAGTGATGCCAATAGGTAGAATGACTTTACCAGAGTGAGTAATAGAAACAGTATAACCATTAGGTAAGCCAATAATTGAAGAGAAATGAATAGGATCAACAAGAAAATCATAAGAGAAGGTTATATAATCAGAGGCTCCTGAGTCTATAATCCATTCATGTGCATTCCTGGTTTTAGAGCTTTTATGAGTAGAACCAATAATTCTAGGAGATATACATGACTTACCTGCAAACTGAGTTGTAGGAGCATTCGATGCTGTGGAACATTGTTTATTAAGCATGCTCAGTAAGTGATTGTAATGTTCTTCAGATATAGAAATGCTTCCAGTTCCAGTTTCAGAAGATTGTTGCTCCAATGGCATACCAGCAGCATTGGCAAGAGAACCTGCAGTTGATTTAATCTCAGGAGCAGGACCAAGAACACCTTTACTTTTCAAGTTCTTAGGCATCTTCTTTGGATCTGGTTTGACTCCATGTAACTTGTACCAATCTGGAAAGCCAAAAATGAAGAAACAGTTTTCCTTGGCATGTCCTATACCTCCACAATGAGCACAAGTGAGATGAGCTTTTGAACTTGACTTTTTGCCTCCATAGGATTTGTTTTGAGAGGAAGGATTCTTGACATATAGAGCCGTGGTTACATTTGGATCAACATAGCTAGGTACAGAAGCATGCAACACAGAACACTCCAATGTATTACTCATGCTTGGCAAAGGGGATTTCGTCAGAATAATACTCCTTATTCCAGAATAGGAGTCATTCAAGCCAATCAAAAATTGAGTGACCTGTTGTAGTTGAGTGTATTCATCCATTTTCTTCACATAATCACACAAACATGTACATACACATTTTGGCATACTACTAACTTGTTCAAATTCATTCCAAATTGACCTGAATTTTGTAAAATATTCTAGAATTGACATTGATCCTTGCTGCAACATCATTAATTCCTTCTTAATTTTAAAAACTTGTGGTGCATTGCCTTGAGTGAATCTATACTCCAAGTCTTCCCAGATTTCACTAGCTGATTTAAAATAAATCAGACTAGCTCCAATTTCTGGCGAAACAACATTCAAAAGCCACGATGTAACCATATCATTACATCGTTGCAAGTGAGAGATGTATTTAGATTGATTGTTAGGTTTCTTATTCAGTCCTGTAACTATTCCCAATTTTAGTTTTGAAGAAAGAGCAATTACCATTGCACATTTCCATTGGCTGTAGTTCGTGTTCACAAGAACTTGAGAAATAAGATGCATTCCTGGATGATCGTTTAGATGCATGTACAACGGATGTGAAGAAGGAAGAACGAGATTGACTTCAGCTAAATCGTAATCATCTATCTCTGCATTCTGTGTAGATTGTGTAGGATCGGTAGTATTGGTAGCAGTAGTAGTGGTTTCTTCAGCCATTGTTGAAGGATTTTGGTGAACAAATTGACTTTGCGGAAGAGCTCTGATACCATGAACAAATTTGAGTTGAGAGAGAGAATATATTTTTGTTATTTATGTTAATGATCAGAAAACCAATCCGATACAATGGAGGGAACTCAAACTTATACAAAAGAGCCCTAACAAACATAACAAACTAATCACACTAATACAATTAGGTCCCTTGTGATTCTTCAGTTTTGTAATTACAGCCCAAGTCTTCATTTAATCTTTGAGACACTTTCCGAGAAATACACTCGCCACCATTATGTGTAGTTGAAGTTTTGTCCTTTGTAATCTTGCTAGCATCATTGACTTCTGCATTATGGGTAGTGACTTATGCATCATTGTTATCAGGCCCAAAATGGCTCTATTGTGTTAAGCTCCAGCCCGTCAATAGAAATCATTAAACGGCTCTTCCAAAGTTCACAGTTGGATGAGTATTACAAAACAAGATAAAGAAGGCATTGATGAAATGTAACTATGAGAATTTGATACAATTATGTGGATATTGAGCTATTAAGAAGGTGTTCTTATATGGAGTTAGCTAGTGTGATATCCATTATCTCTAATGGTTCTCGAAAGATCCATGTTTGATGAGAAAAAAGTATCTTGCCTTTACTCTCAAGTAACTTTTGTTATCTGACGAATTATGGAAAGTAATGGAGAGGCAATGATTGAATTTGATGAGTTGGTTCGAGCGTTGCATTAAGAAGAGTTGCACCATTCGAATTTTTGAAAAACTTGGAGTCACATATGACTACGAGGAGTCAAAAAACGATTACATCATGTTCCACCTTAAAAAACAATATAATTTGTTGGGCGGAGGCAATTTAGAAACAATGTTATGAAAATGAACTTTAGCAGTTACAAAATAAAAAGGGGATTAAAGAGTTTGGAAATCTTGCGAAGTGGACTGGCATGTAGTTTATCCTTAAAATTAAAGACTAATACTGATGGCTATCTATGCTAAAGGTTCTCCGGCCTTCTCGAATGATGTTAGGGACAGAACTATGGGTAGTGGCTCATGGCCAATCAAACTTGCGTGGAATCGCTCGGTGGTTGAAATATGTCGTGTTTGAAACAGACTCTCAGGTGGTTAGGGAATTATTAAATGGCTCCGATCGAGGATGGCGTTGTTGCCCATCGTAGATTTGTGCAACAATGTCTATTCTTTTGCCGTCATGAGGGAGTGGAATTGAAAGATAACAACCCAGGTCTATATATAAAGAATCTAATACTCCCATTATCCTAAAATTATTGTCATGTTTGACTCGGCATACGGATTAAGAATAAACAATTGAATTGATTAATAATATTGATATTGTTGAGTACATCGGAAGCAAATAATAAATAATCACAGAGTAATGCAAGACCAATTGAAAGAGAAGAGAGAGATTTGAGTCACTCAAAACTTTATTATTGTCAACCTTATAAACATTTTAGGGTTATAATTATATATCAGGATACAATACCAAACCTTAAACCGACTTAAATAAAGAAACAAGAAAACAATTTGCCCCACCGATGCGGTCGCTTCACTCCACATGACGCGACTACTTTGTCATGATGCGACCGATTCCTCTTTCTGAATGCGACCACTTTATCTTCTGGAAGGACCTACTGAAACCATGAGGTCGCTTGACGCAACCGTTTTATATACCGGGAGTGGGACTCCTCCAAGCTGAGACGCGGTCACTTCTCCAAGTCACACGATTGCCTAGTCCAACACGATGCGATCGCCTTAATGTGATAAACCTAAAAAGAAGAATTTTTTCGGATAAGACGGTAAAACTGTTATTTTAAAATAAAAAGTTACAAAGAAGACCTTTTATTTTAAGAAAGTAGTACTCACTCCATCCAAAATTATTGGCTTACATTTTCTTTTTCGTCCGTCTCAAAATAATTGTTTTATTTGAAAGTTTCTTTTTTAGAATATCATTTTTATCACTTTTTAGAACATCATTTTTATCATTTTATCTTTATTTATTTTTTCTTATTTTAATTTTAGACCATATATTCATGAATTTTAAAGGAAACCAAACACTATTCTAATATTAATAATTAATTCAAATGCATTTTTTAAAATTGTATGTTAAGTTCAAATCAATCTAAACGATAATTTTGAGAGGGAGGAGTACTAACTAATATAGTGTAAGCGCATTGTGAGTTATGACCTACATGAGCCCGGTGAGCCTGGTGTGTAAGCTATTTTAGGTTGCTGTCGGCCTTGTACCAAACAAAAAAAAAAGTAGAGGTGGAACATATCATCCGTGTAAATTTTGATATTTATTGTTGTAATAATAATTTTTTTAAATAAAAAGAAATTAAAAATTTAATATAAAATACACGTCTAAACTGTCCGATCCGAATCCGATCCGAAATCCGATTTTGATCCAAATCCGAAAATCCGAAAGCTTAACATCGGATATGGATTAAGGTTTCGATCCGATTAACAACCCGATCCGTTAACAACCCGATCAATATAAAAAATATAAATATTATACATATAAAAGTTACTAATAATGTGTTTTTAGTCATTAATCATTACTAATTTTACTAAATATAAATTTTTCGATAATCTTAATAATTCATGTTTGTGTATAAAAATATGAATTTTTAATTTTATTCAACATTTGATTAAGAAAAAATACTCAATATTAATTTTATTCAAGAAAAAATAAAATCCGATTAAAATCCGAATCCGATCAATTCGAAATTTAAGATGATTGAATATCCCGATCCGAAGATAATAGATATGATCTATCCGATCCAATCCATTAACAGTCGAAACAACAAGGATCATTGATGTTTTTCACTAGACAATTTTAAATTTGGCAAATGTAAAATAAAATAATGATAATAATAATAATAAAGTAGCTGAAAAAGTGGCACGAAATATGATTGCCCATGAAGACTAATGTCGAGCACTTGGGACCCGTGACCTAATATTTCTATCAACCAAAAATGAAGTGTACTCGTTCCACCAAACCCCACCATCTTTTCCTTAATCATGAGCTACAGTACAACATAGTAGCATTTGTACTGGTCCGTAATGATTTTTTTTAGCATTTTTAGAACGCATCCGATAGAATCGGTCTAAATCAATTAAAACTGGATTGACTAATATTTTAGTTAATCATGAATCTAAATTTTTATAAAATTAGATATTTGGGTTGGTCCAATTTACAAATTAAAAAAACATGAAATCAAATAGAATCGGCATAATATGTTATTTATTTATTTATTTTATTATATACATATAATATTATTATATAAATATATATATATTAATTCATAATACTTTTTTGTTTTACTTTTTAATTGGTATTCTTTTATTATTTTGTTTCCACCGGTTTGTTATGCTATGAGTTTATGAGTTCGATATTTTTAATTCTTGAATTTACTTTTATCGAAAGTTTTTTAATTTTTTTATAAAGTTTCAGTCTTAAAATTTTTATTATGTATTTGTATTAAACAATTAAAAAGTAAAAAAATCATAGTATTGGTCTGGTCCTGGTTCCCATACATCTTTGATTAGTTCTGAATCGGACCAATGTTTTGATTCTCATATATATTGAATTGATTCAAGTTCTAAATTGTTTGAAAACCAGACTATTGGTCTGATTCTAATTTTCTTTTTTTTTTTTCTAAAAAACTAGATCGAATTAGAACAAACTCACCCCTAATTTCCACAACATTTCTCCTTTTCCCTATTACAAAGACACTTTGTTTTGACCGTTTTCTCTTTCCACTTGCAACTTTGAGATATGTTTGTTGAATTTGAATATTAAGCTCTCATAATTGAAGTGAAAAAGTTGAGTTTAAAATATTAAGTTGTTGAATATTTAAATACTGAAAAATTAATTATATTGCTCTTAAAATTTAGTACTGAATTCAACTATATTTCATAATGACAAACTTCTTTTATTTGAATATTATCAAGACGTCAACTCTATGTTGGTAATTTCTAAACTCAATTATTATTTTTTTCTAATTAAGCACTTAATTAGGTTATGAAACATGCCCTTAGTACATTGCTAAATGGCCATAATCTGATTAGCCGGAATAGTTCGAGTTACTATTTTACCCTTAAACTACTTACTTTATCGTTTTAACTATTTATTTGGTCTTTTAAACTACTCAGTTTATTAGTTTAAATCACTCACATTGGTCATTCAAATTACTCACTTGATCGTTTAAATTATTCATCTGTATACAAGAGTAGTTTAATTTAAGGATGACAAATCGGTCGTACTGAGCTATTATCAAACAAGATA
This sequence comes from Codonopsis lanceolata, assembly GCA_013146195.2. Lineage (NCBI taxonomy): Eukaryota > Viridiplantae > Streptophyta > Magnoliopsida > Asterales > Campanulaceae > Codonopsis > Codonopsis lanceolata. The sequence goes on from CM028379.1 coordinate 97,398,397, forward strand.
ACAACACGACATGATAAGTCAGAGCACGAATATGATAAGTTTATCGAGCATAAAATTTAACTCAAATACGACACGATAAAAATACAAAAAACACTACACGACACTATAGACATGATAAGCAAAACTCTTATATTTATTTAATATGACCCATTAGGCACAATAAAACATATAATTTTTCTTTTTTTCTTTTTATAAATATTCTAATAAACTACTAACACAAATAGTCAAGTATCACAAATGCCAAATGATGAAGCTATGGAAGAATCACGAAAACAATCTAAATTAAGGGAACAACAGTCAATAAACCCATGTAAATTTTAAAAAAGAATTTCCATTAATTTTATTAATGGAAATTGGTCATGTGTTCGTGTCATTTGTACCCGTACATTTAAAGACTATAGTTATTTAAACTTGCTTTTTCAAGTGACTATTAGAAGGAACACTTTGTTTACGATTGAAAATTAAAATTACAACTTTTTACGTCTTTACAATATTAAGACTAAGGTGAGCATTACTAACTTTTTGTACTTATATAAAGATATGCATTTTCAAAATTAAATTTGTCATGATCTAACTTTTTTTTAGAAAGACATGGCTTACTAAAAATACTAATATCATTTTTTCAATTACTATTTTAAATAAAGTAATGAGTATACAAATTTTTTAAAAATACAAATTAATAAATTAAAAATAATGCCCAAATTCAAAGCATCATAGTGTTTCTTGGAGGCCATTGGGATTGAAATCTAATGATACTCCATTATTCCTTTTTTTTTGTCCATTCATTTGGGTGCTTTCGGACGAAAATAGAAATAATTGTTATAAATGTTCTTAGTAAACCATGTTTTTTTCTCAAAAAATAAAAACTAAGAAAATTCATGTCAAATATAACATTCAAATGGCATTGTGCAAAACCTTTATAATTGTTGAAAGCCATTAAAACCAAAGTTTCCATTAAAAATTAACGAAAACCTCCTTTTGATTTTTGACCACTAGTTAAACGAAAAAAAATGTAACCTTGGGCCTTATTGTGCAAAAATTTAGACCACAGACCCACAAGTGCAAAATACATAAACTTTTGAGTAGTAAAGGGCAGTTAAATTAATAATTTCGATCTGGGAAATTAAACCAATTAATGTAAAATAGTTTCATCACTGTATGGTAGATTTTTTTTCATATCGTAGACCAGAAGTCAAAAACTATTTACCACTGCGGTCATTCCGTGTTCCTCCACGATGTGATTTTCTTCGTAGTGTAGACAAAACATATGTAGCTTTGTAGCCATATTCCTTGGTACTTATAAGGGATAATTTAATATTTGGTACTCCAAGTATAGCCAAATTTTATTTTTGGTACCTTGGTACCGAGGTCATCAATGTTCATCACCAATGTTATTCATTTTAATCAGTTTTCATACTTTCTATCTATTGTCCGTGAAATACTAACGTGTAACTTGCTATAACAGGTTGGAAACCAACTAGCCTTTAGGATAATTTCATTTTTGGTACCTCAAGTCTAACTCAATTTCACATTTGGTACCCCTTTTGTCAAGATCAGTCGGTTGCTAACTTATGATAGCAGGTTAGCCGTTAGACTTTGAAAGTCAAGTAACGAAAAGTACTAAAAGTGATGAAAATCACGAACGTCTGTGATCAACTTTGATGAAAAAAGGTAATAGGGGTTCCAAATGTATAATTCAATCTTCCTTAGGATATCAAAAGTGAAATCATCCCGTACTTATAGTGTATCCTTATCGAATAGTAGTGTTAATGGAGTATTAATAAGAACACCAAGATGACCTAAATCAATACACAGTAGCCGAAAGAATAAGGAAATAAATAGAATGAAAATGAAATAGAAATAAATAAAAATATGACAATGTGGTAACACATAGTGCTTGTTTGGTAGAGCGTTTTAACCAAAATATTGACAAAAAATGTATCGTTTTCTCTTTAAAAGTATTTTAATGCAACATTTTAAAAATGTACAGCGTTTTAAAACACTTCAATTTGGAACGTTTTCAAAATATGTTGCGTTTACAACTATTCTGTTTATGAAAATAATATTTTGAAATAGTATCTCAAACGTGTTTACAAGAAAAAAAAATTACGTTTTCAAAACGTTGCACTTAACAAGACCTTAGTACTTGTTTGGTGGAACGTTTTGACCAAAACGTTGGTAAAATATGCACTGTTTTCTCTTTATAAGTATTTCAATGCAACGATCTAAAACGCAGTATTTTAAAATGCTCCAATTTGGAGTGTTTTAAAAATATATTGCACTTACAACTATTTTGTTTATGAAAATAACGTTTTGAAATAGTTTTCTAAACACTTTTACAAGAAAGTGTTTTGAAAGTGCTGAGTTTTGAAAAAGTTGCGTTTTCAAAACATTGCACCAAACGATGTCTTAGTTTGCCATAGTATGTATTCCTTCCGTTCCGAGCAAAGAGTCCTCGTTTGAAAATCAATTTTTTTAAGAAAATGACACTTTTAGTCGTTCATTAGTAATACAATACAGTAACATTTTTATGCCTTAATTTTTGACAGTAGTGAAGCATCTCATAACAGAATAGTAAATTTTTTACTCGGAACAGATGGAGTAATAATTAAAGAATTTCATAGAAAACTGACCTTGTATCTTAATAATATATATATATATATATAACAAATTATGGGAATTGTTATTAAACAGTTTAAATCTCAACTGTGACATTTTTGTGAAGAGGAGTATTTGATAAACAAATAAAAGACGGATAGTCTGAATACAATAAAAACTTGAAGGGCCTAAAGTAATTTCCTAAATGTTTGTCACTCTATTTTCAGCGGTTTGCTTTCTCTAAATTCCAGGATTCAAACAAAATCTTTCGAAAAAAAACTAACCTAAAGGTAAATAAAGTGAATGAAATCATACAGCCAACAGCTCTTCGTCATGCTACGCACTAACAAATTTAAAAATAATTTTGCTACTATTTTTATCCCAAGAAAAACTAAAGTTATGATTCTTTGAGGGAGTTGATATTCCGATCATTTTTTTAATACATTTTATAGTTGGAAATATTGAAGAAAATGACTTAATTCCATGATTTTTTTTAAAGGCAGTAGTTGATTTTTCTAACTTTCTTAATTATATGTTATTTTTTAATTTGGCAATATAGAAAAAAAGATGTAAATTCACATATTTAAGTACTAAATAGTACTAGTACGGTGGAGAAAGACAAATTGATTACGAGACTTCTCACCGGAACCAACTACCAAAAGACTAGGAATGACATCTTTTAATACTCCTACATCAAATAGTTTAATATTTTATTTTAAAATATTTTATTTAAAAGTTTATTTTAAAAAAATTAAAAATTAAAAAATTATTTTATTACTAATAATCTACTAAAAATGATTTTTTTTAATAAAAAAACTTGATTTTCAAATGAGACTTTTTATCCAAAACTGAGAGAGTGCAACAGTTGCTATCCCCAGATAGTCTCCATTTTGTCCCCCGGGGCATAGCCGAGTGGTGAAAGGAGGTGGTCATAAGATTGCTTGGTGGAAGCACTTTCTTTCTTACGAGGTTGGGCGCTTGGTATGGACGCTTATTAGTTGCTGATGTTCTCAAACTATGTATCGTTTCGGGCACATCCCGCGATTTTCCTGGTAGTAACAATGAGGGACCGGAACTATTACCCCAGGATTCAACCTGGTTTAAAAAAAAAAAAAAAAAAAGATAGTCTCCATTTTGTTAAGCAAATTAATAATTAAAGTGAGATATACATAAATGGACCATTACATATCAACTATATATACGTTCGACAATGACATAAACCAAAACACACACACAATTACACATTTACACCTATCAAAGCACAATAATTAGTCATGTTGAAATTAATTATAAACCCGCCGCGAGATGTACAAATTAACTTTACAATTAATTAAGGAGTGGCAGTTGGTTTAATATTTTGATTTGAATAGGTTTTTTGTGCGATTATTTTATAGAACATAATTAGTAAGTCGAAATCTACTTTCTTTCAACTTAATTAATCAATACACGATGGATTGAATCAAAGGAATTTATCTTACGTAAAATAGTGATAAAACGTCTTATCCAAGTTTTTAAATTTTGATTTTTTTTAATCTCATTTTGTTATTTGTACAGTACTACCTTTAGTTCAATCAATGGTACTCCTACTTTATTGTAAAGAGCAAATATATTATGGATCAGGATCGTACAAAAGCTTACCTTATGGAATACTCATGAAAAATGATATCCTTACCACTAATCCTACAACTTTCCTTACAACTAAATCTTGAATTTGAGAAAGTTGTTTTGGACAAAGACAACTTTACCCTTCTTAAAATGGTAGTTATAGGAAAAGTTGTAAAAATAGTTGTAAAGCTAGCAATGTTGAATACTCATAGGCAATGCATGACAGTATGGATTTTTGGATGGAGCTCAAATTAATACCAATGGTCATGGAAACTTGAAGATTGTTCAAATGTCCAAATACATGTAATTATCAAGAAAGTGTTTCTGTGTCTTTTACCCCTTTCTTTTCAAAATTATGTTTCAATTTCCGTTCGTCATAAAATAAATGTCTTGTTAATTTTTTTAAAAAAATAACATTTTTATCATTTTATTTATATTTTTTAATCTTACTTTAATTATGAGCAGCAAACGCATGGAATTTTAAAGTAAACTACTCATTAAACTAATATTAATAATTAAATCAAATGTGTTTTCTTAAATCGTACGTCAAATTAACCTAAACGATAATTTTGAGATAGGAGAAGTATTTACATGGAAATGATTGTATAATAACACATGATTTCATGCACAATAATCTAATAATAATTGAAATGATGACACAAGATTATACAATCAAAATCATCATATATCCGTACCCTAAATATTAAACCTCATCCACTTCAATGCCAAGTTGGCTAGTTAGACCTCTTATGCCTTTTGCAAATGTTACACTAAGTTCCACCAATCTTCGTTAGTAATGGAAACAAAATCATATGAAAATTGATCAGAAAATCCTTTCAAAAGCTCAACTTAGACACCATCTCAAGGAGCAACATCTTCTTCTAAGTTATATCCTCTAAAACAGACGTGGACATGGATGTAGAAATCGCATTTGAAATTGAACATAACTAAACTAATACAAGATAATTACTGAAAATAAGTCCACTTCAATCCGCCTTATATATATTAACGCAACCCATTAATTAAATAGGGTCATAAATTAAGCTGGTTTAATATTTGTATGTAATAAGGATACTAATAAGTATTGTCCATTTAGGGGTGACAATTCGTATTATCGTGTCGTGTTCGTGCCTCATTATCGTGTTTCTATATTATATATCTTATTTGATCTAAATATAACAATAAATATTAATTTGAATATATTAACAATTTCGTGTCTTTCGTATCGTGTTTCGTATTGTGTCGTATCGTACTGGACTTATCGTGTCATTTATCTCTATAATCATATTTTATAATTTTATCGTGCTGATCCGTGCTATCGTGTCATGCCAGTTATTGTCAACCCAACATTTAATCGATAGTAAGTGGGAGATTGAATATTACAGGTGTGGTGTGGTACGACCACATTGAAGCATTGTCCTCCCATTAATCTTATTTTATGTTTTTCCCTATAAATCACTATTTGTCGTATGCTGAGACAATTACGTAATAAAGCACTGACAGGCTCCCTAAAGTACAAATGATCAATTATGTTCCCCAAAAATTCCAGAAAATAAATTTAGTTGGAGTAAAATCAAAAGCTGTACCGTGAAAACTGAAAAGTTGTGGGGAACGTACGGATGATAAGCACTACTACAACTAGGGTCCCTTTTTCGCACCAAATTCACATGCCAATAGGGCCCCTAATTCAACCTCAAGGACAATACTTGGTGGGTGTTTGGTGGGCTTATCTCAACATTTTTTTTTTATCTTCTTCTATTTCATTTTTCTCTATTTGTTGAATAATATGTACTCATCCGTCTCTAAATTATCGTTCTTCTTTCTTTTTTCGTTTGTCCTAAAATAATTGTTTACTTTAAAACTTATCTTTTTATAACATTATTTTTATCATTTTACCCTTACTTTTTCACTCTACTTTAATTATGAGCCACATACACATGTGCTTTAAAGGAAACTACACATTAAACCAATATAAATAATCAAGTCAATTGTTTTTTCTTAAATTATGCGCCGAATCAAGCAGGACGATTATTAAAGGACGGAGTACTAATCAACTCTCTTTCGACTACCTAGGTACAATTTTATCTAGAGATTGTGGAGTCGTTACTATAACTTTTAGGGTTTGTTTGATAGTCAGACAAAGATAAGCAGTGTTATTATTTCCAGTACTATTAGGGCTCGTTTGTTGTGGCTGATGGCTTTATGACTTATGGCTGATAGCTTAAGTTGGTAGCTGAATGACTTTTGGCTGATTGCATGATAGACTGTTTGTTACAGCTGTTGAAAAGCTGCTTATGAGTCGTTATAATTATTTGTTAAAAAAAAAAACTTGAAAATTAGTATTCATATTTTTATGTATATTTCATAAAAGGATGAAATGAAGACAATCAAATATTTATTAATGAATAGTTGTCTTCATGTTTAAAAAAAAACCAAAAAAGCTTAAAATTTTGGCTTTTGGCTTTTCAATGCATAAAGGGTGTTGTACCTTACTTATTGGTTTTTGGCTTATAAGTTGAAACAAACACTTTAAATATGACTTTTCCAAAGCCAAAAGCCAAAAGTCACTCAAAATAAGCTGCAACAAACGAGCACTTAGTGCCCTCGCTATTAATCTTCACTTGTATATCGGGGGTAATTTTGAGATTATAAATGTTAATCCCAATTTTTTTTAGTGAGGGCGCTAATAATATCACCCTCCTCCTTGATATTAATAGTGAGGCAATAATGACTTAATCCGGATAACTCGTGTTATTAGTCCCAACTACCTATTGCGTACCAAACATCAGACAACTCGACTTATTAATCTTATCTGTCTTTAACACTGGCTACCAAACGGGACCTTAGTGTCGATCTTGTTAGATTAAATTTATTTAAATTTTTATATATTCCAATCAAACTTATCGTTTTGTAATATAAATTTAATCTCATGTTATAAAGATGTAGGTAACTTTAATCTAACGTTACTTACAGTAAAACTTGTAAGAATATGACAATCACCTACTTGTAATATTATTTGTCTGGTTTCATTACATAAATTATCTTTAACTAATTATTTTAGTGGATTAAAACAATTATAAAACAATTAGGAAGTCCGTGGTTAGCTATTCCACCAATCAACAGTATTGGGTATTGTACACCAACGTTAAATATTGGTGAACAAATTTGACTGTGGCCGGTGGTGAGTGTGGGTGTTATAAAACGTGATTGAGGGATTGACATGGTATATGGTTGGCATAAACAGAAATCAACATTCAAACTGACATGAACATTTCAAGGATTTCAATTTTTAGATTTGATTTTTTGTTTTAAAGTTAAAACAACCAATGAGAACCTTGGAACAAAATTAAAATGCTTTTGAATTAATTATAATGAAGTTTTGGAGCTCATCTAAACATTGTCACATTGTTATAATATACTTCATTCATTTTACCTAAAATAATTCATGTTTAAAAAGTATTAGTATTAATGAATATATAAATGTTATTAGAGTTGGTCATAATTATAAAATTATTTAATCATAATCAATGTGTTTGAAGAATCTTTTTGGAAATCTTAAAAATAATTTTTAAAATTAAACTTATTTAAATAAAGCATTCAAAAATAAAATAGTAATTTTTTTATGGAGGAGGGAATATATAATACTTGAAGTTTCCAAAGAGACAAGTGAGAAGGAGGGGAAAATTGCATTCCCAGTTGGGTATAGCGCCTCTATCTAGGTTTGTAATTTTAAATTTAAGCGTTGTAAAAGTAAAATTATTGTTGTTAATAAGGCAATTCGAAGTCCTTTTTTGGATTGAATGGGGAAACTTAGAATAGTACTGATTTGACTAGATTCTAGTAACAACTCCGCGATTGTGCCCCTACTTTTTAAATCCAATTTTTTTCATCTGGGAAAAAAGTATTATAAAATCAAATACAGTAAAAAAGAAGAAGGAAATAATCTATTTTCCCTATAGTATACGTTGGAAACTGTTCTAATATTAATTAAATGAGAAAGTTATGTAAAGTAGGAAGTGGGGAATCCCACACTGTGAATGTAATAAAAGCAGCTCTATTTTATAAAGAAGAGCATTTAGGCTTAACAATCGGCCCTTGGACCACTACACTTTTGTGTAGGAGGGAAGACATAGCTAAGTGCCACACGCCGCCCGCCTCGGCCACTGATTGGTCGCCGCCGGGGCCGGCCGGCTTGGACCCTTTTGCACTTTCTTTTCTTTGCCATTCATTACACAGTCCATTCAACTAATTCATTGGCGGTTTCGAGGACAAATGCATGTTAATACCTTTTCGACAAGCTGTTACAAATGGCGGCGGTTAATGGTGGCGATTGTGTCCAAGCAGTGTGTTTGTTCGGAGAAACACCGAACGACAGGTTCCAGCGGTTGTCTCAACGTTCAAACGGTCCAAAGCTTTCGGACAAGCTGACCAACTCAGCTTCTAGTTAAATCGTTTTATACGGAAAATCATTTTCAAGGTTAGAAATTTCTTCCCATTTTTTACGCAGTTGCTTTCAGCGAACAGAAGCATTAACATTGACATAAGAGCCGCCTTCTTCAATCAAGTAAGCATGTTAGTCTCCCGTGGTTCTAGCTAATTGATCAAGAGTACTTCCTTTAATCAATCAATCGCTGAACCAAGCCGAGGTCAGTATCTCGCTAGCAGGGACTTCCTAATCAGCGTATGAATAGCTTCTTCTTTACAGAAAATGGGAGGAAATTTTTCTAACCTTGAAAATGATTTTCCTACAAGATCTAACTAAGACATTGAGTTGTTTGGGCTTGTCCGAAATGCATACTTTCGGACACAAGCTGGGAGTTGGGAGCGGTTGGGAATGGCGGTTGGTGTTTGTCCGAACAAACACAGCGCTTCGACACAATCGCCACCATTAGCCGCCGTAATCGTTGTTCAAAAAGGGATTAACCGTTGTCGCTCAAACCGCCGTCTGAATCGATCTCGTGGAACTTAAACAAACAGCTTCATCGATTCACCTTTTCTCGGGGATCTTATCCGAGCCACAACAATCTTAAGACAAAAAGTTTTCGGCATAGAGTTTCCGTATCCATTATTCTCTTCTACCCTTTTTTCTATCTTGTTTTAGTGTTCGATTCAAGCGTAACTCTTTAAACAACATCTGCTTTTGTTACGCATAAACGAAAACAAAACAAGGAATACTCTTTCACGTAAGTATTCAGTGCAGAACTTTCAAGTTATAGAAAATAAAAGTGTTGTTATACACAAAGTATTTTGTTTATAAACACAAACAAGAGATACTGTTTATTGTAAATGTACAAAATATATAAGACTTAATTCTTATCTTATTTTGCAAAGATGTCGACTGAAAAGAACACGAGGCTGGCTGGCAATAGAACAACAACAGTAACTCTGGCCTACCGCCCGGTCCATGCTCACCATGGCAATGCCCGACAAGTTCAATGGCAGCAAAATATCTTTGTTTTATCGACCACACCGAACTTGTCCAAGTTCTTAAAGAGACGCCTGCTAAATCCCGCCGAGACAGACAAGACAAATGGTAGCAATAGACTCGGAAGCACTCATTTTTTGTGCAAAATTACATTCTCAATGGCCTTTATGATTCCCTTTATGATGTTTATAGTCGGGTTTAAAACGCAAAAGACTTATGGGAATCAACTTGAGAAAAAATATAAAAGCGAGGATGCTTGGCCATTAAAAAATTTGTGGTAGGCGATTCCTAGATTTTTCTATGGTTGATGCTAAACCGGTTGTCTTACAGTCAGAACTCCAGCTACTCATCCATGAGATCGACGAGTTCTTCTTTGCCGAAGGAATGATAATTTCGAGCCGTTCAAAGTTGCGATCGAGAAGCTACCTCCAGCCGGGGACTTTATCTCAAAAAGAAGGATATGTCTTAATCTCAAGCGGTATGTCTCAGACTTAAGCGAGCAGACAATCGGATTGCCGACAAGAAGACCACGCCATTGAAGGGCCCAGCGTGAAGGGCAACTCAAGAAAGCGTAAAAGGAAGCGTAAAAGCGTCGCTGCGGACAAGCAAGTTCAAATCACAAAGGCAAGTGCGACAAAAAAGACCTCGCGAATGTCGAGGAAAGCGGGTTCGGCGTGACGGCCGAATGTCGAGGAAAGAAGCGGTTCGGCATGAAGCCAACCTCGCCGACGGGTCTCGGAAACAAACATGGTTGGTGCAGGTCGTGAATGGTTCGTGGACACCGGTGCCACACGTCACATATGTGGCGACGCGACGATGTTCACCTCTTATACCAAAGTGAAGACCGGGGAGAAGTTGTTCATGGGCAAATCTTCCACCTCTGGAGTGGAAGGGAAAGGGCAAGTGACGCTGAAAATGACTAGTGGGAGGGAATTGGTGTTGACCAATGTCCTACATATATCAGAAATTAGGAAGAATTTAATTTATGGTTCATTGTTGATTTAACATGGATTTAAGCTAGTATTTGAGTCCAACAAGTTTATTCTTACTAAGAATGGAGTCTTTTTGGGAAAAGGTTACCTCGATGAGGGCCTTTTCAAATGTAATGTAATGGTGATAAACACCTCGACCACAGTTGATAATAAAGTTAAGCCATCTTCTTCTTACTTGCTTGAGCATTTTGACGTTTGACATTTTAGACTTGGTCACGTTAACCATGACTCTATGTGAAAACTAATGCAAATGGATCTAATTCCTACAATACGCATTAATAAAAAAAGACAAATGTCAAATTTGCGTTGAAACCAAACAAACGAGAACATCGTTTAAATCAGTAGACTGTGACACTAGACCATTGGATATAGTTCATAGTGACTTATGCGATTTAAAATCCATAGAGTTCTATGACGGGAAAAAATACTTTATCACCTTCATCGATGATAGTACCCGCCTTTGTCATCTATACCTATTAAACAGTAAAGATGAAGCCTTTGAAGAATTCAAGTTATACAAAAATGAAGTCGAGAATCAACTTGAGAAAAAGATAAAAATTCTTAAGTCTGATCGAGGAGGTGAATATTTCTTTCCCTTTAAAGACTTCTGTGCAGAACATGTCATTCTTCACCAAGTCACTCTACCTTACACTCCACAATCCAATGGGATTACTAAGAGAACGAATTGCACCCTTAAAGAAATGATGAATACACTATTGATTCAATCTGGTCTACCCGACGAAATGTGGGGGCAGGCGGTGCTCACAGCCAATTACTTGTTAAACAAACTACCACACAAAAAATTGGACAAAACACCCTATGAATTATGGAATGGTCGCAAACCTTCCTACAAATTCATCAAAGTGTGGATAGACACTGTCCCTATGGACATTGACCAACCAACTCATCATAATGATTAATATGATGAACCTAGAAAAAGTAAAAGGACCCGAACTACGAAAACATTTGGACCAAACTTTGTAACCACGTTCACAGTTGATAATGAACCACGAACGTACAAAGAAGCAATGTCCACTCCAGAAGCTCCTCAATGGAAAGAGGCCATTAATAGTGAAATTGCATCCATCATGCAAAACAACACTTAGGAGCTAGTTGATCTTCCTAAGGGATGCAAACATTTGGGATGCAAATGAGTTCTCAAACGAAAGCTAAAACCCGACCGGCCAATCGACAAGTATAAAGTACGACTAATCGCAAAGGGCTTCAATCGAAAAGAGGGTGTTGACTACTTTGATACTTATGCCCCTGTCACTTGAATCACCTCAATTCGACTAATCATTGCCTTTGCAGCTTTGCACAGTCATGAAATACATCAAATTGATGTCAAAACAACTTTCCTCAATGGGGAACTCGAAGAAGAAATTTATATGAATCAACCCGAAGGATTCATTGCTCCAGGCAACGAACAAAAAGTATATCGATTGGTCAAATCATTGTATGGATTAAAGCAAGCACCAAAACAATTGCATAAACGTTTTGATGATGTGATACTTGCAAATGGTTTCAAACCCAACGAATGTGACAAATGAGTATACGCCAAAAATACGCACCAGGGTTATGTTATTATATGCCTCTATGTCGACGATATGTTAATCATTGGCAGTAATAACAACATGATCAAGGAAACCAAGAAAATGTTGGCCAATATATTTGAAATTAAAGATCTTGGGCTCGCCGATGTCATCCTAGATATTAAAATTTCTAGAACATCTGAGGGAATTATACTATCACAATCTCATTATGTTGAGAAAATTTTGGAGAAATTCAACAAGGATGATCAAAGTATTGCTAAAACCCCAATAGATCCAAACTTTCATCTCAAGAAAAACTTGCACGAAAGTGTATCTCAAAACGAATACTCTCGTGTAATAGGCAGTCTTATGTATCTCACAAATTGCACGCGCCCAGAAATAGCTCAAACTGTCAATAGATTGAGCCGATTCACAAGTAATCCAGGACCCGATCACTGGAAGGCAATTGTAAGAGTTCTGCGGTATCTATAATACACACAGGACTATGGGCTGCACTATTCAAAATATCCAGTAGTAATTGAAGGTTACAGTGATGCCAATTGGATATCCGATACTAATGACTCCAAATCCACAAGTGGATTTGTATTTACTCTTGGTGGTGGCGCTATCGCATGGAAATCTTCCAAGCAGACTTGCATTGCAAGATCTACAATGGAATCAGAATTTATTGCTCTAGATAAAACAGCGGAGGAAGCCGAGTGGCTACGCAACTTTCTAGAAAATATTCCAGCTTGGTCACAACCAGTCCCAGCTATATGCATCTATTGTGACAGTCAAGCCGCAATTGGAAGGGCACACAACAACATGTATAACAGTAAATCACAACACATACGCAGGCGTCACAATACCGTTAAGCAACTTCTTTCAAACGGAGTGATCACCATCGATTATATTCGATCAAAAGACAACCTAGTGGATCCACTAACTAAAGGTTTGTCGAGAGATCGAGCAAGTATGCAGTTCATCCAAGGGAATGTGCCTCAAGCTTATGAAATAGAGAATGATTTAGCGGAAAACCCCACCTAGTCGATTGGAGATCCCATGGTCTAGGTTCAAAGGGACAACCCAACTGAATTAATCTCACCATTAACACTAAAAGAATTTACAAAAATTCTACCTATTCCTATGATGAAAACCATTAGTGTTATCTGTCATGGTTTAAGATAAGCATTGCTTTTAATGATTCCTATGACTTGACTTATCAAGCAGAGTTCTGACAAAACAACTCCTTATAGGCAATCACCTATGTGAATATAAGACTGACCGATCTTATGAGAATTTAGAGGCTGAAATTATCTAACAAACATTCACAGAACCAGGTGTCGTTCGGGGCCAAAATGAACAAAACCGAAGAATCAAACTCTGTTTGAAAGCAGCTGTGTGATTACTTTTGTCTAGGATGACATCAAACACCAGTCAGTTCAAGACACACCAAGTCACTGATTAGTAAGTCATCCCGATAGTACATCATAAGGAAAGGTTCAAAGCCAAAAGCCACCTCTTCCACTATAGCTACTCTTAGTTGTATCTCTGTATTATCCTATCAATATCTCATCAACTTATATGATATCTCATTCAATGTGGGGGATTGTTGGAAACTGTTCCAATATTAATTGAATGAGGAAGTTATATAAAGTAGGAAGTGGGGAATCCAACACTGGGAATATAATAAAAGCAGCTCTACTTTATAAAGAAGAGCGTTTAGGCTTAACAATCGGCCCTTGGACCACTACACTTTTGTGTAGGAGGAAAGACCTAGCTAAGTGCTACACGCGCGCGTCGCCGCTTGCCCAGCTCGGCTCGGCTTGGCTGGTTGGTTGCTCGCCCGCCCGCTTGCTGGCTTGGACCTTTTCCTTTTGCTGCTAGTTCATTACACAGTACAAGCAGCTAAGCCAGTTCACTGATGATTTTCAGACAACAACGGTTAATGCCTTTTTCAGACAAGCAGTTACAGCGACGATTAATGGTGGCAGTTGTGTCCGAAACAGTGTGTATGTTCGGACAAACACCAACCGCTCACAACTTCCAGCAGTTGTGTCCGAAACGGCTGTGTCTGTTTCGGACAAGCCTCAACCAACTCCCAACTGTCTTAGTTAAATACTGTAGGAAAATCATTTTCAAGGTTAGAAAAATTTCCTCCCATTTTCCTGTACTATTCCTTCTGCCCTAATCAGAGATACAGCAGTAGCTTGGTTCAACAGTTGATTGATCAAAGGAAGTCTGCCTCTTCAATCAAGTAAGCTCCAGAACCCTGGGAGACTAACAGGCTTCAAATCTGTCCAGACCATTGCGGCGCCTGTTTTTGTCTTACGGGCAGAGATCTCTGATCTCGTGGAACTTAAACAAACAGTCTACTGATTCACCTTTCTGCAGGGACCTTATCCAGAGCCGCAACAGTACAAGTACAGTGTCTCTTAAAGGGGGAAAAAGTACATAAACAATATGTGTATAGTAAGGCCATAGTAATAAGAGCAACTACAACAATACCAACTACAAACTCTTTAAAACTTATTTTAGAGATTTTTAGTTCCAATTAAGCCTATAATGGGAGTCCAAACCAACTCTCTATCTCTAAAATTAAGTAAACAACTCTTTTAATTTGAAGAGTTATTTACCCTGAATAGTAACATTTATATCTCTCCAAATACAAGGTTGCTAGCATTTTCCAATTAATATTTCACCATGTTGAAATTTATTTTATTAAAAATTAATTACATCATTCAATCCGGACAAAGAGTTCCCGTTTGAAAGTTAATTTTTTTAAAAAAAATAAAATGACACTTTTAGTAGTCTATTAGTAATAAAATGATATTTTTATGCCTTCATTTTTTAAAATGAACTTTTTAACTGAAACATTTCAAAATGGAATAGTAGACTCTTTATCCAAAACGAAGTGAGTATATCACTTTTTTTTCTTTATGTTTTTTTTTCGTTGCAAGCAATTGAAACATCCCAAAAAGAATTCTTTTTGTTACTACATCATCATAAATTTTTATTTATCAATTATATAGATCTAGAAAGATACATATTTTATTTACTCTCCTCATTCCGGGCAAAGAGTCCACTATTTCACTTTTGAATGTTTCACTGAAAGAGTTTACTTTCAAAAATTAAGGCATAACAGAGTCATTTTATTACTAATGAATTATTAAAAGTGTCATTTTATTACAAAATTTAACTTTAAAACGGGGAATCTTTGTCCGGAACGGAAGGAGTATATTTTATAAATTTAAAATATAAAACATTTCATCAAATTGTGGTGGAAAAATAGAAATAAAAATGATTAAAAATATATTTTTAATTAGGTTTGTTAGTTAATATTTGAGAGATTTTAAGTTTTTAGAGAAATATAAAAAGTACTTATTGGAGTAAATGTTTTTTTTCGAGTGTTGAAAAAATGTAATTGAAACAGAAAACGTGATGTTTTTCTTTTTTCTTTCACACTTTTCGTCCCAAAACAATAGTTTTATTTGACAATTTAATTAAACTTTTTAAATGTGTAGTTTTAGTCGTTTGTACTTTCTTCAAGTTACAACTTTAAGATATGAAATTATTTTTGGGGACAAACCAAACAATAAAAAGAAACCTTTTTTTTTTTTTTTGGAATGGAAACAATACTATTTTAGTACGTTGCCAATTAAAATGGACCCAAATTGGCTATTAATCTTTGAGTTAATTAATTAGACTAATTTAGTTATATATTTTACTCAAGTAAAATGATGTCCATAGTTTTATGCAAGTGCTTCCTTAAATGTAAAGATTTTGATGCCTTGTAGAGTTTGAGGACACCGATTCTAGAAATTTCATCTGATTGTAACTTTAATATTTAAATTGGAAAAAAATATGATTGATTTTACTTTTTTGAGTTTTCCTATAGTTGATACTTGATTGTGGGAGGTTAGGCAACTTTATTGGTCATGTAGTGTAAAAGTCTATCAGGTAAAATTGAGGTTTTCCAAGAATGAACGTCCTATTAACCAACAAAATCAACCGATTAATTTACATCGCGATTTAAAATGTCACGGTATATGGTACAGAGTATAACACCTTGAAGCATGGTCTTAAGTGTAAACCATTCGATTAGTTAATGTTAGTTAGTTAAAATCTGACTACATGCGCCCGCCGCCGGTGCTAGACGTCACCCAGACGCCAAGAAATCAAGCAAATTCACATGTTTAGGTGTTCAAAGTGAGAAATCGGGCCTAGGGGCCAAGCTGCTAAATTTTAGGGTAAAATTGTTGCCGGTCCTTTTTTTTTTATAAAGTTTTTAATATTAAAAGTTTATTGTTTTTAATCGTAAAAGATCATTTTTTGAAATATTGTTCCAAAAATATCATCGTCTTCTTCAACAACTCCGACAATTCACTTTGGATTCGAAAATTACGATTGTCTACAACGAAACGAGGATCGGCCTGTCTGGTCAGATTGCGGGGGCAGCACCCCTTCGTGGGGGTTCGGGGGCAACGCTTCCGAAAGGTAAATACGTTTTTTGGAATGAAATCAATATGAAACAAAAAGGAGTCAATATGTAAGTGGTAATCCTTATTTATGAGATTGTGGTGTGTATTAGTTTGAAGTTGGAATGAAATATGTATTAGTTTAGCTAATTCAAGATCCAAAATTAGAAAAAGGGCGTTACATCGTATCTTAATTATGGATGATTTTGTTTAGTAAGTATAAATTGTCATCTAACCAACATTATTTTAATTAAGATAATAAGAGTAGTAGTAATTGGTAATGCACTAAGTCCATCAAATATTGGATATAGATGGCACTACTTTAAGTTAAAAGACAAGGGTGATGATGCCTTGTACAACTTGATGCATAAACTATTTGTCTTGGTCAGCATCATGTATTCATGTTCATGGCATGAGTACTCTACATTTTCAAGAAAGAAGAAAGAAGAAAGAAGAGATTTGACAGATTATTAGGTTTTTGCCTACAATTCAAAAGAATGATGTAACTTACAAGAGCAATTAGTGGGCCACAGTAATCACAAACTCAAAGACATAGGAAATCAAACAAGCTGGTGGGAGTAGAAAGCTTGTTTAGGAATATGATTCATAGTGGACATCCTACTTAACAAATTAGGTACAAAATACAAATAAATATATACTCTATACTCTATAAGCTAGTTAGTGATTACTGCATCTTTCTTTAGACTAATTCCCAATGGACTAATGACTCATAACTTGCTAATTTTAGAATCTTCATGCAACTTACTTACCTCTCCTTTTTCTTTTTTTCCTTTTCTCTATAATCTCATATCGAATCTAGTTTGAATTTGGAGAAAAATAATCATCTCACATAAACGAGCGGGGACAAAGCTAAGTTATATTCTTAAATTAAAAAAAAAACAACAAAATATACGGTCTCAAGATAAATTTATTCTCATTCTCCGCCACTCTGCAATATCGTCATATTTTTGCATATGTCTAGCGTTTATGAGATTAATTGTACATTCAAAACTAATTAGTTTTAGCGAGACGAGAGTAGTATTTAACTGAAGAAATAATTATTGAATTGGATCAAGTCCAGGCCGGGTGGATCGATTTCCAAACAGTTTTGCAGTTTGTATGGATGGATGGTCATAAATTATCTTATTTTACTAATTAAGATATATAATTATATATATTTCAGTTATGTCATGTAGGATTCTCCTAACCTCCTTGGTATTGGATTTGATATAGATATTATTATTAATATATAAGTGGTTGGGGGCAAACCATTTCTGAAATTGGGTTGGGTATAGATCATTGTCACATTTTTATAAGGTTGTTTGATTATGCGATCGATCCATATATATGGATTTACATCCACTCATCTATTTAATTTGTTGTGGGATCCTAAACCTAAATCAGTCCTACATAGGACTACTACTGTTCTATTGTTTCGTCCTCTCTCTGTCTCTCTTCGACACGGAGATTTTATTACTTTAAACGATGAGCTTTGTAAGATGGTGGTTTCTTCTCTTGTTCAGATTATGATTGCTCCATGGATAATATTTTCGACCCCTACCTACCCACTTTAATTTTGATCAATGATATTTTAGTGGGATATGTATTTAGAGTAAGTTTATCGTAAGATCGTGTTACGGATCCTTATTCATAAGACGAAGCTCTACTCTCTCACAGCTCAACTCACTAACACATGATGGATCAGATAAATATGATCCGTCTTACCCAAGTTTTTGTCATGTTTTTATTTTTTTTTTTGAATTGTTGTTTGGATCAATAGATTTGGTAAATATCTACCCTGCATAAATCAACTGAGGTAGCTCTTGTTTTTAATATAAATTCTAATCTTCATTTTTTAAAAAATTCCGTTGTTTTAAGTTATAAGGGTAATTTTAATCACTCCAATATCTTCTCTTTACACCTTATGTATAATATTGAGATGTTATATTCTACGTTGCATAATATAGTACATAAAGTGTAAAAAGGAGATATTGGGGTGTGTTAAAATCTATCATCATATAATACAAGTTATAATTGTCTAACTTATTATACTTAACTATTAGATCCATTGATAGTTGTTCTTCATTTTGAATAAATATTTATCACAAAATTGGCCAGACATAGTCGTACAGATGTGACTTGTGACATCTTTAGATTAAATTAAGAACTTTGGAACCCTAAATTTAAAAAAAAAAACTATTAATTTTATTGATATAATATGTAATTTTAAAACTCTTATGCATGTGACTATAATTAAAAATATTAAAAATTAAGAATAAAGTAGTAAAAATGTTTTTTTTCTAAAAAGGAAAGTTTATAAGCACGACAATTATTTTGAAACAGATAAAAAAAAGACAATTGTTTAAAATGGATGAAGTATTTAAAACAATGAACAATGGAAATTAGGATGAGAGGATTCAGTTCAAATTTGCATAATGAATATGCCTCATTCCAGAAATTGTTTCTGAAAATGCCAATAATATCAGTTTTGATGTAATTTATACAAAATAAAGAAAATTATTTAAATAATCATCGTATTATTCTTATGTAACCGATTTGACCAACCATATTACAATATATCAAATGTGACAAATATACTCAGTAATTGGGTGCGATGTGGTCCTTGCCGTCAACGCCCTATCCAATTTTGTAACGAACTGTTGATGTGGATTATCAGAGGGACTGTATGAAGGGTATTTTTGTCTTTCAATTGCACCCAAAATGTGGAATTGAAAGAAAATGAAAGGGGTACAATTGAAAAACAAAAATACCTTTTATACATTCCCCAAGATAATCCACACCAACATATTTGTTAATCGTTACAAAATTGGATGAAGCGTTAACAGAAAGACTGCATCGCACCCAATTGCTGAGTACATTGGTCACATTTGAGATATTGTAATGGGGTTGGTCAAATCGGTTACTTATGAATAGTATGATGATTATTTGAATAATTTTCCCTACAATATATTGGGATTTTCTCTAATGTGTTCCTGAGAATGGAAAAATTGTTAATTTTGTCATTGTATTTTGACCAATTTATACATTTTGTTACTGTATTATTTTCGACCAAACATTGTCACTGTACTTTTAAGGGGATATGCAATTTCGTTAGTCTTTAATTGTCATTTAATTTCTTACATAATTCATTTCAGTTACATATGTTTAAACTTGCATGTTTTAGATCTACTTAAACACATTAAGGTTAAAAACATTTAGTCTTATTGGCTTAAAGAAACTTTTAAAATGTTCTACCTAGACTTTAGCAAAGTCTAAATTATATCTTCTGATAAGCTTCAGCAAATAGATACTTCTCAGACTTAGTTAAGTTAAGTAGGACTCTTTAAATATATATCTCATCTGCTTAAGCTTAGTTATCAGCAACTTGCAGCTGTTGATGTACCCATGTCAACACTGTATTAATATTTCAAAATCTCTATCTGCTGAACACTATACTCAGATAGAAATGTTTGACATTCACGCTCTTATATTAAAATTATTATTTGGTCATCTATTTTCAAACAAAAACGCTATTCATATGTCTTGTCAAGAGTCCAGATTTCCTGACCACTCGTGTGTACCAATGGTGTACCACTTTTCATCTCAATCATTGATTGAGATGCAATGATTGGAATGCAATGGTGAAGATGAAAAGTGGTACACCAGTGGTACACACAAGTGGTACAGGAGATCTGTATTCGTCTTGTCAATAAAAGACTTTCATGTATGTCTTAAATATTCTTCAAATTTATTATATCCTAACTAACCACTCTCTTTATTATTTCATGCTAGGAATACTCTTTGTCTCTTATCATCTGCAAGATTTTTGTGCATTCAATGAAAGATACTCATCATCATTTCTTCAAGGAAATCAAGGTCCGCCTTGTTATCTCAAACGGCTCTGAAGTTGAAGATCTCTATAAAGTGTCTAAAGCAAGGATTGAAGAACGCACCTTCGCATAATTACGTGTATTGTATTCATAAATCTCAAATTCTCAAAGTACACTGAAAGAGACAAACACATTGAAACCTTCATTCAAACTTAGAACTTCAATATTTCGTTGAAGAACTTCTTTTTTCAAACACCAACTAGATAGTCGTCCATATATTATTCTTTTATAGTTTTTGTTTAAATAGTCACGGTTTCGATTGTTCCTTCATTCTTTCGAATTTTCAAAGGAACCTTTGATTGTTGCACGAGTTTAATTATTTATTAATTAATTATACTCCTCAAACATTGGTTTTTATTGTACACTAATCATTTAGAGATCACTTAGAATATATTTTATTTAGTGCAATTCAAAATTCAAGTTTGACCAACTTAGTAGTGAACGTAACAGTTTATACTCTAAACCATTCCAAATACTTTGTCATTGACTATGAGCTGATGTAACTGTTCTAACACTTAAGCAGCTTCTATCCACTTAAGTGTTAGTCAATTTCATTCTTGAATCATTTACTTAGTTGTCTTTTACTTTGTTATTCAATTCAGTCATTATATATTTGTGATCAAAGGAAACCATTTTTGTTCATCAGCTACTATCTGCTAAATAGCTTTCACATGTTATTAACTTACAATTTCGATGCAACTTTTCAAGATTTTCAAAACAACCCCTAAAGTTTTTAAAATGCTATTCACTTTTCTAGCTTTATTTTGTTGCCAACTGGACTTACAACATCCACTAAGATTTTTAAAAATGCAGGAAGATCTTTAATGATAGTTGAATTAAAAATTAAATTATTTTTTGATTCTTAAATTATAAGATTTTTTTTCTTATAGAGGTTGAAAAATATATTTTATGAGCAAAAAAATGGAAAGAAGGAATGAAAAATACAAATACAAATAAGAAGAAAAAATATATCGCCTAAATAATTAGTAAGAGAAAAATATCTATAATACAATATCGTTCAGTAGCTCACATACAATTGACAAAAAAGCTATTTACCGACTGAAATTAAATCATTTTAAAAGATTTAATTGATGACATTCACTACATATGTGAAGGTGGTTATCATTTTTATTAAAAAATGTTTAATAATTTATTTACTATAATATTAAATAGTTATTCAATAAATTAATAAAAAAATTAAATTAATTAATACAAATATATTTAATTAACATTTCAATAAATATTGAATTATTAAAAAAATGTTAAAGACGTGATTTAAAATTATTCATTAAATTAATAAAAATTATTAAATAAAAACATTCAAGACATAAATAATAAACTAAAACATTGTTAAAAAAATAGTTCTTATAAAAGAAGAAAATTATTTAAGAATTTTTTTAACACATCACAATTTTCATGCTAGCTATTTAGGTTGAATTATTTTTGGTTTTTTGGAATCTTATCTTTATAATTCCAATTATAACATATTTTGAAAAAAAGTTAATACAAAAATAAGTTATACTTTTAGTCAATTCTCTTTACAAATTAAATTAAATTAAATTATTATTCTAGTTTTATTATAAGATTCATTAAAACAGCATGTATATTTTAGTTAATTTAAATTTTTTGCTCTTATTTTAATTTAGACAATATATATTTTCTTCGTATTTGTTTGTTTATATTTTATTCATTTTTTCTAATTTTTTCATGAAATATCTTTTTTTAACCCCTAAAAGAAAAAAAAGACCCCATTATAATTTAAAACCAAAAAGTAATCAACCTTTTAACATCAACAATCATTAAGAATCTTCCAACATTTTAAAAACCGTAGGAGAGACAACTAAAACTAATTTCGTTACAAACTGGATGACGGTTAGGGATAGTGGCAAGATTGCATTTTATATTAAAAATACAATGACAGTTTTTCTCGAAGAATAGTACAGTAGCAAAATGTAAAAATTGGTCAAAGTATAGTGGCAAAATTAATCATTTTCCCTCTTAAAAAAGATAAAAGGTGGAAATCGGGGCGGGACCTGCTGCTAATTTTATCTGCTAAACACCACGGTATTTTCTTTTACCATTAAAATACATTTTTAGTGTGAAAGGATGAATATACCCTTAATGAATAATGGCGCGTGCACCACAACATCAATTCATACATTGTGATGCTTTTGAATCGCGATGCATAATTTTTTGCATCGAGATTCTAAATTGAATCGTGATGCATGATTCAAAAATATGTCACTAACATTTTCATTTCATAGCGATCATCACGATTCAAAATTGAAGCATCATGATTCAAATTGAATCATGATGCATGATTTTGAATTATGATGTAACTGTCATATCCATTTCAAAGCGATGCACCACAATTCTAAATCGATGCATCGCACTTCGAAATTCATGGATGGCGATACAATAAGATGTCAAAAAACAAACAAGTTTCTATTCAGACATTTCGTCAAAAAATTACATGCACTACTACTAAGTAAAATTTAACTCGAATACAAAAGGACATGTCCCCAACTTGACTAGTATTACAGAAACACACAAGTATTAGAAAGCTCTCGATTATGCATAATAAAATGAAATTAAACAAAAGTTACATATAATTAACGAAGCAAAGAACAAGATACAACTAGCACCTAGTAATTGAGATTTTCGGGTGAGAAACTCAATAACCCCATCAATCACCACAACGAGGTGTTGCCCCTTCGACCCCCGCAACTTAATCTGACAAGTCGATCCTCGTTTTGTTGCCCTAATAATCGTGATTTGTGAATAATTTAGGAAGAATACGCTAGAGATGTGGAACGAGGGGGGCATTTTAGGAAGAATAAAATGAAAGTAGCCTTATGCGGTTAAAAAAGAGAGAGGTGATAAACAAGTTAGAAATCACTCAAAAGGGACCGTCCAACAATTTGTCCAAGTAAAAACTCAAGAATTTTTGTTGGCCGATACGTTTTGTCAAACTTTTAACCCCTCCAACCTCTTCTTCTTTTGCTTAACCGAAGAGTCACTTTTATAAAATTGTTCTCAAAATGCTCAGATCTATCTACTTCTACAGCTCTATCGTTCCTTGCACAACTCCAATGTATTCTACCAAAATTATTCAGAAATCATAATTGTTGCGTTAACAAAATGAGGATCGACTTGCCCATTCAGGTCGCGGGTCAGCCCCCCATCGTGGGGGTTCGCGGGCAACGCATTCGAAAGGTAAATGAGTTTTCTGATTACTTAAGTATGATATTGGAATGTATTATGCATTTCTGGGCTAGGTTGGAGCAGGAAGAAGAAGATTTACAGCTGAGGAAGAGGAAGAAGGTAGAAGAGATGTAGACGAAACTAGTTTGAATCGCGATGCATCAATTTGCTTATCGCCATGCATCAATTTGAATCGCGATGCACAAATTGAATTTTCGATACAGTAAATCTTGATGCAGAAATCGAATTCCCAATGCACAAATTGAATTCGATTTTGTACATCACGATGAAAAATCGTTGAAGCAGAAAATCATGATACACAGATTTGATTTAATTTGTACATCACGATGCAAAATCGATGCATAAACTTATACTTTTGAGCGCACGTGTTCGGTTGATTAAGGATATCGTAGTCTTTTTACTCCCCAAAGTGTCTTTTTCCAATTGAAAAACAAGATAAATTGCAAGTCAGTCCAATTTGCAAGATTTATAACCGATTAAGTCTATTTTAAACCGCTAAAGTCAACTTTTATAAAAGTGTTCCTAAAATGTCCGCCTTCATTGTCGCACCTTGGTTTCAGAAGAAGACGAGAAAGTGAGAAATATAAATCAAAATAAGTGGAAAATAGAAATGCGTACTCTGTGTGTGTTTATCTCCCTCTTTTCCCAAAGCTTAAAGCCTCAAACTCTGAAGAAAAATCTATTGAATATCGGGGAAATTGAAAGCGAATAAAAGGATCCTCAATCCTTTCAGAACCCTCTTTTAAAGCTCTCATGGCATAAGAAAGACTAAGAGCAACTCCAATGGCCCATTCTTAGACAAATTCTTACTAAGCTAAGAATGGGTGGCTGTTGGAGCAAATTCTTCAAAAATTCTTAACATCACAAATTCTTCATTAAAACTTTTTGCCGGAAGAAAGAGGAAGGATAGACCAGACCGAGAGTGTGGCGCACCATGCCAATCAACCAAGCGCATGCTAGACACTCGAGGCATCAACACGTGAAGGAGGCGAAAACGACGGGTCCTCCATGTTCCCCACTACAAACAGTTGGCTCATTTTTCAATTGTTTTCATATTAATTTTTTTTCTAAAAATTCAAATTAGAACGTTGGGCTTTGTTTTCAAAACTTCAATTTGTTTTCATTTTTAACTTTTTCAAAAGTGACCGTTCTGTTGAATGGTCAATGTATTTAAAAAAAATCAATTCGACCGTTTAAAAAAAATCATCCAATTTTTACCATATAAATAACCCTCCAATCTCCAATCTTTTTTTCATTTTCTCTTCTAAAAATTCACTCTACATTTTCTCTTCTAAAATTCACTCTTCTTTTTACAATTTTTTTAAAATCCCAAATGGATGAAAATTCTATTAATGATCAAAATTCTCAAAATCCTCCAATTCCGAAAAATGTTCAATATTCTCAGTTTTCGGCTACCCCACCCACCAAATTTGCCTATCCATCCAAATTTTCTCAACTATCCAAATATACACGTCTATCCGAATTATGCTCAGTTTTCGAATTTTGGAAATTTTCAATGTGCACAAAATTACTCAAATTTGCAAGCTTCCCCAACGATATGCCACCAATATTTCATGCAAGACCCTCCTCATGCTTTTTCGTCAAATGAATCAAAAAGAGCAAGTTTAGGAACGATGTCCTCAGAACCAGTTACACCATCATTCGTTCTTGAAACTCAAATCAACGTGCAAACAATTGATTTGGAGGAGGAACCGGTACCGACAAAAGCGAAGGTAACCCATGATAAATGGTCAACTGAAGAAGACCTTGCGCTTGCAAAAGATGTGGATACTATTGGAAAAGATGCAATGGTTGGTAATAATCAAAAGAGTTGCGTCTATTGGAGTCATATAACTGAATATTACAACCAATATCGTCCAGACTCATCAGTGCCGAGAACTGAGGCAAAGTTGAGACCACGTTGGTTAAATAGAATTCAACCATCGGTGAGAAGCTTCAATCAAATCTACAATAAGCTTTTGGGACTTCATAAAAGCGGTTGGAGCAATGGCGATTTACTCTCCAATGCTTACATGGAATATCGCCAAAGGTACTTCGTTTCCCTACGAACATGTTTGGAATATGTTAAAAGTTACTCCATCATTTTCTCCACAAGGCGATCTTCTTCACGTCAATAAAAAAGCAAGGTGATCATCTGATTTAGAGAGAGACCATTCGAATACTAGTGTTGATGTAAAGGAAATCGATGCCCGCATTCGTTCAATTGGACAAAAGGCGACAAAGAAGAAGGGCAAAGACAAATGCGCAACATCTAACACAAAAGAAGAGTTAAATGAAAAACATGATAGACTTGTATCAAACATGAAGATCCTCACAGATGCTAAGGTTATTGAACCAGAAGCGAAAAAGATAAGAGCAATAGCGAAGAATAAAGAAATGTTTCGAAAAGATGTCGAATTTCTCATAAAAGATACAAGTGAAATGACTCCAGAAAACCTTGTCATACATGCCCGCGCATGTGAATTCATAAAGGCTCGGTTAAGTAATGAAGGGTTTCAAATTTAATTTTCCTTATTTTATGTTTTTCTTTAATTAGTCATGTTTTTATGTAATTTTAATTATACACGTTTTTATGTAATTTTAATTTTCCTTGTTTTATATAATCTTAATTATTGACGTTTTTATGTAATTTTAATTATTGACATTTTTATGTAATTTTAATTATGCATGTTTTTATATAATTTTAATAATTGATGTTTTTATGTAATTTTAATTATTGATGTTTTTATGTAAGTTTAATTAGCCATTTTAAAAGCTAGCCATTGTAAAAAGTAAAACTAGTTGTTGTAAATGTTGAATCATAAGTGTTTAAAATTACTTAAATCAATTAATTAGATCGTAGAGCATAAAACAACAAGTAATAATCAGTAAGGATTCGTAGAAACTCACCTACTGAATTAAGATCACTTTAATAGATATATCTATGTGAAATTTAATAGATTGAGTTAAATAAAATCTTGCATGTTTAGAACATTAGTTAGTTGTTAACTAAAATCAAATTGATTAGATTTTAGAAAGTCTAAAGCTCTTCCTACTGAAATTCAGCAGGTAGACCTACAACAAATATTTTACCACTTTAAACAAGATAAAGTAAACTTAGACTAAGGTAGCAGCTCTCTCAAATCTTATTCATCTATCTGCCGTGGCTTAGTCATAAAAAGCTAGTTATTTGTTGATTCCCTTACCTAACAGTTACAATTTCTTAAAAATATTTTCTTACACCTACTGTTAGCTAAAATTCAGTTTTTCAGCCGTTATGCTTTCCTACTTAAATCTCTATCTGCTGAAAACTGTACTATGTCGAAATTAATGCTTTTAAGATTTCAAAAAAAAAATATCGAAAACGCGTGGACTTTACTTTCGTTTAAACACTTAGCTAAAACCATCATTTCGTTAAAAGATAAATCCATCTGATGTAGCTAAAGTGATCAGCAACTGACATCTGTTGATAATCAGTATAAGTCACCACGTTAAAATTACTCTATCCACTTACACTCTTTTGAATTAGTTTGATTAAAATACTTAAAGGATTTCTTATATATTCTTTCATACTGTATTTTAAACAAATGTTTTTAAAAAAACACTTTCGGCCATTCTCATGCATTTAATTTTTGGTCATCTAATTTCAAACATTAAACTGTTCAAAAGGAGACTTTTTGTAAATTTCTTAAATTGCTCAACAGTTTATCATTGCATTAAATATTTAATAGTGTATCATATTTTCTAGCTAAACAAATTTTTTTATTACCACATGCTAGAGATATCTACTCTCCTTATTTTATGCAAAAAAAAAATATCTAACCTCTATATATGAATTTTTGATCTTATGATAGGTGATATATTTTGTATCAGAAATTCTCTCCAAGATCTCCAAGCTTTAAAAGATAGATTTGATTATCACTCTTCAAAGATGATCCTTGTTCATTCAGACAGCTGTTTTCAAGGATCTCTATATAAAGCTTTTAAGTAAGGATTGAAAAGTGATATAAAGAAGTGGACAAAAACATTTCACTTATCCATTCAAGCTACTCCTTCCTTGAAATGTTCCAGTTCTTATGATAGAAGAAAACAGCAGATAGAAGGATTGAAGAAATCATTCATCACTCAAAGATATTCCTTCTTTCATTTACTTCAATCCAGGGCTAAACACTCAACTTATCCCTTTAAGTGATTCTTTCATTGATATGTTCTAGTACTTAAACACTTACTAGACATTCTTTCGCATATCATTCTTTCCTATTATTTGTTTAGACAATCATTGCATTCTTCCTTACTTTTTCCAACTCTTAAAAGAATACTTGATTGTTGCACGAGTATGATTGTTGCTTAATCATATTCCTCAAACACTGGTTTTTGTTGTACATAGATCCATTAGTGATCACTTAGAATTTCAATATATTTAGTGCACTTCAAAATTCAAGTTTGACCAATTTGGTAGTGGACGTAGTAGTTTTAACACTATAAACCACTCCAAATACTATGTTATTCTATATGTTGTTTTTATTGTTCATACACTTAAGCAGCTTCTATCTACTTAAATGTTTAACAGTTACATTCTTGAATTATTTACATAGTTGATCTTATATATATATATTATACTTCAATTCAGTCCCTATACCTAAGTGATCAAAAGAAAACCAAACCAAATTGTTTTACATTCAGCAGCTGATACCTAAACTATTTTACGTTCAGCTGATGTTACCTGCTGATTTTATATCAGCTGCTGAAAACTTATCTTTTCCGCTGCAACTTTTAAAGGTTATTCACCCCCTCTAACCTTATTTCATTGTCAACTGGACTTACAAAAAATAGTCGTTGTAGTTTATAATCTATATATAGATGACAAGTATTTGCAGCATTGACGAACTACAAACCTTGTCTTATAAAATTTTGTTTCGTATTTTATTTCTCCTACCACAAGATGTCTTTTACTTCCTCTACCACAAGTAGTGATTTCGAAGGTAGTGTGACTGAACAAATGTGTAAGGCGATTGCTGAACACCACAAAGAGCTAATTGAAGCGGCCAAAACGGACATCGACATATATCAAAGGAAAAAAAAGGAGGTATATAAGTCGAAAGCGTGAAATCGGACACACTCAACTTGTCAATGATTACTTCTTAACTCAGCCATTGTATCTCGATCATATATTCCGCTGGCGCTTTCAAATAGGTATAAACTTATTTCTTCTGATGCTTAGTGAATTGGAGAAACATTCATGTTATTTTCAATGGGGGTTCGAGGCAACAAAAAGAAGAAGTTTGTCACCGCTTCAAAAATGCACAGCGGCGATCTGACAATTGGCTTATAGAGTTCAGGCCAACCATCTCAACGACTACCTCCGATTGGGTGAAACAACTGTCATTGATTGCATGCTAAATCTTTGTCGATATGTTATTGAATTAATTAGAGATCAATATTTGAGAAGACCAAATGCTAATGATACACAACGACTTCTTCAAATGCCCGAGCAGAGGCGCATATTTCTAGGTATGTAAGGAAGTCTTGATTGTATGCATTGGGAATGGAAAATTTTTCTAGTCGCTTAGCAAGACCAATTTGCAAGAGGTCATGAGGTTATGGATATGAAATGCATTTTTTTGGGTTGCGGGTTCTCGTAATGATCTTAATGTGCTATACGAATCACCTTTGTTCAATAATGTACTCGAAGGAAATGCACCGCCGTGCAATTTTGAAGTTAATGACACATGGTATACAAAAGGATATTATCTCACTGATGGAATTTATCCGAGTTGGGCTACTTTTGTGAAGAGCTTTTCATGACCAACGGATATGTTGGTGAGCTAGAGTCCTACACAAATAAGAAAACCAAAAACCCCAAGGAAACAAAGGATTAAGAAATAAATTAGTTTCTAAAATCTACTTTCCTAATTTAAGTCAAAGAATCTATCCAAAGATTCTATCAATTTAATTAAGGACTCTTTGAGGGTTTTTAGGAAAGGATTAAATATGGTAATTTCTTACCAAAACTTTGGGACCAAGAAAGGTTAAAACAAGACAAAAAAAAATAGGACATGCCTATTTTACCCTTATAATCTTCCCCTTTGTTTAGTCTTTCTGGTCAAAGTCAATGACAAGTGTTTTTCAATCATTTTAACTATCCCGCATAGTTAGTATGTCCAAACATATAACACAATTTAGAAAAGCTATCAAATGTCCAAACATCCCATGCAATCATAGAATATCAAAGCAGAGCAAAATTACAAAACATAAGTGTTTGTAAATATCAAAACAACCACATAATGAACCAAACAGAATCAACCAGATTATGTTTTATCCTCTTCAACAACATCAACATCTTCAAACCCAGTCTCTTGAGTAGTAGTAACAGTAGCTCCAACACTTGTCTCTCCCCCTATTTGGCTAGAAGAGGTAGAGGGAGCTGAATAAAGATAAAGACATATAGAGTACTGTGCTTCCACATTTTGAAGGAAGGCAATCTGATTCTTGATTTGTACAAGCTGATATGTAATAAAGGACAGAACCATGGGGGTTGTGGTGCTAACAGTCAAAGGAGAGATGACTGATGTAGTTGCAGGTGCAGCTTCATTGCAAGCTACATTGGTCATTTCTTCTGTATGGACAGGAACAACAGGTTGTATGACTAGAGGAGGAACAAGGGCAGTCTCTGAAGTGGATTAGTATGGGTAGACAAGGGGGAGGTTTAGAATTATGTCACCTCTCAACAGTTTTGAGGAAATAGGAAGAGGGTCTAGAACATGAGTTAACCTCTCAGATTCCTTTGGTGGAATACCCTGTGCTACTAACATACTATAAATCATAAAAGGAAAGGGAAAGGCTCTCTTGTTACCTTCTGTTTCTGCAAGAGAGACAACTTTCCTAAACATCAAATCCCCAAAATTTAAGGGCAATCCAAGACCTATCTGGTACATAATTTTGTCATGTTCCTCTGTGACTGAATTGGAATTTGAGGTGGGAGCCCAGTTGGCACAACAAATCTTATGCATCACAGCATAGAAAGAAGTTAGCTTTGATGTGCTAACCTTGGCCCCTTTTCCTGGCCAAGTTGTGATCAATCCTCCACTAAGCTCTTTCACACACTTATTCAGGTCAGATATGAAACCAGTCACAGGTACATTGGGTGTCCCATGATGTCTATTAATAAGAAAGGGGGAGAGGTTTATCAATTGGTTTCTGACAAAGACTTTCTCAAAGAGAGAATCACCAACAGTCATAACCCTCTTTTCTATGTTTGCATAAAATTCCATAATAATCTCCCTAACATAGGGTGTAGCAGAACACAGTGTGGACAACAAACTCCTATCAGTGTAAAACTGGACCAAATTTTGGGCAGACAGGTCCTCGATTGGAATTCTCATTTCTTCTACCAATATTCTCGCGGGATTATATCTAAGAGAGGCAGCAGAAGTAAAGAATATTTCAGAAAATGGGCTACCTATTTCCTGTTCAGCACATGCATCACTGGATGCAGCTTTACTAGGAGCTACATTGGTTAGAGGAGCAGTCATTCTTCTTAGAAACCTTGTTGGAGCTTCATCAATGCCTTCAGAGGCTATTTTTTCCTCAAAATCCTTGTCTGAGCTGTCATCAAACTCGGATGAGCTAGGAGAAGTAACAAGGCTTGCTGTTGGGGAAGGTGAATTGGGAGCATTATTCTTCAAATTCACCACAAATTTAACCAGGGTCCTTTGCTCATCAAAGAAACTCATTTAAGAAACATCTATTTCTGGTTCTGCAAAGGGAACAATAGGAGAAGCTTCATCTTGAATTTGGCTTGGAGAATCAGGCTGAAAGATAACTTTTGGAGATGGTATGGGGTAATCTTCATCAGCAGTAGCATCTAAGTTTGTTGCTGCTCCAGAGCTGCTTCCAATTTTGTGAGGAGGAGCACAAGGTTCCACTACAAATTGAGACCCATCATCTGAGGCCACGAAGTCCTCATCATCACTATCACTTTGAATTTGGATGTCCTCTTCAAATTGGCCTGGGGTTTTTTATGTTTCTTTGCCTTGGCAACTTCAAAATCAGTAGGATTGTCATAGTTGTTAGGGATTCCTCTCAATCTCTTTGACTTACGAACACTAGGGTTTCCAATTTGGGGAAAAATGGATAGGTCCCTATGATCTTCTACATCGATTGCATTACCTCTTTCTGCAAGTAATAGGTTCAAGGAGAGGGTTAGCAACCACAATTTTAGTGCCAGGCAAGGTTTCAGCCACTGTGATTTTGGGTGATGCAGCTTTGGGGGAAGACGCACTGAAAGCTACATCAGACATAGTGGTCATTGTTGAATCTTGCATTAAGTTAAAATTTGCTTAAAATCATTCCACTTGTTGTCAGCCAAAAGTTTTAAGATATTTTGGTCAGCTTGTGATTATAGAAATTCTTTATCAGTTACTTGTTCAGCTGACCACTACGTTTTAAGTGTCAGCTAGTTTTCCTCATTTGCTTGAACATCTACTAGTACTGACATTTTCTCATTTTGTGCTTTTGGTAGATATTCTGTTAGATAATCTTTCAACAGGATCTTTGTGATCTTGTGAAGATACGTATGCTCTTGACGTTCAAGCAAGGGTGAAAATTCTAATCTAGACAAATGGTCGGCTACGACATTCTCGGTTCCCTTTTTATCTTTGATTGTAATGTCAAATTGTTGTAACAATAACATCCATCTAATTAATCTTGGTTTAGCATCTTTTTTACTTAATAGATATTTTAATGCAGAATGATCAGAAAATATTATCACCTTTGATCCTAGCAGATATGATCTAAATTTTTCTAAAGCATATACTATTGCTAAAAACTCTTTTTCTGTAGTTGTGTAATTCAATTGTGCATCATTTAGAGTTCTACTAGCATAGTGGATCACATGAGACTTTCTATCTACCCTTTGTCCTAACACGGCTCCAATTGCAAAATTTGATGCATCACACATGATTTCAAAAGGAAGTGACCAATCAGGGCCGGATAAAATAGGGGCAGTAGTTAATTTTTCTTTGATTGTAATGTCAAATTGTTGTAACAATAACATCCATCTAATTAATCTTGGTTTAGCATCTTTTTTACTTAATAGATATTTTAATGCAGAATGATCAGAAAATATTATCACCTTTGATCCTAGCAGATATGATCTAAATTTTTCTAAAGCATATACTATTGCTAAAAACTCTTTTTCTATAGTTGTGTAATTCAATTGTGCATCATTTAGAGTTCTACTAGCATAGTGGATCACATGAGGCTTTCTATCTACCCTTTGTCCTAACACGGCTCCAATTGCAAAATTTGATGCATCACACATGATTTCAAAAGGAAGTGACCAATCAGGGCCGGATAAAATAGGGGCAGTAGTTAATTTTTCTTTCAATAAATTAAAAGCTTCTAAACATTCTTTATCAAAAATAAATTTTGTGTCTTTTGCTAGCAAGTTACATAGAGGCTTACAGATTTTGGAAAAATCTTTTATAAATCTTCGATAAAAACCAGCATGCCCTAGAAAACTTCTAACACCTTTAACTGAAGTGGGAGGGGGTAGTTGTGAGATAACTTCGATTTTTGCTTTATCAACTTCAATGCCTTTATTTGAAACAACATGCCCTAAGACAATTCCATGTTTGACCATGAAGTGACTTTTCTCCCAACTTAAAGTTAAATTTGTTTCATAGCATCTTTTCAGGACTGATGTAAGATTTTCTAAACAGTGATCAAAAGAATTTCCAAAAATTGAAAAATCGTCCATGAAAACTTCAACGCATCTTTCAACTAAATCTGAAAATATAGAAATCATGCATCTTTGAAAAGTAGCTGGTGCATTACATAATCCAAATGACATTCTCCTAAAAGCAAAAGTACCAAAGGGACATGTAAAAGTTGTTCTCTCTTGGTCTTCGGGTGCAACAGGGATCTGATTGTAACCAGAAAAACCATCTAGAAAGCAATAATATTCATGACCGGCTAGTCTTTCAAGGATTTGATCAATAAATGGCAAAGGAAAGTGGTCTTTCCTAGTTGCCGCATTAAGTTTTCGCAAATCAATGCACATTCTATAACCTGTTATTGTTCTTGTAGGGACTAATTCATCTTTCTCATTTTTAATAACTGTAATTCCTGACTTTTTAGGAACTACTTGAACATGACTTACCCATTTACTATCTGATATAGGGTAAATTATACCCGCATCTAAGAGCTTAAGAACTTCTTTTCTTACGGCTTCTTCCATGTGTGGGTTAAGTCTTCTTTGCCTTTCTCTTGAAGGTTTACTACCTTCTTCTAGATGTATTTTATGCATGCACATAGATGGACTAATGCCTTTTTAATCAGCTTAGGACCATCCTAAAGCTTCTCTATGTGTCCATAAAACTTTTAATAAACTAGCTTCTTGCTCTTCCGTTAAGTCGGCTGCTATAATAACAGGCAAAGTTTTACCTTCTCCTAAAAATGCATATTTTAAATGGGGTGGTAATGACTTTAATTCTTCAATTGGGGGAGATTTAATAGTTGGCATAAATTCAGAATTTTCTGCTTTAATTGTTTCTTTTGTTTTAGCCTCCTCATTCTTTACTTTATCATCTTCTTTAATTTCTACTTCAACGTTCTCTATCTCAATTTCTTCAAAGAGAGATTTCAAAATCTCTACTTCATCTTCCTTGATTTCATTATTTTCTTCTTCTACTTTATCTGATTTATCAGAACTATTTTCTGATTCTTTCTCTATATCTTCTTTATCTTTCTTTTTACGGGCTTCTAATTTCTCTCTCTCTTGTCTTTCTTCCTCTTCTATTTCTCTTTCAATCTCATCAATGTCAATTTTTATAGGCGGGATAGGACTATCATCATAAACTATAAATCTATCTCTCTCATAGTCTTCATCTTTATTATCTTCTTCAAAAGTTTCAGTTGATAACTTTTCAATTTCATCTATTGAAAAACATGCATTTATGTCACTAGGTCTATTCATAGCATCAAAAACAGAGATTTCAACAGTTTCACCTAGGACTGACATTGTGAGTTTACCATTTTTCACATTAATCATTGTATTGGCAGTAGCCATGAATGGTCTGCCTAACAATATAGGAACTTCATTATTTGTGCAAATCTTTCTTTCCATCTCTAGAACCACAAAGTCAATTAGAATGATTAGTTTATCAACTTGAACTAGGATGTCTTCCACTATACCCAAAGGATATTTAATTGAACGATCAACTAATTGTAATTGCATAATAGTGGGCTTTAGTTCTCCTAACCCTAACTTTTTATAGACCGCAAAAGGCATCAAATTAATACTTGCTCCTAAATCTAGCATTGCTTTCATCTTTTTAGAGCTTCCCAAGGAAACTTGGATATTAAAGCTACCAGGATCTTTTAACTTAGGGGGTAGTTCAGGTTGTAAAACAGAACTTACATTTTCGGAAACAATAATCTTTTCATTGTTTTCAAACTTGTGTTTCTTTGAGTGAAGATCTTTGAAAAACTTTGCATATGCTGGAATATTTTTAATAACATTAAGCAAAGGAAGATTAACATTCACTTTTGATAACATATTATAAATTTCTGTAAATTGTTTGTCCATTCGGTTTTTCATAAGTCTTCTTGGGAATGGAATTGGAGGAACATAAGGTGGTGGAGCCACATAAGGTTCCTCTTCTTCTTGATCTACCTCTTTTTCAACTTTTACTGGATTTTCTTTATTTTGAACCTCTTTTTCTTGTTCCTTATTTGAAACTTCAACTTCTACTTCTTGATTACTCGATTCATTGTTCTCATTATCACTATCTTTTTCAATTTCCTTTTCATGATTTTTTACTGTATCAGGCACATTAGAAGAAGGATCAGGATCACTTACCTCTTCACCTATTAACTTACCGCTTCGCAAGACGGTGATTGACTTGGCTTGCTCGGTTTGACTAGGGAACTTCCCTTCTTCTCTTTTTCGCTTGAAGTCACAATGTGCTTCTTTAGATTTTCAATCTCTTCAAGCATATATTTCATCAATGCTGCTTGACCTTTATTTGCTCCATCTTGTTTTGGAACTTCTTCAATTCTCAACTGGTTTTGATTTGGAAATTGTGGAGGTTGAGGTGGTTGAGGTTGGAATTGTTGAGGTTGTAAAGGCTTATTTCCTCCCCAAGAAAAGTTTGGATGATTCCTCCAACCAGGATTATAAGTGTTTGAATAGGGATCATTCCTAGGTCTTTGAGGGTACATATTCATAGCATTAGCCTGTTCAGAATACATAGCACTTGATGGACAAAAATTAGTAGCATGAGAATATAATCCACATAAAGCACATGCTTCTTGAATTTGCCAATTTTCAAATTGAGCTTGAGTATCTGATTTATCTTGTATTTGATATAGGCTTCTATTTTTACCTCTAGCACTTTTCTATTGAGAATTAATACTTAATATCTCAAATAATTCTTCTAGTGCTTCTGGTGTCATTCTATTAATAGAACCACCAGCCGCACTATCAACCATGGTTTGTAAGCCTGGCGAAAGACCATGATAAAATTGAAGCACTAACACATGTTGAGCCAAATTATGATGAGGACACATAATGAGCAGATTTTTAAATCTATCCCAAGACTCATGGAATGTTTCACCTGGTTCGTTTTGGAATGACATGATTTGTTTTCTATATTCAGTAAGAGATGCATGCTTGTAAAATTTACTCATAAACAAATCATATAATTGAGCCCAAGTATAAACACTATTAGGTGTTAAGTTCATATAAACCATCGCTTTGCCAATTCTTTTAATGCACTGGAAAAATATTTCATTTTAATTTGATCTTCAGTCAACCCTCCTAAAGGAAAAGTACTCATCATGTATTCATATTCTCTTAAGAAACTGACAGGATCTTCATGAGGCATTCCATGAAAAGATGGTATTGCATTAAAATAATGACCTTTTAGTTCGAAATTCTTTACAGCATCTGGCAAGACTAAACATGATGTCACAACATTTAATGAAGGTCTACTAAAGTCATTAATAGTTCTTTGATTTACCACTACTTCCATATTTCTTCTTGCAGGTTCTTCTTCTCTTTGATTCCTGTTAACTGGGTTAACTGGATTTTCTGGATTTCGATTAATATTATTTTCTTCCATTGGAGGATCAACCAGAGGATCCTCTTGATTAAATTGTTCTTGATTATCAGACTGGGAAGCTTGACTTTCAAGATCTTCTTGATTTTTTCTAATATTATTTATATCTTGATTCAGTTCTACCAATTTAGGATTCAAAGATCGACGACCGTGCATAAAATAAATTAAAGCAATTTAAAAACAATTAACTAATAAATAAAATAAAATCTTTTTGTATTTTGATTTTTATAAAAACTGAAAATTAAACTAAAAACTAAATTAAATTAAAAACTACGCTACCAACAAACTAACTACGTGAACTAGCTTGTCCCCGGCAGCGGCGCCAAAAACTTGATCGATGTTTTATTTAATCTTTTTCCTTGCAAGTGGACAAGACTATTATAGAATAGTATTGGAAGCAAGGGTCGAACCCACAGAGACAAGAGATCACGAACAGTGCACGTTATTGATAGCAAATTATTAATCTAAAGGGGTTTTTATAATTATTCTATTTTTAAACTACTATTTATATTTAGTTGTTTAACTAATTAGCAGTAATTATAGTTATGAAGATCTTATAGTGGGTGGCAATCTAGGATTTTGGGTTTCACTTGTATCTCTTTTATGTTCAATTCATAATAATTATCATTCAATTTCTTGGGTTCGTTCACTAAAGATAGATATAGCCTGTTGAACTATTGGTTCAGCCTCCATCCCCGCAACATTCATCCATTCTATATCCTAACTTATCACTCTCGTGCATCGATAAGTCCAATTTATTGTGATGGTGAGCCAATGTACGACATATGCACATTGATCATGCAGTTATCCGCACCTCTAGGCCTATATTATTTGCGATTATATTCATTTGTTCAAAACAAAATAATATAGGGATTGATAAACACCACAATCAACAAGAATTGAATGAACATATATATGAATTATAACATAAATTCGATACAAGTTACCTCCCACCTCCTAGATTATGGATGATTTAGTTCATTATAGACAATGAACAGCACATGGAGATGAACGGAAACATGATTTGATCTTCAATTCTTGTAATTACACAATCTAACTATGTTATACAACCTAAAAACTATCTAAAATCTACCTAAAACTGTTTCCAGCAGTCGTTTTTCTATATCAGGCTCTTGGCATCCGACTTCAATATATACCCGGGAGTTGTAATCCAATCGAATCTCTGTGTGAAAATACGAAATAGTCGCGTTCTGACCACCTTGCGGTCGCAAGGTGTTGAGTACCTTGCGTCCGCAAGGTCTCCAGTATCTCTGGCCTTGGATTTTCTGCCTTCTTCACGTACTACCTACCTTGCGGGGGCAAGGTCTGGGTACCTTGCGACCGCAAGGTCTCCAGATTGGACAGCCTTCGTTTTTCTTCATTTTTCATCTTTGGCCCTTCTTGGAATTTGTATATAAAACCCTGGAGTTTTGCATATTTTCACGAAAAACCCTGAAACTTACAAAACTCATCGAAAACATATATCAGTAGCCAAAAGGCTCGTGAAATAGCATAATTTAAGTCATAGAAGCATATAAAATCGACGTATAAAATACATCGATCAGTGACTGAGGCGTATTCAACGCGCTTTTTGACAACATTCTTTCTGCACTTTTAATTTCGTCTTCCCCTAAACAAGGGAGGATGGAATGGAAAGCATGATGTCCTTCCGCCGCGCTCCCCTAAAAAGGGCGCGTGGGGTCCGAGAGCACTCCGGGCCACCCACATTTATATGTTTAACAAAACAAATTATGAAATCACCAAAATACCAAAGCTCTCACAGGACAATATGTCTTGGAGAGGAAAACCCACAAAAACACGGTAGAGAAAATGTAGGATTAAAGAACAAGCTTCCTAGAAACTAGGAATGCAAACAGCAATAGCAACAATGTAGTTCACGATGAAGCTACACCCGGAGCTTTATCCAGTTTTCCAGTAGCAGCAATGCTCTCTGTTTTTCTCACAATCTGAGCGCATGTATATATTAAGTTGGTGAGCTAGAGTCCTACACAAATAAGAAAACCAAAAACTCCAAGGAAACAAATGATTAGGAAATAAATTAGTTTCCAAAATCTACTTTCCTAATTTAAGTCAAAGAATCTATCATAAGATTTTATCAATTTAATTAAGGACACTTTGAGAGTTTTTGGGAAATGATTAAATATGGTAATTTCTTACCAAAACTTTGGGACCAAAAAAGTTAAAACAATATCAAAAATAGGAAACACCTATTTTGCCCTTACATCGAGGTATATAAAAGTGTTGGAGTTTGTGTATTGTTGGAAGAGTATTTTTGTTGAGGAGCGTAAGTGGGGAGCTTAATGACATTTTTGTAATTAAAAAAATAGAGCTTAAACTCCCCAAGTGGGGAGCTTTGTTGTGCGGGCTCTTATCTCCTACGGATTATTCATAAAATTAGGAAAAGGCGAGTATCCGTTTCAATCATAACTAGCTAACGCCACGTGTCAGATTAAGACAATCATCAATCAGGTAAATATGAGTTGACATGGCTTTTCATGCTCGAAATCTGTTGGAAGATATACTTTTTATTTTGCTTCCCATCGAGACAGGCATTATTTGAAAAATGAAAATAAGGGTGGAACCTTGATGATCTCGTTGAGGCCATGTAACGATTGAGTTGGCTTCTATTGTATTTCACAAAATAACTTTTATTTCCATGGGATTTTTTGAGATCAACCCATTTGGTGCATTGTTTTGGTTTGCAATCTAACTATTTTGGAATTGTGGCATCAATTTGGTATTAGAATGCATCGTTTTGGTTCGCGAATCAACTTTTTAGAATTGTGATGCATCAATTTGGTATTAGAATACCAAAGGAAATCCCAATGCAAGCATCAGATTTACGATGCAAAAAATACTAATACATAATTGGATTTGCGATGCAAAAATTGGAATTGCGATTCATCGACTTAGAATTGTAATGCAACACGTGCCTGGTCGAATTTCATTAAGAGTATACTCGTCCTTTCACCCAAAAACGTGTCATTTATTGGTTTAAAAAATATTGTGCCCTTTAGCAGTTGGAACTTGATGAGAGGGGACCAACCTGGTTATCACCCTTTAAAAAAGGATACAACCGAGTCGGTTCACTTTACACAATATTTAATCGCTAAGGTATCCGATTCTTTTTTTTAACCGAAACACGGTATTTTTAAGGCGAAAGGACGACGCAACCCTTAATGAAATCAAACACATTCACGAACTTTAGTTATTTGCGATGCACCCATTTGGAATTGCGATGCACCCATTTTTTATTCGCGATGCACAAATCAGAATTGCGATGTAGCTGACAAACATTAAATATCATGCATCTCGATGCACGCAACTAATAATTGAAAAAAATCGATGCATCGCAATTCAAAATCGATGCATCAAGATTCGAAATCGGTGCACCATCGTTTCAAATTGATGCATTGCACACGTTGCCATGATTTTCAATGTTGAAATTTGAAAACTAAGGAGAAGAAACAAGGTCCAAGAGGAAGTGAACTAGGGAAGAGCTGTGATTGTAAGCATCAGAAAGGCTGTTGA
Source organism: Codonopsis lanceolata (assembly GCA_013146195.2). Lineage (NCBI taxonomy): Eukaryota > Viridiplantae > Streptophyta > Magnoliopsida > Asterales > Campanulaceae > Codonopsis > Codonopsis lanceolata. The sequence goes on from CM028379.1 coordinate 97,438,818, forward strand.
ATTTGGTAATGCTAGAGTTTGCTTTTAAAATTTGTTGGTTTCAATTCAGAAAGTGGTAAATGAGGGGGAACAAGGAAATGATCATGTTGATGTAGAGTTGATGAGGGAGGGATGATCTTGGTGAGTATTTTTTAGAGTTGGACTTTACCCGAAAACCAAACTTTGGCCATCTGCATTATTCTGCATAATGTTAAAAGAATTAGAATCAGATGGATTCAATGCAATGTACCAACAAATAAAAGAAATATAGAAAACAACTATATGGAACTATTTTAATCATAGATTAACAAATTGATGCATCGCAATTGAAATTCGATTAATCACGATTCAAAATCGATGCATCGCGATTAAAAAAAGTTTCTAAGAACCAATAAGTTCTAATTCGAGCATTTCATAGAATAGTTTACCAGCATAGTAACGCACACAAAGTTACTATTTTGAATCACACACGCACAAACAAAAACAAAAATGGGGAAAGGGGACTTGAGTGGTTGAAAACTTTTAAATAAGACCGACAATAATTTCACCCCAAAAACTCCCTATGCCTTAGGTTAGACTATGAAGAAAAAAAAGATAATTGCAGGCCGATCCACTTTCCCAAATATTTCACCCTTTTAGGACTTTTTTTTTTCAACCGTTGAAATCCAATTTCATAAATTTATTCCAAAAATGCCCAATCTTCGTCTTCTTAGATCTCTGGCTACTCTTTGTCTTTGTGAACAAAAGTAGGAATTGACTGTCCCCACTGAACTTCCTTCTAGATCAAGAGAGGTGCCTATTCCTGCCTTATTTACTTCTTAGGCCCACAAAGAAATGGTCCACATTTTCAGCTACTCATTGAAGCACTCACCATTTTAAGTTTTCCCAGGATTCTTTTCCTCTACATTACGAGTTTACCACTCCCATTTGATGTCCTGAAAGGGGAGCATAATGCAAAGCTTTTTCTAGAGATAAGGGGACTTTTCGTTGCCCTTATCCACCCTTCGACCCCTGTCCTCGGGAAAGGCAGTAGTGGATTAGTTAAGCCATAAGCCAAGGTCTGATCGGTGTCAATAGGATAAAATTATATATTCTAAGGTTTGAGTCCCGCTCCACGATTAAAGTCTCTTGCACCTTGAAAGGCATGTAAAAGGGCCTGAATTCTGGCTCCAACTCTTGGAATTGTCGCTTCCCTTTATAAAAGCTAAAAAAAACCGTCGCTCCCACATGACATAGCTTATCTATTGGATCTCGATGCATAATTGCAATGCATCAATTTGAAAGCCGATACATAAGTAAATCCTGATGCACATTTTTTTTTCGATGCACAAAATGGCTTACCCCTGAAGAATTTAGATGCACAATTTTGATTTTGTGATGCACGAAATAGATTGCCCCTGAAAAAATTTCGAAGCATAATTAATCCTAAAGCACATTTTTTTTCCGATGCAACGCGCCTAATCCAATTTTATTAAGGGTCTCTTCGTCATTTTATTTTCAAAATTGTACTTTACCAGTTAAATAAAAAAAATGCTATTCTTACAACTCAATGTTACAACTTTTCTTATAACTAGTCTTGAAATAGGGCAGTATTGTTTTGAAAAAAAAAACAAATTTATCATACTTCAAGGTTTAGTTGTAAAAAAGTTGTAATATTAGTTGTAACACTAGCAATGTTGTAAATAAAAAGATGATGAAATTCAGGTCGAACCACTTTTTAAAGTTTTTAACCTCTCCAGTCTAGCCTTTTTTTTTCAATCGAAAAATACCACTTTTTAAAATATTATTCCAAAAGCAAAAATGTCATCGTCTCCTTCAATAGCTCCCGACAACACACTTTGAATTCGAAAATCACTATTGTTGGGCAACGAAACGGGGATTTTCTGAATCATTAACTACAAAACTTTAATAAAAATGTGTTAGGTTGGAAGATTTTCACAATATGGACGAATACAAAGGAGGAGAAATAAGTAGACTTACGACATAGGAGAAGGAATAAAAAGTCTGAGGACATGGTCCGTTTCATTACGGTTTTGAACCGCAGTGCAATTAGACTAGATAGTTAAACTATTGAACCGCGGTGCAAAATTGATGCATTAAAATGGCAAAACGCATATTTGGGCTACTGTACTTTTCTAAAAATTGCAATTAGGCTACTGAGATGTCAAAATTTTTGGTGCGGCCACTGTACCAAACTTATCTTGCATATTAACCCAATTTTTGGATAGACGTTAAATTTAACCGTTAAATTATGTTAAATACCTATTGTGCCCTCTTCTTCTTCGTCTTCAGCTCCCAAATTCAAAAAAATCCCTAGCTCTTGACCCACCAAAGACAATGATATTGTAGGTTTGAAACAGGACTTTCGTGATAACCATCAACCCATGACCATTGACATCTTCATGTTCAAGTGTTCAACCATAACAAAGTTTTCAACCCATATTTGAAATTACAATGGTATTTTTAAAAAAAATCTTGTTTATGGGTGAGGTGGGTAATGGATTTTTGAATTTTTTATTTTCTACCCACCAGGAAGAATCTCAAGACTTGATTACTCTTTTTCTTTTCAACTTAAAATAAATACACAGACAACACACAACCCCACACACTGCCTTATCTCAACCCCCATTGATATACCCACCAAACAATTCCATTCTCGACGGTAAAAACGACAATAAACCCACACCAACACAAAATCATCATGCCTCCAAAATTCTCACTTGCAAATCAATGAAGAACATTAGATTTAGCTTAATTACTTATTTACCTCCATGGATTATGTCTTCCTCTTCTGCCATGGCTGCCTCGCTCTCTCTCTCTCTCTCCAAAACTTCTCTCAAATATGGGTTAATGGGTAGACCAAGAATAGATGGAGGAGATCAGGGTTTCAGAGATGGAATTGGAGGGGGTGTTGGAACGAAGGCAGAGAGAGCACGACAGAGCTGGAGCTAGAACGACTCTGTTTAGAGATGGAGGGATAGATGCCCGACAGGAGATAGATTGGAGATAATGTTACTGGCCGGAGAAGATGGAATCGAAGCAGAATCTGGGTGAGGAGAGGGCTGGAGAGAAATACGGTGAATGCGATAGAAGATGAGAGGGTGATTATGGTAGAAGATGGAGCAGGAAGGAGGTCGACGATGGGGAGAGAGTGCTCGGAGAATGAGGAGGCTAGCTAGCTATTTTTGGACTATGTAATTTTTTTCCTTAATTGATTGCAGAGGGTGATGATGAAAAAGACGAGGGTAAAATATGTATTTAACATAACTTAACGGTTAAACTTAACGTCCATTGAAAATAGGGTTAACATGTAAGATAAATTTGGTACAGTGGCCGCACAAAAATTTTTGACGTCTCAGTGACCTAATTGCAATTTTTGGAAAAGTATAGTGGCCTAAATATGCATTTTGCCTAATAAAATTGATGAACCGCGGTGTAATTAGACTAGAAAGTTAAACTATTGAATTGTAGTGTAAAAATTAATGCAATAAAATTGATAAATCGTGATGTAATTAAACTAAACAATTAAACTATTGAATTACGGTGTAAAAATTAATGCAATAAATTGATGAACTGCGGTGTAAAAATAATGATCTTCGTAACGCGCCTACGATTCATTAAGGGTATCGTAGTAAATTTTTCATAAAAATAACTTTTTTCATTTGAAAAATTTGGACCATATTGCAATTTTTGGTTCATCTATTTTGGCCACCCTACTTTAAAATTTTTGGATGGCCGTTAGATTTCGAAAATCATGTTAAATGTCTATTTTACCCCTGTAAATATCAATAAAAGAATAATTATTTTTAAAGGGGTCAAATTGTAAATAATACAATTTGGGGGTTAAAGATCCGTCATCTATCATACAATTTTTCCTAAATCGATTGAAATGAATTAAGCTTAAATTTAGGTAACCGCTTATGAAAATTTACAATTCTTCCAACGCTTGGAGCATGTATTGCATAAGGGCAACAAATCTTATTGTGGAATGGAATGGCCAGATGGGAGGTTTGGGGAAATCTGGGAGAGAGATAGTGGAGGGAGATTGGTAACTAGAGGCAAGAAGACTATGGGCTTGTTTGAACATAGATGAAGATTGACTCCGCCCGATCGATAAAGATGGCGGAGATTGTTAGAGATGTGGATTCGCCGGCTTTGTGATGGCCCACTCAAAAAGATACTCATGATGGATTTCAAGAGATAAAGTGGGCTCACCGCAACTGTTCCATACCGATTATCTGAGAGAAGGATCAGGACTCATGGCGTGGCCATTAAGATGACTCCAAAACACAAAAATTATATTATTTACAATTTGACCCCTTTTAAATATAATTGTTCTTTTATTGGCATTTAACATGATGAAATCTATCCAAAAATTCAAAGTACGATGAACCAAAGGGCCATTTGAAAAAATAAGAGAGAGAACTTTATCGATTAAAAATTTCAAAAAATAAATAGGCTCACAATTTTTTCATAAAATTATGTGAATATGGATCTGCCCGAATATCTCCCAAGAAAAATACTCCGTACAAGACCGGGCTTCGAATTGCCCAACTGTTCTCATCACCGCAGTCAGGACTCAGGCCCATATCTTGCTGGCTGTGACCAATTGGACGCGGCAGCCATTTCAAAATTTGAACGCCGCATTTTCCCCCGTCTCTCCGCCACCCCAAATCACCGCAGATAAGCTGTTTGTAGATATGCCCAAACGCAATTCCATCAACAGGGAACAGCCCGCTACGAGTCTCAGAAGATCTCCTAGGTTTCTCCATAATAAAGTCAATGATCCCGAAGAGCCGAAGACTCCTAAACCCAAATCAAGTAGAACACGAATCGCTCCTTTATGTACTCCTTTCAGCTCAAATCGAAAGGTTTCGGAACAGAAAATCAACAATTCATGTCCAGACGAAGGCTCGAAAAAGGTCAATGAGATTAAGAGAAAAGGATCTGTGAGGCCAAACTTAGGGTCAAGAAGATCTGCAAGATTAATTGGTCGCGTGGAAGAGTTTAGTTATGTGGAGCTATCTTCCATAGGCAATGTTGAAAAAAGAGTGACACGCAGTTCAACGAGGGGAAAGCCTAATCCAGATGTCCTCCAGACTGGCGATGGTAAGTGCCATTCATTTGAGATGTTCGTTTGAAGGCCTTCTTTTTATTTTTAATTCTGATGAGGAAATGGTTAAATTAGGGGTCTAATTTTGGTGAATTTATCTACAGGGAATCTGGAGAAGAAGGCAAGGCGTAGTTTTTGTAGGGGAACCACCAATCGATATGTTAAGAAGGTTGATTATGATGAGCCTCATGAAGTTTTGGGTAAAGAGGGTTTATTGGATGAACATAAAACTAGTAGTGTTCACGGGGGTGGTAATTTTGGAAAAAACACGCGAAACAGTAGCAATCACATAAGCGATGGTTTTAATGAGTTTTTTTCTGATGATGTGTTGCATAGAGGGGCTCGACCGCGTACAGAAAAATCTGTTTCGGGCGTAGGGTTATCTATGTTACATAGTTCAGGAGCTTCACAAACAGTCATAGAGGGTGTAGGCAAGAGGGATGGGGGAAATGTTGATAAAGGAAGAAAACAGGTTGGGGCTAAGAGGAAGAGAAATCATGCTGAGAAAGGTAATGGCATTGTTCATGGTTGGACCAAAGATCAAGAATTGGCATTGGAGAGAGCTTATTATGCAGCAAAGCCCACACCTCAGTTCTGGAAGAAAGTTGCTAGACTGGTACTATTCTGCTCATTGAAACCCCTGTTGCTTTTACGCATAAATTTGTAGAAATTTTCTAATTAAGATGATCTAATAAGATTATGTATAAACTGATGCACTAGTAGTTATTTTAGTTAGAGTTAGTGATAGATTGTAGGGATAAGTATACCATTATTCCTTGAACTTTGGCCGGACCCATCATCAGTCCCCCAACTTCAAAAAGTTTCATCACTGACCCAAATATGTCTTTTTTGCTCATTGGAAGTCCCTATCCCTAACGCCGTTTGTTTATTTCCGTTAAATGAACATGTGCCACTCACATGCACAAAATAAGGGGGTTATGTATAACATCATCAAAATAAGGGGGCAAAGTGAATATAAACCAATTCAGCTTACCTCTCTTCTAGCAAATCACTCCCTCTCACTCCACAACAAAATCCTTGAACTTTGCTGGATGCATCACGTGAGCTGGACTTGATTTAGGATATAATCCTAGTCTATCTGGGATTAGAATCAATGGTTGGTTATCCAGAATGCGGATTTTACTTTGCTTTCTTCGTCATCTAGTGTCTCAGTATCCACAACTTTTGACTTATGATCTGTTTATCAATCTTTGTTTAACGTCCTAGTTTGAATCTTGAAACCCATATCTCCCAATTCCCATTGATATAAGCTATGAAATTCCATGCCTTTCCCACTAGTATTGGTTATCCTTCTGTCCCAAAATTGTATCCCCATCTAGTAATCAAAGACCTCATAATGAATTACATTTCCAGGTTCACCTTTTGTAGTTATTATTATCTCTCACAGAAACTAACAAAGATAGCCATTCTATCCTAATTCGCTGTCAAAATTTGGAAGATAATCATATCCTGTAAATTTTGGCATCCCGAAAGAAATGTGAGACAATATATTTGGCTCGAGTTAGATCTAAGTTAAATTTAATATGACTGGCTTAAATACGTATCGAAGCCGCTTGAGCTACCCAATATCCCATATCATCTTTCCTTTGTTCTTTAGCTAATGTCAACTATTGTTTACTGAGAATTTAGGTTCACACTCATCCCTATTTGTACGAATATATTTGAACTTTATATATTTTTCTTCCAGTAGCTTTGTAATTGATATGAAATACTTATGATAATTATTGTTTATTTTCTTTTTGTTTTTCTAGGATGATTTTCAATTTTGGGGTGTATCATAGACCAATTTTACTTGATAATAGTAACCTTTTTTGTTAGTGTTTTTCCCTTGCTTTGTGTACAATATATTTGGCCTTAGTTTTCTGTTTTTCTCTATGAAGCTTACTCTGTGAAATTGGGTGTCTCTTGAATTTACCTTTATCTACCAGCATTAAAGTGGTGTGTTGAAAAATTATAGCAAGAAATTTCTGTGGTTTTGTATACGTTGTTTGCTATACTAGGTAACTCGGTTGGCTGGTGGTGATAGCTAGTTGTCACTATGTTTCGTCGTCGTGGTTCTTCCCAGCAAGAACAAGAGCATCATGAGTTGGAGCCCGAGTCTAAGGTAATTGCAATGTGTAGGATATGAATATCAGGTCGGAGAGCCTGTAAACTGAATTTTTATTTTTTTTAAATTTTTTATCATTTGCTAGAAGAGAGGTAAGCTGAATTGGTTTATATTCACTTTGCACCCTTATTTTGATGATGTTATACATAACCCCCTTATTTTGTGCATGTGAGTGACACATGTTCACTTAACGGAAATAAACAAACGGCGTTAGGGCTAGGGACCTCTGATGAGCAAAAAAGGCCTACTTGGGTCAGTGGTGAAACTTTTGAAGTTGGGGGACTGATGATGGGTTCGGCCAAAGTTTAGGGACTAACGGTACACTTATCCCTAGATTGTATGCACTATGGTTTGAGCAAGATATTTATAATAATATAAAAAGGTGACCTTTGTAAAAGGGTGCCGAACCCTATCTATATTAGGATTTCCGTTGTCCTAAAGTGATGGAGAATTGGATTTTTCTCACTTCACTTATTTCGTATCTTGCATAAAAATAATTTTGTAGAATAAAATTATTCCCTCCATCCCAAATAAATAATCCTATTTGAGAAGGAAAACTTTCTTATCTCATACTTTTGCTTATTTAAATTTCCTTTAATTTGCACTAAAATGATATTTTACAACTCGCTAGAGAATTATCTTTCAACTTTACCCTTCACAGGAATCTGCTACAACATCTTGACCGTGCTTAAACATTTTTGTAATTATGGATAACCCCAATACTACTAATATATCCGGTAAGTATTAGACTTTTCTAACGTAAACTCTTTGGATGGAAATCATGGAACAGAGGGAGTACACAACTACAATATATGTACTTAATTACCACAAAACTAAAAAGGAAAAAATGATTAGATAAGTACATAATTAAGATTGTTTACTTAGTTACCAGAAGAACTCCAATTATGTTTCTTGGTTGATCATTGTATACTGGAATTCTGCTATGCCCCATCTCTAATATAAGATTCATCGGATCCCTGCTACGTAGTTATGTTTTGTTGATTTGCAGTGCATCATCTCAGTTCAATTATATCAGTAAAATAGATAATCATATCTCGTCCTTCATGAAGATGCAATTATACCTATCAAGCTTCCCGGTGATATCAATGGAAAAAGTTTCAGATATAGGTGTCATAGCATCCCTTGCTGTTTTTTCAGTAAGTTCAAGTGCTCCTGCTATGATTGTTGTCTCTTCATGGGATAACTCTCCACCTTTTCCAGCCTGCTTACCCACCATGAGAAAGATAACCCCATTAAATTGCAGTGTGCATATAACTCTTGTTCTTTTTTTCTCTTTTACTTGAATATAACAAGCTTACCATATAATAGTCTACCATGAATTGAGATATATAACTGATGGCTATAGATAGTGTTGAGCAAGAAACTAATTACCTTGTTACCATGAAAATCAACTAATGTCTTCAACTCAGCTCGGCGAAAAAGAGCTACATGTCCCTTGCCTAAAACAAAGTCTAATTACCTGACATGATAGAGCAGTGATGATCAAGGATTGGACTTTGGAGAATATTAGATATGATCATTTTTTGGAGTAATGCAGAGGTAACTAGGAACCCAGGAGCGAGGGTTTTTTTCCTTGAAAATTATTACCTTGCTTATAGGATATGCCACAGGAAACCAAATCCAGGCAAGAACATGGACAACTGGGGCCATTGCTGCATCGATTACCAAACCATACCGGGAACAAACAGATTGTTGTATTACCTGAGTATTAAAATGCATATACAATTTAGTTCCAAAAGTACATAACTGGGGATGCCCGGGAGAGGGGGGGGTTGGGTTTGGGAAACCTTCACCTGTCCTGTTCTATGCTAGGGAAAAAATTGAACGTTATAAGGTTGGGAATATGACTTTAACTGAAAGAAAAGAATTGGGAAAATAATGGAAGTATATAGGTTAATAAGAAACGGGCCACTTTTAGGGAGTTGTTCTTCTGCTTTCACGCAATCTTAGTTTCACAAAACGTTCAGTACATGATTTCATTAGTTCAAAAAGAACTCAAGTTAAGGTCGCTAAAGTTGGCTTCAGTTTACTTATCAAAAAAGAAGAAGAAGTTGGCTTCAGATAATCCGGGGAGAAAGTTTTCTTAAACCCGATTACACACACCAAATTATTGAACAGTGGAGACAAGCCACATCTCCATCTTTTCCATTGTGGAATTTATCCATTACAGAATTTCTACCAATGGAACTGAGGAACATGATCTACGTAATTATGAGGCCAGAGAGTTGGGGGGGGGGCTGTGAGCGAGAGAGAGAGATGATAATTTTTCACAAGGGGGCTGTTTTGTAGATTGGTTTAACACTACTCACCGAATCCCTTGTAACTTATGAGTATATAATAAATGTGTTTTATATCTTAGTCCTCCGTTCCCAATAAGTGTCCATTCTTTTAGTAAATAGGGCAATGATTTTTTTTAAGATACTTAAAAAACACATCTATTTAATATATTTTATAAATGCATTTGTGAAATGTCGTCCTTTGAACTCCAAAAATAGATTTTTTAAAAACGTAATGTGGTATGTAGATGCTCTATTATAGTGTCTTAGAATCTGTGCCACATTTATAAAACAACTGTGAATGCTTATTTAGGAACAGAAGTATAATTTTTCTTATAATCTAGAAAGCAGAACTTTGGGGAACTGGATATACATCATTATGAGGCCATGATAATCATATTTGTTTACCTCTGATATGAAGAATACAGATGCTAGTTACGCCATATTAGTATCTTACACATCACAACATAAACCATGTACTCCCTTAGTCCCAAAATTATTGTCCTGCTTGCCCTTTTTGTCCATTCCAATATCATTGTCTTGTTTGAAATTTTCCTTTTTAGAACAACACTTTTACCACTTCACCCTTACTTTAATTATGGGCCACATACACATGGACTTTAAAGGAAACTACACATCAAACCAATATTAAAAACCAAGTCAATTGTTTTTTCATAATACGTGTGCCGGGTGAAACCAGGAAGTAATTGTGGGACGGAGGTAGTATTTGGTTCCGGTGGGAGGGTGTGTTGGAGGTGAACTTTTGCATAAGTTTCAATTATTACGCACGCTTGAACATGCCTTCAGAATTGTTGTTTGGTGGCAAATTTAGCTAAACAGGATTGCACCACTTTGTGCAATAATCCTGCATATGGAATGAGCATTATTTGGCTGTGGCGAGCACCAGTGGTCTATCCAGGAATTTGACCTTTGGCTGTGTGGGGGTGTGTGTGCCTGGGTTGGGGGGGGGGGTAGGGTGGTGGGTGCCCTCGTGGTTAGGGCGCCAGCTAGTAACTAATTTCAAAACAAAAGAGCAATCTAGTCAAACTGGTTAAGTTACTAGGATCTACTGCAAAAAGCAAGACTTATCAGCCACTCCTAATTCCAATCCCAGTTTAGCCCTATGTGAAGTGTTTTTTTGGTCATTGTCTCTTCTTTTTCCGGATTTAAATAGGTCAATAGGTTCACCTCGCTCATGTGATGTATAATAGTGTATGAAAATATACAAATTTTCTGGTTTCGAGTGCTGGGGATTGGGGGAGGGGGGAGTTGTATATTAATTTTTAAACTTTCTCACTTCAATTCGGAAAATTTTATTGGGGCCATGGCCCCTGCATGTATCTGCCATTGTCTGTGAATACATGTTATATCAGATAGCTAGGTAAGCTGTCTCAAATTGGGATACCGGGGGTGTGGGGACATGGCTGGATACGTATTGAGTAAGTTTCAAATGTACCAAATTCGGGCCTTTTTTGCAAATACCATCAGTTGCTTAGTAATAATTCTTCTAAGATGTGCTAGATCATTTCCAGAAAGATAAAAAGCCAAATTCTTACGTGGATATAATGATTTCTGCGTTGGTAGTCAAACATTATTATATGATGAGGTTTTTTTTTTTTTTTTCATTTTTTGGTACAATATTTCTTTCTATTTAGTATCTCTTCATCTCTTTCTCATATTCTATCTTTTTTCAAATATATTTTCTTAGAAATGCTACCAGTTACCCAAATGTCTAAACCACTTTTTTCTTTCAAATATATTTTCTTAGTAATTCCGTTCATCTATTTTTAGATTAAGTTCTTTAATGTATTGCTAATTGAATTTTCAATAGTTCTGGAAACAAAAGTATATTCTTGGAAAACATACCTATTAGTTATCACTTGTTGCCTTGTTGACTTGTAAGAACTGAAAAGTAATACTCCATCCGTTCCTAAATAATCGTCCTGTTTGTCTTGGCACACGAATTAAGAAAAGACTAATTGACTCTATTATAAATATTTATTAACTTTGGAAAGGAAGGATTGAAGATTGAAGAACAACATGAAGGTTTGGAGAGAGAACTAACTTTTATTAATGAATCGTATTCTTTTCTTACAAAGAATGAAATGTAACCTCCTGCTATATAGAGTTGCAACTCTCCTACAACTTCCACTAACAACCTCCACTAACAAACTTACAGATACCAGCCTGGCAAATAAAATATCTAAAACAAACACCAAAAGATCAGTTACAAAATTGCCCTTAGATAAACTACATAAACTATCTTAACTGGAAGTTGAAATCATCTCCAACCATCCACACATGGTAGTTTGATTGCATTGTAGAATCGTTGTAGATCTTTCTTCATCTTAGTTGACCTGTGCACATTATTGACTTGTGGATTAGCCACATCATTGACTTCAATATCGTCATCACTCCCCTCGCAAGTTGAAAGTGGGGAAGCACCAAGGACTTTCAACTTGGATAGTAGAAACCAATGGGAAACCTTTCCTAAAGACTTGGTGAATATATCAGCTAACTGGAACTTGGAAGGAATATACTGAGGATGTATTAAGCCTTGCTGGACCTTTTCACGTACAAAATAACAATCAAGCTCAATATGTTTTGTCCTAGCATGATAAACTGGATTAGAGGCTATAGCAATTGCAACAGAACTATCACAATAAACTGGAACAGGAAGAGCAAGACAGATCTGCAGGTCCTTCAAAAGTGCATGAACCCACATAACTTCACAACTAACAGTGGCAAGGGCTCTGTACTCAGCTTCAGCAGAAGATCTGGCTGTAACAGATTGTTTCTTGGACAGCCAGGAAATGAGGGAATTGCCAAGGAATATGCAATACCCTGTGACAGACTTCCTATCATTAGGGTTCCCTGCCCAATCACTATCACAGTAGGCTGGACATGCTTTGAGGTATCTCAGAACCCTAAGCAAAGCCTTCAAATGCAGATCAGTTGGAGTATGTACAAATTGACTCAGAGAGTGCGCAGCAAAAGCCACATCCGGCCTAGTAATGGTGAGGTACAACAACTTACCAACCAACTGTCTATATAAACTGGGATCTGGAAGAGGAGTACCTTCAGAAGCTAACAATTTAGTATTAGGATCCAAAGGAATGGTCTAGGGTTTTGCTTTTGTCAAGCCTGCAGTAGCTATCAAATCCAACACATACTTCCTTTGACTGAGGTGAAATCCATGAGCAGACGTAGTCACTTCAATGCCCAAATAATACTTGATGAAACCAAGATCCTTTATACTGAATTGAGAGTCAAGAAACTGTTTCAAGGACTGAATAGCAGCAGGGTCATTCCCTGTGATGATTATATCATCAACATAAACTAGAAGAGCAGTAAAAGTAGCATCCTTCTTCATGGTAAACATGGAATAATCAGCATGGGATTGAACAAAACCAATGTTCAACAATGAATCTGTGAGTTTATCAAACCATTGTCTAGAGGCCTGTTTTAAACCATACAGTGACTTCTTGAGTTGACAGACTAAACCTTGATCTTTGGGCAAAGAAAACCCTTGTGGAACAGACATGTAGACTTCTTCATGGAGATCCCCATGTAGAAAAGCATTGTTAACATCTAATTGATGAACATCCCAACCATTAGCAGCTGCAATTGAAAGGAAAACTCTAACAGAAACCATCTTAGCAACAGGAGAGAAGGTTTCATGATAGTCTATGCCCTCAGATTGTGTGTACCCTTTGGCTACTAATCTGGCCTTGTATCTCTCAATACTTCCATTTGAGTTATACTTAACCTTATATACCCATTTGCAGCCTATAGTTTTCTTGCCAAGAGGTAAAGGAACCAATTCCCAAGTATGATTGGCTTCTAAAGCTGTCAATTCCTTGTTCATGGCATCAATCCAATGTTGGTGCTTAACTGCCTGACCATAAGATGCAGGCTCTATATTACCATGTAAAGCATTAACAAAATGAAGATGTGAAGGATCAAAATGATGATAAGTGGTGAAATGATTTATGTGATGTTTGGAAAAGGGAGAGACATAATCCTTAAACTTAACAGGAGGAATAGCGACTCTAGAAGATTTCCTAAGAGGGACTGGAGGAGGAACTTGAGGATCCTGTGCAGGAACTTGAGGAGAGGGAGGAGCCTGAGGAGATATAGGAACTTGAGGGGCCTGTGCAGAAACTTGAGGAGATGGAGGAACTTGAGGAGAAATAGGAACTTGAGAAGAGGAAGATGCTTGAGGAGAAGTAGGAAAAACAGGAGGGGAAGGACAAGTATGACAGACAGGAATGGGATCATCAACAGGCCAAGGTAATGAAGTAGAATCTGGAAAGATAGGAGTAGAAATGGAAGAAAAGGGAAAAATATGTTCATGAAATACAACATGCCTACTTATGAAAAATTTCTTTGAAGTAAGATCATATAATATATATCCCTTTTGTCCATGAGGATAGCCAAGAAAGACTGACTTGATGGCCCTAGGTTCAAATTTGTCAGAATCATGTATAGAAGCAAAACATAGACACCTAAAACTTTTGAGATCAGAGTAGTTAACTGGAGTATTGAATAGGAGTTCATGAGGAATTTTAAAATCTGTAGCACTAGTAGGTAATCTGTTTATCAAATAAGTTGCTGTGAGAAGACAATACCCCCAAAAGTGTTTTGGTAGGCAGGCTTGAAATCTCAATGCTTTGGCCATTTCAAGAAGTTGTTTGTGTTTTCTTTCCACAACACCATTTTGTTGTGGAGTATAGGTACATGAAGATTGGTGGGATATTCCCAGTTTGGCAAGGAATGGAGTAAGTTCTTGATTGAAGAATTCAGAGCCATGATCTGTTCTAATGGATTTAACAGTCCTAATTGTGGATTGAAAATCTGAACATAAGCAATAAAATCCTGCAAGACTTTGAATACATGGAATTTTGTAGGAAGCAAAAAAGTCCATACACATCTAGAACAATCATCCACAATTGTAAGAAAATATCTACAACCTTGCATAGTAGATATTCTGTAAGGACCCCATAGGTCACAGTGGATCAAATCAAAACACTTAGAAGCATGAGATACACTATTTTGAAATGGCAGTTTATGTTGTTTGGCAAGAGGACAGATTGGACAAAAGGAAATACAATCATGATTTATTGTCTTGGAGTGAAAAACATGAGACAATTGAGGAATCGTCTTCAAAGTGTGGAGAGAAGAGTGGCCCAATCTTCTGTGCCAGAGCTCAGAAATGATCAGATTGGGCATTGCTGCTGTTGATCCAACAAGATTGGACATAGTGGGAATGAATGTGGAGGCTTGTCCTTGCAGTAAAAACAATCCTCCATGAAGATCACCAGTGGTGATGACCTTCTTCAACTGGTCTTGGAAGATACACTTAGACTTGGTGAATGAAACTAAGTATGAGGTATTAGAAAGCAGTTTGGAAATCGAGAGAAGATTGAACTTGAAACTAGGAACATATAATACATCATGTAATACAAAATCAGATGTCACATTAACAGACCCTTTTTGTGTGACAGTGGCATGATTCCCATTTGGAAGGGATAGAATAATAGGTGTGTTTAATGAAACTACGGAATGCATAAGATGAATAGAAATGCAAACATGGTCAGTAGCACCTGAAGCTACTACCTAGGCATTAATACCTTGGATTGAGGCTATAAACTTGTCATGACAGCAAGTAGAATTATCCATACCTGCAAAAGGAACACTGGAACCTGAAGTGAAAGTAGATGCAACAAGATGATCTTCTGGATGATCCTTCCCCTTTAATAAAGACATGACTTGGCCTAGTTGTGTCTTTAATTGTTCAATCTCTGATTGAGTTTCCTCATCTGCATTCTTAGCTTGTACTTGCATTGCCTTAGCACCCACATTCCCAGTTTGGCTTCTGTGTCCATCTCCAGAGCCTTTGACCTGCTTCTGGTTATTCATAGAGTAAGCTGGATGTCCCACTGGGAATCCATGTAATTTGAAACACTCAGACTTAACATGGCCTTCTTTGTTGCAGTAGTTACATATGACTCCCTTTTTAAAAGGTGCTTTCACATAATTGGCTTTATTCCCATGTCCAGAAGAAGGCCTATCAGAGGATCTAAAGTTTGTTGTATAGTTTGCAGCCAACTTTAATTCAGTTTCTTGACTAGTCTTGGCCATGTTTGCAGCCACAATATTATGATCAGTAATATATCCTATTCTTAATGACTCTTCCTGTCGTACCATATAATATGCCTCTCCAATACTAGGCAAAGGCTTCATTCTTAAAATTTGACCTCTGATATTAGCAAAACTATCATGCAATCCCATAAGGAATTGCATGAGTTTCTTTCTCTGTTCTCTGAGTTCTTGTGCTTTGACTGCACCACACATACAACTGTTACAGGTACAAGCTGTAATGGTGTCTAGAGCAACACTTTCATCCCATAATCCCTTCATCTTATGATAATAGGCCTCAACTGATCCATCCCTTTGTTCTAACCTGTGCAGGTCCTTTTCTAACTGGAAAACCCTATGTCCATCAATGTTGGAGTATCTTTCCTTTAATTTAGTCCAAACAACAAAGACAGATGAAATAAACCTCAGGCTGTTACTAATTTCCTCTGAAACCACATTGAATATCCAAGAAATAACCATATCATTGGCTCTTGCCCCAAGTGGATACAGAACATAATTGGTTTTAGGGATAGGGTAATTACCATTGATTAAAGAGGATTTGTTCTTAGCAGATAAGGAAATCTGCATAGACCTAGACCAAGCACTATAGTTATCACTACCAGTAAGCTTTATCGAGATTAAAACCAAACCTGGATGGTCATTGTTATGGATGTATAGTGGATGCATGTTCGAATCTATGGAAATCTCCATTGAGGTGGATGCTCTGGTTCTTTCTCCTGCTTCATTGGAAGAGGTATTCGTATTCTGCTCTGTATTACTTGGATCAGCCATAAAATTGATTGAGTGCAGAATTCGATCAGAGATAAACGAAGAAGATTCGATAATGGAATTTCAGGATGTATGATGGTTAATGAGAACAAACAGATTTCAAAACGTGTTAGAAGTATTAAGGGTTTAGTTGGTATAAGGTATATGTTTGGGGGGTCTTGGTGTAATATTTGTTATCACAAACATATATATATTTCTGCCTAACCGTGATTTAGGTTACGGCTTCTCCAAACTCTTTTCTTCTTCTTCTTCAACATAATCAACATGGTATCAGAGCTCTGGTTTGGCAAGGTCGTGTGTTCGAATCACCCCGCTTGCATTTGTTACCCGGAATATTGTGGGTGCATGTTGTCACTCTGTTTGGTTTGTGATGCCCTTGATGAGGCATGTTTGTGTATCTCTCCACGTGTGGACGGGTCACACGTGAGGGAGAGTGTTAAGCTTGATATCCATTATTGGGCCCCTATCTAAAAGCTTAAGCTTTTAGATGAGTTGGTTACTTAACATGGTATCAGAGCTATGGCTCATGCTACATGCGAGTTAGTGTGGATTCGTCAGTTACTTGGGGAGATCGGTATCGGGAATCCAATGCCTATGCAGTTGTGGTGTGACAACCAAGCAGCTATTCATATTGCATCTAATCCAGTGTTTCATGAACGAACAAAGCATATTGAGCTTGATTGTCACTTTGTTCGTGAGAAACTTCAAGAGAAAATAATTTCCACGAGTTTTGTTCCGACTGGCGATCTACTAGCAGATATTTTCACGAAGTCTTTAAATGGCACAAGAATAGGATATATTTGTAACAAGCTGGGCATGCATAACATTTATGCTCCAGCTTGAGGGGGAGTGTTAGAAGTATTAAGGGTTTAGTTGGTATAAGGTATATGTTTGGGGGGTCTTGGTGTAATATTTGTTATCACAAACATATATATATTTCTGCCTAACCGTGATTTAGGTTACGACTTCTCCAAACTCTTCTCTTCTTCTTCTTCAACATAATCAACAAAACGAAAATATAGATCACAGATCAATAGGTTGGATCGGAAAGCTCTGATACCATATTAACTTTGGAAAGGAAGGATTGAAGATTGAAGAACAACATGAAGGTTTGGAGAGAGAACTAACTTTTATTGATGAATCGTATTCTTTTCTTACAAAGAATGGAATGTAACCTCCTGCTATATAGAGTTGCAACTCTCCTACAACTTCCACTAACAACCTCCACTAACAACCTCCACTAACAAACTTACAGATACCAACCTGGCAAATAAAATATCTAAAACAAACACCAAAAGATCAGTTACAAAATTGCCCTCAGATAAACTACATAAACTATCTTAACTGGAAGTTGAAATCATCTCCAAACATACACACATGGTAGTTTGATTGCATTGTAGAATCGTTGCAGATCTTTCTTCATCTTAGTTGACCTGTGCACATTATTGACTTGTGGATTAGCCACATCATTGACTTCAATATCGTCATCAATACTGCTATAAGATGGTGTTTTCTTTAAAACCCTTTGAACATGTTGTCATAATTAAAGTACGTAGAAAAGTAAAGGTAAAGTGGTAAAAGTGTGTTTTTTAAAACAATTTGTACGGAAACAAGACAATTCCTTTGGAACGAACAAAAAACGAAAGTATGACAATTATTTAGGAATGTAGGGAGTATTTTCTTTATGACGCACTTATCTACATGATGCATGGGTGGATTATTTGGGGATGAAATATAACACATATTTTATGTTGTATATTTAAAAATGTGCTTATCCTTGTCTTACCGTATCCTATATTTTGGATTTTGACGTATCTCCGTACCTGTACTGTATCGCTCCCGTATCCCACTCCCTCATCCGTATTCACGCTTACGAACTTCACTTTTGGAAATTGAAGAGAACATTTTGCGATTGTGTAAACATCAGAACTTCTTCATCCCACCCCAAACTAAAAGGAAAAGAAAAAAAAACACGTGACCTGTGGTGGTTGTTTACTTAGAAGCTTAAGAAAATAAGCATAGAATTCATATTCATGTTTCCAAATTGTTGATTTTCTAAAAGTCTCTCAACTGCTTGCTTCTTACTCCCTTCTTTACACTAAAAGAGTCTTACCTTCTTTAAAGGAGTAGTTTAATACATCAACTTTATGAGCGTTGTTTCAAAAAGTGAGTTTATAAAGACTTAAAATTTCCAAATTTATCCTCGCTACATCAGAACTAAAATCAGCGAAACTGTTATAACCTTTAATACTAAAGGTAAGAGTGAGAATATAACTTAATTTTTAAAATGTTTTTGACTTTCAAACGTGGACTCTTTGTGTAGGACGGAGGGAGTATTTTCCAACCTGTAGTTTATGAAGCCATAGATCTTGTATATTTTGCACTTTCGTGGCAATAGCATTGATCTTGAGCTCATTTTGTGATTGTTATATTTTTTCAGGTCCCTGGCAAATCTGCACAGGACTGTTTTGATAAAGTCCATTCAAATCACTTGACACCACCTCAACCTCAACCTCGTTCAAGGGCCAAAGCATTAAGTTCACCACCAGCCTCTTTGTCTGCCAGTAAATTGCTCAATTCTTCCGGCCCCACGGTTAAAAGGCCTAAGCATAGTAAGAAGAGTTGCCGCCTTGTGCAGAAAACTGTGAGGCACTTGCTGCAAAAACAGTGTCTAGTGGACCAAGATTCTGAAGAAGACTTATTTTCAGTTCTTGAGCACAGAATGAGTCCATCTGCCCAGTCTATTCAACAGGATGTAATAATTACTACCCCGAATAGCAACCAAGAGAAGTCTGAATTACTTAAAAGATGTAAGGAAAGATCTTCTTCAGCTCATAAGAAGAGTCTCTCACGATTCAGTGGCTCAAGTGGAACAACTCTTGTGAGCCCGCCGGTTCTGAAGCA
Organism: Codonopsis lanceolata; assembly: GCA_013146195.2. NCBI lineage: Eukaryota > Viridiplantae > Streptophyta > Magnoliopsida > Asterales > Campanulaceae > Codonopsis > Codonopsis lanceolata. The sequence continues at coordinate 97,458,169 of CM028379.1, forward strand.
GGTTAAAAACAAAGCTTTGCATGAGAAATATATTGACCTGTTACATTGCAGGGAAGCTAACAGGAAGGTAGCGTTTGCAAGGGCAGCAAAATCCCATCAAGGCAAAGCGGTTATGAAGGAGATCTGTGATCAGAGAAGGGATGCAATCAAAGCTGCAAAGAGTGCCCTGGTTTTTGATGCGAGCGATGCTATTAAACAGTTCCAACATTTACAAGCTAATGCGATGATGACCAGCTATTCTCACGATGATGATTTTGCTGACAACGATGAGGATGAAGGTGAAGAGATCTTTTAACAGTTCCTTTCAATTTGTTGTATCAGTATATAATAGGAATCAACTGTTTACTATTACAACTGATGATGCATTTTCTTTCATAATTGTTGAATCATGAGGTTTGTAGTCACTAGTCAGCTATATATGACCGCTTAGGAATCCCTTTGTAGAAACTGACTCATGTATAAATGAAATCTGATTCTTGATTCTGGCATAATTATTCTTGGGTATTTCATGATGCTCTGTTTGGCTTAGCCTTATGAACATCAATTTAAATAATTGAATAAAACTGTGGTCTTAATCTGAGCCCATTGCTTCCTGAAACTGTGAAAACAGTGCTTGTTATTTTGAAGAAACCAAGTGGTATCAGTTGTACCAGACATCAGATGCATATGTAACAGATACCCCCTCTTTGTTGCAAGCTGTTTAAGTTGCACATATCTTTTGAAGGTTAAAATGAATGTGTAGTTACTAGTTAATATCCAGCAAAATCTTTTGTCTAAGATGCATTATTTTTTTCTTGTTTTGATTTAGAATTAAAGAGGATTAGTAATGGTTCTTCACTTATTCTTATGATGATTCGAATTCACAACCTATTAGGTATGAGTGAAACGTCTTTTACCATTAACATACATTTCGTTGTTAGAAGAAGGATAACATATTAGCATCTAAACTAGATGATCTTTGATTGCTAATCGACTACTGCTTGCGGTGGAGTAGCATCTATAGATAATAAGCTTACGAAAATTGTGATGACTGATAAATGGGACAAGTGTTCAGTGGACAACTGTCCGCTGCCCGCTGCCACTAATGGCATTTTTGTGTTATGAACACCATTATATTGTTACCAACTTACTGTATTATTGAATATCATAACTCTTTTTCGCTCACCTACACCCTCTAAAATAAGTAAATAGTGATTGATGTCCCCAGTACTATTGTGTACCTGCTCAACTTTCTGTATTTATTTGTGAAAGGACTCAAGGAGTAACGCTTTAGCTTTGAGCTTGTGGAAAATAGTTGGACTCAGCAGTCAGCAATAGTTTTACGCGTATTGAATATTGATGCTGATATGACGAGCTAACAGGCTTCTTTCTTTGCCCTTAGGGAATTTTTTATTCTCTTTTTAACATATTCAGAGATCAATGACTAACACCATAAATAGTATAATTCTGTACGACACAATTATTAAACACAATGGTATAAAGATAAATAACATAAAAAACCATCACGATCCGACACTACGAAAGATATAAGGTGTCGTTTGATATAAAATTGTTAATGGTACCTCAAAACCCGGTTGGGTTTCATTGTCAATCAAACTTGAGTTTGTTGAATTATTGGTCTAGTACTAGTAGTAGTAGTAGGCCAGCCTAATCCGTAGGGTTTTAAGATCCACCATTTTTTATTATTTTAATCTAAAACACATATTCGGAAATAAGCTTTACCGTTTGATGAGCTTGTTTGTGGCTGCCTTTTTTTCTTTTCAGATTTACAACAGTATCATTTAGTATATACTCTCTTTATTTTTAACAAAGAGTCTTCTTTGAAAGTTAAAATTTTTAAAATAATAATATTTTAGTTATTTATTAGTAATAAAATAATATTTTTATATTTTAATTTTTAAAAATACTCTTTAATTAAAATATTTTAAAATGTAATAGTGAAATCTTTAATAAAAACGAGAGAGAGTATAATATAATATAAATAAATGTTTCAGAATATCGGGAAATTAAAAAAAAAACACTGACAACATTCTTTTTCTCCGTGGGTAGGGGCCACAAACATTCTAATTTCATTTTTATATTAAAGATCAGAGGAATGGAATAATTGTTCTTAACATTGATTTATTTGCATGAGATTGAGCAATCAATAATACTCCTATCTGTATCTAACAACAATTAAATGAAAAAGGGTAAACTGAAACTCATGATGCATCTGTTTGTCCTCCAAAACTAGAGACATCTTCCTCCATACCCAGCATTTCTGAATAATACTTGCTTTACGTCTTCTGAACTCATCATTCTTCGATGTTCGGCTCCCTAAAATCATATTTTATTTTAGCTAATTAATCCATTTATGATTTAACACACACAGACGCAATACAATAAATATACCTCACCTCAGAGCAAGAAGCTTGTAGTGAAAAATCGTTGAAACAACTGATAATACATTGTTCAATATCAAGGCCTAATGCTTCAACCGTGCTCAGTGTGTTCAACAACAATCCTGGCTTTGATGAACAGCAAACCTCGATTCTGGTCTCGTCCGTGTTTTGTCTTTCCACATTAAACTGCACAATTTAATTAATTGTTCAAAGTGGAAGGTGGAAAGTTGAAACAACTACTCCATCAGTTATATATGTTAATGTGTACGTACCTTGGGGGGATTCCTTACTTGTACTTCATTCATGTTTAGCTCCTTGAACCTCCCTCCCATGTTCTTCAATTCATTCGTCTCCATACCTCCTCCTATTCCTATATCTTTCTCTTTCAAAATATGGATCTTTTCTACTAGTTCTTTCATGTATTCTATCGTGTCTCCAAGTATAGATGTTCGGTCCATCTCCTCATACATACATACATACATACAAACATACATTAATCCCTCTCTTTTTCAATACCTCGTAAACATATGTAAATATAATTCTCTAAGTAAGAATTTAATATTCTAGTAATTAATATTCACCTTGCTTATCTTGGGGACAATTGATCTGAGCATTGAAAGACGATCGTTCAGTCGCTTTCTTCGTCTTCTTTCCGCCATCAGATTCTTCGAGGGCTGCCCTTCAACCTTCTTAGATTTGCTCTTTCTCACCTCACTCGATCCCATACTGAAAACAGATGGAATATCATCAGAAGTAGTAACTTGTTCTGCCTCAACCTTGTTCCCTAGATCTTCGCGATCGGCCATTGATAATGTTGGGCATTCTTCTTCAATAGGTGGAGCTGAGAAATTGTCCAGCAGGTAGTTTTCATTGCAAGGGCAATGGAAGGTAGGTTGGACTACCGAGGAGGTAATGAGTTCTAAGAAAGAAGGATTTGAATAACTAGTCAACTCTGTTGTATCAATTTCATCAAAACATTCATAGTTCCACCCTCCACCTCCGGGGAAGAATCCACTAATCTCTCCATTACCAAGTGTTGTCCAATTTGGAGCCAGTAAGTCTTCCAAGAGACCTTGCTCACTAGGCTCCATCTCTCTCTCTCTCTCTCAATGGTCAATAGTGCTAATCCACGGAGTATTTATAAACTATAAAGCAGGAAAGGAATTTCTTCATGTTTATAGAAAGGCCTTCATGATGTATTTAAATAACTACATTTTACGAGACATACCATGTAGTAACCTAGCGGTCGAGTTTGACATTTGGTAAAATAAAATACTTGGTTTTGCCCGTTTTGTAAAATATATCATTTTATTCTTTTTTTTTTACTTTAATTAAGGGTGATATGCTCATTTTTTTTTAATAAAAAAACTACATATTATACTAATATTAATAATCAAAGTAATTATTATTTTTATTTTATGAAACGGATTAAATAAAATAATAATTTTGAAATAGAAGGAATACACTATACCAAGTGATTAGATTAGTTGCGTATTAGGGTATGTTTGTTTGGAACTAAGTATAACCTAGTCCTAGAGTATATATAAGAATAAGAATAAATAAAGTGGAATAAAGTCACAATATTTAAAGTGTTTTAAACAGAATCTTCAATAGACGGGGTTAATATTGTAAGACCGTATAGCATGGAAAGGTTTGACCCACAGATATGTCGGAATCGAAAAGGACGGAGTTAGCAACATTAGACTGTGTCAGGTAATGTGTACCATACATAACCTTTCTCCTTAATTAGTAGTAGTAGTATTTTTTTTTTTCTTCTTCTTGAATAGGACTAGTTGTGATTTGTGTGCTAAGGCCCACATCTCAATGCATTCCTTAATCCCCGGCTTAGATCAACCACAACAACACCGATTATAAATCTAAAAACCCATTTTAGAGATTTTCTAGCTCCAATTAAAACCACGATAGGAACCCAAATCAATTTTTTATGGACTTGTTTAGTAGTCGGATAAGGATAAACAGTATTATTAATCTCAGTATTATTAGTGACCTCGCTATTAATCTTCACTTGTATATCGGGGGTAGTTTTGAGATTACAAATGTTAATCCCAATTTTTTTTAGTGAGGGCATTAATAATACCACCCTCCCCTTGGTATTAATAGTGAGGGGATAATGAATTTATCTGGATAACTCGTGCTATTTGTCCCGACCACCTATTGCCTACCAAACATCGGACAACTCGACTTATTAATCATATTTGGCCTTAATCCTAGCTACCAAACGACACCTATATCCTAAACTAAATAAACTACTCTTCTAATTTAAAAAGTTATTTACCTTGAATAATAATATTTAGACAAATGATATTACAAGCTAGAGCTTGTAATATTATTACAAGCTTTAGCATTATAGTCGTTAGATGATTAAGTTAGTGATGATTTGGAAAGTCCGTATTATTACTTAAAAAAATATATTTGATCTAACAGTGTAGAGATCCAAATAAATTTGATCAAATGGTACTAAAACTAAAGCTTGTAATAATACCACAAGCTCTAACTTGTAATATCATACCTCTAATATTTATTTCAATTGTGGTAAAGAAATAGGGTTACTAAAATATAGATTTTAAAAAGTAAATCCCCTAGATTGGCATATATTTTTAGAAAGTTGATTGAAATTACTAAAATATAAATATAAAATATAAGCTATTTTATTCCAATTGTGGTGGGAAAATAAAAAAAAAAATATATTTGTAGTTAGAGCATCACCAATACAATCGTGTATTTTATCATACATTGTCGTGAGTAATTTACACACTCATCTATATGTGACAATTTTTTTCTCTTCATTCACATTGAATTAAAATGAAGCTCTTTAATGTAAATGTGAATTTGATCTTATGTGAAATGTGTCCTACCACTAAAATGAAATTTGACAAAAAGTTAAAAAATGAAAGAAAGGAACAACCAATAGAAAGATTTTTTTTAAATGTTGAGTAAGATATATTCACACCCTCAAGTAGAATGTGAAATATTGACATCGTTATCCACATTGTGAAAAAAATTGGTTGACACGTCCACAACCATATTGGCGATTTGTTTTTCTTCAAAAAATGTATTAAATTTAATCCTAGGTAGTACCTAATTTATTTTCACATTTACATCAGCATTGGTAATACTCTTATGCTTGTTAGTTGAGATATGAGGTTTTTAAAAAGTTGTATTGAGAGTGTTTATTGGAATTTTTTTTTTTGGAGTGTTGAAAAAGTATAAATAGAAAGAAAAAAAAAGAGGTATTAAGAAAGTAGTTCGGAGAGTAGCCATTGTGGATGCTCTTAGCGGGGTTTGATTTGATTATAGGAAAAAAATACTAAAAAGTGCCACTAAAAAAATCTCATAATTCAAAAAGTCCCAAAAAATATTATTCTATTTAAAAAGTCTCAAAGTTAAACTCTTAATACCAAAAAATTCCAAGACTTAACGCTTCTTCTAACATCGTTAGAGTATGAGGTTTTAATTGAAATGATTTAATATTTGATATAAAATAATAATAATAATAATAATAATAATAATAATAATAATAATAATAATAATAATAATAATAATAATAATAATAATAATAAATTAATAATAATAATAAATTAACATAACACCAACAAATAACTTACTATTAATAATAACAATAATATTTAAACAATTGTTATTAATATTATTATTGTTATTAATAATGCTATTATTATTAATAAATAATGATAATATTAATATTATAATCAATATTATCACTACTATGACTACTAATATTACTATCACAATTTTATATTACTATCACAATTTTATAAAAGTGTAAATGTTAACTTTTTAAATCTTAGTATTAAAAGATTAATTTTAGATTTTAGAGATTGAATAGTTGTTTTGAGGTCATTATGAAATGAATTTCACAAATAGATTTTTGGTATTTAATACTAATGTTAATGAAGATAATAATATTACTATTATAATAATAGTATTACTACAATAATAATAGTAGTAGTGGTAGTAATAATAATAATAATAATCATATAAGAAATTAATAATAATAATAATACGCAATACATTTTTTCTCTTCATTGTCATAATTGAATAGAAAAATAAGTTTTCGTCCAAATGAAAGTTTTTAACATAATGGAGTTTGTAAATATGTTAGGTTTTGGATTTTTTTGGTATTAAAATTATGATTTTAGGACTTTTTGGATACAAGAATTATTTTTGGGACTTTTTGGATATGAGAATTTTTTGATGGGGCTTTTTAGTATTTTTCTCTTGATTATATTATAAGGTCTCGTTTGGTGTAGTGATTTGAAAATGCCTCTTTTTCAAAACGCAACATTTTTTAAAACGTAACATTTTCATAACACATTTTTTTCTTTATATACACATTTGAGAAACTATTTTTAAATGCTATTTTCATAAACAAAGTAATTGTAAACGCAACATATTTTTAAAACACTCCAAATTGAAACGTTTTAAAACGCTGCATTGAAACACTTTTAAAGAAAAAACACTGCGTTTTTTGTCAAAACGTTTCACCAAACAAGTACTAATTTTCCTTAATTATCTTATTATTTAAGGATCTGTTTGTTTCACGGAAAATGATTTCCGGAAAACGTTTTCCTCATTTTCCGGTGTTTGGTAACCTTAGAAAAATGTAGTCAACGTAAAACGTTTTCCGAGTCAATGGAAAATGAAGGCTTCTTTTCCGAAAAATGACTTATGGATTCATTTTCCATAAGTCATTTTCCAAATGTTCGGGCACCCTCCGCCCCTTTTCACAATTACACACATTTACTTACACACAATATTTCATTAACAAATAAATTGTTTAGAAATATAAATGAAGTTTGTGCACGCTATTTATAAATTATAATTTTAATAAATAATCAATGTGTCCTAAAATTAATGTCAATTAGATTATTTAGGGACATCCTAAACATTGTTAATTTTCTATTTTAAAACATTTGTTTTCATATCAATTATCAAAAAAAATTGTAATTGTGAGATTAAAAAAAGATAGACATTGATTTGATACCACTGATGATAAATTGAAGGTTACTAAAGAAAAACTATTTAAAGTTCAACATTATCTTATATTCAATATGTGTATTAATATTAAAATATATATTTTGTATATATTCATATATAGTTTTCAGTAACATTTTCTAGGGACATCCTAAACATTGTTTGTTTTCTATTTTAAAACGTTTTTATTTCATATCAATTATCAAATTTTTATTTGTAATTGTGAGATTAAAAAAAAGATGGACCTTATTGATTTTACCACTAATGATAAATTCATGGTTACTAAAGAAAAGCTACTTAAAGTTCAACAATATTTTATATTAAAACCTACTTTTTGTATTTATTCATATATTGTTTTTCATAACATTTTTCGTGTATTTGCCAAACACCCGTAAATATTTTCTGGTATATTTTCAAAAGATTTATCAAGCTCTTGAAAATAAAATCTTTTCATTTTCTAAAAATCATTTTCTGAAAATGATTTTTCTTGAAACAAACGGAGCCCAAGTATATAAAGAAGAACACTACTCTGCAGATGATTGATTATATATATTATACTAGTACTCTTGCCCGTGCCAAATGGCACGGTGCCAGTTTAGAAATTTATCAATAAATGAAGCAGATACTGTGGAAATGAACTACTAAAAATATTATTTTCTTAAAAAAATTGACTTTCAAACGCGGCCTCTTTGCCTGAAACAGAGGGATTAATTAAAAATTTGTATATGAAATTGCGGCCGGACAAAACGGGTCAACAAAAATATACTGTAGAAATGAACTACTAAAAATATTATTTTCTTAAAAAAATTGACTTTCAAACGGGGCCTCTTTGCCCAGAACAGAGGGATTAATTAAAAGTTTGTATACGAAATTGCGACCGGACAAAATGGACCGGACAAAAATTAAATTGCTTAAGTTAATTACGATAACAGTTAAAAAGAAAAAAAAATTCAAATTACAAAACTTACGTTTTTTTAAATTTGTATATGAAGTTACGGGTCGGAAAAAAATTTAGTTGATTAAGTTAATTACGATAACAATTAAAAAGAAAAAAAAATACAAATACAAACTTTTGCAACCATAAAACTGTAAAACTATAAAACCGTAAAATATTAACTGTAAAACCGTAATATCTCAGTAAAAGAGTAAATGTAAAATGACAAGTAAAATAATATCGAGTCAAAAAGAGTATAAAAAAAGTAAATGTAAAATAATAATGCAGTCATTCGCACATGTAAGAGCTGAGGAAAATAAGGGCCGTTGGATCACCGTAAAACAGTAAATCATAACATTTTTTTTATCCCAAGTCAATTGTAAACGTGCAACACTGAGCTGTATTGTATTATAGACTAGTCTTTGTGTCCGTGCCTATGACACGGCGCGAGTAGGGGAGGATATCAATATTGGAATAGAGAGATTAAGATTGCAAGCCCTAGACTTGAAAATCAGTGCTTGTGCGTGGAAAGGGAAAAGGGCTCTGCCGGATGTTGAATCAAGAAAAGGGACATGAGAGAGCTAAGGAAGAGAGATGGTTGTGAAGCGAGAAAGGAGGGGAAAGAGAGGGGAAGTTGGAGATCGGCAGGGAGAAGTGGGGGAGTTGGAGAGGGGTTGCACAACTGCTCTTCGCACATGTGAAATCTAGATGAAATTGGGACCGTAGGATATCAGTAAATGAATTGATCTCAGCCGCTCTTTATCCCAAGTCAGTTACGAGCGTGTTTCCCAAGCTGTATTATAATATAGATTGTCAACTTGTATGCCATTTCGTTGGTTATCATCTTGGTTTTACAACTCCCAACCAATGTTACTGGGATACGAATTGGTATAACCTAATATTCTTTAATATATACATTGTCGGAAGTATCATTAGTTTCAAATAATTACTCTATTTGTTTCTAAATAATTATCAAGTTTTTTTTAACCAATTTTAAAATAATTATTCTATTTTTAAACTTATTTTTAGGAATACATTTTTATTCTTTTATCCTTATTTTTTTCTTATTACTTTAATTATGACCATACCTAAGAGAACTTTAAACAAAATTATATATTATACCAATATTTATAATATAATCAATTAGTTTTCTTAATCTACTTGCTCAATCAAACATAACATTATTTAGGAACGAAGGAATTAGTTTTTTTAAACTACTAAACTGTAAGTAGTTCCACTGGTTCCATTATAATAAAATTGAACTACCTCAAACTATTAACTTTTGAGTATTTTTTGAAATATGTTAAAGCAAGAGTCTCTTTCCACTACAATTAGCACTTTTGCTTGTGTCGATGGCATGACGTCAATTTGAGAATTTATCAATAAATGAAGCAGATACTGTGGAAATGAACTACTAAAAATATTACTTTCTTAAAAAAATTGACTTTAGAGCCTCTTTGCTCGGAATGAAGGGATTAATTAATAATTTATATATGAAATTGCGGGCCGGAAAAAACGGGTAGGACAAAAATTAAATTGATCAAGTTAATTACGATAACAGTGAAAAAAAAACAAATATTTCAAATTACAAAACTTATGATTTTTTAAAAAAATTTAAATTTGTATACGGAAAAAATTAAAAAGAAAAAAAAACACAAATACAAATTTTCTAAAATTGTAAAACCATAAAATATTAATTATAAAACTCTAATATCTCAGTAAAAGAGTAACTAATTTTCGTAAAAATTAATTAAAAATCTATAAATTAAATATTTTTTAATTAGTAAAACCTAGTTGTGAAACAGTAAATCAGTAAATCATATTAAATCACACTCAATAAATGGCGGAAGAAGGGAATTAGTAACGGACCGCACATGTGAGAGTTGAAGAAAATAGTGGCCGTTGGATCACCGTAAAAAAATAAATCCTGACCCATTTCTAGGGGTGTGCACGGTCCCTAAGCCCGCGGGCATTGGTAATGCCCAGTATAGGCCCATATAACATCATTTTAAAAGCCGATCAAAAGCCCACGGGCATCGAAGGAGCGGGCATGGGCGAGCACGGGCTTAGATGGGCTCTCCGATTGATTTTCATGTTTTTAAAATTATACATAATTTTAAATGTCTTGGCAGCTGAACCTCAACCATGACACCTACTCACCTAATTCCTCCAAATCCAAACTGTGACTATACAAAAAAAATTACATTATGTATTATGTAATTATATAATAGAATAATAGAGTCAAAGGAACGAACGTAGGCAGGTAGCGCTATCGAAGGAACAAAAGAAGGCATGTAGCAGTCGATTTGTTTTAGGTTTTACTGTTTTAGGGTTTCAAAGTTTTACTTTGCCTTTTATTTGAGTTTTGGCTATCTGTATTGGTAATTTGGTATATCACTTAATCACTATATAATAATATAATATTATAATTGACTAGTCACTATATAATAATATAATTAACAAAGGTAGACAGGTAGTAGTAACAAAGGTTCTTTTTTGTTACTGTAATGGTATAATTAATTAATTATAATATATTTATTATTTTAAAACATAATGTGATGATGGGCCGGGCTGGGCTTAGATGGGCATTAGAACTTGAAGGAGCCCGGGCATCTAACATCTCTAAAGCCCGACTATGGCCATGTGCAGAAACCCATTTCTATCCCAAGTCAATAAGCGTGCAACACTGAGCTGTATTATTACAATAACAGTGAAAAAGAAAAAAAACAAATATTTCAAATTTAAAAAACTTATGATTTTTTTAATTTTTATACGAAAAAAACTAAAAAGAAAAAAATACAAATTCAAATTTTCTAAAACTGTAAAACCGCAAAATATTAACCATAAAATCGTAATATCTCAGTAAAAGAGTAACTAATTTTCACAAAAATTAATTAAAAATCTATAAAGTAAATATTTGTTTAATTAGTAAAACCTAGTTGTGAAACAGTAAATCATAGTAAATCACACTTAATAAATGGCGGAAGAAGGGAATTGGTAACAAACTTCGCACATGTGAGAGTTGAAGAAAATACTGGTCGTTGGATCACTTTAAAACAGTAAATCCTGACTCCTTTTTATCCCAAGTCAATTATAAGTGTGCAACACTGAGCTGTATTGTATTATAGATTTATCAATAAATGAAGCAAATACTGTGGAAATGAACTACTAAAAATATTATTTTCTTAAAAAAATTGACTTTAGAGCCTCTTTACTCGGAACGGAGGATTAATTAATAATCTGTAAACGAAATTACGGGCCGGAAAAAACGGGTAGGACAAAAATTAAATTGATTAAGTTAATTACGATAACATTGAAAAAGAAATAAAAACAAATATTTCAAATTACAAAACTTAGGATTTTTTTTAATTTTTTAAATTTGTATACGAAAAAAATTAAAAAGAAAAAAAAATACAAATACAAATATTCTAAAACTGTAAAACCGTAAAATATTAACTGTAAAACCGTAATATCTTTGTAAAAGAGTAACTAATTTTCACAAAAATTAATTAAAAATCTATAAATTAAATATTTGTTTAATTAGTAAAACTTAGTTGTGAAACATTAAATCAACAAATCATTGTAAATCACACTCAATAAATGGCGGAAGAAGGGAATTGTTAACAAACTTCGCACATGTGAGAGTTGAAGAAAATACTTGCCGTTGGATCACCGTAAAACAGTAAATATTGACTCCTTTTTATCACAAGTCAATTATAAGCGTACAACGCTGAGCTGTATTGTATTATAGATATTACTTATCTATTACACCATTTTTTTTAAAACTTGTGTATACAAGAATATTGTCAATCATAAATTTCATCCATGGCGTCTAGGGCTGGCAAAAATCCCGTTTTTCCCGACCCGTCCCGATGCCCGACCCTATCTCGTCATTTTTCCCGTCCCGACATATTTCGGGACGGTATTCGGGATAATTATCAATCCCATCGGGATTCCTGACCTGTCCCGACTATCAATCCCGTCGGGATTCCCGAATCCCGATCCGTCCCGACTAATTTTTTTATTATTTTATTTTATATATATTATATATATATATTTTATATATATTATATATATATTTTATATATTTTATATATTATTTATTTTATTTTATAAATATTGTGAGTGTTAGACAATGTTTATTTTTTGTTTGCTAAAATTACTTAATGATGTTTGTTAAATTTATTTTCATAATTAATATTGTGGGGTTTTTTTTTGTCTATAACTTTTCTGCACTTAGTGTAGCTCTTCTCCTACGAGTGAGGGGTGCATTTTGTTCATAATGACATATTCAGCAATATTCACCATTAAGTAAATATTCAAACATACTTTGTAAATATACAGTTTGAAATCTTAATTATGATGAAGACATTTTAAAAATATTTTAGTATAAGAAAATATTGTTCATAAATATTATAATCGGGATTACGAGATTTTTTTATCTCGAACTGTCGGGATCCCGATTCGTCGGGTCCCGACACTTATCGGGAACGGGATAGGGAAGGAAATTGAAATCCCGAAATCTATCGGGACGGGATCGGGATGAAGGGTATCGGGACGGGTCCTGTCCCGATTCCACCCCTAATGGCGTCTCTCTATTCCAGTTGACGACTTCACCCAGTCCTCCCTCCATGCATCTCAAATATCGGATTGATGAATAGCTTGTGTCCATGACTATCACTCTCTATTATTTAAGGAAAGATGCTCGTTATATTGTGGTTCCATCAACTGCCAAGGTTTGAAAATATGGGTTTTTGCTAGTTAGAAATTAAAGAAGTGAAAGAAAGAAAAGAAAGAGAAGGGAGAGGAAGCGAGTACGAGAATTGTCTATTTTCGTCCTTCCAAGAGCTTCCTTGCGTTTTCAAGCCAGCGTTATCAAAAAAGCTTGATTTTTTAGAGTTTCTAAACGCTGTTGCGTTTAGTAAATCGAGTGTTTCTTCATGTGGTATTATAATAGTTTTCTTAGAAAAACGTTGCGTTTGGTGAGTGTTTTGGGGCAAAACGCTCCATCTAACAAGCTTTAAAACTACCAAATATTTTGTTTGAGCAATTATCATGAATAGAAATACCTATGAATAGTGAGGTTTTAATTATGTTATCAAGCATCAAAATCCCTCTATCTTTTTTTTTAATCACTCCATATCTACAAAAGAAGGATATAATACGCTAATGGTGTTATTAGAAAAATGTACTAAATTTTACAGTGGTGCGTTATATGCAGGGGTGGCAATGCCTGGCACGACACGTTAGCACGAACCAATAAGACACGATTATAAAACACGATTACAGAGACAAATGACACGATAAGCCCAGCACGACACGACACAACACGAAACACGACACGAAAGACACGAAATTGTTAATATATTCAAATTAATATTTATTGTTGTATTTATGATCAAATAGGATAGATAATATTAAAACACGATAATGAGGCACGAACACGACACGATAACACGAATTGCCACCCCTCCGTCACTCACTTATATGTAATTTTAGAACATTATCTTTCAAATCCAATATCAATTTTAATCAAATTAGATTATCAAAACATTTTATTCAATTTTTATCGATAAACCTAAAAAATAATATAATTTTAAATTTGAAGTTTTTAAAAACTATCCTTGTAATGACCCAAACCTGAGAGTTCGGTCCGCTACGTGTAGCCCACACACTAGTTCACTAAGTGTGCAACACCTTGGGTCATCAGGCCCACCACAAGTTGACCCAAAAGTCCATGGATGATATTGGTGTCCAATAGTAGCGCATGACTATCTTATAAATCATACACAAGTTTCACATCTACTCGATGTGGGATTGAGATATTGCAATTTTTTTTCTTTTTTAGCCTTTTGTTTCTTTTTGAAAAATGATATTTTTTATACATTGTCATTAAAAAAAAAAAGATTGTACTCCATAGGTAAAAAGATGAGTGCTCTAAAAAAATCAAGGATATTAATTTTAAATAGTTTTATTAACGCAAATTTACAAAAGCTTTAAGGTCTATGTTGTAGCATTGCAAGTGTTATAACATGATAGTTGACAAAAGTAAATAGAGAAAAATAAGAATTTGGGAAAAAAAAGTTTAATAGTCAATTTTGGAAAGAAAAGATAATTTCTTCGTTCAATAAAAAGAGTTTACACTTAAAAGGTTCAAATTTCAAAATGAGAATATATGATTATCAACATTATATCATAACTTTCCATCTCAAGTCTCAACCTACTCGAAAATATATGTAATTGGCTAGTGTGTGGCACAAGCTGAGTGGATATAGCCCCTAAGGGGGTGGCCCAATGGTAGACATGGGCTTCACAGAGTGTGAGGTTTCAGGTTCGATCTCTTCCCATGCCCCCCTTAGGAGGAAAAAAAAAAAACAAGCTGAGTGGATATTTGAGCTTAAAAATTATGGGCCACTATCTTAATAACCTTGTAATATTTCAAACTTTGACTATTTTATTAACACAAAAGAAAGTTTTCTTAATCTTTTGCAAATCAGCCAGGGCCGGCCCAAGGGGGAGGCTGGGTAAACAAGGGTTTTAGGTCTCAGCCAATAGGAGGCCTCATTTTTTTTTTACTATTACTATTTGTACCAAGTTTCCTAAACTAAATGAATTGATAAACTTGCTAGCACATAAAATTAAAACGAAAATTATAAAAACAATTATAAACTCAAAATGTTTTTCAAAGTAGATTTGAACAATTTAAAATGTATCAAGAATTCAAGATATTTTCGGTTTTTTATTAGCATTGAGAAATTCATGTCATTGAATAATGAAAATTTAAAAGAAAATTGTCTTAACCTTGAAAATTCATTAAAACATAATTATAACTATGATATTGAGGGATTAAATCTATTTATGGAACTAAAAGTTTTAAGAGAAATTATACAAGTAAAGAATGATACACCAAATGACATACTTAATTATATATTAAGGGTTGATTCTTTTCCAAATACGGAGATCGCTTATAGAATAATGCTAACAATTCCAGTAACTGTTGCTTCGGCAGAAATAAGTTTTTCTAAGCTAAAATTAATAAAATTTTATCTAAGATTGATAATGTCTCAACAAAGATTAAGTAAACTAGTTTTATTATCTATTGAAAAAGAATTGTTAAGTGAAATAGATTATAATAATTTAATAAATGATTTTGCATCTCAAAAAGCACGAAAGATAAACTTTAAATAAAAATATAATAATTTTAATAATAAATTATTATTTATTTTAAAAAGGTCTAATTTTATAATTCGTTTTAGGCCTCCATAACGGTTGGGTCGGTCCTAAAATCAGCCTAGCTAGTACCCAACCTTAAATCATGTTTGGTTTGAGAATTGAAGGGTAGTTTCAGATTACTTAAACCAACGTTGAATAGACTTAAACCCTAGGGACTCAATTGCATTTTAAAATTTGATGATCAATGGATGAGGATGAGGATGATATGATGAGGGCAGGTGGATCAAGGGAAGGTGTGGGGTAGGATGAGGGAACAAGTGATTGTAGCCCACGTTGACACATTCTCTAGCTGTCAATTGTCCAATATAATTTTGTCGCAGCACACGATTTTGCCTGGAAGCACAAGCAAAGCCAGATCTCCCTCCTCCCTACCCATCCAAATCTACACTCAATTGTTTCTTGTCAAGCATGAGTACAACAATAATGTTTTCCTATTCGTATAATATATAGAATATAGATGCATGTAAAAACCAAATGAATAATTTCTGAAGCATCTTTTGCTTTCCTAACACCTTCTTCTGTTCCAATAAAGGGGAAACTCTCCCCGAGAGCCTACACACTTAGGACTCAATCCTTGATCATGTTTTAAATCTATTAATTCTTAATCAATTGAGCTAAGCACGTGAGGACATCCTAACACCTTCTCCGACCCATAATAGTTGTTGCCTATCCTATATTGATACTTCCTCAAAATAATTTTGGAAAAATATCAAAAAGTCCTACTAAATAAATTATCTTATTCAAAAAGTACCAAAAACAATTCTTCAATATATTCAAAAAGTTTCAAACTTCAACTTTTATATCACCAAAAAGTTCAAAAGTTAACATCTCTATTAATATCGTTAGGTTATGAGGTTTTATTTGAAACGAATCATATATTTTAACTTCAGTAATGTTAATGATTTAGTATTTCAGATAACATAATAATAATGTTGATTAACAACTAAAATAATAGTAGTAGTAGTAGTAATATTATTATTATTATTATTATTATTGTTATTATTGTTATAAAAATATTAATAATAACAACATCAACAACAAATAATTATACAATTAATAATAACAATAGACAAACTATAAGTATCATCATATTCTCTAGTACTACTATGAATATTACTACCAAATCTTCATAATAGTATAAATGTTAACTTTTTGAATTTTTAGCATGAAAAGATTAACTTTAAATTTTATGAATTGAGTAGTTATTTTGGGATCATTTGGGAATTAATTTTTTAAAGATATTTTTGGTACTATTTTATAATGAAAAAAATAGTAATAATGTTGATGATAATTAGGGGGTACAACCAAACCACTAAATCGGACCATGTGGTTTAATTCGGTTTTGGTTTAAAATGATTTGGTTTTGGTTTTGGTTTTCAAAATTCAAAAATCGATCAGTTCGGTTCGGTTCATGGTTTATGTTTCCAAACCGAACCGAATCGAACTATGTTTTATTTGTTTATTTATTATATATAATATATATGTATTTCCGGTATTTATATAATAAATAATGTCATTCTTACTGAATTCCACGGATTCAAATGATATCTTGACTTATATTTTATTGTCTTTTAATGTTTGATGTTTGTAAGAGAAGTTTGATTTTTTGATTTATTAATTATGTTTGATGTTAAATTACTGATTATAATTTTATTTGTCTACTTTTTAATGTTTTCTAAGATGATTAATCTGATTTTCTATCAAACCACAAACCAAATCAAATCAAACCAAACCGAGTGATTTGGTTCGGTTAAGTCCAAGCATTGATCGATTCGATTCGATTTGAGATTTTTGAAACCAATAAGGTGTGGTTTGGTTTACGGTTTTGCCCAAAACCGAATCAAATCAAATCACGTACATCCCTAGATGATATGATGGTGATGATCATGGTGATGATGATGATGATCATAATAATAATAATGATCATAATAATAATAATAATAATAATAATGATGATAATAATAATAATAATAATAATAATAATAATAATAATAATAATAATAATAATAATAATAATAATAATAATAATAATAATAATAATAATAATAATAATAATAATAATAATAATAATAATAATAATAATAATAATAATAATAATAATAATAATAATAATAATAATAATAATAATAATAATAATAATAATAATAATAATAATAATAATAATAATAATAATAATAATAATAATAATAATAATAATAATAATAATAATAATAATAATAATAATAATAATAATAATAATAATAATAATAATAATAATAATAATAATAATAATAATAATAATAATAATAATAATAATAATAATAATAATAATAATAATAATAATAATAATAATAATAATAATAATAATAATAATAATAATAATAATAATAATAATAATAATAATAATAATAATAATAATAATAATAATAATAATAATAATAATAATAATAATAATAATAATAATAATAATAATAATAATAATAATAATAATAATAATAATAATAATAATAATAACAATAATAATAATAATAATAATAATAATAATAATAATAATAATAATAATAATAATAATAATAATAATAATAATAATAATAATAATAATAATAATAATAATAATAATAATAATAATACTAATAATAATAATAATAATAATAATAATAATAATAATAATAATAATAATAATAATAATAATAATAATAATAATAATAATAATAATAATAATAATAATAATAATAATAATAATAATAATAATAATAATAATAATAATAATAATAATAATAATAATAATAATAATAATAATAATAATAATAATAATAATAATAATAATAATAATAATAATAATAATAATAATAATAATAATAATAATAATAATAATAATAATAATAATAATAATAATAATAATAATAATAATAATAATAATAATAATAATAATAATAATAATAATAATAATAATAATAATAATAATAATAATAATAATAATAATAATAATAATAATAATAATAATAATAATAATAATAATAATAATAATAATAATAATAATAATAATAATAATAATAATAATAATAATAATAATAATAATAATAATAATAATAATAATAATAATAATAATAATAATAATAATAATAATAATAAAGACACGTTAAGTTTTAGACTTTCTAGTAATAAAATTCTAATGTTGTGACTTTTTAGATACAATAATTATTTTTGAGACTGTTTTAATATGTGAATTTTTTGGTAAGACTTTTCGATATTTTTCTCAAATAATTATTACCATTTAACGTTTCAATATAATTGTCTCCTATCTTTTTTCTATTTTAAAAGGATACTTCAAGTCAATTATTTAAAATATCTTTCTTTACTCTGAAATACTCACTTCGTCTAGTTTGTAAGTCATCCATTCTAACATTGTTAAAGCTTAATTAGTAAAGGCTAAGTGATATATAGAGATGTTAATCGGTCCAATCCTAATGGTTTCGGTCTAATTCTAACGGTTCTGGTCCAGCATAGGTTCGTTTTAGTCGGTTAGCGCTATTATCCGATAAAAAACCTAACAGTTTCGGTCTGACCCTGACGGTTTCGGTTGCGGTTTCCATCCAATGATTAAACTTATACATTTTTCCTAATTTCGAGGCTTGTAAGTTTATTTCAGCGTATTATACATGTCTCGTATATTATACTAACTATATTAAAGCTGTTAATCGGTCCAACCCTAACGATTTTTGATATTATACTCGTCCCGTATATATTACTAACTATACTAAACCGTATAAAAGTCAGCTTTCGGTTCAACCCTAATGGTTTTCGGTCCATCCCTAACGGTTTCGGTCCCTAAACGGTCCGACTTAAACGGTTCATCTAGAATTTCAACCCTAACGGTTTTGGTCTAGCCAGTCAAAAACCTAACGGTCTCGGTTCGAATCTGTAGTTTTCGACCCTATTAACATCTCTAGTAATATATGTTGGATAGCGACTCACCAAGAAACTTCAAAAGGAAGACAAAGATTGTGTATGTTTTTATTGATTAGAAATTTGTTCCACGTTTAAATTTTGAAATTTGAATGTCAAAAATTGAAATTTGTTGCATGTCAACAATTATTTTTTCATACACAGTAAACGTAGCACCTATGTAAATAACCAATTAGGCAATTACTTGATTGTCCTTCTGAAAAAAAAGAAGCATATAATGATATAACAATAAATGTTTTTTATGGATGATTATTGTTCGCATTTTGTTGATGCTACTGATTTGCTGAAGTGGGACGGGGAGGGAACAATTAATTTTTTTTTTTTAAGGGAGGGATCAAATTCCAGTTGTAACACAAGTAGGCAATCGAACCCCTAATAAAGGAAACTAACCCAATCCAACCCCAACAAAAAATTCCGTAGCTTTCTAGGGTTTGATCATCCTTCGAGATGTGTGTGTTGTTTTCCTGACTGATAACTTCCCAAAAAATTCATATTTTTCTAAGAGGCCTAGAGAATTTTTTAAAGAAAGAATATGTTTTTGGAAGAAATTGTTAAAAGGGCTAAATGCACCATTAGTTCCTGAACTTTGGTCAAACCTATTATCAGTCCCCTAACTTCAAAAATAATCATCATTGACCAAACATCACCCTTTTTGTTCACCGCTAGTCCCTAGTCCTAACGTCGTTAGTGTTAGCGTTGAGTGAGCATGTGCCACTCACATGCAAAATAGGGAGTCAGTTTGTTATCATTATCAAAATTGAGGGTCATGGATAACATCATCAAAATAAGGGGGTCAATTCAAAATTTTAATACCTAGTTCATCTTTAACCATACTCCCTCCCGATCGATCTCCGCCGTCAGCCTCACCCTTCCCAATCTCTGTCGCGCCATCTTCATGTGCCCCCAAGTCCTCTCCTCTCATCTCCCTAACATCATTTCCATCTTCACCTTCCTCATTCGCAAAGCCCACGTCTCTTGCCACTAACTCCGACATCGCGTCATCCATGCTTGTCCTTCGTAGCACTGATTAAGTTCAAGGCTTTCGCGATGAGCAACCCACCCATTGGAAGATGGATTCTGTGTACATATCCTGATCTCGTTCGATAACTTTGCATGCACATGTGTAGACACCCCAAATTCGTACCCCAAATTTAAAAATATCCTAAAAATATAATTTATAGATTTTAATGGACTAACAAATGTTAAATTTTTGTTAAGTTTCAGAGGGGGCCAAAGTGTCAAAACGAAGTCAAAAAGACATTTGAGGACGGAGGGGGTGAAGTTACAAAATCTAATAAAGAAGGAATCAGGTCGGGACGCCGTGCCCACCAGACTTGGCGCCGCCCAGCCAGCCTAGTGCTGCGCCCCATTTGCCCTTTGAAGCCCCTGGTGTCGCGCCGTTTCTCAGGGAACGGCTCCCTCACGCGCTTTGGTCTCCAACCTCTTCATGTTGCATGTCCTGCCATTCCAGCGCGAAGTACAACCCTCCTTGCCCAGCTTTCTCTCTTCATTCGTGCTTAAATCTTCACCTCTCTGTCTATAAATACAAGCCTCCCTCTCCCTCATTTCACACCTCTCCCCCCCTCGTCAAGCTGAGAATACTTTTGTTAGTCGGTAGAGAACTCTCCCCAGTAGACTCCCTCTACCTAACTAAACTCATATATACTCTTTATCTTTCTCTACGTCCCTCTGCCCAACCAGAAACCCATATACTCCCTCTCTCCAAGCCATCCAAAACAAATACATCAGTTATGCCGCCCGAATTCAGACACGATATACAACAAATACAACAATTACGCCGTCCAAAGTTAGACGCATAATACAACAAACGCAACAGTCACGCTTTCCAAATTCAGACGCGACATACAACAAATACGTCAATTACACCGTCCAAATTCAGACGCGACAAGCAATAAATACAGCCGTTACGCTACCCAAATTCTACAAACTCCCATTGTCTTTGCTCATTCTAGGTAAAACGCAACATCCGCCTACACTACAAAAAAAAAAAAAACAAAAAGACTTTCTTTCCCGGAAGGACAGGGGAAGCACATGTAAACTGCCTAGGCCTAGGCGTACTGGGTTCAGATATTCACGCCCAAGAGGTAAGTTCTATCCCCGTAGTTATTTATTCTAGTCTATAAATAAAATGTAGATATTTATACTTTACGGGTCTGTAAATATTTTATTATTTGTACACATTATTTAAAGTTTGTTTTCTGTTTCTGTTTACACTTTAATGTAAAAATAGTTATAATTTCTTACTGTTTAATTAGTTTCTTTTTTTGTTTATGCATGTGTAATACCTTGATAATTTTAGCTAAAATATTAATTGGCATTAATTAATATTACAATCGTTTTGGACCTATATAATTAATGTTATAATTATTTGAGTTAATTTAATGGTATGAACATATTAAGTAACTAATTAAATTGGTTTGAGCTTGGCCCACTTGTGACTAGATTTGATTATAATTCATTAATAATATTACCTAATTAAAAAATTGGTCTTGGTCCATTTAGTTTTAGGGTTATGAAACCTAATAGGGTTTTTATATAAATAGGGTTGAGAGAGGAGGAAAAGAGAAGTGTACAAGAAAAAAAAAAGAAAAAAGAACAGGACGGCAGCCTTTCCACTCCGAGAGAGAGAGAGAGAGAGAGAGAGAGAAGCAAAACCCGAGCACCTTTCGTTTTTTTTCCTTTGGAGAAAGGAGGTAAGTCTTCATTTGTGTTTTTCCATCATTGCTGTGATTGATAGAAAAGAGAGAGAGAGAATAGTAGGGTACAGATAGGATAGGTTTAGTTATGAAATCAAAAATTTTAAAGTGGGTGTATATTATGAGCATGGAGTTTACGGCTATAGTTTGTGTGTGTGTGTGTGTGTGTGGAGTTATCATTAATAGGAATCTAGTAGACTACATTATGGTGTATGGTTTAGATATAGATATATAATAATAATAATAATAATAATAATAATAATAATAATAATAATAATAATAATAATAATAATAATAATAAAACTATTTATAGATGTGTCTACATATATTAATTGGTACCTCGTTACGTTAAATGTTAGCTTCAGACGAACGAACTTGAGGTGATCGTAAGCGTGGGCAGGATTATTTTGCTAAGCATATCGAGATAAGGGATTATACCTCTTTTAGGTCTCCAATCTTTTATGTACCGTTTGTTAGGTTCTCATTACTTCCTTGATATCAATGTTTTTTAAAATATACGCCGACTTTAAATCGGCATTTGAATTCGAACTCCGTCGCTTACACTTCCTTCGAACTCATAATTTGGTTATCTGTTTATTCTCACATAATTATTGAATTTCAAGTGAGATACATTTGATATGAAAAGTACGATTTTTGGCGATGCCTGATTTTGTAAATTTTTTTGATTACTTGAAATTCTACAATGATCACTAAGTTGAGTTTATGACACTATGAATTATGAAACTATGAACTATGATGCTTGTGAACGCCACTTGGCCCGTGGCGTGGTTATCCGGATATACCAATGATCTATGAACTATGATATGTGAAGTTGATCTATAAACTATGAACTATGATTTATGAATTGCTTTTGTGATCATGTAATTCTGTGAGTAATCTGTTGTCATCAGCTGGTATGGGACGATTGATGGCAATTGTTTACTCGAGTTTACTTGTTGCATTATTATCTTTTACTTGGAATCCTGAGTATATATCTATGAGTAGTTTGTTGTCTTCAATTGGTATGAGACGGTTGATGGCAGTGGGCTATTCGAGTCAATTGTTGAGTATTTATCTTTCTTTGGAATTTCGATCTTCTGTTTGACATTTGAAAAACTGCTTCCGCTTATCGATTTTTAAATAATGAATTTTGACTATTCTAAAAATATCCATCTCTGATATATTTATGGTCAACTCCTCCTTAGTAACCGGAGGGGTTGTATATGAACTTACTGAGCATTGTTCGCTCACCCCTTCATACTCTTATTCTCAGGTAATGAATAAGAATTAATAAATGATTTTGGTTCGGGTAGACCAAGATGATGGCTTCTGAGAATTTTGGATTTTGTTTTTTTTTCTTATTGAATTACTCGATAGTATTTTAAATAAATTATAGACTCATGTTAAGTATTGGATAGATTTTGTATTTAATTATTTTGGGTATATTTTGACTTTAGTCAATGATGTTAAGATTTAATTATTATAAGATTAGAACATTTATGATTTAAGTTATGATTGTTGGTGACATGGCCAAATTGTGGGATCGCGGTGTCGATGCCGAATTTGGGGCGTTACAGCATGTACTATAAATAAGGTGTGTTATTATCAGAACTATTTTATTCTTAATATAGCTTATAAAATGTTGTTATTATTCTCTAGTTTTAATATTTTTGTTGTACTTTTGCTTTATTTTGTTTAGCAAAATGTAACATAACTTTTCTTTATTTCCTTTTCTTATATATAAATATATATTTCTGGATCAAAGTGTATAAAATAAATCAAGCATATTGACTAACCCATTGTGAGATCGAAATGGCGTGTTAGGTGCTTAACCCCTTCCTAACTTGTAAATTAGCCCCCGAACCCATACATTCTGGTATTTTTGGTTTTCTCTGTTTAACCATAAAATAGAGGTGACGACTCTGTAAACACGCTTTTGAGTGTACAACGAGACCAATCGTATTCCACACGCTTAAGTTTTGAAACTACTCGTATTTATACGAGGACAGTTTGAAACGGAGTTCTCACAACATGTAACCCCTAAAACCTAGAAATACAATGTAAGCGAGAAACGTGGTAAAGTAAATCGTTGGAAGCTGAGTCAAGCCGGCGGGAAGGTAGTTTTTGACTTCGTTGGTGTCTAGGTTGTATAATTAAGTGTGGATGTCCATGGTGATTGGTGACTTGTGATCCTGGTGCGCAGTTGGTGAAGAAGGGAGAGTATTCATTGGGAGGGGTGATCGGGAAGGATTTGTTCACGGAGGAGAGCGGTGACGGGGAGAGGTCTTGGAAGCTAAAGAGGAAGGTGATGAAGTGGGAAACCAATTTTTAACATGATCCCCTTTTTTTATGATGTTATCCAAAGTTCCTAGTTTTGATGATGATAACAAATTGACTTCTTATTTGAAATTAAAAAAAAGTCTATTTTGTCTTCAATTTTTGTGCATGTGAGTAACACAAGCTCACTTAAAGACAATACACTACCGAAGTTAGGGCTAGGGACAAGCGGTGAACAAAAAAGTGATGTTTAGTCAATGATGGTTATTTTTAAAGTTAGGGAACTGATGATAAATTTGACCAAAGTTTAACTACTAATGATGCATTTAGTCCTTGTTAAAAAAAGTGAATTTATATAAAGGGAGCAGTGATAGTACTTAGTTAAGTAGGTGCCACGGTTAGAGCATCTCCATTGTTGGAAAAGCCAACTTCTTAGTACTTTGGAAAATGTGGGTAGTGGCCACCTAGGATTTTTTTTTGTTCCAACTAGGAGATAGAGAGAGATTTAACCTCTTAAATAAGAAGTTGGGGAGGAGAGAGAGAGAGGGGGGGGGGGCAGGTGTGTGTGTGGGGGTGGGGGGAGGGTTTTGTTTTTATTAGAAGATGCTAAATTTAATATTTTTTTTTGTGTGTAAGAAGTTGTGTAAGAGGATTATACAATGAAAAGATATATTTTTAAGTGGGTAAGAAGAGAAAAATGTGTAAGTAATAGTAGAACCCAGTTAAAAAATTATAATAAAAAGTTACAATACTGAAGATGCTCTTAGTGTACTTGTGATTTTTAGAGACCTACTTTATATTAGCAATATTAGAGCATCCCGATGGTATTCTTATTTTGTGTTCATTGTGGGCCCCTTTACCACATAATCTATTTTAAGAATACAACCTTCTAAGAATATAAATCCCCAATGGTTTAATTCTCCCAGCTTGTTTTTGATGGGTTCCACTGTATCTTTATATTATTTTTAAATTTTTCAATCAAATAAATTCATAAACAATTATAATTAATATATTACAAATAAATTCATTGATAGTTTTAATTAAGATTTTGTATATTCTTAAACATTTCATACAAAACAATAAATTTATGTATATTTTTAATTAATATATTTTATATTACGAATAGTATGAACCAACAAACACTCCTTCAAATAAAAAAAAATAAAAAAAATCACTTTAAATGAAAAGACAGAAGGAGAGAGGCGGGATAAAATAAAAAAAAAAGAGAAATTTGAGCCGGTACCATGTGATAAAATTATAACTGGAAAAATCTATGATATTTGTTTTCAATCGCCAAAATACATTTTTAGAAGAAAATGATGAAGATGTCCTTAATGAAGGAAAGACCCGCACGGACAAAGTCACTGCCTAAATCCGGGCATTCCAATGAAAGCATTAGGCATCACAATGAACAATTGAAATATGTTCAAAATTTAGCCATTACATTGCAAAAATTGGGCATCATAAAACATAATTGAATCGCGATGCAAAAAAGCCATACCCAAATTTGGGCATCGTAAATTTAAAAATTGGGCATCACAATGCACTGCTAAAAATCACAGCTCAAATTTGGTTATCGCAAAAACTTCTAAAGCCCAAAAAATTGCTTAAACAACATTTTTCTTACCATAAAATGAAGACATCACAGGATAAACTCAGTGTGTCGTGTAGATCTTGTCGAGAGTTTTGATTTGATATTCAGTGGGTCACGTAATTCACATGAGATCAAAATTTATGCTCTATCGACGCAATTCACCTCAACCTTTTGATTTATATTAGTTTCAAAACTGACAATTAACACCCTTTAACTTCGTTTTCAGACTTTCATGTGCATAGCGATGCCCAATTTCAGTGGGACTTCAATCCAGAACTATGCACAATTTTTGCATACGATGCCCAATTTTGGACATATTTCAATTGTCTATTGTGATGCATAATTTTGGACGTATTTCAATTGTCCATTGTGATGTCCAATATTTGTTTTGCGATGCCCAATTTTGGTGGGACTTCAATCCAGAACGATGCTCAATTTTAGACATATTTCAACTATTCATTACGATGTCCAATTTTGGACGTGGGCTTTGTCCTCCACGCGTCTTTTCTTCATTAAGGGTATCTTCGTTATTTTTTTCCCAAAAAATGTACTTTAACGATTTAAAACAAAAATAAGGTATTTCAGTGATTAAAATTTCAGAAAAAGGGACCGGCCCACAATTATTTCAAAAAAAATATAGGAAAAATTTCGAGCTTGTCCACTTTCCAAAGTTTTTATTCACTACAGTACCGTGTTTTTTTCTCAAACCAAAAAATGACACTTTCGGGGGAAAAAAGATTACGATACCCTTAATGAGCATGAGGCACGCTGTGAAAATGAATCGCGGTACATCAATTTTATTGCATTAATATGTGCTTCAATCGATTCAATTTTAACATATTTCAACTATTCATTACGATGTCCAATTTTGGACGTGGGCTTTGTCCTCCATCAAAAATGTATTTGAGATTTAAAACAAAAATAAGGTATTTCGGTGATTAAAATTGAGTGCATTGATTATTGAAAAATTTTTTTCCAAACCAAAAATGACACTTTTACGATACCCTTAATGAGCATGAGGCATTAAAATGAATCATGCATTAATTAATTTCCCATCAATATTTGAATTTATCATTTGGGTGCATTGATTAACATCCATTAATTTTATTGCATTAATTTTGTATCGTGATTCATTAGTTTAATTGTCTAGTTTATTTTCACACTGCTATATATCAATATTTGAATCGTGATTCATCAGTTTAACTGCCTAATCTATTTTTATACCGCAATACACCAACGTTTGAAGCGCGATACATTAATGTTTTAACCACGATACATCAATGTTTGTAGCGCAATACATTAATCCGATATTTTTGCGTTGTGAAATTTTGGATCCCCGTTTTATTGTACAATAATAGTGATTTTCGAATATAATGACTTTGACAGAGCTGTTGAAGATGACAATGATATTTTCAAAATAATATTTCAAAAAATAGTATTTTATGAATTAAAAAAAATAAACTTTTAAGATTACAAACTTTAAAAAAGAACTGCCCAGAATTTTATACAAAAATATATAGTACAAACAAACCGAAAGAGTGAAAGGCGGGAGAGATATCAGATATATATAAAGAGAGAGAGAGGGTACTGCAGTGTGGCAGGCACTGGCGGGGAGTGTTCACGTGAAATTTTGGCTTGTAAGATGCATGCACCAATCGGAAGGCACGGTGCATTCAACCCCCAAGTCCAAAAGTTTTGTTTTTTTTTTCTTTCATTTGTTCTTCGTATATACTCCTCCGTCGTGCCATTAATTAGAAAAAATAATTGAGCGATTATTTATATTGGTTTAATATGTAGTTTCTTTAATATTCATGTAGTTTTCTTTAATATAAAGTAGAGTGAAAAAATATGTGGCCCATAATTAAAGTAGAGTGAAAACAATTATTTTGGGTAAAAAAAAGAAAATGAAAACGATAATTTAGGGACGGAGGGAGTATTATAAAAGAGCTCGTATTGTAAGTTTTGTTTGAATTACTCCGTTAATTATATATTTTGTTTATCACAACCATTCATTAAATTGATCTTATATCGATACTGTGCCGATGACATATACACAAATACTGTTTATTACTATTTGAGAACACGTTTTTACCAGTAGCATCTTTATTACTAATACACTTATTATTACTATTACTATTACCATTATTATTATTTTAATATTATTACTCTTAATATTTTTTAGTATTAAACAAGCCAAGCTTTCATCCAACAATTAGCTTAGGTCTTTTAGTTTATAATTATTGCAAATATGTAAATTTTAAAAGTAATATTCCCTTCGCCCTAAAATTATTGCCGTTTGACTTTTTTTTTTGTCAAACATGATGTTTTTAAGTGTAAATTTGACATAAAATATTTTTTTCAAAATCATAAAACATGAAAATTATAATATTCTTAAAATATCACAAATTACTTGTTATATGATTTTGAAAAAAAAAAGATATATGTCGAATTTACACTTGAAATACATACATATTATTTGCATAATCTAATATTTATTTTAAGTTAAAAAGTTAAGTTTATTATTATTAGGCTTAAGATCGAGGGTGTGAGGGTAGGGATGCCAATCTTAGCCACCAAACAACCAAGCCGTGTTGAACCAAATCGAACAGAGTGGGTCGGTTCGGTTTGTGTTTTTGAGAAACGTAGTGGTTTGGTTTAGCTCACAGTTTGACCTTTCGAGTCGAATCAAACCATTTAGAGCCAAACCACAGTGTTGAATTATCCACCAAACCAACAATCTTTTAAAATTCTGACGTTTAGACTCCTACCCTTGCTCGTTTTTTTGGTCTCCTCTACTCGCTCGTGTCTTCTAATTTTCATGAGGGGATTCCTTTCAAAGCACATTTTATTCTAGTATTTTTTAAGTTTACATAATTGTTTTAACTTGACATCAAGTACTTTTATTATATTTTGATTATAGTTTTTGAATTCAATGTATTGACTATTAATTTACGAGTTCATGTGTGAATCTTTTTCTTCCAAAGTTATTTTATTTAAATTTTGGAGAGCATAAAAACATATACATATCATGTATTCCTTATATTTGATTTTTTGGTATTTACTTTAATTTATTTTTTTAATTCTTTTGGTTTGCTTAAATGTTGAAATCTCATAATTTTTTTGAAAGAAAGCCGAACCATGAACCTCGAAACCAAGCCGAATCATCATGGTTTGGTTCGGTTTGGCTCAAGACTTTAAATGGTTTAGCTCGGTTTAATTTTTGACAAACCGATGACATACAGTTCAGCTCGTATTTTGTTATAAACTGAACCATTTACACTCCTAGTGAGAAGAGATTGATTTTGAGCCATGAATTCCATGTTCTATCATGGAGCCACTTCTTGAGGTTAAAATATATTTTTGTTATTAAAGTTGTTTCGGATTTCTCGAAAGTATAAATAATAGAAGAAAAAAGATTAAACAGAATTTTGGTTCAAGTCGAGGCTTGTGTACAATACAATCTCCGTAAGATAAATTTGCCTCGTACAAGTGCTAACGGTTGCTCGTCAATTGTCCCAGCAACGATTATTGAACTTAGGTTAGAAGGACTTTAAAACGTAATTTCTACGAACATACTCAGTGTTTCAACACTTCCAAAACTCAAAAACTAAGTTATACAAAAACTATATATATATATATATATATATATATATATATATATATATATATATCACAACAGCCTTGAATTGACTGAAAAACTCGAATTCTTAATAGAAAATCTTTTCCAAGCAATAAAGGCAATCCTTATATGAAAATTTATTTCAAGTTACTTGTGTGATATGCGTATGTCTTTCTATTTCTGCGATAGAAAGTATATGATAAATTGAGAAAACACTTAAGGAAAAAACTAAATAAAGTCAAATACTTTCATAAAATCCACACATATTTAATAAGAAACACTTATTTGGAACAAAGAGAGTAATACATTTTTTGATTTTATTTTTAGGGATAAATTCAGACTGTTTTACTTTGTGGATATTTAACCGATTTAGTTAGTGATAATATTATCAAACAGCTAAAATCCATATTTATGCATCGCGATAACAAATGCGGACATCGTCTAATATCAAACGATGCATACCTTTATCAAATGACGCATCACGATACACACAAAAAATGATTTTAACAGTTTGATAATATTATCATAAATTTAAAAATCTACCAAAATGTACCTCCATACAATTTTCTTCTATTTTTATGGTATAAACACGCGAGATTAGGTAGTGGATTATGGCATACACCTTTTTGCTTTTTGTTGCTACCTTGTCCTTTATACTCTATCCTTCTTAAATTATTGTTACTCCCTTCATTTTTTTCGAATTATCGTATTCTTTGGTTTGGTACATCTTAAAAAAAAAAATTGACTATAATATAAATTTTAATATAATGTGTAGGCTCTTTTAATACTCTTGAAGATGCGACCATAATTAAAATAGATAAAAAATTAAAGATAAAGTAACAAAAATGTTTTTTTTATAAAAGAAAATTTTGAAAAAAGACAGTTATTTTTTATAACGGATGAAAAAGAAAAAAATAACGATTATTTAGAATCTGAGGAGTATATTTTAACTCTTTTCAATCAAATCGAGTGTTTTTCAAATTTGATATGTTTTATTATTTTTTTAAAAAGTAAAAAATATATGTCTACTTCTTTTTTGAAAAGCATTTTGTTTTTAGTAAAAAAATAATCAAAATATGACAATAATTTAACAAAAAATGAAGTATAAGTTATCCATCTTTCTGTTATTTAAAATTCACATCACAATCATTTAGAAGCAAAAAATATTATGTGTAATTTTTTTTAATAAACTGTTAAAAACTAAAAAAATTAAAATAAACATGACAATCATTCATGAGCAAAAAAATTATTTGTAATTTTTTTATAAACTGTTAAAAAACTAAATTTCTTTAAACTTAAAGAATGGTGGCAGCTCTTGAGCAAATGGAAAATGAGTTCCGTGAGCTGCGCATCGATCCTCGACCATGACAGATGGCAGCTCTTCAGGATTGTCTCCTAACATGAGTGGTTATGAAATAACTTGTTTGAAGAATATTTGATTTTTTAAATAGTTTAGAATTTTTTTAAAACATAAATTTATTTTATTTTTGAAATTTCTCTATTTTAAATTAAAAGAAAACTTTTCTTATCATTAATCCAAAATGGATGACACAATTTACAAAACGAATAATTTATTCTTTGTATATTTAAATAATTTTGTTTTTTACAATTTTGAAAAAAATTCTTTTGAAATTATTGTTAATTTTTTACAACTAATAATATAATCGGTAATCATAAATAATTGCGGGATGTTTTTGTCCTTTTGGTAAGGGGGATTGTATTTAGGTAAATACTAGTGCTTTTACCCGTGTCGATGGCACGACGCCAATTTGAAAATTTATCAATAAATGAAGCAGATATTGTTGAAATGAACTACTAAAAATATTATTTTCTTAAAAAAAAATTGAAATTACGACGATGGAAATTAATAATCAAATTACAAAACCGAAAAAAATTAAATTGTTTAAGTTAATTACGATAACAGTTAAAAAGAAAAAAATATTTCAAATTACAAAACTTACGTTTTTTTAAATTTTTTTAAATTTGTATATGAAATTATGGGTCGGAAAAAAATTAAAAAGAAAAAAAATACAATTACAAATTTTCGCAATCATAAAACTGTAAAACCGTAAAATAATAACTGTAAAATAATAACTGTAAACCGTCTTGTAAACCGTAATATCTCAATATTTTTCGCAGTAATAAAATAGGGATGGAGAAAAAACGTGATAAAAACGGTTGAGATTGTGAAATTAAACATGACAGAGAGACATTCTTTATATTTTATATATATATATATATATATATATATATATATATATATATATATATATATTACATTGAAATGAATGCCCACACATAATTTTTCGTTTAAAAATTTAACATTCATAAACTTTTTAAAAACTACAATGAAAATTCTTTAAAAAAAATTGAGAGACATTATTTGGAAATTGGTGTTGCAAAATAGTTTTTTATTCAATAGCCGTAGAATCTTGGTAAAACGGTAAATTGATTAATTTGTATACGAAATTGGTAAATTAATTACGATAATAGTTAAAAAAAACAAATATTTCAATTAATTTGTATACAAAATTACGGGTCGGAAAAAAAATAAATTGATTAAGTTAATTACGATAACATAAAACTGTAAAACCGTAAAACGGTAATGAGGAAGAGAAGGAGTCGGGAGGAATTGCAAGAAAGAGGGAAAGAATACTCGCTGGAAAAACCGTCATTCGCACATGCGAGAACTGAGGGAAATAAGGGCCGTTGGATCACCGTAAAACAGTAAATCCTAACCCCCTTTTTATCCCAAGTCAATTGTAAGCGTGTCCACACTGATCTCTATTGTATTATAGATATATATTTTTTTGTCAAAAAGAAGAAGTTACATTTAGATTTTTTTTAGAGTTAATTTAATTTGATTTTGGAATTTGAATGACGAAATAGGTTTATAAAAAAATTAATTTGAATTGAGCTTTAAATAGAAGATTTTTTTATGCAATTAGTTTCAAGGACATGGAGTGAAAACTAGCTGAAATCTCCCGCCGTGATGACCACCACGAGGGCTCTAAGTATTGACCATAGTGAAGGCATGATGGATGTTCAAGCTAACAATGTGCAACGGTGGAATATCAAGAATGATTTGCATAAGCTATTTGTAACTGTCAAGCCTTCACGTGTAGATATAAGGAAATAACATTACACTTGTTTATTAGCATGTCTTAGATAGAGGGGTATAAGAGTATTTTGTACATTCAGTTAGAAGGTCTTTTCTGTATTTTTGTATAGCCTACATGTGGTTAGTTTGTTATATCTCAATTGTATAAAGCTTTCTGATTCCCGTATTATTGTACATACTTCAACATTCAGAAATGATGAACTCTCTCTTCATCACCAAATTCGAATTCTTCTTATATTTCAATTTAATCAATCATGACATGGTATCAGAGCTTTGGGACTAAACCCTCTTCTCTTTCTGGAAAATTTGATTCAACCTTCTTTTTGGAAACACTTTTTCGATTCTCTTCTGGAAGTTATCCTTATCAAATCGGTAATCTCATCTTGAGATTTTCTCTTGTGTAAGTTCGAAGTTCAACAATAGCGAACGGTGAGACTGAGGAGCCTATTGTGATGAATAGCAACAGAGCACCAATAAGAAATCAAGGAACCAGTTCAATGGAAATTGCTATAGACTCCAACATGCATCCATTGTTTATCCATAATAACGACCATCCTGGATTGGTTTTAATCTCCACCAAACTTACTGGAACTAACAACTATAGTGTGTGGTCCAGATCAATGCAGATTTTGTTATCTGCTAAGAATAAGCCATCCTTAATAAATGGTACCTTCCCTATTCCTGAACTTAATTATGCTTTATATCTTCTTTGGGCTTGTGCCAATGATATGGTGATATCCTGGATTTTTAATGTTATTTATGAGGATATTAGCAATAGCCTGTGTTTTGTTTCTTCGGTATGCGTTGTATGGAATGAGTTGAAAGAACGATATTCAAATATAGATGGCCATAGGGCATTTCAATTGGAAAAGGATTTACATAGATTAGAACAGAAAGACAATTTTGTAGAGAATTACTATCACAAAATGGAAGGTTTATGGGATGAGAGCATTGCCTTAGATACTATTACTGCATGTTCATGTAACAACTGTCAATGTGGGGCTGTTAAAGCACAAGAATCTCGAGAGCAGAGAAAGAAGTTAATGCAATTTTTGATGGGGTTGCATGATAGTTATGCTAGCATTTTAAGAATGAAGCCTCTTCCTAGTATAGTAGAAGCTTATTATATGGTCAAATAAGAGGAGTCATTGAGAGTTGACTATATACCTGAGTACAATGTTATTACAACTTCTGTCAATCATTCTGCAGTTAATGTCAATCAAACATGTGCTGAATCAGAGAATAAAACTGTGGCAGCAAGTTTTAAATCATCTAATTATGCTGGTAATAAGGGTGGCTATGTTAAACCTTCTTTCAAGAAAGGGATTTACTGCAATTACTGCAATAGGGAGGGTCACATTAATAATGATTGTTACAAACTGAATGGTTTTCCTGTTGGGCATCATGCTTACTCTCTGAACAATAATAAGCAACCAAACAAGTTTGAAAGTACCAGGGTTCATAAGTAATCAGAATGCTAGTGGTGGAGCAAAAGCTATGCAAGTTCAGGTTAAGAATGGAAATGATGTTAATTCCCAGGATGATATCAATATGTTAAAGGCTCAACTCAATCAAGTATAGGATATGCTGAAGGAAAAACATCATCCAGAGGACCACATTGCAGCTATGGCTTCTTGCTCAAATGTTCATTTTGTAGGTACAGGTATTTCCACTTGCTGTTATGAAAATTGTGTAGCATTTGTTCATAATAATTTGAATGCTTGGGTATTGGATTCAGGGTCCATGGACCATATTTGTATATCCTTTTCTCTAATGCATTCTTTTGTTGCATTTCCTAAGCCTATTGTTTTGTCTCTCCCTAATGGCACTAGTGCCATTGTTACTCACAAAGGTTCAGTAGTCTTTCCATAGATCTTACTCTACATAATGTTCTGTATGTTCCTAGCTTTAGGTTCAACCTTTTATCCATTCCTACAGTTCTTTCCCAATCTAATCATATTGTTTATTTCACTTAAAACACCTGTGTCTTCCAGGACCAGCTGAAGAGAACCATTGCCACTGGTAGTCTACATAGAGGTCTATTCATTCTTCAAGGCTCTAGTAACTACCATTCTGTTTCATCTGCTGTTCCTCGAAAATTTGCAGCACATACCACCTCATCTTCTGAACTTTGGTATAAAAGGCTTGGCCACCCCTCATTGTCCACTTTGAAGAGAATCCCACAATTGACTCATGTTTTTAAATCCAGTTCAAAAGAGAACACAGATTGTATAAAGTTTTGTAATGTTTGCCCTCTTGCTAAGCAACACAAATTATCTTTCTATGATAGTACTTCTCAAAGTAAACACTGTTTTGAATTATTACATATTGATCTTTGGGGTACCTATAGAATTTCTACCATGAATGGATGTAAATGCTTCCTCACTATTGTGGATGATTTTTTTAGATGTGTTTGGACTTATTTGCTCCCAACCAAGTTACATGTATTCAAAACATTACAGACCTTCATTGCTTACGTCAACACTCATTTTCACACAACTATTGAAACCATTATAATAGACAATAGGTCAGAATTTTTTAACTAAGAACTGACCCCTTTCCTTACTAGCCTTGGGATCACTCACCAATCTTCATGTCCCTACACACCACATCAGAATGGTGTGGTGGAGAGGAAATACAAACAGTTACTTGAAATGGCCAGAGCACTTAGGTTTCAAGATGGCCTTCCTAGACATTTATGGGGCTATTGTTTACTTGCAGGCACACACCTCATCAATAGAATACTCACTAAAGCAACTGAGTTTAAGATACCATTTGAAATACTTTTCCAGACCAAAGTTGATTATTCTCCTTAAAATCATTTGGTTGTCTCTGTTATTCATCTGTCCATGATTCAGACAAGTTTGCTTCAAAGGCCATTCCATCTATGTTTTTATGTTATCCATCAGGCCAAAAGGGTTACCTCTTATATAACCTAGAAACAAAGAAACTCTTTGTCATCTGGAATGTGGTTTTTCATGAACTTGTCTATCCTTTTATTGACCATACTTGCACACCCATTACTCAATTTGCATCCAATCATTTAACCTAACCAATTGATGATCCAGAGCCTATAATTCACACACCTACTAGTTCTTCATCTCATTTGCCAAACTTACAGCAAAATGTCCCTCCAATACCAGTTATAGATCCCATTCTCTTTTTAGAAGGTCACACAGGATTAAAGTCCTTTCTATTAAACTTAAGGATTTTGTTAAGCTCCTTAAAAAAAGGATTTTGTTAAGCCTTTTGCTAATTCCACCTCTTCCAAACATAATCTTCAGTCATTCATTCATTATGACCACTTTGATTCAAGTCATCTTCATTTTGTTAATGCATTAGACTCTAATGTGGAACCTAGCTCTTATACTCAAGCAATCAAACATGCTCACTGGATTGATGCTATGGCAAAAGAACTAACAGCTTTAGAAACTAACCATACTTGGCAACTTGTTCCTTTGCCTCTTGGTAAGAAGGTTATTGGCTGCAAATGGGTGTATAAGGTTAAGTATCATGTTGATGGTACTATTGAAAGGTATAAAGCCAGACTTGTGGCCAAAGGATATACTCAATCAGAAGGTATTGACTACCAAGAAACATTTTCTCCAATTGCCAAAATGGTTTATGTCAGATCTCTCCTTAGTGTTGCAGTTGCTAAGGGATGGGATGTCCATCAGTTGGATGTTAATAATACATTTCTGCATGGTGACTTGGAGGAGGAGGTGTATATGGCTTTGCCATAGTGATATACTAAATTTCAGAACTCCAACTTAGTTTGCAAGCTTCAAAAATCTCTTTATGGCTTGAAGCAAGCTTCAAGACAATGATTTGCAAAGTTGACTAAGGCTCTTCTTCATCTTGGCTTCACACAATCACATGCAGATTACTCTATGTTTACACATTCCCAGAGTTCTTCATTCACTGTTGTTTTGGTTTATGTGGATGACATTATTATTATTGGTAATGATCTGCCTACCATTGACAACTTGAAGACTATTTTGGATGTTCAATTTAGTATCAAGAATCTTGGTTTCATTAAATATTATTTGGGAATAGAGATTACCAGGTCATCTCAGGGATTCCACTTAAGCTTCAAGAAAGTATGCCTTATAGATCTCATTGCTTGTGCAAATTTGATCAATGTCAAACCCTTAACTATTCCTTTAGACCCTAATACCAAGTTGTTGACTTCTGATGGGGATCCTCTTACATATCCTTCCATGTATAGACAATTGGTGGGTAAACTGTTATACCTCACAGTGACAAGACCTGATGTGTCTTTTGCTGCTCATGTGTTAAGCCAGTTTATCCATTCACCTACTTCTGTTCATCTACAAGCTTTGTATAAGGGTTTAAGACACATCAAGACTTGTCCTTGTCAAGGAATTCTTCTTTCTTCATCCAATAATCTAAAGCTTACACCTTATTGTGATAGTGATTAGGCATGAGATCCTAATGACAAAAAATCTATGTTTCTGGCTATTGTTTGTTTCTTAGTTCTTCTTTGCTCTCTTGGTTAGCTAAGAAACAATCTGTCACAGCCAGATCTTCAGTAGAGGCTGAATATAGAGCTTTGGCAACTGTGAGTGTGAGTGCACTGATTATTAACCCTTCCCCCGCTACCGAGAAGCGGATGGTTTTAAAATCTTTTAAAGCTCATGGGAATACGTCCGGCCTCAATTATTGACTCAAAAATGTGTTATAGAGTTGCTACCTCTATTTTATGGTTAACAGAGAAAAACCAAAATTACCAGATTGTATGAGTTCGGGGGCTAAGTTACGAGTTAGGAAGGGGTTAAGGCACTCAACTCGCCCTTTCGGTAATATGCTTGCTTTATTTTGTACACTTTGGCTCAAAAAAATATATTTATATGCTAAATGGAGAGAAATTAATTTACTTTTATTAAAGAAAAGAAAGTAAAATTACAACTGGAATAATACAACGTAAAGAATAATTGCAACATTTTTTATAAGCTATTTTAAGGATAAAACATTTATACTAATAAAAAAATTTATTTACAATTACATGTATAAGCAGGAAATAAATTTATTAAATAACAAGAAACATAACTATTTCTTATTTTTAAGTGTATGCAGGAAATAAACTTAAATAAACTGCTAGAAATTATAAATACTTTACATGAAAGTAAAGACATAAAATAAACTAATTAAAATTAAAAAATATATAATTATTATTACATTTAAAGAAAAGAGAGAAAAGAAACTAATTAAAACGAAAATGAAATATAACTTTTATTACATTAAAGTATAAACCAAAATAAAACTTAATTAGATATTTATATTTAATTTATAGATTATAATAGATAATTACGGAGACATAACTTACCTCCCAGAACATGAGTGTTTGAACCTAGTATGCTTGGGCTTAAGCCCACTAGACGGTCTACATGTGCTTCCACTGTCCTTTTGAGAAATGAAGTCTTTTTTCTTTGTTGTTGTTATTGGATTTCGGGCAGTGTGACTATTCTTTTTGGTTGTTTTTGCCTCGGGATCCGGGCGGTACAACTGCTTGCTTGCTTTGTGTGCTTTGCGTGCCTGCTGAGTCTGAAATCGGGTAGAGCAACTGCTTGCTTTTGCTTGATATTGCGTCTTAAATCGGGCAGAGCAACTGCTTGCTTCAGCTGGATTTGACGTCTGGATTCGGGCAGGGCAACTGCTTCTTTTAGGATTTTGGAACCTGTGAAATAGGGTGGAAACCTAGTTGGGTAACTAGGGTTCACTTTGGCCGGAGAGTTTTTAGTGTTTAGGGAAGAGATTTGGCAGTTCGGTAGAGCTTCGGGGCTGGAGAGGAAATAACCTCAGCGTTCTCTTAGGAGAACTTTCACAAACTGCTGCGTGGAGTGTCCGAAATTCCGAAGCCCCGGAGGTTTTATTTATAGCTGAGGATTGGGGATTCCTTCGCTGTTAAGTATCATCCATCGTGCCTGAGCAGCTTGTACCGCGTGCTGAAAGAATTGC
Source organism: Codonopsis lanceolata (assembly GCA_013146195.2). Lineage (NCBI taxonomy): Eukaryota > Viridiplantae > Streptophyta > Magnoliopsida > Asterales > Campanulaceae > Codonopsis > Codonopsis lanceolata. The sequence goes on from CM028379.1 coordinate 97,496,982, forward strand.
ACCAAAAGGCAAAAGCTACAGTACATGGGGGGTAAAGTGGGCGCAGCGCCCAGGCCTTTTTCCTTTCCAATTTTGGCACTTAGGCCCACTGCAATCCACTGTTTATGCCTTCTTCTTTTCATTTGCATCATTTGCATTTTAAACCCTGTAACTTGACATCCGTTAGTCCTTTTAACAAGTCTTGATATTTTATGGCATGTCATACAACAGGGGTATGAAATTGGGGTGTCTACAGAGAGCCCTTCAACGATGGAGTTTACGGGTAAACCAAAACTTACCAAGTAAACAAACATAGTTGATAAGAAATAGACTCCTAAATTTAGTGGAAATTATAATGGGGAGGAATGCAACATGCAACAATTTAGGATGAAGCAATTTAAATCTCATATATCCCAAACATTTTTAGTTGGTTTTAGAGCAGATATGCACATGAAATGCTCTGATGGTTGTGCCTACTAAGTAAGGCTGCCTACGTATCCCTTTATCAGGAATCAGACCAAACGTAGTTTGGTTTAAGCCGACAAGGCAATAACAAGCATTGGGTGGGATAAATGGTGTGTTTTACCCAACATAGTAAAAATATGTGGGATTCGGATGTATTTTACCCAGCATAGGCAAAACAGGTGGGACTCTAATACGTTTCTCCTAGCATAGGCAAACTGGTGGGATTCAGGTGCGTTTTGCCCAGTATAGGCAAAACAGGTGGGACTCGGATGCGTTTCACCCAACATAGGCAAAACTAGTTGGATTCGGGTGCATTTCACCCAGCATAGGCAAAACAGGTGGGACTCGGATGCATTTCACCTAGCATAGGCAAAACAGGTGGGATTCAGATACGTTTCGCCCAGAATAGGCAAAACAGGTGGGACTCGGATGCGTCTCGCCTAACATAGGCAAAACAGGTGGGATTCGGATGTGTTTCACCCAGCATAGGCAAAACATGTGGGATTCGGATGCGTTTCGCCCAGCATAGGAAAAACTAGTGGGATTCGGGTGCGTTTCACCCAGCATAGGCAAAACAGGTGGGACTCGGATGCGTCTCGCCCAACATAGGCAAAACAGGTGGGATTCAGATGCGTCTCGCCCATCATAGGCAAAACTGGTGGGATTCGGGTGCGTTTCGCCCATCATAGGCAAAACTAGTGGGATTCGGGTGCGTTTCGCCCATCATAGGCAAAACAGGTGGGACTCGGATGCGTTTCGCCCAACATAGGCAAAACAGGTGGGACTCGGATGCGTTTCGCCTAACATAGGCAAAACTGGAGGGATGGGTGCATTTCACCCATAATAGGAAAAATGATGCAACACTAAAAGCTCTTCCCCTAGAATAGGGAAAATGATGAGATTTAAAAACGCACTTCCTCCAGCATAGGAAAGCGATGCAATTTTTAAAACGTGTTTCCCCTAGCATAGGGGAAGTGATGCAATTTCAAAAATGTCCCTCCTCCAGAATAGGGAAAGTGATGCCATTCTTAAAATATGTTTCTTAAATGCTCTTCCCCCCATAATAGAGAAAACAATGTAATTTTAAAAAGTATTTTCCCTCAGAATAAGGAAAGTGATGAGATTCTTAAAACACGTTTCCTCCAAAATAGGGAAAACAATGCAATTTTTAAAACGTGTTTCCCTCAGAATAGGGAAAACAATGCAATTTTAAAACACGTTTCCCTTAGAATAAGGAAAACGATGCAATTTTAAAATGCCCTTCCCCCCAGGATAGGGAAAGTGATGAGATTTAAAAAAAAAACGAATTTCCTCCAAAATAGGGAAATACATATTTTTAAAACGGGCTTTTCCCAGTAAACAAAAAGCGATGCTGCTTTTCAAAATGCGTTTAACCAAGAATAGGAAAAGTGATACGATCTTTTAAAATGAGTTTCTCCCAGAATATGGAAAACAATGGGAATTAAAAGTTCTTTCCCCAGAATAGGGAAAGTGGATGGGATTTTAAAAACGCGCTTCCCCTAGTATAGGGAAAACGATGCCATGTCTAAAATGCCCCCAGAATAGGGAAAGAAATGTTGTTTTCAAAATGGGCTTTTCCCAGCAAAGGAAAAGTGATGCTACTTTTCAAAAATACGCTTAACCCAGAGTAGGAAAAGCGATACGATTTTTTAAAAATGAATTTCCCCCAGAATAAGGAAAGAAGTGTTTTTAAAACGTGCTTTTCCCAGCAAAGGAAAAACGATGCTGCTTTTCAAAATGCGGTTAACCCATAATAGGAAAAGCGATGCAATTTTTTTAATGAGTTTCCCCAGAATAGGGAAAGAAGTATTTTTAAAACGGACTTTTCCTAGCAAAGAAAAAACGATGTTGTTTTTCAAAATGCGCTTAACTCATAATAAGAAAAGCGATGCGATTTTTTACAATGAGTTTCCCCTAGAAAAAGGGAAAGAAATGTTTTTAAAGTGGGCTTTTCCCAGCAAAGGAAAAGCGATGCTGGTTTTCAAAATGCACTTAACCCAGAATGGAAAAGCGATGTGATTTTTTAATGTGCTTATCCCAGCATAGGAGCAGCGATGTAGATTTTTTAAAAAATGTGCTTATCCTAGCATAGGAGAAGCGATGCAATTTTTTAAAATGTGCTTATCCCATCATAGGAGAAGCGATGATTATGAAGCGTTGTGGCGGAATGCTGTCGATGATCGGCTTGTGTAGCTTTTGATGATGCTGTTGAGGATCATTGGGAGGTGGTCCTTGGCGAGATGTTGGAAGAACATTTATACTTTTCCAAGGTCCAATGCGGTAGAAGAACTAATAAGATGCAATAAAAGTAATCAAACAAAAGATGCAAGCATGCGAATGAAACTTTCTTTTCTAAAAAAAATAGACTCTTGAATGTGCATGTGTATCATCAGGTTCTTAAACATGTTAAGACAAGATAAGGCAAGATGATGGAAATGTAATATAAGAGCTTGAGATGTGGCTTCTGGTTGGCTTTGAAGGTTTATGAGTATAGGAGTTGATGGTGATATTTGAGATGAAGGTGAGTGAAGTTTAAGGTTACTTTTCAGTCTTTTGACTAGTGCATCATTCAAGAAAGGAATTCAATCAGGATTAGTGAATCCTACTAATCGATGCCTCGAAGGGACCACCTTTTTTTTGTTACTTTAACGTTTGCCTAGGCCGCCCTTTCGGGTTTTCAACCTAGCGAGCTTTTACTTCATAGGGAGCTGGTCTTTCACTGCATGTGAAGATAAACCACTTATTCTTGAGGGATCACGTCTTTGTAGCTTCTTCGTTTCTTCATGCGAGATGGAAAGGACAATTGTTTCTAGAGATGATGAACCTTTATGCATCCAATGAGTTTGGTGGGAGAAGCCCCATGATGACTTGATGAACCATATTTTGTAAAATAGAACGGGCAAGTTTCTGAAAAGATTAACTATTAACAGCCCCAGACAAACTCGAATTGGAGAGACTTTTGTGGGAGACAGAAACGAGTATGCTCAGAGAAAGTGGGACGACTCTAATGGACAAAAAAAGAGTCACGATCTAGAGTTTATCACCAAGTATCACAATTTTCATGGACCCTACTTACCATTTATCTTTTAATGATTTTATATGTTTTTTAGCAAGAAGTTTTGTCCTCGATCCAAATCATGTTATAACCGATTGAAACAAAGCTATAGGTGGCAACTAGGTTAGGAAATAATGTTTTAAGTCTTTGGGGATGGATTGGCTTTAGGGTTGAGGATTTGATTGGTCTTTGGTTCAAAGGTATTTTGGGCTGTGGATTTGGTTATTTTCGAGAAGGCGATCGCAAAACGATCATTGCTGGCCTTTTAGGCTATGGGTTTGATGGGAAGTTGGTTTCTGAACCTGGTTGTAGGTGTGGTTGGGGGATCGACTTTTGGCTTTGGTTGTGGGTTATGGGGTTGTCCAAAAGTGATTGGTTTTTTTTTTTTTTTTTTTTTGCGAGAGAGATTTTGAGGAAATCACTCAGAAGAGATTTTTTTTCTTTTTTCTTTTTTAATCCATAGGCCTCTTTTTTTGAATTTTCAACCTTGCTCTTTCTTTTTTTCCTTCTTTTTTTTACCTTTCGGAGCAATTTGGGAGAGTTCTTGAAGAGATATATGTCTTCTCTCTTTTGGAATAAAAAGGTTGTCACCTCTTGGTGGATATATATAAGGGTGGAGCAGCCCTAGTTTTGGGAAGTTGGATCTTAAAGATTGTTGACCCTCACAGGTTCTAGATTTGGTTGAGTCATCTTCTGATTCTATTGCACAGTGGCTAATAGGTCTGCGTACCAGTTAGTGTGACAACTGTATTAGAATCAATGGTGTAATAGAACAAGTTTAGTGTTAGTCTCTCCAAGGCGCGGACCAGCACACTTCAATAGCAGCCTTGAAAGCACGGTTCAACAGCAGACTTCAAAGTCTGCTCAGCTCAAAATCAAAGTTCAGCCGGACACGTGAAATTAGGTCATATATTATTTGATCTATATATTTTTAATATTTATTCAAATAATATTTAATTTATCTTCATCAGATTTCCCTCCAAAGAAGTCAACCATGTCATTATCTGACCTTAGACTATCTGCACAGACAATTTGTCCAGACTATCGTCCGAATCATGAAGACTGAAGACATTACCTCTTTTGGCTAGGAAGACTTTCAAGCTGTAACGCCTGCAAGATGAAGCCTTACTCTGTTTGGGAATGTCTACCTCTGTAATCACTGCATCTCTGATGTCTGTTGCTGCACTTATTCTACAAAGCGCCGAAATGTATTCAATGCATTATATCATTGGACACAATCTTCCACTCTCAGTCCAATGGTCCTGAAGATCTCTCCTGATATATAAATTCAAGTTTTGAAGATCTAAAGAAAATAACATCTTTTGCGCATTCAATACTCAAGCTTCATTTTCAATGCTAAAACATTCAAAAGATCCAAATGACAAGAACTAACACTTCACCAAACTTCCTGAAGCTGCAGATCTGCTATTCATTACTAGCTTTTAGCTTCTTCTAGTTTGTCATTAACTGTTTTTTACTTTAGCACTTGAGAGAACAATTATTCATTGATTGTTTCTCTCATCATTAAACACTTGGTTGATAAAATTTTTGTACATGATCCATTAGAGATCCAACATTCCCACCTAGTGGATAAACAAGTACACCTTTCAAAATCCAAAGCTAACTACTTTGGTAGTGGACGTAGTACTATTCATAGTACGAGCCACTTCTAAATTCTGTGTATTACTTGAATTGTTTCTACTTCTCTTATAACTGTTACTATTATTACGTTTAAGATTGCTGCCGGAATTGTTTAAAAGAAGCCGCTTCTGATCTGTTTTGTCTTCTTAGTTTTTTCGCTGCCCTAGCTGCTCTTATATGTTAGCTTTCTTAGAAGAAGAAGAACACTTTGAAAAGTTTTTTAAAGGAATTTTAAAAACATAACTAAGCTATTCAACCCCCCATCTAACCTAGATTGAGCCTATTTGGACCAACAAAGATGATTAGGCTTTGGTATATGGTGTATTTGTTTAGGTATTTGGAAGGGTTTTGGTGTATGGTGGAAAACCCCTAGTGTGCCATTTAATAGCTCGGTTGCAATGGGTTTAAGATGACCTTTCACCTTGACAGAAGGTTGCTTTATTGAACCAATATTTTTAATGGTTTGTAGGTCCATATTTCGAAATGACTCATTATCAACTTGTGTAGTTTTATCATATTTTTACATGAGTTGATTCATCTTTTTTTTTTTTTTTGCAAACACTTCGGCGATAGGTGGTGCTCAAAGACCAAGAAGAAGACTCGACAAGCTAATATAGGAGAAGCAAGAATTTACCAGACTCAAATATAGATAAATACATTTGGAAAGCTCGATTTGAAGACTTGATTGGACGACCTAACGGATAAAATGGACACAACATCGGACAAAATTGTTCGAAATGAAGATCGGCCCGTACAGAAAAGGGTGGGCGCAACCCAACAACAATTTGGGCGATGCGCCCACATGAAACGTGAATGTTCACTTTTTCTTTTTGTCAACTTTGATCTTTCACCTTTTCCCCTTTTGTCATTCAGGCCCCTCTGAATTTCCTTTTAACGTTTTTGTCAGCTTAACGTAATAATTTTATTATTTTTTTTGAAAAAAACGAATTTTTTTTGCTCTTTTTGATCTATTTTTAACATTAAAAAAAACAAAACTATTATCATATTTTTTTAATGAAAAATGATTTTTTTTAAAAAAATGAATTTTTTAAGGTTTTTTTTAGATTGAAAAATTACATACACACAAGAAGCCAAAGAAATATAAAAGAGAAAAAAAACAAGCATATTGCTATTAAAGGAAAGAAGATATTTTTTTGTTGTTTTTTTGTTTTGAAAGATTGAAAATTATATACATAAAAAAGCCAAAGAAATGTAATAGAAAACCAAAAAAAACATATTGATAATCCCAAAGAACGTGAGTCTAGTCCTTTTTTGTTTTAAAGAAAACAATAAAATCCCAGCAGAGTCGCCACTGTGAGTGCCCTGATTATTAACCCTTCCCCCGCTACCGAGAAGTGGGTGGTTTTAAAATCTTTTAAACGCGTGGGAATACGTCCGACCTCAATTGTAAATTTAAAAATGTGTTACAGAGTCGACACCTCTATTTTATGGTTAAACAGAGAAAAACCAAAATTACTAGATTGTATGAGATTGGGGGCTAAGTTACGAGTTAGGAAGGAGTTAGACACACAACTCGCCCTTTCGGTCTCATAATGAGTTTATCAATATGCTTGTTTTATTTTGTACACTTTGGCTCAAAAAATATATTCATATGCGACAGAGAGAAATATAGATAAATTAATTTACTTTTATTAAAGAAAAGAAAGTAAAATTACAACTGAAATAATACAACGTAAAGAATAATTATAACATTTTTATAAGCTATTTTAAGGATAAAACATTTATACTAATAACAAAATTTATTTACATTACATATATAAGCAGGAAAGAAATTTATTAAATAACAAGAAACAAAATTATTTCTTATTTTTAAGTGTATGCAGGAAATAAATTAAATAAACTGCTAGAAATTATAACTACTTTACATTAAAGTAAAGACATAAAATAAACTAATTAAAATAAAATAAAAATATAGTTATTATTACATTTAAAGAAAAGACAAAAAAGAAACTAATTAAAACGAAAATGAAATATAACTATTATTACATTAAAGTATAAACCGAAATAAAACTGAATTAGATATTTATATTTAATTTATAGATTATAATAGATAACTACGGAGACAGAACTTAACTCCCGGAACGTGAGTGTTTGAACCCAGTATGTCTGGGCTTAAGCCCACTAGGTGGTCTACATGTGCTTCCCCTGTCCTTTTGAAAAAAAGAAATCTTTTTTCTTTGTTGTTGTTGTTGGATTTCGGGCAGCGTGACGATTCCTTTTGGTTGTTTTCACCTCGGAATCCGGGCGGTACAACTGCTTGCTTTTGCTTGTTTGCTGAGTCTGAAATCGGGCAGAGCAACTGCTTGCTTTTGTTTGATTTTGACGTCTGGATTTGGGCAAAGCAACTGCTTGCTTTTACTTGATATTGCATCTTGAATCAGGCAGAGCAACTGCTTGTTTCGGCTGGATTTGACGTCTGGATTCGGGCAGGACAACTGCTCGTTTTGGGATTTTGGAACCGGTGACATAGGGCGGAAACCTAGTTGGACAGCTAGGGTTCACTTTGGCCGAAGAGTTTTTAGTGTTTAGGGAAGAGATTTGGCAGTTCGGTAGAGCTTCAGGGCTGGAGAGGAAATATCCTTGGCGTTCTCTCGGGAGAACTTTCACAAACTGCTGCGTGAAATGTCCGAAATTCCAAAGCCGTGAGGCTTTATTTATAGTTGAGGATTGGGGATTCCTTCGTTGTTAAGTATCATCCATCGTGCCTGTGGGCTTGTACCGCATGCTGAGAGAATTGCACCAAAAGGCAAAAGCTACAGTGCAGGGGGTAAAGTGGGCGCGACCCAAAGCAGGAGTGGGCGTGGCGCTCTGAATGGCTTGGGGCAGCGCCCATGCCTTTTTCCTTTCCAATTTTGGCACTTTGGCCCCCCGCAATCCACTGTCTATGCATTCTTATTTTCTTTTGCATCTTTTGCATTTTAAACCCTGTAATTTGACATCCGTTAGTCCTTTTAACATGTCTTGATATTTTATGGTATGTCATACAACAGTGGTACGAAATTTGGGTATCTACAGTGAGTAGTGAGATTATTTGGCTACACGTCTTACTTCATGATCTTCAGGTTGATGTTCCTTTACCAGTGCCTGTTTACTATGATAGTTCAGTAGCAATTGCTATTGCCTCCAACCCTGTTTACCATGCACGTACAACGCATATCGAGCTTGACTGTGTTTTTGTTCGTGAGAAGGTTCAACAGGGATTGCTCAAGCCCCAATACATTCCTACTAAGTTTCAGGTTGCAGACATTTTTATAAAATCCCTTAGAAAGGTTGCTCATTGGTTTCTACTAAACAAGCTTCAAATGCTCAATTTTTCTCCACTTTCAACTTGTGGGAGGGGTATTGACCATAGTGAAGGCATGATGAATGTTCAAGCTAACAATGTACAATGGTGGAATATCAACAATGATTTGCAGAAGCTATTTGCAACTGTCAAGCCTTCACGTGTAGATATATGGAGATAACATTGCACTTGTTCAGCATGTCTTAGATAAAGAGACATAAGAGTATTTTGTACATTAAGTTAAAAGGACTTTTTTGTACTTTTGTATAGCCTAGAGGTGGTTAGTTTGTTAGATATCAATTGTATAAAGCTTTCTGATTCCTGTATTATTGTACATACTTCAACATTCAAAAATGATGAACTCGCTCTTCATCACCAAATTCCATTTCTTCTTATATTTCACTTTAATCAATCATGACACCAAGTCACCTGCTCTGTGAGCTTTCCTTCATGGCTTATAATGCATAACAAGAAAGTCTCAATTGAAAAAAAATTCCACCCCAAAAGTTTAAAAAGTCAAAAATTAAAGCATGAGTTTAATTTGAAATTATGAATTAAGATAAGTTTTTTTTACAATTAACTTTTAACCGAAACTAAATCGATTGAAAGTCTACAAAAATACTCCAATCTACAATTTTATTCTATTTTTATGGTAAAAGCGGGCCGATATCACGTAATGGATGATGGGATACATCATACATCTTTTTGCTACTACCTTGTCCTTTATATTCAATCCCTTCTTAAATTGTTGTCATATTTTAATTTTTTTAAAAGTTAAATCGAACATGTTTCAAATTTGTTGTTTTTTTTATTATTTGGAAAAAAATCAGCTATTTAGTTGAAAATACTTTGTAAGGACTTAAAAAATCAAAATATAAGGAACAAGTTATGGATCATTGTGTTATTCAAAACATGGTGCATGCGTAATGTGTTAAGGTTGAGCAAAACTCAAATTAAATAGGTAGACTTATTTTTATGAGGAAGGGAAGAAATAAATTAGTTGACAAGTGACGCAAGGAGCCGGACAATGGGGTTAAAAGATTCCGCTAGGACCTCGATGCAGTGTACGGAGAAGATTCCATTTTATACATTGATTACTTGTGTTGTGTGTTGTCCACCTACGTACTCTTGCCCAAAACCGCGGCGATCATTTGTTCCTATTCCCAACCGTCCTCTCTCATTCCTGTTACTGTAGCTAGCCAGCCCACAGAAATACAGGATTATTACCGTTACTCTCTAAACAATTGTCCCCTTTTTTTAATTTCAAAAATCTCTTCTTTAAAAGACAAACCTTAAAATAAAATATAAAATAATATTTATATGTCTTAATTTTTAAAATAAACTCTTTAATCGAAACATCTTAATATAAAATAATTGACCCTTTATCCGAAATGAAGGGAGTAATTATTTTCTTTTCACATTAAAAAAAAAGCCCAATTACCATTTCATTCTTATATTTTCTTTTTATTTTAAATATAGATCACATAAATATGGAGTTTAATAAAAAGTACATATAATATCAATATTTATAATAAAGTCAATTATATTTTGTTAATTTGTGTGCTCGGTTAAAGTGGACAAATATTTAAGAATATTGGGAGTACAAAACAGCCATCCATCCCTCCCTATTTAATTTTCCCTTTTCGGTCTGCATTTTACCAATCAATAAACATAAGTTGACAAATTATGTCCAGCCAAAAAGGGTATTTTTGCCATTTATTAAGGTAAAAATGTCAAATATACAATTAATGAGTAGTTTAACTTTAAATGAAACGACTTTGTAAATGGATAAACTAATAAAAAAAGACTCTCATGTAACATTATTGATGAGCATGGAGGAAATGTTATTTCTCTTATTGTTACAAATTGATCTATCATAATTAATAAGATTATTCGTGATAAGTTCCACACACACACACACATACACATATATATATATGAGATATTATTCTTTCACTCTCTCTTTTATGAGATAAAACTATATAGTTGCTATACAGAATATTCCATCCGTCTCAAAATTTTTGCTTTATTTCATACGACACTAGGATTAATGAAAAACAATTGATTTGATTATTAATATGTACAAAAACCGGTCGATCTCCTTCCATCAATTTCTAACTGCTAAGTAGCAAAACATTTTATTTTAACCGCTAAAAAGCACTGTTAATGCAATAGGAAGAGTAAAACCTTAATAAACCAAGGCGCATGCACATGCACAAAACCATCGATTCATGTATTCTGATACACAAATTTAATTACAATGCATGATTTTGAATTGCGATTATATGCATCATGATACATGATTCAAAATTGTATAACATAAGATGGTTCACAATTCAAAAAGGTGTTAAAGAACCAACAAATTCTTATTCAGACATTTCATTAAACAGTTTACATACATACTTAAAATATATGTGTCTTTAACATTTTGTCTTAGTTGAGTCTCAATGCGCAAATACGCAGTACTCTTTCGCTAAATGAGATATAGCTCAATCAATAAGTTGGAGAGTGCTGCCTTTCCATTGAGATATAGCTTCAGAATGCTTCTGATTTTTCCTCCTAGACGAAGCTTGTTATTTGGGCTGCCGTGGGGAGAAAAAGAAAATGAAGCTTTTCGACCCTCAAGGCAAGATAAAAGATGGATGGCTAACCTTCTCACTGCAGTTGGGAAGATTATCGTAGGCGGTAGTAGGGCTCTTTTGTGAACTTTTAGAGAAGCCAGCTTTAGTCGGTGGATTTATTCGTGTACTGTAATCTGGGCTGCAAGAGATTCCGAACTTGATTCCGCTAGGTTGAGCTAGTTGGAGAAAAGGAGCGGCGAAAAGACTGTTAAAAAAATAATTCTAAGCTCTTAACAAGTTAAAAACTTAACAAACATTACTATATGGTTGTATAGAGATGTAAATAATCTTATGATAATTGGAGGGAGTATAATGAAGTTAACTTTTAATGGTTTTTCAGATTATATTCTCATGCAAAATAAGTACTCCAAAACAATTTAATCATCACATTCCAATCTTTGTCTCATAAGTCATAAGCTTGCCGTGTTTGATTTCTGGGCTATTTGCTGTATAATTTATTTCTAGGTTTCTAGTTGAAATTTTATCCAAAGACAATTCCCACAATGTGAAAGCGTATGAATTTGTTTCCAATAAAGCGATCTAATTGCAAGTTTGCAACCCTTCAATTCAGTGAAATGAGAACGACACTGTAAGGGTATTTTAGGCATTGCCTAATTTATCTTGTCCTCACTTTGTTAGTCAAAATAGGATTTATTTTGGTATTTTTGTGTTAGGATTTAAGTAGGATTCTTTATTAGAGATAGGTGATATTTTTAGTAATTAAATCTTTGCATAAGGTTTTAGTTATTAATGTTCTTAAATTAGGAAAGGTAATCTTGTGTTATTTTCGCTAAATCTCTTTCCTAGAATGTTTTGGTGTTCTGCAGTGATTCCTTGGTGTCTTGGATTTCAAGTTGCCGCAGCCTTATATATAGGAGATGCCGAAAATTTAATTAGAGAGAACCGATCCGAGGCATAGGCGAATGGTTAGAGTCTGACGAGAAAAGAAAAAGTTGATCCCATTTCTTGTGTGCTGAATTAGAGAGAAGAGATCAACCATTGTTAGAATTGCCGAAACAAACTGCTGCGGTTTTATATCTTGAGGAACACTGACCTTGTGTTTCTAGCGAGTTCAGCTTTGCTTCCAGCTTTTGTTGTTTGTCTTGGAAGTTTTTCGTCTTTAAGAATTTTCTTCCCACGTTTGGTTTAGTGTTTATGTGGGTTTTGTGATTCTCCAAGATTATATATCTTGTGAGAATCTTGTGTTTTTGTTTAGATTCAAAAACAGTTTTGGTTTTAATATATTTGTTGCCTTGAGGCTTGATCTACAAGATTGATTCTTGTAGATTGTTTTGTGTGATTTTTGTCTTACTAAGTGTGTTAAATTTCAAATCTCAAAACAAAACTTCTTTTGCAAATTGCATACACACTTTCAGTTCACATTGTTACCGCCATTGTTGCAACATTCACGCAACATTGACAATAACATCGCCCCATATTGAATTAATCCGTGGTCATCGCGTTCTTTCAATTGGTATCGGAGCCTACTCTTGATATCACTAAGAGTCGATTCTTTTTTATAGACGCGATGGATTCTCAATATGAGAATGTGTTAGATCCCCACACACTTACTAATGCTAATTATTCTATGGAAAGTCAAGATGCTGTATCTTCATCAAATCAATTGATGAAAGAGCGTGGCTTGTGCAGTGTTGAATGGTTGGAGTCCTCAAACCGTTGATTGATGGTGATGTCAAAGTCACTAAGAGTCTCGAGTGGTCCAACGATGATAGGAACACGGCGTCTTTTTAACTCTAAAGCTTTGTCTGCTATTTACAAGGCCTTAGATGCAAATACATTCAGAGTAATAGCAAATTACGAATCTGCCAAAGATGTGTGGGAGGCCCTTCAAACCTTATGTGAAGGACCTGCCAGTGTTCGTTCCTCAAAGCTAAGAATGTTAACGACTCAGTTTGAAAACACAAGGATGCAAGAGTCTGAGGACATAATGACTTATTATGGAAGACTTCTTGATCTATCAAATTCTGCCTTAGCCTTAGGAGATCCCATTACTAATGAGCGTCTTGTCAGTAAGATGATGAGGACTTTGCTGAAGATTCAATGTCAAGATATGTGCTATTGAAGAAGCACATGATATTGACAAGATGAGTTTTGAAAGATTGGCTGGAATTCTTCAAAACTTTGAGTTGAATCTAAACGATCAATTAAAAAACAAAGGCAAAGGTGTCTCATCATCTTCTACACCCACTGGGAAAAACATTGCTATGCCTGCACCAATTGATCTGTCATGTGATCTGCTAGAAATTCAAAAAGACATTGATGAGTCTGATTTTGGAGAAGAATCAATTGCTTTATTGACTACTAAATTCAAAAAATTTTTGAAAAATAAAAGTCAAAACAGAACTCCATCATCAAACTCAAAAATAAATTTCAAACCTGATTCTGTGAAATTTGTTCCCAAAGAACAATCCTTTCAAACTCCTGAAAAACCCTTCACAAATCCTTTTGTTTAAGTCATCCTACAATGGTAAGAATCTTGATTCTATCCAATGTAGAGAATGTCAAGGTTTTGGACACTACGCAAACCAATGTGCTAACACTTTAAGAAAGAAAGGATTGAATTTTTCTGCAACTCTAAGTGATAGTGATGGAGAAGATCCAGGTGATCTTATCACCTTGAATGCAGTTTATGATTCTGATTCAGATAGTGCAGTTGGTTCAGCAATTGTCTCACCCGATGTTGCAACATCAGGAGTAACATCGGGAGAAACATTGTGCAGAAACAGAACAGCTTTTTTCTGTTTTAATTCCACAGCTTGCAGAGGATGACGGACATACAGATTCAGACCTGCTGGAAGGGTACAAGGAGCTGTACAAGGATTGGGAGAAAAGGGCTCATCAAGTCACACTACTTGGTAAGGCGAATGAACTGCTGAAAAAGGCCAACGAGGAGCAAAAAGAATGCATAATCAGGCTGGAAGGAGTTCTAAGTAGAAAGGATGTGGAAATTGAGCAGTTAAAGGAGCAACTTGCTCAAGCTGAAGCAACACTGACCAAGTGGAATTCAAGCAAACAGAAGGTTGACGATCTGCTAAATTCTGGTAACTCTTCCGCATCGTATAGGTTTTGTCCCTAAAGTGTTTGTGAAAGAAGGAGAAGGAACTTCAGAACCAAAAATGATGAAAGCTTTCCTGAAAACGTTTTCTGTGATAAAACAAGACCAAGAAGGAAAAATTATGTTTGTCACTTCGCCATAAGCCTCGGTCACATCCAAATTTTTGCTTTCTAAAAAGGCAATGTATGAGAATGAAAAAAGGCAAGAATTCTTTGGAAAAGCTCATCGGCGTAACAGATGAAGCAACCACGCGCCACCAATGCAAAGAACATTGGCAGAAACATTGGAAGCCTCATTCAAGGGCAAATCATAATTTTTTCCAAAAACCCCAACCCAAAACTGCAAAAAAAATGTGGGTTCCAAAAACATGTGATGAAAAATGCAGAGCCAAATACTGTGAGCCATTTGATATTCCGCTCTCGGCGCCTCCATGTCCCATGATGAAAAATGCAATGTTACATTTACCTCTTTAAAATCTCATGTAGCTCGATCCTGGTATTTCGATAGTGGTTGTTCTAGACACATGACAGGTGAAGCTGAGAATTTGAGGGAATATGTAAGTATGAATGGTGGTTCTGTGACATATGGTGGTGGTGCAAAAGGGAAAATTGTAGGTAAAGGAACATTGAACGTTGAAGGTCTTCCAAACCTCAAAAACGCTACCATGTGGAAGGCCTTAAGACAAACCCGATCAAGATAAGTCAATTGTGTGACGATGATCTTCGTGTAAGATTTGACAAACATTCTTGTGAGGTTTTTGATCATAATAACAAATGTCTTCTGACAGGTTTAAGATCGTCTGATAATTGTTACTTGTTCAATAACACTCATTCATGTCAAAAAGCAAGTATTGATGTAATGCATCTCCGGCACCGTAAGCTTGGTCACATGAGTTTTCGAAGCTCGATGAGCTTGTGAGGCATGATGTCACAAAGGATTACCAAATCGAAAGGAATTACTCAAAGGTATGTGGACCATGTCAAAAGGTAAACAAGTCAAGGCCTCACATCTCCCAATCACACAATGCTCCACTTCCGCATGTTTGAGATGATTCATACCGACCTTATGGGTCCCATTGAGGTAGAAAGCCTAGGTAAGAAAAAGTACACCTTTGTCTGTGTAGATGACTTCTCTAGATATACTTGGGTAATATTTTTAAGAGAGAAGTCTGAAACTTTTGAGGCTTTCAAAATTTGGTACACCTGCAGTTATGAACTTGTATGATCTAAAACTCACTAGATTAGATCGATCATGGCACGGAATATGAAAATGCATCCTTTTCTAAATATTGTGCCTCTAATGGTATTTCTCATGAATTCTCTGCTCCCAAAACTCCACAACAAAATGGAGTGGCGGAGAGAAAGAACAGGACATTACAAGAAATGGCTAGAGTAATGTTACATTCAAAAAACTTGGCCAAAAGATTTTGGGCTGAAGCTTTGAACACTGCTTGTCATATTGGAAATAGAGTTTTCTTGAGACCAGGTAGCACTATGACACCTTATGAGATATTTCTTGGGAAGAAACCTACCTTGAAATACTTTCATGTGTTTGGTTGCATATGTTATCTGCTCAATGATAGAGATCAACTTTCCAAGTTTGACTCTAAAAGTGATAAATGTGTTTTTATGGGATATTCCACAAATAGTCGAGCATATAGAGTATTCAATCTTCGAACTAAGACTATTATGGAATCCATGAATATTGTGTTTGATGATTTAACTGGTCTTGGTGTCAAAACTTCTGAGGAAGACGTTTGTGGTTTTTGGACTTTGGAGACTTTGATCCTGAATTAGGCGCCGAATCCAGAGTTCAGTGAGCAGAATACAGATTCGACAGATACAAAGTTGTTCGACGAAAAGTTCAGAGCTGTCACCCAATGTTGTTCCGATGTTGTTCCCGATGTTGCAACATCGGGAGAAACATTGTCTACGTAACCGACAGAAAAGAAGGCGCTGAACCGATTCAAATCAGAAGATGATCAGTCCCGTAATGACTGATCAGAAATCGACATCCCCAAAGAAGATTCAGAGAAATCATCCACTAACTCAAGTTATAGGTAATGTAAGAGATGGTGTGTCAACCAGAAAGAAAGGTAAAGTGGACTACAAGAAACTAGCATGCATGACCACTCTTGAATTTGATAATATACATGCTTCATGCTTTGTTTCCACTGTTGAACCTAAGAATGTACAAGAGGCCCTTAAAGATGAAAACTGGATAAATGCCATGCAAGAGGAACTAGATCAATTTTCGAAAAATGATGTGTGGTATCTAGTTCTGCACTCCACTTCAATTAATGTTATTGGAACTAAATGGATTTTCAAGAACAAAACGAATGAAGTGGGAGAAATAATGAGGAATAAAGCTAGATTGGTAGCTCAAGGGTATACACAGGTTGAGGGGGTGGATTTTGATGAAACCTTTGCACCTGTAGCCCGTATTGAGTCTATCCGTCTACTTCTGGCCATTGCCTGTTTCCTTGACATTACTCTTCAACAAATGGATGTGAAGAGTGCTTTTTTGAATGGGATTCTTGACGAAGAAGTTTTTGTGGAACGTAAAAGGATTTGAGGACCCCCATAAACCCAATCATGTGTTTAAACTGAAAAAGGCTTTGTATGGTCTCAAACAAGCTCCTAGAGCTTGGTATGGTAGACTTACAGATCACCTTTTACAAAGTGGGTTTAAAAGGGGAGAGGTGGATAAAACATTGTTCATCCAGAAACGAGATCAACATATTTTGATTGCTCAAATTTATGTTGATGACATCGTGTTTGGATCCACCTCCAAATCCTTGGAAAAAGAATTTGTGCATTGCATGACATCCACTTTTGAAATGAGCATGGTAGGTGAACTGACATATTTCTTAGGCATTCAGATCAAACAAACACATGAAGGGATGTTCATTTCTCAAGCCAAGTATTCTCAAAACTTGGTGAAGAAATTCGATCTTGAGAATGGAAAACATAAAAAGACCCCTACGGGCACATCCAACAAACTTAATAAAGATGAAAAATCGAATGTGTTGATCCTACCTTGTATAGAAGTATGATAGGAAGTTTGTCGATTTAACCGCCACTGCCCGCATATCATGCATAGTGTGTGTTTGTGCAAGGTATCAAGCAAACCCCAAGGTTTCTCACCTAAAAGTCTGCCAAAAGAATCATTCGATATGTTGGTGAGACCTTTGGCATGGGTTTGTGGTATACTAAGCACACAAACACCAACTGTTGGGTTCAAGTGATGCCGACCGGGCCGGGCAAGATTGATGACATGAGAAGTACTTCTGGAGGATGCTTTTATTTGGGAAACAATCTGATTTCTTGGTTTAGCAAGAAACAAAATTGTGTGGCTCTATCAACAGCTGAATCTGAATATATAGCTGCTGGTAGTGCATGCACACAACTTTTGTGGATGAAACAAATGATTAAAGATTATGGATTGCACAAAGGACATCTTAACTATGTATTGTGACAACACAAGTGCTATAAGCATAGCTAAAAACCCCTGCTCAACACTCAAGAACAAAGCACATAGATATAAGACACCATTTTATTAGAGACTTAGTTGAACAAGGCATCAGTGTGCATTGAACATGTTGGTACGTATAATAATTTGGCCGATATCTTTACTAAGAGTCTAGATTTTGAGAGATTCATAAATCTTAGAAATCTCTGATGTGTGCCATGTAATCACTCACTTAAAAAAAAAAAAAAAAAAAAATTTAGGCATATTGCATTGATGTCTAGAGGGCACACTAGATCAAATCGATTGTTGTTAGTACCTTTGAGCATGTGTAAAGATTCATTCAAATCTTTTGTGATTATGTTGTCATTTTTTCTTCTCACCTTCTCCCAAGACTGGTTTTGTATTTGAGAAGAAAACTCTCGCTACACCACAAAGGAAAGAGCTACCTTTCAAAAGTTTTAGATGCCGCAATTTGTCAATGTACCATGAGGTTTCGACTTGCATGGGTTGATCTTGACTAAATTGACTCCTCCGATTTGAGAAAGTGTGAAAGCTACCTAACGGAAAAGAGCTACCTATGAACAAGGTTGTGGCTTCCTTTCTTTGGGACTGTGGATTTTCGAATCTCATGGGTCGATCGAATGCAAAGTCGCCACCCTTGGTAAATAGTGTGAAAGGTTCCTAGTGGTGTATTTGGCTTGAAATAAAGTAAAGCCTGCTTTTTATAGGGAAATAAAGTACCTATAATGTTTTTGGGAGAAATTGTGTTCATTGGTGAAAGAAGAACTGAAAATTCAAACATAAAATCACGCATTTTTTGGTGAATGTGATTTCCATTGTTGCAACATTGGGGAACCGCAATCGCTGATCTAGACATCTCACTTGTGTGTTTATGCATTTTTTCGATTTTTTTTGGTTTGCATATTTTAGACATACCGCTTAGGTCATGTAGGTGCATGGTATCACCTGCCTTAATGTCTGGCCCATTATGTTTAAAGCCCGTTGTTTGTTCTCAAAGTCATGATTTTATGTGGTTGTCTACTCTACTGCATCAGTGTCTTCATGTTGAGAACTGGGTGAATATCTGTGATTATATGCTTAGTGGAGTCTCAACTCTAGTTAAGTATGTTTCTGTATTCCAAAAATATCCGATCGTTTAAAAAATGGTTTTTGAAATCGAGTGTATCTCGTATTGCTCTGCTAACTCTCATGTCTCAAACAAAGAAGCTTCGGTCTTACTTACATCAGTTGGTCAATTTGTTGTGTGATTTAAATTTTGAATGCCAAGTAAGTATGCGACTTCTGCTCCCTCGCCTTAATTACCAACGGCTAATTGTAATTAGCGGCATGTTTAGTGAATGACCACTTACAGGAACATACGCAATCCTTCGTACCTATATCTCATCCAAATTTTTCCGGTGACATTGCTCTCTCTCTGTTCATCTCTCAAGAAAAATTTTGTCAAAATCATTCAGAGTTTTTCCCCCAGTAAACATAAATGGCTTCATCTTCCAAAAGCCCTAAATTGTCAAGGCCGAATGTTGCAACATCGAGGCCATCAGTGAGGAAAAACTTCGCCAAGAAGATCTTTCAAGGCTATTGTTGTATATCAAAAAATTCCCGAGCCACTTACTGCTATTCTTCCAGGGAGAAAGGCAATGCTATTGATGTGGAAAACCCCGAGATTTGTCCGATTTTCATCAATAGGCAACCCAAGTTCTCGACGGTCAAAACGCCAACGTGGTATTCCGGCGAACTACGATGATCCCTCCCCTGCTGACATTCTGGCTGCGAAGAAACACAAAGTTGAGGCTGGTGTCTTCAAGGAACCTGTGAGTCTAGCAAGTGACTCAGATGATGAGGATTTCATTCCTCCTACAGGTTCGATACCCCAATCTCATGAAGAAACTCGTCACCAAAGAATCCTCCCTCTCCTCCTGTTCAAGAACCGGATGAGGATGAAAATTATCCGATTCCATCCCCTAGGGTAGTGTTCCCTACTGAATCCCCTCCTCTTCGTAAGGGAAAATCAAAGGTTGGATCATCTACAAATGATGAAGAGGTTGTTCGAATTTAACCCGCTTACGCCAAAGCTCGCGCGCTTTTCTCAGGACCTTCACCCTCTGCTCCTCCACCAACCGTGCCTAGTCCATCGTCTTCTTCCGAATTCGACGATAGCTCTGATCAAAACTATTCGACTCCGAAAGGCTCTCCAGTTGCGAGTGACGATTCTGAAAAGTCTCCTGTGAAATCGTCGAGAAGACGACTGCTTCGATTGAATGTTGCACCGATTGTTGCAACATCCAAACAGAAAGAAACCTCTGCATTCCCTATTCTTCTTCGCTTATTTCTAAATCGCTTCTCGTCGGTATAATATTTCTAGGAATATCATTGATGAGCGAAATGTTCTTAGTTCTTTGCTAGATACCTTTAAGCTGTCTGACTATTTCACTGACCGTCATCTTTTGAAAACTTTGTCTCTTGCGGTCCCATATCCTCGTGAACTGATTCATGAGTTCTATGCTAATCTTGAGAAGAAAATTCATGATTCGGTTGAGTCTTGTTTTGAAAAAGTTTTTGTGAGAGGTCGTTGGTTTTCATTCTCACCCACTGCCATCAATTCCTTGCTTGATTATCCTCCATCTGGTATTGTTGATTTTTCTGTTGACCTTAATTTGTGCATTGGGGAACTTACGGGTGGTAGAATTAAAGTGTGGCCTGCCAAGGGTGTTCCAGTTAGTACTTCACAGGTGTCTTCTCTCTATGCATTTTTGCATAAAATCTGTTGTGCAAATTGGTCACCATCGAAAAACACAAATGTCATCACTGAAGAACATGCTAAGATCTTGTATCTCCTGGCACTCAAAGAACCCTTTGATCTAGGCTTGTATATGTTTAGGAAGATTGCATCCATGGTCTGAAACAGTGGTGATAAAAGGTCTCTTATTTTTCCCTCTCTCGTACCGCCTTCTCCTCACTCGTGGGTATAAACCTTCCTCCTCCACTCGCTTATCTCCTCGTTTCGAGGCTCTTCACTTTTCGTCCAAACTGTTAAAAGGGATAGGCTTATCAATTTGCCTCTTCAATCAACCCGCATGCACCTCTTCCCGATCCTATAACTCCCGATCCTACTTCTTCTACTCCAGCCTCGTTGTTGTTCCTCCTGATGTTGCAACATTCGCTGCAACATCCAAAGGCCACATCCACTCTCTTTACCCCTCCTACAGACCCATGTCGGTTGCTTTCATCCAAAAGCAACCGCAGATGATACAAGTCCAGCTTTCACATCTTGATGCTCATCGTTTTTCTTAAGACCTTGGTCGCAAAGATACCTCCCCGGCCGAGCAACATTCTAGTCAAATAGGGGTGAGGCCGCAACAAGAGCCGGAGCTAGCAACACATGATGGCAACATGGCATGATGATTTTTGATGGTTTCATGTGGGTTGATTCTCGATGTATTATTGTGGTTCTATTGTTGTGCATGAAACTGAAGATGATGGTTGGATAAACATACTCTTTATTCGGTCTGTAATAATTAGGATAAACATATTATGAGGTTCATGTAACTTGGGTTCATGTAACCTGTTGTTGATGATGACTGATGTTAGTTAATTAGATATCTCTTCTATATTTCTTCAAGCTCTTCTTGCAGGTTGTGTGGATTTGACCAAGAATGCTCGGACAAAGGGGGTGATTGTAAGGGTATTTTAGGCATTGCCTAATTTATCTTGTCCTCACTTTCTTAGTCAAAATAGGATTTATTTTGGTATTTTTGTGTTAGGATTTAAGTAGGATTCTTTATTAGAGATAGGTGATATTTTTAGTAATTAAATCTTTGCATAAGGTTTTAGTTATTAATGTTCTCAAATTAGGAAAGGTAATCTTGTGTTATTTTCGGCTAAATCTCTTTCCTAGAATGTTTTGGTGTCTTGCCGTGTTGTTGCAGGATTCCTTGGTGTCTTGGATTTCAAGTTGCTGCAGCCTATATATATAGGAGATGCCGAGCAGCTTAATGGCTTGCAGAGAGACACAGAACTGAGAGCATAGGCGAATTGGTTAGAAGTGCTGTGAGCAGAAAAGAAAAGTTGATCCCAGATTTCTTATGTGCTGAATTAGAGAGAAGAGATCAACCATTGTTCTGAAGATTGCCGAAACAAACCGCTTTTATATCTTCAGAACACACCTTGTGTTTCCTCAAGTTCTTGTTGTGTGCTTCCATTTTGTTGTTTGTCTTGGAAGTCGTTGCCTTTAAGAATTTTCTTCCCACGTTTGGTTTAGTGTTTATGTGGGTTTTGTGATTCTCCAAGATTATATATCTTGTGAGAATTTTGTGTTTTTGTTTAGATTCAAAAACAGTTTTGGTTTTAATATATTTGTTGCCTTGAGGCTTGATCTACAAGATTGATTCTTGTAGATTGTTTTTGTGTGATTTTTTGTCTTACTAAGTGTGTTAAATTTCAAATCTCAAAACAAAACTTCCGCTGCAAATTTCTGTTACACACTTTCAGTTCACATTGTTACTGCCATTGTTGCAACATTCACTGCAACATTGACAGTAACATCGTCCCATATTGAGTGTCCGTGGCATTGCGTTCTTTCAGTTTTGTTATCTCTCATGTTTCTACTATGCATATTTTTCTTAATATACTAAATAAGAATGTGAAGAGGTTTTAGAATCATTTATCCAATCAACCATAATAATGTCATTTTTTAATTTTCAATTTCCAATGCAAAAAGTGACTTATATACAAATTAGAAATGTTTCTAAATTTGGAAAGTCACTTTTGGCGGAAACTTTCCAAAACTTGCTCATCTGCTTTTATATATGTACTACCTTGCCCATGCCGATGGCACGACGTCAGTTTGTGAATTTATCAATAAATGAAGCAGATAATGTGGAAATGAATTAATATTTACTTATAATTTGTCTAAGTTAATTATTATAACATTTAAAAAGAAAAAAAAATATTTCAAATGACAAAACTTTCGATTTTTTTTAAATTTATTTGTATACGAAATTGCGGATCAGAAAAAAATTAAATTGATTAAGTTAATTACGATAACAATTAAAAAGAAAAAAAATTAAAATAGAAATATTCAAAACTTAGACATAAATTAAATTGAGATTCAGTTTCAAAAAATAAATTGATTAAGTTAATTACGATAACAGTTAAAAAGAAAAAAACAAATATTTCAAATTACAAAACTTACAATTTTTTTTTTGCATAAAATTGATTAATTATTTAAAATATCGAAAATAAAAGGGACGTGGGTATGGTGGAGGAAGGATTAGTGGCCACCAACCGTGAATAGTGGGGGGAGTTGGAGAGAGGGAGGGGGTAGTTGCTCAACCGCCGTTCACACATGTGAACTCGGGAAGTGATAATGACCGTAGGATCTCAGTAAATGAATTAATCTAAGCCCCTAAATAGCTTTAGTCAATTGTACATATGCGATTATGAGCTGTATTGTATTATAGATATTCAAGATTAAAAATTTTGATTACCAAACTTAGAAACAAATTTTTTTCGGACAAAAATTAAACTGATTCAGTTAATTACGATAACAATAAAAAAAATTAAAATACAAATATTTAAAATTATAAAAATTAATTACAAAATTTACGAACAATTTTTTTATAAAAAAATAAATCTAAGCCAGACATAAATTAAATTGAGATTTAGTTGATTACGATAGCAATCAATTAAGAAACTATAACTAAATATTTTTAAAACTCGTAAAGGTCATTTTATTATTAATGAACTACAAAAAATATTATTTTCTTAAAAAAGTTGACTTTCAAATGGGTCCTCTTTGTCCGGAACGGAGGGATTAATTAATAATTTGTATCTGAAAATTGCGGTAGGAAAACGGGCAAATATTAAATTGATTAAGTTAATTACGATAACAATTAAAAAGAAAAAAAAACAAAATATTTCAAATTACAAAACTTACGTTTAAAAAAAATTATTTGTATACGAAATTACGAGTCGGAAAAAAATTAAATTGATTAAGTTAATTACGATAACAATTAAAAAGAAAAAAATACAAATACAAATTTTCGCAACCATAAAACTGTAAAACCTTAAAATATTAACTGTAAAACTGTAATATCTAATTTTCGTAGTAAAAAAGTGAATCTCATAGAAACTGATGAATAGACAGAGATGTGGAGAGAGAAAGAGATAGAGAATGAGTGAGAGATAAAAGATTGTGGAGATAAAATAGGGATGGAAAAAAAAGTAATAAAAAACGGTTGAGATTGTGAGATTAAACCTTAATCAGTAATTGTGTTTGGTAATTCTAATAGTATAAGGAAACCCAAAAAAAGAGATTACCCCAATGAATGACAACCGTATGATGATAGTAAAAAATTAAATCACGGCCTACAAATAGCGCATTTTCTGCAAACTTCTTTATAATATAGATTTTTCATATTTTTTTATATTCTAAGAATGTATATTTATTATTGAAAATAAGATTATTACTTTTAAATAAATATTGCGAAAAAATAAAATATTTAGTTGTAGGTCAATGCTATAAGGATTTTTAAAGATTTATGTAAGTATTGAGAAAAAAATTAAAATGAAAAAGTTTATAATTGATTAATTTTTTAAAAAATTGATGAGTGTGGATCACCACTTTGTTATTATCACATTTGACAAAATAATTAAATCCGATAAAATTGGGTCATAATAATACTGGTATTAACGTTTGTTATTTTCTCCATTCCAATCGGGAAACACCGCTCTGTAATCATTATTAAGTATCAACAAGAACGAAAATCTGCAGCAATAGAGAGAAAGAAAGCAGATAATATACTCCCAAGTCCTGAAAGAAAGAAGAAAAAATAAAATAAAATAAAATTAGGAAGACGCACAAGAAAACAAAACAAAGAAAGAAATGTCTGGCGCACGAAGGGCGTGGTCATCTGATATGGCACCACTCCTTGATCACCACCACGACCCCCGTCATTTCTCTGCCTATTCCGATTCCAATATACCCTCCTTCTCATCCATTGAAATGATCCGTGCTCCTCCTCCTCCACGTACCGTCTTCCTCGGCGTCGATGTCGGCACTGGCAGCGCTCGCGCAGGTCCTTTCTCACTCCCTCCCTCTCTTCTTCTCCATCTCCATTTCTATTTAATAATATTTCACTTGTATTTCTTCGGTTAATATAAGCATGTTTTGTATGATTATTTTCGATTTTTCTTCTTGTTAGTTGTGGGATTGGAAACAAATTGGCGATAGGTGTGTTACGAGAGAGGGAGATTCTAAGTCATAATTGTTTCTAGGGACTAAAAGGAGTTACGACTGCTATTATTGTGGAATTTTTCAAATTTGAGGGGATTCCCGGATCGAATATTATAACAAAATGTACGCATTTCATTACTAGTCTGACTTCATTATATGTGCGAGTTTATATGTTTGAAAGTTTGAGTGGCCTACTCATCGGCAAATTGTTATAAAGTAAAAGATGAATGTCAAATGTAGTGTCAGGCCGTTAGCTGCTTGGAATGAGAAGCTAAAACTTGTCCGTGTTAGCTGGTCTGGTAACACCTCTCCCCTACCCCCCACCCCCTCCGAGGCTCCGCCCCGTATAAGTAAAGATGTGTAAATACCATGTCAAAACAGGTGACTTGTTCTTTTTACACTTGGCGTATGCACTACCAAGATCAAGATCTCTACCCAATAGAAAAGCAAATGAAACAATTCAATGACGGCTTTGAAACTTCTATGGTCCTGTTGGAGTACTTGACCATGCTGGTTATCTAATCGTTTCCTCTTTTTAGTCTCTTAAAGCCCTGGTACTGCTGAGAAATTTTTGGGTCTCAACTGGTACTTTGGTCTCTTGAGTTAAGATTGTTATTATAGTGGAGGATTTTTTACAAATTTGAGGCAGGTTGCTTGACCCGATATTATCTAACCATACATTCATGATTCATTAATTTCTTAGTTTGATTTTATGTGAGGTAGTAGTTGATATTCTTGAAAGTTTTGAGTGATTTACTCATTGGCAAATGGATTGTAGAATTAGAAAGTGTAGGGTGTACTGCGGAAAAATAAGGTAAAAGAGAAGGTCAGTAAAGGTTAAATACTTAAATGTACCATAAGCTACTTGGAGTGACGAGCAAAATATTTTCCTCTCTCCAGATCTTGTTTCTCTAAGCCTAAAAATAAGCTAGGCTGCGTAAATTTCGTCTCAATCGGCCTTAATAATTAATTTGTGTTTTAAGCGGATGAAACAATCCAATACCGGCATTGAAACTTCTATGGGATTTTGAACCTTCTGCTTGATACTTGACCATGGAGGGTATCCAAGCTTTTCCTCTTTTTAGTCTCTTGGAGCCTTGGTATGCTATTGGGCTCAATTTCTCTTTCTCATTTCAGTGTCTTCACCTCCCGGCCACCATTTGGTGCTATGTGATCTTATGTGTCTATTAGTGGATATAGATTTCCCTTTCTTTTGGTTGTATACATTGTTTATTCATCAAATGTGACTTACACTAGGTCTCTATTTCTGAGTATCCTAGTATTTCATCTGGCCAGTTTTCTTGTTAATTAATCTTGCTCTCTGTCTCTAAAACTTTTCATCTGATTGAGGCAGGTCTTTTTGATGAGAACGGACAACTTTTGGGAACTTCAAGTAGCCCGATACAGATTTGGAAAGAAGGCGACTGCGTCGAGGTGATAAAATTTTCAATTGGTAGTGAAGTGAATCATAAAAATGTAAATTGATGTTGTTGTGAAAGATTATTTGGGAACAATAATCTATTCCCTGTAAAAAAAGTAGAGGTTGTATTATATCATTATAACTTTATAAGAAGCCTCTGGAAAACAGTTTGAACACGGAATGCATTATAAGCAATGATTGTGTACTTATCCAAAAAAAAAAACCCTGATGTTTGTCAGGTAAATAAACATCTATTTTTAAGTTTCTGTCTGAGCGATTGCTGATGTATATGCATAAATTTTCCTTTGAAATTTTTGTGAGTTCAGCAATCTTCAACTGATATCTGGCATGCCATCTGTGCGGCTGTTAGAACCGCATGCTCCCTTGCCAATGTTTCTTGTGAAGAAGTAACCGGGATAGGTTTTGCTGCCACTTGTTCCCTTGGTTTGTACACAACCATCTTCTATCTGTTAGCTACTCTAGTTAGCTAAGTTACATTACTTAGCTATTGAGGACAAATGGCTTCTTTGTGCAGTTGCTGTGGATTCTGATGGTGAACCAGTTACAGTTTCTTGGAGTGGTGATACTAGAAGAAATGTTATTGTATGGATGGACCATAGAGCTGTTAAGCAGGCTGATAGGATCAATTCCTCAAATTCACCAGTACTACAATATTGCGGTGGAGCGCTTTCCCCTGAAATGCAGCCACCAAAGGTAGGTAATTAGTGCGAGAATTTAGTGATTTTTCATGCTTTGCTACTGTGTTTTAAACATAGGCTTCTTCAAGGTGAACATGTGGCTTGTTGCATTTCTAGAATCTGCTGTCATGGATGCACATGTGCTTGCATTTATGTCATCGTTCAAAAGGGATTTTCACGCGTAGCTCAAAAAAGAACTTATAAATGAAATCTAAGTAAATAAAATTTCTTTATTTTCTAGACTGACGAGTAAATCTGAGACTTAATCTCCTCGCTTTCAGGTGACATATTGTTATAAATGCTTATTAGTCTGCAATGTCATATTTTTTGTTTACTCGTATAAGTCTCAGATGAGATCATAAGAAGCTCGTTCACCTCCCCTCCTTCCCGTGCTTAAAGATGGTGCATATGAATAGTAAATAAAAGCTCAACGAAATGTTCTTAGAACTTGTTGCATTGCTCATGTCCTTGAATTTTAAAAGAACCACATGCTTCTGAATGGTGTTAGGTTGCATTATTGATTCCATTTCCGCACATCTTTTCTTGTAGCTTTTGTGGGTTAAAGAGAATTTGCAAGAATCATGGTCCATGGCATTTAGGTGGATGGACTTGAGTGACTGGTTGTCATATAGGTATGCTTTGAGTCTTTCTAGTTCCTTTCTAATAGAAGTAACCTACCTCCCCGGCTCCCCTCTTCTCCCCTCAACGCTCCCACCTACCAACAAATGGTTTGATAAATTTGTTCTGGCTATGTATCGTTATCCTAGAGCAACAGGAGATGATACTCGGAGTCTGTGCACCACAGTTTGCAAATGGACATATCTAGGTCATGCACACATGCATCAAGTAAAGGAGAATGACTCGAGAGATATGGAAGCCTGTGGATGGGATGATGACTTCTGGGAGGAGATCGGGTTAGGTGATCTTGTGGATGGGCACCATGCCAAGATTGGTAAGCTTTCATAGTATCTTGAAATACGCAGGTCTCTTTGATGGGATATCAGTGTCATAACCTGTAGTGCATATATATATATATATATGTATGTATGTATGTATATATATATATAACGATGGGTAGTTGGAAAATATTGATAGTAAGCATTGAAAACTCCCCCATTGAAAAATCAAAGGTTGAGATTTATTAATTAATTGCATTCATAAATCTCAATCTTTTATATTTGATCCAATAGATAATAGTAATAGTAACCATCAGTCGTTAATGGGAGAAAGAAACCTTTGAAAACTCCGCCATAAACATATATATATATATACCCATTAAACCTTTGAAAACTCCGCCATATATATATATATATATATATATATATATTACTCCCTTCATTTTCAAAGAATCGTTCTCTTTGACCCGTCACACCATTTAACGAAAAAGTAATTGATTGCATTATAAATACTTATAAAAAAATATTGGTGTAATGTGTGGTTTCCTTTATTGCCCTTGAGCATGTGACCGGTGACCATAATCAAAGTAGGTAGAAAAAGAAAGGGTAAAGTGGTGTATTTTGGAACGGATAAAAAAGGAAAGGTGGACAATTATTAGAAACGGATGGAGTAGTTTTTTGAGGCTGATTTGCTTTTAAACAATCAATGTTTTATTGGCTACATCCTTGCTGTGAAATTAACTCGGCAAGAATTCATCTCACGTTATCTTTCATGTTTTTTTTTTGATAAGTATGCAAGTATTATAAATATGATAGCATCAAAACAGGTGACGCGTCCTCTGTACACAGGAAATATAAAAGAAAATTTTATTACAGTGTAAGCTATCCACAAACTCTACAAAAGGGTTTGCACCAAAGAGAAACGACTCATGACACCAAAAAAACAGAGTATGCATAATAAGCTCCTTTGTCTTCTGTAAGCTTCTCTCCACGTTCTAAAAAATTATGGTATTTCTTTCCAACCAAATAATCGCATATCGCCATCCGGGGAGCCTCCCACAAATGATTTCTCCGTTTCCTTTTATACAGGGACCACGGTCTCATCAAATCCTTCACTGAATTGGGCATAACCCACTCCACTTTAAATAGATTGAACACAAAATCCACAAAATCCCAGCACCTCAAACTGACAATGAAGTAGCAAATGATTTACACTTTCCTCATCACATTTGCGCAGGCAGCACCAATTGACCAAAACTTTACCGCGACGCCGGAGATTATCGCATGTTAACAAAGCTTCATTTGCTGCTTCCCACATAAATATACCCACCCTTGAAGGAGCCTTTGACCTCCACACATTCTTCCAAGGGAAGGAACCATTACTACCCAAGATCTTTTGATAACAGGATTTAACCGAGAATTCCCTGTTTTTTCCACCTTTCGACACAACATGATCTTTACTATTTCTGTCCACTTTCTATTGTACAATAGCTCAAAGAGTTGCCCAAGAGTCCAATTCCCAATCCTGCATAAAGAAGGATTCCAAGTAACGGTCTCTCCATTGAACTAAACTGTTACCTCCTTGTGATTGGCAAGGATGTATAAAATAGGAAAGGCCATCCGCAACTCCGTATCATCACATCAAATGTCATTCCAGAATTTAACCAAATTCCCATTACCCACTACATAGGCTATGAATTTCTTCATAATATCCCACCTCAGTCTAACACCTTTCCACACTCCCACCCCATAAGAATAGTGGACCTCATTCGGAACCCACAGGTGGTCTCCTTTGCCATATTTGCTCAACACCACCTTTTTCCAAAAGGTATCTTTTTCGCACAAATATCACCAAAGCCACCTACTCAACAAAGCCACATTAAACAACTTAAGCCTTTTAATCCCCAGACCACCATTTCTCTTACTCGAACAAACCACTTCCCATCTAATCAAATGGTACTTCCTATCCACCACTTGTCCTTCCCCCATACGAAATCCCCTTCCAACTTTTCGAGCCTTTGCACCATCGAAACCGACATAGCAAACATCAACATAAAATAGGTAGGCAAACTTGAAAGAGTAATGATAAGAGTTAATTAGAGTTGTCAAAACGGGCAAACGAGGCGGGTTTTCCCGCGGGCCTGGAAAGCCGCCACTAAATGGGCCGGGGCAGGAAAGCCCGCAACCTTGACGGTCCTTGATTCTCTTGGCCCAATCTGCCCTGCGTAGGGCCGTGGGCAAAGCCCGCAAAGTACAACTGTTCCATCTCTCTCTCTCTCTATATATATACACAGAGCTTAAAACCCTTCAATAATTTATATAAATATCAAATATGTGATAATTTTGTTGTATGTACAAGTCCACAAGAAGTGGATATTGGCTAGGTAGATCTAAATCACCAGCAACTCTTGGTTGAGATCGAATCTTGGTGAGGTGACGGATCTCTCTAGTGGCTTGGATTTTGGAGTGAAAGTCTTCGGAATGGATGAGGAGGAGCGTGTGGTGGATGGCGGTGGACAATGAGGACTGAGGAGGAGGACGAATGTTCGTGAAGGTGGCAGCGGCGGCGCACTTGGTGGTGTGAAGCTGTGCGTGAGAGAGACTGAGATGAAGAACAAGAAGAAGAGGGAGCAGATGTGGAAGATGGGGGAGGAGAGAGAGAGGGATTTATAGAGAGAGAAGAGAGGGGCATGTTTGATTGAGTGTGCTTGTGTAGAAAATTGAAGTGAAAACTGAAAAGGGTCTTCTGCGAATTGAGGTAGAAACTGAGAATTAAGAAATGAAAATTAATTGAGTCTCAAAAGTCAAAACAAATAAACAATACCTAACCCTAAGGTAAATGAAATGGGCTGGGCAGTTGGGCCACTCAGTAACAATCAAAATTGCAAATGTGCAATGTTACTTTTTTCACTTAAGAATTATAAGCCACTAAGCTAGAGTTCAGAAAAGCGGGCTGCCCGCCGCCCGCCCCGCCCCATAAAAGCCCGCATCCTAACGGGCATCTAATACATCAGCCCAA
The DNA here is from genome assembly GCA_013146195.2 of Codonopsis lanceolata. Lineage (NCBI taxonomy): Eukaryota > Viridiplantae > Streptophyta > Magnoliopsida > Asterales > Campanulaceae > Codonopsis > Codonopsis lanceolata. The sequence continues at coordinate 97,527,903 of CM028379.1, forward strand.
CCCCCCTTTTTAGGGGGACGGGCGGGCATGCCCACGGGCTTTAGCCCTATTTGAAAGTCCTAGAGTTAATCGACCACCCTTTGATTGATATTGTTTTTCAACCCCGCTAGTCTACGCTTGAACCTTACTATAACTGGATTCCACAACTTCTTGTTTCTAGGATTTGCACCCAATGGGAGCCCAAGATAAGTCGTTGGAAAGCCACCTATTTTGCATCTAAAACACACAGCCAACTAGCTGACCTGAAGCTGCCTGGAAGAAAAGAGGATCATCCTAAGATAACCCAGTTGATCTGTCTTCGTTTCGCAAAAAACTAGAGAGTTGTCTGCTTTTTGCAGATGTGAGACGATCACCCAAGAACCTTCCTCCCTACCAAAAGAAAAACCACGAATAAATCCCTTGGAAACATCAGCCTCAATAATCCTACTAAAGGCTTCCATAACGATTATAAACAAAAAGGGGGACGAAGGGTCTCCTTGACGTAGTCCTCTCGAACTAGCGAAAAAACCCCGCTGGCTCACCATTCACTAGAACTGAATACTTAACCGAAGAAATACAAAACAGAATCCATTCCCTCCATTGCTCCCCGAAGCCCATCTTAATCAAGATAAACATCAAAATGTCCCAATTTATGTGATCGTATGCCTTCTCAATGTCCAACTTGACAAGCACTCCTGCTTCCCCACTGCCTTTCCTCTGGTCCACCACATCATTCGCTATCAGCGACGCATTAGTAATTTACCTGTCTCCCACAAAGGCATGTTGAGAAGAAGAGATAATCTTATCTAACACTTTCTTCAACCGGCTAGCAAGAATCTTTGCAATAATCTTATACGCCCCCCTACAAGACTGATTGGTCTAAACTCTTTTATGTCCTCCGCCCCTATACGTTTAGGGATTAGGGCAATAAAAGTAGAGTTGAGACTTCTCTCGAATCTCTTAAACTCAAAGAAATAATGCAACAGATCCATCAACTCCCCCTTCACCAAATCCCAACAATGCTGAAAAAATGCCATCGGAAAACCACCCGGGCCCGGAGCCTTATCCCCCTTCAAACTGAAGACTGCTGCCTTAACCTCATCTTCTGTGAAAGGTAATTCCAGATTTTCTTTATCCGCTGGATCCAGGAGGCTGAAAGAAACACCCTCCAGTTACTATCCTTTGAAAATAACCCCTTGTAAAAATATGCAATACCAACCCTTATTTCAGCATCCTCTTCCAGTAACATACCATTAAGTTGAATTGGCTTTCTTTCCATGGAGAAAAGATTATGTAGATTCCCAAGATTGAATTGGCTTTCTTCTTAAGTTGAATTTTTGCAGGTGAAAAATTGCTTTCAACCTGCCTATACAAAGACTAGAAGCGCTTCATTTCCTTTAAGATTAGGCCACTTAGTTATGAATCATGTTGGTGAAACTCTTTCTGTAGATGTGAATGGCAAAAAAGGATTTATCTAGTCCACCATAAGTAGTTGTGACAAAGGCTGAATTAAGTTGAGTAACGTTAAATTTTGTTGTTCTATGTTTCTTGATGAACAATAATCATGTGGGGTCTGTTACTTGTTCAAAATTCAGTTTATTCTGCCACTCCTTTGCACATGGATCAGAGGTTAATAGATGATCTGGTTTCCATTACATTTGGTTATACTCCTCCTTTTCTAATTCAAACTTCCCTTCTTTTTTTCTTCCGTTAGCGGCTTAGCCTGTACTATGATTACTATGTCTATCATAATCTTTAAAGTGATATTGGAGGAATCAGTTGTGCATTGTTGTGCCCCTACCCATTGGAAATATTTACCCCAATGTCAATTTTTGGAGATTTCATGTGTGGTTAATGATTGAAAAGATTTACATGTGCAGGACGAAGTGTAGCTTTTCCTGGTCATGCTTTGGGCTCTGGTCTAACACCTGAAGCTGCGAAGGCAAGAAATTTTGTACTGGAGATTTCACATTGATTTCAAGTGGCGTTCCATTGAGGTCCATTAATGAAGCAAACACAATATTTAAATTAAAAGAATATAGAGGCATTATCTCCCTGGGCATAGGATGGCGATTTACATGCTATTATTTGTTTGCGGGAATTCTAATATGAGTTTATAAAATATCTCAGGAACTGGGCCTTTTAGGAGGGACTCCAGTGGGAACTTCACTGATTGATGCTCATGCTGGTGGTGTTGGAGTAATGGAAAGTGCTCCGATTTCCAATTCCGAAGCTAAAGGTTATGCCATACTTCATCTAACTTTTTCACTTGATAACATGCCATAATTTTATTCGTATGCTGATTTTTGTTCGTTAATCAGATTCTGATGAGGAAGCTATCTTTCGGCGGATGGTGTTAGTTTGTGGAACCTCCACGTGCCACATGGCTGTTTCGCGGAGCAAGTTGTTTATCCCAGGTGTCTGGGGACCATTTTGGTCGGGTATACCCTTGGCACTTAGGTGGATTAGTTTGCTTTAGAGAAATATGATGATGTCATGTATTAGTTGCTTCTATAACCCTGTCATCTGGATCTGTACTTCCATTGCTGGAGCTACAGAGAAAATTATTCCTTTGACTTCAGTTCTACCCTTGCTACGATACCCTAGATGAAGAAGATGATGATCATGATAATGGTATTAATTTTATTTAATAATTATAAAATAAATACAAAAATTTCTATTGCCTTAATTAAAACAAAGGTTTCATCGTTGCCCATCTCATGTTGTTTATTTACTTTTTGATAGTTAAGTGTGGTTCCTTGTTGGTATGTGGATTGGAACCAAGGACCTTAAGGTCCTTGCCATCTCTCCCATCCCTTGGGCTCACATGTTAAATTGCCAAGTAGCCTCTCAAACTTCATATTACAACAGTACCACTGAGTCGTTAATCCCTTAGGCCGAATCTAAGTGAGAGTTGATTGGGCTCAAGCCCACGTCAACATTTTGCCAACCTTTTTTAATTTTTTGGTTAAAATTCATTATTAATCTTAAGCCATTTTATAATTATGTATGTAATGAGTAAGGCTCATTTAAGTCACCAACTATATGTATGTAGCTTCTTTTTTGATAAATGAAGTTATTTTGCACAATTATTACTGATTACAATATTTTGAAATACCTAGCCCACGTGGTACCAAAAGTCTGGATCCGCCCTTGCTGCCATATGCATGCTTTCTTGTTATGCATCCTCATCGCCTCTGCTTAATACGCTGTTCATCCTACTTTCCCGTCTTACCACCGCCTTTTTCCCTTATATAACAACTATACTGTATGATCCATCAACTGATTTCAACACTAATGGATGCCTTTGGACATAGCATAGTGTAACTGTAGTGGTTATCCATAAAACAACCACTAAGATTCTCAAACCCATTTGGCAATCTTAGGAGTTGTTTCCAAATTGGTTTGAAAACCCTTCATTTCTTAGTTTCTCATATTATATGAAGATCGTTACCTAACCAAGCATTAACATTTTGTTAAGAAAAATGTCATAATCTGTAAATTCATCAACATTTTTATTTGAGACTCAACATTGATGTTAAATAATGATTCATTTCACGTCTGTAGCCTGTTTCTTTCTGCAGATTCATTTGCTGTTCTATCAGTTTTTGAGGCAACATCTGAGTACCTTAATGACATAATGCCATTTCCTTGTTTGTTTCTTCTCTCCCCCTGTCCATGGGCATTTTAGCAATGGTGCCCGAGTATTGGCTCACAGAAGGTGGCCAGAGTGCTACTGGTGCACTATTGGATTATGTTATCGAAAACCATGTTGCTTCTCCACACCTTGCAAATCGTGCTGCTTCTCAAAGTAAGAAATTATTTTGTGTTCTGAAGTTCTGAGAATTTCATCACGGAAGATACGTTCATTGCTTCTATTTTAAGTTGTTCCCCTGTATAAAGGCCCCTCAACGCCATTCATTATCTTATTATTGGGCTTGTTCAAGCTCTCAGAATTATAAGCATGCTGACCATGGGCTTTTCTTGGAGCTCATTTGGTAAACAAACTGTCCATGTCTATACAAGCCATTGTTCCGCTTACTTGCGCTGATGATGTCTGTCATGTGATGGTAAATCTGGGTCTTAGGATTGACAATTGCATGGATTACACGTTGATGAAACAGGCTGAGAAGAGAAGGAGAGAAGGAGAGAAGGGGTTGGGGGACTTACTAGGTATGTAGAGTAATGGATTGAGTAGCAAACAGGGAGTCATATGTTTTTGCCTCTACAGTCAACTGATTATGAAACTTATACCGAGAGAAAAAAAAAGTTTCAAAATGAGTTTAGCCGAGGAGTTTTACACAATCCAGAGGGACCTAAGAAGCACTGTCCTTGACTAGTTAACACACTTTGACACGATTTAAACATGCTAACACAGTGTGACACAACATCGGATGCTGACACGAAAAATCTGAAGAAGTACAATGTGGCATGTAAATAGATAACCAATATATACATTTATTTATGATATATGTATGTTAAATTCTCAAGGAAAAAGTTTGTTCAAGAATTAAAACATTTCCAACATTTATGAAGGCATCATTCTTTCCACTTGGAGTACTTGAGACTTTTCCAATTTGCTATTTATTGGACTCCATTTGTTTGGGTTATTGAACTTTTCGTGCTGTTTCTTTAAAAAAAACTGCATTTTAGAACCTTGTGTATGCACAAGTCTCAAGATTCTGATATTTGAAAGGAATTACTTATATATATATATATATATATAAAGATATTTGAATGGAATTAGTAATAGTACACATTAGAGAGTTTGAAAAAGTGTCCCACACCATCGAGAGAGTGTCTGTTTCTTACTTTCAGGCACCGGCCGAGGATCTTTGGAGAGTGTCGGTGCTTCATAGAGGGACGGAGGGAGTTGGACCAAACTGCCATTAATCAATTAAAATAAAACTTATCTAGAGATAAGTGTCTGCCATTATGCTGAGCTGAACTCACGTGGGATCTGACTGGAAGTTGAACTGCTTGCTATAGGTTGTATTATTACAAGGTTGAACCTGGATATTACAAAACAGAACCAAGCCTAGGAATTTGGCCTTTTTTTTTGGCTGCCATACCTCTAATTTCTTGTATGAGCTAAATTAATCGGCTCGTTCGTGTTTATATCTTTCAGATACTTCACTGTTTGAACTGTTGAACAAGCTACTGGAAACAATGGCACATGACTCAGAGCCTCCATTTCTTGCC